>OZ008367.1:254167436-254822347 GCA_963931995.1 Phaonia tiefii | reverse complement strand
AACAATAAATTCATTTGCTTATATTATTTATCATTTATTGTTATATATGTTTTCTGTCTTATCGGATGGCGTATTCTACGTTAAACTTAATGGCTACGTTAAACTAACTGTCTGCTGTAATTTTTATATTTACCAACGGCATTTGATTCAAGTCCGTTTAAAAAAAAAAATATTATGTTCAATTTTTTTAAACTTAATTTAATTTATGTATTTTAATTAATATTTTTATTGAAATAAGTTCTGCGAATGTTGAGAGGGCCGCCCTAATATTAAAAAAGGTTTACCTTATCGAGTCTTCACATTAGCATTCGAGCGTTGTGTGAAAGCTTTACGCTTTACAATTCAAAATTAATGTTACAACAGCTTTATTGAAGCTTTCGCAAAAAAAGCTTTATTACGTTAGCTTACTGTTTGTTTCACTTTTTACTAGATACATGTTGCCAAGCAACATTAGCTTGCTGTTCGTTTCACTTTTTACTAGATACATGTTCCTAAGCAATGTTGAGCAACCAAAAACACTCAACCAAACACCACACATATGTTTGAGTGTATGTGTTTAAACAATTTTCATTTGAGAAATTAAAATACTAGAAATATATCAACCAATATGAAATGTATATCAAACGAAAGATAACATCTTCATTTACTTACAAAAAAAATTTTAAAAAAATTCATCTAGCCGTTTCCTCAAATTCAATGAAATAAAGATTACAACAGTAAAAACCTGACATGACTCCTCATACCGTAAGGTAAGACGTATTCTACGTCAAAAGTTGCATTTGCCTTATGTTGTTGCCTTAGATATTCCGTCACAGACAAAGCATTAAAGAGGAAGGTAGAGGAGGATAGGGCGGTCATTTGTGTGTATATGCGTATGCAGTAATAGCTAGAGGCGCCGCACACATACACGTTCAGAAGACCGTTTTCCGAGTTTTTACGACATAAAGTGTCTCGAGTGAACACATGAGCCGAGCGAGCAAACTAAACGGTCGTCGGTTGAGCGAAGATCAAGCCAAAGAAGAACGAAGTTTGAGGGTTTTTTGGCGACAGTTTCGCATCGTGTCAGTGGACGATTGGTTTTTTTCTGACAACAAGCACGAAAGAGACCTTTTATTGCGAGCTTATCACAATAGTAATAAACAATATCATGTTCTCTGTACTGGGCTAGACAAACGCCAGTATGAACATTTACTTCAACATACAAACGAAGAGTACGTGTGTCATATGTGTGAAGAGAATAATTCATGAAATGAATTAAACAGATCTAAAAAAACTTGATACTCTACAAGAGACAATGAACTTCATGTCTAAACAATACGATGATATATTAAAAGGTGTTGCAGAAAATAAGAAAAAGTTAGAAATTATCCAAAAAGAAAACATGAGCTTAAAGAATGAAACGAAGATTTTAAAGAGTTCAGTAAAATTTCTCTATGATCAAAGAGTAAAGCAAGACTGCATAATTACTGGTGTGAGGCCATCTGAGAATTCAACAGCATTGGACACTTATGTAATTGACTTAAAAATGTTGGGTTACAATTGTAACAAGATACTGTTAATCAAGCATATTTTATGGAGAAATGGCCTGGATCTAAAAATGATAATCATACTCTTGTTGTCAAAATGGCTACAAAGAAATCTAAAGAACAAACTATGTCAATTAAGAAAAAACTGAGTGAGAAAGATGAAACCAAAAATATATAAATACATGATTCTTTAAGCAGAGAAACAATCAGTCTTCTAAAATATGCTTAATCGCTCAGAACAGTGGGGTATCGTGCCGTTTATGCAGCTGGCGGTAAAGTATTTGCAAAAAGAAAGAATGAAGAGGAGGTAAATAATATGTTATCCCAAATTACGAAAGTCGCAGCAACTGGCTGTTGTAGTTGATGAATCGGATGAATCGTATATGTCACCCTAATAAATCTAGATATTTCAATGTTTGTACTAACGGGTCCGGCAAATAACTTTTTTTTTTGAAAATGCTATAAAAAAAACTACTGAATATTTTCTCAAATTTCTTTTTTTATTTGAAAGTACAATCCCTCCGGTTAATAATGGAAAATAATTTCATTCAAATGGCTGCCTCGGCTGGCCATGCAGTAGCCTACACGATCGGTCCAATTTTTAAGCACATTATCGATTGTGTGCAGATGTATTTCAACAATGACTTCACGAATATTGTCCTTTAAAGCATCAATTGTCTCTGGCTTGTCGGCGTAACACTTATCTTTGAGGGCACCCCACAAATAATAGTCCAACGATGTCAAATCGCAGCTCCGAGGTGGCCAAATGACATCAGCTCTGCGGCTGATAACGCGATTTTCAAAAACAGTAACTCCAACGGCCACTCCTTGCTCATTTTCGAAGAAAAATGGCCCAATTATGCTTCTAGACCAAAATCCGCACCAAACAGTGACTCGTTTTGGGTGCCTCGGCTTTTCAATGTATGCGTGCGGGTTTTCAGTGCCCCAAATGCGATAATTTTGCTTGTTTACATACCCGCCAAGATCAAAATGAGCTTCACCTGAAAAGATGATTTTTTTTGCCAAAATCGGCATCTTCAAAATTACCATGATTTTCAAAGTAATTTCGCATTATTTCCCAGCGTTGTTCAAGCGTATACACACCCATATTCGTTCAGCGGAAGGATAAAATTCATTTTCTGTCAAATCAGACATGCGCTAAGTGTTACCATTAACGAAATAAGCACTAGTTGAAAAAAAAAACGTTAGATGGCGGACCCTTTATAATGATTTTAAATGTAATTCTTAAGTTTGTCTTTATGAATTGCAATTAATATTTTTTGAAATTTAACATCAATTAAAAATAGTTACACTAATAAAAACAGAAGTTCTTTATTGAATACGAGTATTATTTCTATTAATATGAGGAGTATCTCATACTTAGATAAATTTAATAAATTTAAAATAAATAAAATAAATTTAATATAATTGCTAAGCTACCCTGCCTACCTGATGTTATTTGTATCCAGGAAACTTGGTTTTGTGAAGATTTGGCTCAAATATATAAAATTGCTGGTTATAAAGCTGTAAATAGTTGTAGAATGGATAGTTATGGTGGAACCTCAATTGCTATCCGTAAAAGTATACCGATTGCTGTTGAAAACGCCAAGAGTCAAAATTTTATAGAATTTATTGTTTAAACGTTTTGTAACCTTAAATTGAACGGAATGGCCATAAAACTTGTGTGTTTTTACAGATCTCAAAAATGTAACACTAGCTTATTCTTATTGTTCTTGAAAAATTTAGTTGCGTGTTATGGGAGAAGTCCAATTATTATTGAAGGAGATTCCAATTTTGATGCTCTGGGAGATCAAAATTCTGAGGATCTTATAAATATTCTTGCTAACTATCACTTTAAAAACTTTTACTGCATGATAACTTGTCCAAAGAGCAGAACCTCGATATATCACATTTATAGTAACGTTTCTGAAAATTTTTGCATTAATTCCATAGAATGTAGTTTAACGGATCACAACATAATAATGTTTGATATACAAATTGCCTCAAAAGTAAATCGTAGATCTGATAAGACTAAAGTCTATTGCATTCGTGAACAACTGCTACAACTTATTCGAGGACATGTTTTGTCTTAGACGATCCTGCTGTTGATATAGAATCCTTAATATCGGTTATTAATAACGCTGAAAATGAAGCTACTATCAAAAAAATTGAGAAAAAAGACTTAAAATACGATATAAAACCATGTATAAATGGAAATCTTAAAAAATTAATAGATTTTAAAGACAAACAATTAACGAATCGTAGAAAAGGCCGTGGAAACCTTAGAACGGAAAATATGTTAAAATCTATCAGTAAAGTTATAAAACTTGCCTACAATGATTCGATGAATAACTATTACATTAGCGCACTAAGGATGAACCAGTTAAAACCTGGCGCTTTCTGAAAGATACTCTTGGAAGGACTACACTGAAAGGAAAACGCTTCGTCGCATGGATGAAACATTTTCGTTAATGTATTTACGTTGTTATAGTGAAAAGTGTCGTATATCCGACAATTTGGTAGTCGCTGCAACGACAAATTTCACACTTGACTTCTCTGACAATTTTTCATTTCGTTGCTGCAACAACTTACTTGTCGTTCCTGACAAAATTTTATTTAATATGAATTTTGTAGAAAAATGGGTTGAAAATGAAAACAAAGTAAAGGCATCGCGTATAACGTCTTGTCGAGCGTATTATGTGAAAGACTAAAGCCAATTATTGAAAACCTGATTGGACCTTATCAGTGTGGTTTTAGACCAGGCAAGTCCACAACTGACCAAATATTCACGCTACGCCAAATCCTGGAAAAGACCCACGAAAAGCAAATCGATACATACCACCTTTTTATCGATTACAAAGCTGCTTTCGATAGCCCCATATGGGGAAAACTGTACGAAGCTATGTCTGAGCTTGGTATTCCGGCGAAACTGATCCGCCTCTGTAGAATGACGCTGACCAACACCAAGTCAGCAGTGAAAGTGGGGAAACACCTCACTGAACCATTCTGTACCAAGCGAGGACTTAGACAAGGCGACACACTTTCGTGCAATCTGCAATATCTGCAATAATGGAGATAATAATGAGAAAGGCTGCAGTAAATACGAACAAGACCATTAACACGAAAAGCCATATGTTGCTGGCGTATGCTGACGACATAGACATCATTGGGCGAAATTTGCGAGAGGTTACTGCAGTATTTTCAAGAATCGAAAAGGAATCAGCGAAGGTGGGTCTTGCTGTTAATGAGGGCAAGACAAAATTGATGGTGTGAACGACTAGAGAAACCTTTAGACTTGGTCCGCACTTGAACGTTGACAACCGATTTAATTTTGAAGTGGTAGATTAATTTGTCTACCTTGGATCCGCCGTGAACAATGACAATAAAGTCAGCCTGGAGATAGATAGGAGAATTGTGCTTGCAAATAGATGTTATTTTGAGCACAGCAAGCAGTTTAGGAACACAGCCCTCTGTCGACGGACAAAAGTCCAGCTATATCAGGCTCTCATTTTACCTGTCTTGACATATGGCTCTGAAACTTGGGTCATATCGCAAGCGGATGAAAAACATCTGGGAGTTTTCGAGAGAAAAATTCTCCGTAGACATAGCTAGACGAATCAAAGTGTGCCAACTGCGTTGGCTAGGCCATGTTATCAGAATGGATGAAGATGAGCCACCGCGAAAGATTTTTGATAACGTACCCAATGGAAGCAGGAAAAGAGGACGACCAAGACTCCGCAGGAAAGACCAGGCAGAAGAATCCCTCCGTATCCTTGGTGTTACCAACTGGCGAGAAAAGGCGAAGGATAGAACCAGTTGGAAGAATATGTTGAAATTTGTTTAATTTGTTTGTTTAATTAATATGTGTAAGACGCCTGACCTCATGAGGTTGTACTATAGTCAATAAAAGTAAAAAGTAAAGGGATCTGAAATTCCTCTGCCCAACGTTTAATAAAGTTCAGAACGCCATAAGCCTTGTTTATCATCGTAATTATGTGGGAGTTGAAATTCAAGTTTCTGTCCACAGCAACACCAAGATCAAGAAATAAATCCACCGATTCAGGAACATTGCCACCGAAAATGTATTTTGCCGAAAAGAATGATGACCTAGAGAACAGAGAAATTAAGCTCCATCAAATTGGTTTCGCACCACTTTTGGAAAGTAGACAAATCCCTCTGAGGTAAAGTATATTCGCAAGGATCCTTGTAAGAAAAAACAGATCTTCACACCATCAGCGTACATTAACAATTTAGAGTGGATTATGGATTTGGGTTTCCGTTTAAAATTTACATTTTATCCTTTATAAATTACATGCTAATGCTTGTTCGGATAATAGCTGGCGATTAACTATACAATTCTGGTGGTTATTAGACTTGCAAGTGAATGGGGATGACGCAGACGTCCCTAGGGGATGACGAGATAAGATTCGACTACTACTAAGTTGCTGCTGTTGTGGCTACGAGCAGATTTCCTGACTTTATACAACGACCTATTGTCACCGTGCCGCGGCCGCAATACGGGATTGTCCGGGTATGTTGGCAAGGCTTTTCGGCACATAATTGCCCAACGAAGACCTGACCTTCCCGATGGTGCAAAACACCCTTACTATATCTGGAACTCGGTGGAAATGTGTTACCTCGGCGGCGTCTGGATCTCTGTTTTAAATGTAAATGGCAGGTGCCCTGCTGGGGAAAAATGAAAATATTAAACAATAAGACAAAAACCTTCTCCCTAAGTGTCTTGAGCTGGTCTTACCTCCTTCATCCTCAAGCGGTTGACACGAGGGTTTGGATTTGAAGTCTCAACAAAGCGAGCTGAACAAACCCGGCTTCCCGGTGGCTTTACTGTTGGTAGCAACTTTTCCTTGTCTTCTCAATTAGCCTGGCATTTAACGCCGATTTGGCGCCGCCACAAACCCAACCATCTTGAAGACAGCAATGGCGAGTGATGGGGGGAAAGTTAACTTTAGAACCCCAGTGATCTTAGGGTTCTGTGTACGAGGGATTGCCACCCGAGGGATGGTACTGGACCACTCGGTAGAACGAATCTCGTGAACTTCCCGCCACACCGATCCTACCTAGCTCAACTCCTCTTTCCGCTGCCAAAATATGGTGTGTTTTCGTTGTCATGGTCTAACGTAAATGTTTGCGAGAGTCGGTCTGGAGCTGGGAGGAACTCGGCAGGAGCGCTACAGCTTCCTCCCATTGCTCGGTTTCCTCGATTTCGCGCGGGTCGACTTCACCGCATATGTGGATTAAAATCTGGTTTTCTATGATTCGCAAATTCTGGACACCTTTTCCGCCAGAAATTCGGATTCCCACCACCTTGTACAGATCGATAACCGTTACGCTATCCCTAATGCGGAGATGGCGTAGAGCGGCGCATCCGGAGTCCTGTAGCTTCGGAAAATTGGCGAGAAGCTTGAATTTTATACCGGGAGCTTTACACTTCACGATGACCTGGTAATGTCGAGAGTGCGGCACTAACTAATAACATGCGTGTAATTCGAAATCTTCAAATCTTTAACCGGTCCATAACGTTTTAACCTCACGGTTTGCGGGAAGCACATTATCGCTACTTTTGTGTTCGCATACCCAACTTGTTTCTTGCGCAAGGATGCTCTCCTTATACTTGCTTTTTGCTACTTCTTGACCTCGCGCGTAATCGAGATCCTGCTTCTTGATATCGTGAAGCTGGAGGGCATGGTCTAGTTGCCGTGCATTTAATGCCTCGTTATCTGCGACCAGTGCGGTAACTTTCGATTGCAACTGATTCACACTATGCTCCAAACCGATTACTCGCGAACGATACATACTGTCCGCCTCACCTAGTTGACGCCTAAGAGCGGCGTTTCCTGCTTCTTATCGCGATCGCTGACGCTGATTTTCCTCCCGCAATTGGGCAATCAGCAAGCATGCGGATTGTTCTTCACATCGAAGTGTCGTCACGTGTAATTCATCCTGTATACGCTGTTGCATCTGCGCTGTTGCATCTGAGCCTTCCGAATCGCGCGAACGGTGTAACCGGCATATCTACAAACCGGACAGTCAATTCGGTCTTCAGCGCGCCAGGTCTCGGGACATGTACGATGGAACACATGCCCACAATCTGACACGTACACTTGGGGATTATCGTCGGCTAGCGTTGCCAAGAATATACTAAAAGAAAGATAATCCTAAGTACTTTGAACGACCAAACAGAAGAAACTACAAGTGTCTGACAGGGCCCTAGCTATTGGGATCTTTTCTTCGCAAGCTGTTACGCATAACAATCTTATCACACGACTTGAAGAATTTAACATTGACATAATTTACCTGGTAATTGAGCTCTACAATTCCTATCCCAATGTACACTCGGCTTCCGCGAGGGCAACACGTATCCCTCCAGCTTCATTGCACATTGAGCGTAGAAAATGAAGATCTAGGTATAATGTTTCATCACCAAAACACTAGGAGTAAATCAATGATAGGTCTCCTCTCGCTTCTTCCAATTTACGGAGGAGAACATGAACTAAGGTGTTCCTTGACCGTATGGTACGACCTGTAAACATATGCTACATCAAATACACTTTCAAATCTTCGAGTCCATAAAAGCTGTTTCCGATAGGTTTCAAAGTCCGACATTTCAGGAACTTAAGGGCCAACTTTCCTCCTACACACCTCTTGACCTGGAATTTCACCTACTTACATCTGGTGTTGTAGGTACACTCGTTTTTTCGTGTGATTTATGCAAGATTTCCTGAATCTTAGATCGTATTAATTCTGCTACTAATTTGGGTACTCGCTCTTCTCCAATGTCCGTTATATTCTTTAAATGCCGAACAAAGCAAAATACGGAGTCAGTTTTGTCGCACTGTGTACTGAGGATCCTAGTGAACATTCAATCTGTGATAAGTGACGATCGCACTCACGGTGATCTTATTTCATGTAGGACCTAATAGCTGCTAACACCAACTGATTTACTCTTTCGGAAGTGTTTGCCTGTGGCGAATGTACTGATGTCCGATAGTGTTTCACGCCAAAGTTGGTTATAAAATCGTTAAACTCGCGGCTGATAAATTGTTTGCCATTATCGGAGACTATTGCCTCCGGTACGTCGAATTTATGACACGCCGTTTATCAGGAACCTAATTACGTTCTTGCTGCTTGCATTTGACATCGCTTTCAAAATCTCGAACTTGGTCAAATGGTCCAGAATGATGAAAATAAAACTGTTTCCATTCTTGGAGCGCGGATATGGTCCTAAGAAATCAACAAATATTCGCTGGAACGGTCGCTGAGAAATAACTTCCTTAGCAATTGGTGGTCTTAAAGTACTGTTGGCTGCGTTGGCTTCTCCACAAACTTTGCACGCTAAGGCTAGAAGGGTGAACATTGTTTCTATGTGCCTGGATGCGGAACACTCCACGGTGGTGACAGACAAGGAGGAAATATCTCCCGGGGTCTATTTATGAGGTGCGGTGTTGGAGGTTCGAAACGGGCGGGTACATGCGCCAATTCACAACTCGACCAAAACTGACTTTAGGTTGCCACGGGAATATAAGCCTAAGTTTAGTGCCTTTGCGAAATTCAAAGGTACGGATGAGGGCCTGGTGGCACGGGTTCAGGAGGTTGACATAGACGAAAGATTAGAAAGGATATTGAGGACGATAAAAGTTGACTCAGACTTGAATCCAGAAGAAAGGAGGTCCACTGAAGGTATATGCATATCTTGCCATGATGGTTTCTGGCTGGAAGGAGACAAGTTGTCTTGCACCAAAGTGGTGAAACATAACATTCCTATCAAGTTAGATCAGTTACCGCTTAATCAGAAGCAGTACAGGTTATGTCAAATACATCGTGAGGAAATTACTAAACAAGTCAAACAAGGAGGAGGATGGCATCATTATGCACAGTTGGTCCCTAAAAAGTCGTCAAAGGAGGGAGTTAAAGATATGCGGTTGGTGATAGATTTTCAGAAACTAAATGAAATAACGCTCAAACAGGTATTCACAATACCTAGGATGGATTAAATATTGGACCAGTTGGGTTTCAGCAAATATTTCTCCACTGTATATTTGTCTAGTGGATATCATCAGGTTGAAATGGACGAAAAGGATAGAAAGAATACAGCTTTCAGTACGACGCTGGGTCATTTTGAATTCAACAGAATGTTTCAACGACTGCTGAATCATGTTCTGACGGGGCTACAGGGTGTCGACTGCTTCGTGTACTTGGATGATATCGTTGTACATGAGAGAAGCCTTGACGAGCATGACATGAGATTGTGTAAAGTTTTGCAGCTGCTGAGAAATAATCGAAAAGTCAAGACAGAGAAGTGCAACCTCTTGAGACGAGAGATTGTTTACTTGGGTCATAAATGCTCGGCAGACGGAGCTCTCCCCAATCCAGATGGTGTAGAATGCGTAAGGAATTTCCCGGTCTGAGAAATCGGATAGAGGTTCAGTCATTTCTAGTTCTGATAAATTATTATCGGAAGTTCATCAGAGGGAGCGCGGAAATTGTTCTTCCCAGCAACAGGTTGCTCCGAAAGGATAACTCGTTCCATTGGACAGAAGAGTGCCAGATGTCACTTGAGCGATTGAAGAACGCACCTCAAGAATTGGCATAGCCCGATTTTAAGAAACCCATTTTACTCACTACCGACGTAAGTGGGGGTGCGCTAGGTGCGGTTCTGTCACAGAGCGACAACGGTATAGACAGACCCATTGCATTTGCCAGTCGAGCGTTGTGTGACGCGGAAACACGATATTCAACTATTGAAAGGGAATTTTTGTCAATTGTATGGGCACTTCAAAATCTTTACGGATCATCAGCCTCTGAGAGGTATAGCGAAACTGAAAGATCAAGCGTCGAGGTTGGCAAAATTATGCCATAAGTTGTCTGAATATGACTTCGAAATTTTGTATAAACCCGGCAAAACGGATCAGAATGCAGATGCGTTGAGTCGAGGTCTGGATGATTCAAACAAGGGCGAGAACGAGGGATATAACGACGGAGTGCATAACGGTCTAAACGACGGGAATTTTATTTCAAGAGTATTCACAGATACATGTAAGCTATTGGGTATTAGGAAACTGAATACAATCCCGTATCATCCGCAGGCAAATGGTTCGCTCGTGAGGAGTCATCGCTCCGTGGCAGTATACCTCCACAATTTCGTAAATGAGGATAGTGTAAATTGGGACCAATGGCTGACATTGGCAATGCATGTGCATTAAGGTGGACCTTGAAATGACATTTTTGCGATATTTTGGTAGATGAGGGCTCTATTCCGTGCCTTTTTGAAAAAAAAATGACAATGCCGAAAAAAAAAATTAAAAAAAAAAAACATTAGGGGTTGCGCACGAGCCGAGAAAAAGGTCCACTTTGCCAAAATTAGGGGGGAAATTGCCATAGGTCATCAGGGGTCACCCGTAGTGGGGAAGAATGTATGGCCGACCCCCATTAACTTTTTACCGCCAACATTTTCCCCCAAGACAGCCACCCCCTATCTCCTCCCCTTAGGGGGGTCACCATACAAAAATGGAGGTTGCTCAGTATTTTCGAAAAACACCATAGGTCATCAGGGGTCACCCCTAGGGGGGCAAAATATATGACCGACCCCCATTAACTTTTCATCCCCAACATCTTTTCCGAACAAACTTACCCTCTATCTCCACTCCTTGAGGGACTCCCCATACAAAAACACTGAAAATCTATGTATTTACAGTTGCACAATATCGAGATTTTTTTGATTTTTTTTGATTTTTTTACAAAAATTCCACCAATATTCAAGAGTGGTCATTGTTTGGAAAGTCTTGAAAAATTTGAAACGCACACGTGCTGAATCAGGTACATAGGCACCCTTAGCAGATGCCCCCATTCATCAGTACCTGGCAGTAAAATATTGCAAAATACGTAGTAGTTATAAATAGCAGTTCATTCATCGATTGTTGTCATTCAACAAGTGCCGACGACCGCGAAAAGTAAATTGATTTTTCTCCCGTTTTTTAAAAGTTAAGATGACAAAACGACTTAGATCGCGCGACGATATTTTTTTGATTGGTTATCCAAGCATGAATATTACGGGGAACAAAATACCGTCGAAGAAGCAAGTGCTAAGAATGCATTTCTTCAACATTCGCAAACGAAACATGTCGAAGAAAAATAGTGCGGTTATAGTCGCGGACGCAGTGATGATTTTTTGGCGCCAAGCAGCTATTCCGACGAAAGCCAGAGGAGATGTTACAAGAAAAATAGCTGCGCTGCACGATGAGTGGGATGCTTTAAGAAAGTCATCTCACAGAAAGACTGAGTCCACTAGAGAAAAAGAGAATACGTTTTCTGATAGCTTGGATAATCTTTTCGACATCGCACACGCCAACGCCCTTGAGAAAATGACAAATACCGAAGACATTGAGTTTCTGCTAAAGCAAAGAGAAGATGGCCGGCCAGGAACTATGGGAGGTGTGGACGCTACTGATACTCGAACGAGGAAAAAAGCTGAGCGCGAAGAACAAGAAGAGTTGCGACGCAAACGTGCAACGGAATCTAGTAGAGATCGGTTCGCTAAAGGCGGTAAGCTATTTCGCGCTTTATGTGTTCGTCCAATGTTTATATTCAAATGAAATTCGTTCAATTGCAGTGGTTAAATTTTCAAGCAGTGATTCAAGCGATGATAATGGGAGACAGGACGCAAACTTCCCGGCAGAAGCTGGCCCGTCAAATGTTGGTGACAGAAGAGGTTACAAACAATGTTTTACTGAACGAGTCCTATCAGCTTTGGACAAGTGCAAAGTGACTGACCGAGACGCGGTCGGCATTATGATAGCGGCGGCAGAAGCATTTGGACGCGATCCTCAACAATACACAATAAACCGTACGTCGCTTCGGAGATGTCGGCGTTCAAATCGAGAGAACATGCTGAGTTATGTGAAAGACAATCCAGAAGTAAGATCGCATAGATTTATTTGCTCTCATTCAGAATTCTTATTCTTCAACGCGTTTCATTCATCTCCAGCTTGTCGCAGCTAAATCCTTCGTAGTCCATTGGGATGGCAAAATGCTTTTGGATTTTGTGGGTACAAAGAAGGTGGACCGTCTACCGGTAATTGTCTCGTACGGAGAAAAAGAACAACTTCTTGGAGTTCCCAAAGTAGAAGATGGGAAAGGAAAAGGCCGGAGAATAGCACATGCCGTTTATCAACTGTTGGCATATGACACATCGAATACAAGGACTTTCTTTCGACACGACATCAATGAACAGTGGCCCATTCTCCGGAGCCGCAGTTGCTCTTGAGCGGCTGTTGGAGAGAGAAATCTTATATTTACCTTGCAGACACCACGTATACGAACTGGTGCTAAGGGAAGTTTTTGAGACAAAAATGGGAAAGACCAGTGCACCAGGCGTTCCTTGCTTTGACCGTTTCAAACAGGAATGTTTCAAACAGGTTAAACCATTCCATTCTGGCTTGATAGACGATCAAGTCGTCAGAAAAATTCCTGTGGCAATGCAAGTCGGCATAAAGAAGTTTTGCTTAGATCAATTGAAGGAGAAACACCCTCGCGATGACTACAAAGAAATGCTACAATTAATTCTTTTGTTTCTGGGTGAAAAACTTGAGAATTACCATTTCCGACCTCCAGGACCCGTTTCCCATGCTCGATGGATGGCAAAAGCCATTTACAGCCTCAAGATGTTTTTGTTTCGGAGAACTTTTCACTTATCTGTATGTGAATTGAATGGTATTCGACACGTTTGTATTTTTGTGGTGCGACTTTACGTCAAGGCATGGTTTGGTTCTTCTCGAGCAGCTGAGGCGCCGAATCAAGATTGGAAGTTTTTGAAGGACATCGTCGAGTACAAGTCCGTTGACCAGGATTTATCTCGGGTAATGATAAAGAAATTTATCGGTCACCTATGGTATCTCGCCGATGAGCACATAGCCCTTGCCTTTTTCGATGACAAGGTTTCAAATGAGTTGAAGGCCAAAATGGCCCAAGCATTGCTAGAAAATGAGAATGACGAAGGTGAAGAAGATGAAGAAGACGAAAAAGGTGAAGAAGATGAAGAAGACGAAGAAGGTGAAGAAGATGAAGAAGACGAAGAAGGTGAAGAAGATGAAGAAGACGACCCGGTTCCCCCAGCTCCTCGCGTCGTAATCAAAAGCACCAGCGTTAAAAAAATCGAGGTGAAATTCAGAGATGTGAATGAGGAATTCTTGGCTAAAGACTTGAGCAACTTCGTCTCTCATAATACCAATAATTTATTTGTACGATTTGGAATATCGCAAGATTTCATTCTTGCAAATCCAGCAACCTGGAAATCTCGCGCAGACTATCAAGAAGGTCGTAGAATTGTAAATAACTTGCGCGTTGTGAACGACACTGCCGAAAGAGGAGTAAAAATGATACAAGATTATAATAGAATACTGTGTCAAGGCGAAGAAGAGAAACAGTATTTACTACATGTTATCGATTCTTACCGCAAGAAATACCCATCAGCGAACAAAAATATGTTAATTTGACTATATTATATTAAGAGTGCTTAGTAGTACTACTCAATTACAGCTTCTTTTATTTTTGTATGGGGAGTCCCTCAAGGAGTGGAGATAGAGGGTAAGTTTGTTCGGAAAAGATGTTGGGGATGAAAAGTTAATGGGGGTCGGTCATATATTTTGCCCCCCTAGGGGTGACCCCTGATGACCTATGGTGTTTTTCGAAAATACTGAGCAACCTCCATTTTTGTATGGTGACCCCCCTAAGGCGAGGAGATAGGGGGTGGGTGTCTTGGGGGAAAATGTTGGCGGTAAAAAGTTAATGGGGGTCGGCCATACATTCTTCCCCCCTACGGGTGACCCCTGATGACCTATGGCAATTTCCCCCCTAATTTTGGCAAAGTGGACCTTTTTCTCGGCTCGTGCGCAACCCCTAATGTTTTTTTTTTTAAATTTTTTTTTTCGGCATTGTCATTTTTTTTCAAAAAGGCACGGAATAGAGCCCTCATCTACCAAAATATCGACACAAGGTCCACCCTAATGTGCATAGCAATACAGTGCATGCATGCATGAAATGTGCGCCCTCATATAACCCGGACGACCCGAGCAAGGTTTTAAGATTTAAGTTACAGAGGTCACACGAATTGGTGCGGAAAAATCAGGAGAAGACGAAGTTAAGGTCTAAAACTGATTATGACAGGAAAGTGAATCCGGTTACCTTCTCAGTAGAGGATAGGGTACTAGTGATACCAGAAGGATAAAGTGTAAAAGAACAAATTCTCTGGAATTTGGAAGGGTCCATACGAGGTCTTTTCGTCAGAAGATCAGGTGACCACTACAAATCGGATCAAGGGGATGGACCGAAAATGGCGTAATAACTATTTGAAGGTCTTCCGTGACGCCTAGTATTTTCTGTACTGAAAGGGTCAAGGCGAAAATGATTTGGTCGAATTCCAGAACAGGGCGTATATCAACCACGATACAGGATGCTTTCGAGGAAGCATAGATCTACGATTGAACCGAAGGAAGTTGGGGGTAATTTTGGGTTTTTAATTTTATAGTTATGTGTTTTGATTATATTATTATTACGTGGTGGGGGCAGCCGGGGTTTTTAACGAACTCATCAGAGTTTGGGGTCCAAGGGGCAGTAGATAGATTTGGGTGGTGGAACTAGGTGGGAGGAGTACTCACCAAGAACTACATCCTGGAAACCGCAGTCTACCTACTGGTAACAAGTTCAGGGAAACTTGGGAATTAGGAGTACGAGGGGGAGGTGAAACTCCTTGGATATCCTGTTTATGGTAACCAGCGATGGTTATGCGGTATGTCCCTTGCTCGTATCCGGTGTTTATAATAGATTTTATTTATGATTACGTGCGGGAACCACGGGACAATAGTTAGATTTGTTGGTGGAGCTAGCTAGGAGGAGTACTCGCCAGGAACTAGATTATGAACACGGCAAAGTGGCTATTGGGTATAAATTTAAATTTGAAGTTGGATTTAGGAGAACGAGGGTGAGGTGAAACTCCTTGGATATCCTGTGCATGGTAACCACCGATGGTTATACGGCTTTGCCCCTTGCTCGTCTCCGGGGCTAATTTAGGTTACGTTCGGTTCAGGTAGTCTGTATTGTTTCATTCTGTATTTGTGGGCTTTTGTTGAGAGGAGTATTAGGAAAGGGTGTTAGTAAAAGAATAGGGTTTATTTTTGTTGATTACTTTGTTGATTACTTTGTTGATGGTTCTTTTTGTTGTTGTCTGGTAAAGTAGGACGTCCTTCAGGGCTTTGAGTTGGGCCCGGTAACGTAAGCGGATGGTGAGTCTAGTGAAGATGGGCCTCTCAGGTCACCGATAAGTAAGTGGCGGGGTTCGCTGGGTAATGAAGCAGTGGTAATTAAACGAGTAACAGTCTAAGGGGAAATGGATTAATGGAATTAGTAAGTACCATTAATGGCTACTACAAGTAAGCATTGATTGTTCTTACCCCATTCACAGTTTGCTATTTCTAACGGACATTGGGATGAATATAAGGACCATAAATGGCTGCGGTGTACAAGCATTGATTGTTCTTCCCACGAGTGGTGAGTTTCATCCACTTACGGATCGGGATAAAGATCAAAATATGTTGCATGGATTGGGATAAATGTAAGGACCATCAATGGCTGCGTTGGGCAAGCATTGATTCTTCTTCCACTATGGAAGTTGTTGGACTTCTGAAAGCCGGCTAAAAGGGTGAGGTTATAAGAAATGAAAGATGAAAAAACATTAAAAGAAAAGGAAGAAAAAGAAATATTGAAAAATCAACGGGGAAAAAACAAGAGGGAAAAATAATAAAACGCCTCAAAGTAAAAAGAAAATGAAATAGAAAGATATTAAAAAAAAAGAAAATATTGAAGAAATGAATTCATGAAAAAAAAAGGGAGAAAAAAATTATATAAAAAAGGTTCCCACAATTAGTAGAAAAATAAAAAAATAATTTACAGGGAAGAGGAACAAGGAAGAAAATAACAAAAAAAGGGAAGAAAAAATTTAAAAACATTATAAAGAAAAGGTTCCCATGATTAGTACGTAGTGCTGTTATGTTAAGATCAAATTGTAATATATATAGTTTGGTAATAAGGAAAGTTACTGTACCTTTTTAAATAGTGGTAGTGCATAGTTAAGTAGAAAAGTCATTTATATTGGTCATATATATACCTTTTCAATGGTGTTAAAGGCTATGCGCAGGTGTAACTCGAGTCCAAGAAGAAGTCTGAGGTGAAAGATCAATTCCCGAGGATGACTGATTTATGGAGGACTTCCGATAGTGTGTGCTGGACTAATGTTTCAGTGAGAGAGTGTTGTGAAGACGAGGAGTCCAGATGCAGAATAGTTGGTGATGCATATTACTTTGATGCCAAGCCTGTTGCATCCCTCTATGCTCGAATTGTTTGCATAGTAAGATTTAAGTCCGTTGTATGCTGTGCTGTTGAGCCCACGATAAGCAGTACAACCTGGGGCAGATAGACCGATCGTCACATATGCAGACGACATCTACCCAACAGAACATGGGGTGTCCGTCTAAAATACAGCCAATCTTTTGTGGCATGATTTAAGCAATAGGGCCTCTGCCGTCGAAGAGTAACCCAAATAATCTGACCGATAGACGTGCAAGTCCCGGCGTTGCTAAGGGCATTGTTGTCAGAAAAGGACTAACCTACGTGATACCACGTAACGCAATCAATCTAACGTTGTCAATATACGCCAAGTCCACACAACTCGAAGCCCTAATTGGAAAGCGCTAGGGCCACTTGGAACGAACCAGAGTTCGTTGCAGAAAACGAGGGGAGGAATGTTGCGGTGCGGAAATCTAGGTATAGCCATGTACATACGTATTTATAATTGTTATTCAGTTTTTACTTGTCTGTTAAATATTTGTGTGTATATTTATAATTGTTATTTAGTTTTTGGTTATACGAGTATGTTAAACATTTGTATGTCAAGTGTTATTGTCATCAAGAATTTGTGCTTCGAGATTATTTGGTTTTTTTTGTTATCATTTATGTCTCATTTCTTCATATTAATTGCGGTTATTTCCATGTTAGTTCATCGAACCAACGGGGTATTCCATTATTGTTGAGTTGTCTGTTTCTGAAACGCTAGCATATTTCACTAGTGTTCGGGGAATGACAACTTGAGCTATGCAAGACGAAGCGCTTTTGGTTCTCGCGTAGAAACTGCTATTTGTGATTTAGGTCATGGCTGGTGGTTTTTGCGTGGAATGAGTGACAGGGGGAAGACCGTGAAGTATGAAGAACAAATTACTTCTAGTTTAGTGTACTGTTTGCTTTTTGTTTTGTTAATTTTGTTAGGAAGTGAGTCAGAAGCTTGCCAACTGAAATAAAGACTTTTAACTGCAGTAGGTAAGTTGCCCCTTTCCTTTTCCAGCAGAAAATAAGTGCCGTCTGGGCGCTGTTATTTAAATGTGCAAGCCTGCACTAAAAACTCGGCATCCCCTGCTATGTAGCGACACTGAACCCCCACACATGAACACACACACGGTAGGATTCTACACATTTATAGGTTAACACACAACATTTCACGGTAGGATTCTACAAAATTTTTAGGATCCTACACACAAAATATTTAACGTGTCAGAAATTGGAATGGTGGCGCAATCGGAGATAAACTTCCGATACCAACCCGTGGCACCTAAAAACCCCTAACCAGCTTGAAGGTTTTCGATACTTATAGCCAACTATTGATGTTACTTTTGAAGGATCTAGTTTAATTTGGCCGCCTACACGGTATCCTAAGTATCTCAATTCTCAGAAGAAAAATTTCGATTTTTGAACTTTGATTGTCATCCGGATTGTTCAAGACAACTGACCACATTTAGCAGCAACTCCATATAAGAGTTTCAGCTGCATTACAGAACCCAAAAGCATTACCTTAAAATGGTAGTGGTCTTCCGGGTACCGTTAAAGCAGTTTTCTCCCAACTGGATGGATCCAATCGTGTCTGCCAAAATCGTGTCTTTTAAATCGACACTGGAGATGTAGTATGTGTCGCCTAACCTGCTGAGCAAACCCTCTACAGAAGGAAGTGGATACGCATCCTTGACCGTCAGAGCATTGATCTTTCGCACGTCCAGGCACATCCTATTCTTGGTCCCCTTTCGCACTAACGTAGCGGGATGACTCCATGGACTCTGGCTGGGCTCAATGACTCCTAGGTCCAGCATACGATCCACTTCTGCATACGAAAGATTCTGCACTGCCGACGAAACGGGTAATACCGATCTTTTACTGGTACTGCATCGCATGTATCGATCGAGTGTGTCTCCAGTGAAGTTCTGCCAAGTCCTTTCTTCGTATAGCAGGGAAATCTCTGTACTACGGCTTCTAATATCTCATTTTGCTGAGCTGACAGGACATGAGTTTTGAAGCGACTTCTTCGCATAGATCTACCCCTTGAGTGGTAATACTCTCTATGCAAGTTAAAAATTTGAGTGTCCTCGTGAAGTCGACACCTAGATATAAAGTTCGCTCCAGTGATGGTACCAGGTTAAAAATTTGTCGCAACATATCTTCACATGTATTCGGACTAGAATTCTATAGGGGCTACCATTAGGGCAACAAGCTCTTGGCATCCCTTGGCATATTACAGATGCTGCGCTGTCCATAAGTTCCTCGACTTGTGTTCCTGCTATGTTCACCTTGGCATAAAATCTGTTACCATCGCCTTCGAACAGTGTGGTAGCTGCAATTTTTTTCGTGTCTGTCGTCGTTTCTGGTATCGTACTCGTGCTCGATCTATCCTGTCAGATGGCTGGTGTATTGGCCTAATTTGTCTCAAAATAGGAATTGGATGTGGTGCCTCCTCGCGATTGTTATTTCTTAAAATCGTCACTACGGTTTCTCCATCGGATTCTTGAATATTAACTGTGTTGTTATTTGTCATGCTATTTCTTGTTGTATTATTTTCAATTATACTTACGTTGCTATTGCCAATGTTTTTTCTACTGATGTTATCTTGGGGTAGCTTATTTCGGGCTTGGTTACTACATGCTGAGCTGGGTACGGCTGGGTTTTATTCTCTGGGGACCTCACCTCCCCAGTCTGACATAGGTTCCGGGCGGGTTCCCTACCATACTGGACACTTGGGCTTTACGGCGTTTTCTCGGCCACATTTATAACAGAATATTCTTCTGTTCGTTGAAGGGCAATCTCTGAGAATGTGTTGATTTTATCAAACAACTCCCTACCGAATCCGATGAGCAAGGAGAACGGTTTCACCAAACCACAATGCCCATGGAAAAACGGTACAAAGGCAAAAACCTCGACGCATTGCTTGCAGAGGTATGTTGGTGGAGTCACAAGATCACCCTGTATGATGTTAATGAAGTATTTGAAGAAGAAAGAGCTGATGATGGAGGGCAGTCTGGAAGCAACGTGCCTGTGGACACCATAATTGCTGAATCAGAGTCAGATTCGGACGATTCGGACGACGATTTGAATCCACAACTTAAGAGAGCGCGATTTGCAAGTCCAGGGCCATCAACATTATAAACATAATACGAATACTTTTTTTTTAATATTTTTGTAATAGATAGCATAGTATCTCAATGTTGAAGTAAATAAAAAACAAATGAAATTAAAAAACGGTGTTAAGAATAATTCCCAGGAAGTTTATATGTTCTAGAAATTTGTTTATTGAGATCTTAGGTAAATTTTTGTAGTTGATTGTTTCCTTGGATTTTGAACGGTTTGCTACCTATGGACCTGAACACGGGAAAAAAAGTAAAAAAAAAGGTGAAGTTTTTTTGATTTTATATGCAATTTTTGTTCTTTATGACAAGAGCTACAACTTTGCCTCAGAGAGTAAATCGAAATTCTGAACGGTTTGCAAGATATGAGCCTGAGAAAATGATCACATTTTTACGAAAATGATACCGAGGCCCCAAATCTTTGGCGGCCCATAAAAAAAAGTGCATGACTTTGGGAAAAATTGGGAGACACGGGTCTTTTTTTTTTTAGTCTTTTATCACGTAGTGGTGTCCGTATATGGTTATTTTTCGTGTTGCACTGTGTTATTTAAGTCATCAAATGCTGTCTTAGGTTCCTCCGTGAAAGAGAAAGGTTTGTTTTTCTTCAACGTGTCAGGAATCGGGATGGTGGCGCAATCGGAGATAAACTTCCGATACCAACCCGTGGGGTCTAAAAAGCTCTTAACCAGCTTGAAGGTTTTCGGATACTTATAGCCAACTATTGATGCCACTTTTGAAGCATCTGGTTTAATTTGGCCGCCGCCTAACGAGGTATGCGAAGTATCTCAATTATCTGAAGAAAAATTTTGATTGTCAATCCGGCTTGTTCTAGGTCACTGGCCACATTTCGCAGCAACTCCATATGAGAAATGTGGAGATACCACCAGAAGATCATCCAGATAGACGAAGCCGCGACCACGGATGGGGGAAGGTATCACTCTATCCATTAACCGGCAAGACCTTTGGGCTGCATTACACAACCCAAAAGGCATTATCTTAAAATGGTAGGGTGTCCTCCCGGGTACCGTATAAGCAGTTTCTCCCGACTGGATGGATCCAATCGTGATTGCCAAAATGCGTCTTTTAAATCGATACTGGAGATGTAGTATGTGCCGTCTAACCTGCTGAGCAAACCCTCTACAGAAGGAAGCGGATATGCATCCTTGACCATCAGAGCATTGAGCTTTCGCGCGTCCAGGCACAGCCTATTCTTGGCCCCTTTTCGCTCTTACGTCACGAGGTGACTCCATGGACTCTCGCTGGGCTTTACGATTTCTAGGTCCAGCATTCGATCCACTTCTGCATACAGAAGATTCTGCACTGCCGGCGAAACGGGGCTTTTACTGGTACTGCATTGCATGTATCGATCGATTGTGTCTCCAGGGAAGTAATCCGTGGCATTTCTTCCTATTGCAGGGAAATCTCTGTACTACGGCTTCCAATGTCTCATTTTGCTGAGCTGACAGGACATGAGATTTAACCTCCCGCGAGGAAGCGACTTCTTCGCATAGATCTACTCCTTGAGTGGTAATACTCTATATACAAGTTAATAATTTGAATGAGCTCGTGAAGTCGACACCTAGATACCAGGTACCAGGTAAAAGTTTATTTCTTCTGACCGCTTCTTAAAACATATCTTCACATGTATTCGGCCTAAAATTATATAGGCACTACCATCAGCGGTTTTGACAGATGAGCCTAAAAGGTGGAATTCTAGTCCGGCTCGGGCAAAAAGCTCTTAGCATCCCTTGGCATATTACAGATGCTCCCCTGTCCACGAGCCCCTCGACTTTTGTTCCTGCTATGTTCACCTTGGCATAAAATCTGTTACCATCGCTTTCGACCAGTGTGTTAGGTGCAATTTTTTTCGCATCTGTCGTCGTTTCTGGTATCGTACTCGTGCTCGATCTATCCTACCAGATGGTTCTCCAAAAATTCTTGCTCTTACTTCGCGATATACGCTGGTGTATTGGCCTAATTTGATAAAATGGGAATTGGTTGTGGCGCCTGCTCGCGATTGTTGTTTCTTAAAATCGTCACTACGGTTTCTCCATCGGATTCTTGAATATTAACCGTGTTGTTATTTGTCATGCTATTTCTTGTTGTATTGTTTTCAATTATACTTCTGACACTTTGCTGTGTCTTTCTTGGTAACGTTGTTACTGCCAATGGAATTGCTATTGATGTTATTTTGGGGTAGCTTATTTCGGGCTTGGTAGTATATGCTGAGCTGAGTACGGCTGGGTTTAAATCTCTGTGTTCCCTACCATTCTGGACACTTGGGTTTTACGGTTTTTTTCTCGGCCACATTTATAACAGAATATTCTTCTGTTTGTTGAAGGACAATCTCTGAAAATGTGCCCTGAACCCTTGCAGTTCCAGCAAATTACTCTTCCTGTGCCTCCAATGGCATCTACCTCCACGGCTCCCTCAGTGATGTTGCTGGTATTGGAAACATCAATTGGACTAATGAAGGCTTCAAGTTCCCTTTCATAATCTCAGCTAACTGCGCCTCGGAATAAAGAATTCATTGTTGATGTCGCAACCGCACGATGGTGTTGTAAAAATCTTCAAATGATTCCTGCGGCTGTTGACGTCTGCTAAGAATTTGCTCCTGAATCTTAAATTCGTTATCGAAACGTTGGAATTGAACATCGCTCGCCTAAGTTCGCTCCACCTGAGGTCTGGTGTTAATCTTCTGCAGCTCCAATAATACTCCAGCGCTGGACCTTCCAGTAAATGGTGGAAATCTTTTAACAGCTCCGTTTCTGAACACTCCTTATCCTCGCAGGTCACGTTGACGCATACTGAATCTCCTGCACAGTCATTGGTTTTACTGATCAGTCAAACTTTATGGGCCAATTGGTTAAATCAGCTTTACGCCCACCTCGGCTGAAAGACTCGTCACGCCCGCCAAAACTCTGGCTGCGTTTTTGATGGATGTCGTTTCTCGGTATTCTGTTTCCTGGGGGTGGTGTTGAGTCGTGGCGTTGGTACTGGTAAATTGTCTGTCGCCCGCTGTTGTCCCGCGGTCGTAACCAGGTCCATCATTGAAACTATTTCAGGTCTGGTGTTTTCTGACTGTCGTTCTGCCTCAAGTCATCGTCCATAATCTTCGGTTAGCATCGCATTTATCCTACGCCCTTGTTCCTGCATCTGGTAATCTCCGTTCACCCATGGGATATATTTTCAGTATACGTTGACTGTTGAGCCACCTGTGTTGGCATCAGAGGTGGCGGTAATCGTGCTTCTGGTTTACGCCCCTTACTGCTGGCAATATGCGTCGTACCAATGCCTCATCGTCTATTTACTTAACAGTCTCTATTCGATGGTTCGGTTGCCGTTCTTCATTAACTCTGGATGTAGCTCCAAATACCGTTAGTCTTGCATCTGCCATTCGCCTACGTTCAGCAAGTGCACGACGGGCTGTCAGCATACTGTAGTCGGGACATTCTTTCCGGCGTTGGTTGCTACTGGGGCTAAAGTCACGCCTATTGTGGTCGATCCTGCCGCAGTAGTGTACGTGAGAGGAGCAGATGCTGCCTGCGTGAAACTCTAATGGACTCAATGAAAAATGAGTACTGTTAATACTCTTTTGGGTAATCAAAATTGAAATATTAAAAGTCTACCGAGTGTTGCCTGATAGCCAACAGCTCGCGACGGAAAAGAAAATAACCCTAATAGATCTGAAAATTAGAAAAAATGTCGCAAAAAGATGATAAAAAAAACAGCTGAAAATCAAGGGTTAATTAAATATTGAATAAAATTAGGAATACAAAATAAACGAAAATGTAAAATATAGTTCAAAACTAAATAGGTAACAAAATTCTTAAGCTTGACGTAAGCTTAGAAAACACTTATGGTGCGTTTAATATAGATACAATTTTATCAGTCAGTACTCCAATGCTGATAAATATAATAAATCCGCAAATAAAATAAATCTGTAGGCTGAATACGATCGAAGTATCGACTAATAAAAAAATTATGAATCGACGATCGAAACCCGAAAATTTAAAAAGAATAAATATAAATAATAATCAACCGTACTCAAAAATCTCAAACTCTAACTAAAGCTATTACTCAATCTCATAACTCAAGAGTCAAAAAATCAAAAACAAAACGAAAATCATAACTAGTAAAAATCGATTTCAAAAAAATATGAACATAATAGTCAAAAGTACTCGAAACCGAAATTAACAATTGTATCGTAATTGTTGGTAATACTTACTTATCTGGTCTCGAACAATCCCGGTGTCAGGGACCTTACAAACCGAAGATAACATATTTCGCCAAGCAGTTCGATCTTTTGCCTTACCTCCACAGTTGGCAATACCAAATGTATGCAGGGATTCGTCAACCTGATCCTTCCAGCGGAGCCTTGGTCTTCCTATTTCTCGTCTTCCCTCAAGCTCGGTTTCGAAAACACTTCGTGCTGGTTCGTCTTCATCCATTCTACTGACATGGCCTAGCCAGCGCAATCGCGTTATTTTGATCCGCTTAACTTTGTCAACGTCGTGATATAGCTCATACAGCTCATGGTTCATGCGTCGCCAATACTCGCCGTTGTGCAGTATAGGGCCATACATTTTCTGTCGAAGACTCCTACAGATGTTTCGTCTGCTTGCGATAAGACCCAGGATTCTGCGCCATAAAGCAAGACAGGTTGTATGCAGTCAGGTATAGTTGGACTTTTGTTATATATATAACATATATAAAAAATATATATATGTTATATAAAATAACATATATTCGCAAGCACAATTCTCCGCTAGATCTCAAGGCTGACGTTGTAGTTTTTGTTTACGGCAGATCCGAGGTATATAAATTCGTCCACCACCTCAAAATTATAACGGTTATCAACGCTCACGCTTTGGTCTAATCGCGTGGAGGCCCTGCTCGTTGAAACCATAACTTTGTCTTGTCCTCATTTACCGTCAGACCCACTTTTCCTCAATCCTTCTCAATTCTCGAAAACACCGCAGTAACTTCTCTAACTATGCGTCCAATGATATCCATATCATCAGCATACGCGAGCAGCATGTGCCTTTTGCTGCTGATGGTTTTATTCAAATTGACAGCAGTTTTTCTCAGAATAATCTCTATTAAGATGTTAACGAGATCGCACGATAGGGTGTCACCTTGTCTGAGGCCTCGCTTAGTTTCGAAAGGTTCGGTAAGATCCTTACCAACTTTCACTGCGGATTTGGTGTTTGTCAGAGTCATCCTGCAAAGGCGTATGAGTTTTGCAGGAATACCAAGCTCAGACATTGCTTCGTAGAGTTTCCCCCGTATCGGGCTATCGAAGGCCACATTATAATCGACAAATAAATGATAGGTGTCGATTTGTTTTTCGTGGGTCTTCTCCAGGATTTGGCGTAGCGTGAAAATCTGGTCGTTTGTCGATTTTCCAGGCCCCAATCGCCAGGCATGCATTCATCTAACCAAATTTTGCTAATGAGCTGATGCATGTACCTTATCAGCTCATCACCGCCAGCCTTAAACAACTCCGCCGGTAAGCCATCGGCTCCTGCGGCTTTATTGTTCGTAAGCCGGGCAATAGCTGTTCTGACCTCGTCTTGGTTAGGAGAGGGGCAATCGACGTCGTTGTCCAAATTTAGATCGATTGTCTGGTCATTGGATATCTCAGGTACCAATAGCGCTGAGAAATGATATCTCCATATTCCCAACATACTCTGTACATCTGCGATGTAATTCTCGTTGCTTTTACAGAAGGGGGCCCTGAACCATGGCTATTAGTTCCGTTCTTGACTTTTTGGTAGAAATTTCGGGCCTCGTTCTTACTTCTGTATGGCTCAATTTTGTCACTCTCGAGCATTCTCCACTGCCGTTTCTTATGCCTAAAGAGACGGTTTACCTCCTTTCTTTTGTCCTTATACGGTCCAATCGCAGATCGCGTTGCAGCAGACTAAAGCATTTCGATTCGAGCAGCGTTCTTTTCATCATTTGCAATGCGAAACTCTTCATCGTATCGTAAACCTAAGTACGGTTGTTGCGGCAGTTTTTATAGAGTCCGAAATGGGTTTCCACTGCGCCTCAGGATCGTCACCGGGAGGGGGTGGGTTCTGTGCCAAAAGTTGCGAGAGCTTCCTGGAGTAGGCTTTGGCTACCTCCGGTAATTTCAGCTCTCCGATGTCTAGCTTTCTCTGCCTCTCTGCCTCCCTGCCTACTTTAGCATTAAAATCTCCTAGTACAATCTCAATGTCGTGGCCAGTGAAGCGGTCATACGTTTCCTCTAGGAGCTCACAGAATATGTCTTTGGCATCACCATCTTTCTCTTCTGTCGGGGCAAGCACACAAATTAGGGAAATATACAAATAGTTCGCTTTTATGCTATACGTTCACTCACAGGATTGAACCTAGAGACTAGATGTCGCAGTCTTTTGCCAACTACAAATCCGCAACCAAATTCATGTTTTTTTCTCATGCCAACTGTAGTATATGTCGCATTTCTTTTTCGTTTGCAGCCATGACCTATCCATCGCGGTAATGCCAGCCTTCTAACTTTAGAGGACATCTGCCAATTGGATGAGCTCTCACATTCTAGGTGCATATCCATAAATCGTGGTCCTTATAACGTTTGCGGGGGTCGTCAACAAATAGGGGTTGTTTATGTTTTCTCTTTCGTTTTTGTATTTTCACTGCCATTATGAACTTTGCGAGAGGCAAACCCAGTCCACCGGGTTTTTAAATTTTACCTACTGCCAGGATATTTGATTGCAGCCGACCATTATGGATCAGACACTGATCAGGATGCAATATGTCGAACCTGGATTTTCTTATTTTGGTTTTTTATCCACCGTTGGCCCATATGTTTGGCTCATCCGCCTTCTAAAGGACAAAAGAATATGCCCGATAGCTTGATGATTGATGAGTTTCAGTGACATCAGTCACCTACTAAGCCTAAGTCACATCACTGATCGCATAGCCAATCAGGCTGCTCATTTATTTTCGCCTTCTCACTCTAGCCAGCTAACGGAGGTTCCGATAAAGCCATTGTACAGGACATACTGCGTAGAAGTAATGAGCTGCTTGGACTGTCCAATGAAGGAATCATTTCTGGCCACTCCCAAGTGAATGGCTATCGAAACTTTCCACCTCCACGGACAGTCCCATGTCATGATGGTAATTGGGTAAGAAAAATAGGCTACGTTGGCAACTTATTGGCAACTAAATTTCACAAAACTTCTTTAAAACATACACACTCACAATATTACAAACGCTGAACTTGGAGGTTTACTGCGAACCAAGACGAGGGCAAACGGGACACTTAGCGTGTCTCACTCCTCCAGATTCGCCTGAATACTTCAATCGCATTCAGCCTATTCATTCACTAGTAACAACCTTAAACTATTATCCGAATTTAAAGTTGACTACTAAAAAAATATATAATCGTTTTGTCGTGAATGCCATTAAACAATCTCATCCGGGACATTACCGAAACACAATGATTATCAAATTAAAATAAAGCTTTGTCAGCCATGCACCAAGCAAAAACGTCGCAACGCGGTTAAAATTTATCATTTCCAGCGAGACTTACGTTAAAACTGACAACATTAATTTGAACAAAGCGCGAAACTATTAACTCTACTTTATGAAAAATGGATCAAACAAAAATGTAAGTTCACTCCGACTTGGAGCAATTGTCTCTGGCTAAACGGCAAAACACTCACGAAAAAGTACCATTGGCCCGCACAAAATCCGTCGCAACGTGTCAATAAAATGAAAAACTCCTTGGAACAATTAAAAATAAAAATACAGATTAACATTCCCAAAGTTTTTTTATAATATAACAACACAAATACGGACTAAGCCAAAAATCCGATCGAGATCGTTGGGCGCCATTATGTCACTGAAGCCAGATTGATATTACTGAATATTTAAAATTTGTTGCTTGTTTGTACATCATTGAGCGGCATGCTTGGTATGCCATGCTTATGTCGGGCTGGTAAACTCGCCGGGCGGGGGGTTCTTTCGACTCAATGATGTAAGAACAATCTGACTTGGGCACACTAGATTACATACCAAGTCCACTGCTCACAACTGACCGAAAACCGACATAAAAATAAAAAGAACGTTAGTTGGAACAAAAAAACATTAAAGAAAAGAAAGAAATTTTGTGACTGTAGGGAAAAACTTTTGCCATTAAATGTTCACTGACGGGCGTTATTGTCAGTGGAGCCCCTATAGTTTCACAATGACTCTGTTTCATACCAGAGTCCCAATAAAATAAATGTTGCCAAACGAAGCCGACTTTGGCATTACCGTCTTGGCCTAAGCCACCATATTGATACGCACAAAAAGTTCAGTAAACATTATAAAAAGAACTTTATTATAACAGATTCTGTATCTTAAATATTTAACTAACTTTCATAAGTTACTACGCGAGAATCACAATCAAATGTGACCCTAAGGGCGAAGCGATGCCCCTCAACGGATTCGGACTGTCTTTTGGACTACAACCAGTATACGCGGATGGGCTAACAAACACATATTTTTATAAAATTCTACAACCATGATCCTATTTCTAATTTTTTTATTTCTTAATTTTACCGTAATTATAAAAATGTTTTCTTAATGTAACCAGTAATGTAAAACTTCATCATTACAGCAAAAGTAATTTGATCATGAGGTTGACGAAGGTGAACCAGAGTACAAAACTAACACCTAAAATACGCGACCATTTACCTTAAAGGCCCAAATCAAAAATACACGAAAATTATTATAGGCCCGTAACTTTATTGCCCGATTACTTATGAGTTAGGGCCCTGTGGCCTGGATTTGCCACGAGACAATTTCCATGAGCGGTTATAAATATGGGTATTTCAATAAAATCAATAAAATGGTATTAATGATGAAATTTGTCAAATTATGTCACTGTCCGATAATCATTGAAATCGATACGAGTTGAATCTGGATTTATAGTCGGCGTTTAGTATGACCCTTTATTACCATGAGTACCATCTCTTGTAAATAATACTTCGATTTATTACTGCAATGTTGCCAATACTTAAACTTAGACTCTGATGACAATAAAACTTTTATTTATATTCTTAATTTATTCACTCTATTATTTAGACCTTCTTAACACCATTGTCAATTGTTAACTTGATCAAATATTATCAATAATTTTTTTCTTATACACTAATAAGCGAATGGGGATGAAATTTTCACTTTTGCACAATTAGATTTTTATCACTTTCATCCGCATTTTCCTTTTTATTTTTTGTTGTCTTCCTTAAACGTTTAGTTTTGTTCTTTAGTTTAACTAGCCTGATATATTTTGTCTTTTTTTTATGCCCTAACTTAATGATGTTGGTATTTATGTTCCGAAATTTTAGCCCTTTTAGATTTTCGATTTTTATGAAATTTTAATTCTCAGACATTTTAGGATGTTTCTTTTATGAAATTTTAATTTCCAGGCTTTTTCCAGATTGTACTTTCACGACACTTTATATTTAGGAAACGTCAATCTTCAGGCATTTCCCAGATTTTATTTTCAGAAAATGCATTTTCATTGACTTCATTTATAGGAAAGGTTAATTGTAAAGCATTTATTCTCTTCTCTTTGGATTTTTCAGGAAACTTCGGTTTTTTTATTTTATTCAAGGAAACTTAATTTTTCGACATTTTCAATTTTTACTTCGGCACACAATTGCTCAACGAAGACCCGATCTCCCCCTGAAACTACGCTTCCCTGAGTCCTATTGGTGCAAAACACCCTTACTAAGTCTGGAACTCGGTGGAAGCGTGTTACCTCGGCGGCGTCTGGATCTCTGGGTTAAATGTAAGCGGCTGGTGGCCTGCTGTGAGCAGTGTTTGAGGCTGGGGAAAAATGAAAATATTAGACATTAAGACAAAAACCTTCTCCCTAACTGTCTCTTTCGTCCTCAATCGGTTAACACGAGGGTTGGGGTTTTATGTCTCAACAAAGTGAGCTGAACAAAACCGTCATCCTGGTGGCTTGACTGTTGCTAGCAACTATTCCTTGGCTTCTCGAGGAATACGGATACGATACTATTTATCAAAATTTATTTTCAGATTTCCTTTTTCTTTTGGTGTTTAACCTAATCCAACAATTTGCACTTTCGGATGTACTTTCTTAAAAATGCTCAGCTTACGCGATGTCGACTTACTATGACTTGCCTCAATTGCATAATGAAATGCTAATGGTTTGTGAATGCGTTTTCTGACTTCAGCTTTGTATTGCCGGGCATTATTTTCGCATTCCTTTATGCATGTATGTGTGTCCTTGCAAGATTTGTAGTTTCGTGTGCAAATGAAACCGTTTGTTCAGTCAATTCATAATATGTCACACATACATATGTATTTCTATTACGCATGATACAATGCGTAAGGGTAATTCCAAAGTCTTGGGTCTGTGCCGTTAGATGGTGGTTTTTAACCATCTTGAAGACAGCAATGGCGAGTGATGGGGGGAAGTTGACTTTAGAACCCCAGTGATCCTAGGGTTCTGTGGACGAGGGATTGCCACCCGAGGTACCAGAGACCACCCGATGGGATGGTACTGGGCCACTCGGTGGAATGAATCTCGCGAACTTCCCCCCACACTGACCCTACCTAGCTGAACTCCCCTTTCCGCTGCCAAAATATGGTGTGTTTTCGTTGTCGTGGTCTAACGTAACTGTTTGCGAGAGTCGGTCTGGAGCTGGGAGGAACTCGGCAGCAGCGCTACAGCAAATACTGGACACCTTTTTTTGCCAGAAATTCGGCTTCCCACCACCTTGTAAAGATCGATAAACGCTACGCTATCCCATTGCGGAGTTGCCGTAGAGCGGCGCATCCGGAGTCCTGTAGCTTCGGAAAATTGGTGAGAAGCTCGATTTTTAGACCGGGAGCTTTACACTCCACGATCACCTAGTAATGTCCATAGTGCGCAACTAACTGAGAACATGCGTCTCTTTCGAAATCTTGGAGATCCCTTTCGAAATCTTGGTCCAGAACCTTTGTAACCTCACCTAGGGGTTCACTGGTCACGGTTTGCCGGAAGCCCATTATAGCGACTTTTGTATCCGCATACCCAACTTGTTTTTTGCGCAGAATGCTCTCCCTATATTTGATTTTGGCTACTTCTTGACCTCGCGCGTAATCAAGGTTCTGCTTCTTGATGTCGTGAAGCTGGAGGGCATGGTCTAGCTGCTGTGCGTTCAGTGCCTCGATTTCCGTGATCAGTGCGGCCACTTGCGCCAGCAACTGTTTCACGCTATGCTCCAAACCGACTACACACGAACGATACATGCTGTCCGTCTCGCTGAGTTGACGCCTAAGAGCGGCGTTCTCCGCTTCTTATCGCTGACGCTGATTTTCCTCACGCAACTGGGCAGTCAGCAAGCGTGTGGATTCTTCTTCACGTCAAAGCTGTTGCAAATGGGCTGCTTGGCTACGCATGACTTCCGAATGAGTCTCCGCACGCTGAACTATGCTTGTGTGTAGTTCCTCGCGAAGTGCCTCGACCTCTTGGGGACTAGGGCCTGGTGCGGCTTCTTCGTAACCGACGTATCTACAAACCAGGCAGTCAATTCGATCTTCGGCGCGCTAGGTCTCGTGACACGCAGGGTCCAACACATGTCCACAATCTGACACGTACACTTGGGGATTATCGCCGGCTAGCGTTACCAAGAATATACCGCATTCAGGCGTAGACGCCATCGTATCGATTCTGGGACACCTAATCGGAGTTACACGTGAAAGTTGGGTCTTGAATCTGTTGCGCTGTACATATACCAAAAGATAGACACCCCTAAGTACTTTGAACGACCAAACAGAAGAAACTACAAGCGTCTGACAGGGCCCTAGCTATTGGGATCTTTTCTTCGCAAGCTGTTACGCATAACACTCTTATCGCACGACTTGAAGAATTGAACATTGACATAATTTACCCGGTAATAGAGCTCTACAACTCCTATCCCAATGTACAGTCGGCTCCCGAGAATGCTAGGCTAGGCTGAGGGTAATCCGTATCCCTCCAGCTTCATTGCACATTGAGCGTAGAACAAGAAAATCTAGGTATACTTTTCCATCACCGAAACACTAGAACTAAATCAATGATAGGTTTCCTCTCGCTTCTTCCAATTTATAGAAGAAGACATGAACTAAGGTGTTTCTTGACCGTATGGTACGTCCTGCAAATATTTGCTACATCACATACCCTACTGTTTCAGATCTTTTGCGTGGAACGTCTGCCTTTCAAATCTTCGAGTCCATAAAAGAACTTAAGGGCCAACTTGGCGTTGAAATTGTCTTTAAACCAACTTTGTTGAAAGTTCCGCCTACACACCTCTTGAGCTACATCTGGTGTTGTAGGTACACTCATTTTTTTCGTGTAATTTGTACAAGATTTCCTGAATCTTAGATCGTATTAATTCTGATACTATTTTGGAACTCGCTCTTCTCCAAGGTCCGTTAGATTCTTTAAATGCCTTGCTAGCTGGTACATGCTTCCATGTGTTATCATATTCATACCGAAAAAAACGAAAAATGGAGTCACTTTTGTCGCACTGTGTACTGAGGATCGTAGTGAACATTCAATCTGTGATAAGTGACGATCCCACTCACGGTGATCTTCTTTCATGTAGGACCTAATAGCTGCTAACACCGACTGATTTACTCTTTCGGAAGTGTTTGCCTGTGGCGAATGTACTGACGTCCGATAGTGTTTCACGCCAAAGTTGGTTATAAAATCGTTAAACTCGCGACTGATAAATTGTTTGCCGTTGTCGGAGACTATTGTCTCCGGTACGCCGAATTTATGACACACCGTTTATCAGGAACCTAATGACGTTATTGCTTCTTGCTTTTGGCATCGCTTGCAAAATCACGACCTTGGTCAAATAGTTCAGAATGATGAAAATAAAACTGTTTCCATTCTTGGAGCGCGGATATGGTCCTAAGAAATCAACAAATATTCGCTGGAACGGTCGCTGAGAAATAACTTCCTTACCAATTGGTGGTCTTAGGGTATTGTTGGCTGCTTTGGTTTCTCCACAAACTTGGCACGCGTCTACATATTTCTTCACTTGCGCGTTCATGTGTGGTCAAAAAAAGTATTCCTTAAAACAATGGTGTGAGTTTGAATTAATACTTGAGGAGGCTAACATATCGGAAACCGAAAATGTTGAAACTAGTAACACACTGTGTAATTTTTTAAGTCATGGCAAAATAACCATATACGGACACCACTACGTGATAAAAGACTAAAAAAAAAGACCCGTGGTTCCCAATTTTTCCCAAAGTCATGCAGTTTTTTTTTATGGGCCGCCAAAGATTTGGGGCCTCGGTATCATTTTCGTAAAAATGTGATCATTTTCTCAGGCTCATATCTTGCAAACCGTTCAGAATTTCGATTTCGAAAATTGCGAACATATAAAATCAAAAAAACTTCACCTTCCAGATCAAAATCGCAAAAAAACTTAAAAAAATTCGATTTTTTTTACCTTTTTTCCCGTGTTCAGGTCCATAGGTAGCAAACCGTTCAAAATTCAAGGAAACAATCAACTACAAAAATTTACCTAAGATCTCAATAAACAAATTTCTAGAACATATAAACTTCCTGGGAATTATTCTTAACACCGTTTTTTAATTTCATTTGTTTTTTATTTACTTCAACATTGAGATACTATGCTATCTATTACAAAAATATTAAAAAAAAGTATTCGTATTATGTTTATAATGTTGATGGCCCTGGACTTGCAAATCGCGCTCTCTTAAGTTGTGGATCCAAATCGTCGTCCGAATCTGACTCTGATTCAGCAATTATGGTGTCCACAGGCACGTTGCTTCCAGACTGCCGTCCATCATCAGCTCTTTCTTCTTCAAATACTTCATTAACATCATACAGGGTGATCTTGTGACTCCACCAACATACCTCTGCAAGCAATGCGTCGAGGTTTTTGCCTTTGTACCGTTTTTCCATGGGCATTGTGGTTTGGTGAAACCGTTCTCCTTGCTCATCGGATTCGGTAGGGAGTTGTTTGATAAAATCGTCAAAATGAAAATGAAGAAAATGCAGTTTTAATGTCATCGATGCGCCGATTATCTCAAAATAATGCAGCATTTGTTTCACCCATTCTCTTGCTTCCGGTTCCGCGTCTCGAATAAAAATTCCCGTAAGGGATATGATGAAAATACAATACCTTTTTTAATTTTGTCATCGCTACGCTTTGGGAAAACGCTTTTCAAATAGTCGAATGCGTTTGGACAATTTACAACGGCCACTTCGATGAATTTTTTAACAATTCCCAATTTTATGTGGAGCGGTGGCAGCAAGATGTCTTGAGTATTGTCAATTAAAGGTGCATTCTTCAGTCTATGTTGTTGTATTTGTTCATCCACACTTCCTCTTGGCCTCCACGAGTTACATTGGAATTGATTCAGAGGTGAGCGTGAATCCCAATTACAAAGAAAACAAAAGAATTTTGGGAAGCCGCCCTTATCGATGATCCCTTGCAAAATGTTGATGACCTTCAAATCACAGCAAATCTTCCATTTATTTTCGTAATATTTGATTTTTTCCATTATATCTTTCAATGTTTCACAGCTTTCTTTCATATTGATACCCATTGCTAGCGGAATGGAAGGTTTTCGGTTCGACACATGCAACAACACTGCTTTCAAGCTTGAAACAGAACCACCAATAAATAATCTCCACTCACTAGCGATGTAGTTCATTCCCATTTTTACCACCAAAGCTTTTATATCGTTGCAGTAAGCGAACGAATTGTCATCATTTAGAGTGTAGAGCATCTGAAATTCCGCTTGTCGTTTGCGGTACGCCGTAGAGTTAACATTAGCATGTGTGAGTTTTCTTTGCTTTAAAAAAGCTGTCAAAAATATTGCAAGTCGCTGCGACAATCCCAATATGGCCACAATGAAATCCATTTCCATTTGTGTTATTAGTTGTGGTCCATCTCTTCCCTGTTGGGGCTCATAATCGGTATCAAATGGATCTTCATAAGTAACACCACTTGCTGTACTCACTGCTGTAAATTCTGTAGTACGATCTGGAGTTGGCGGCCTTGGTGATACAAAATTTTCAGGTGCAAGCACTGGTAGTGTGGCTGTTGCAGTTGCTTTATAAATTTTGTTCGTCTCAGAATGTCGATTTAGACGACATGTGTAATTTACGCATGCATAGCAACTGGTTGCATCATGATCACCTGGGCGATTAATCCAGTTTACCGGCTTACAATACTTCATAGTACCTCTGCCTCCACTCAACCATGCCATGAGATTGTTATAACATTGGTGACACACTGTATTAGGTGTGTAATTTTCACCGGTCAAGTCCACTTCGTCGAAAAACAATGTATATGCTCTTTTGAATTCACTAGTTAAAAGATTCTTTTCCTTCTGAAATCTTGTAGATGTTTTTTTTCTGGTTTGATTACCGCAAACGTAGCAAAATAAATCAATATTTTCACACTGCATATTGAAATTGTCAGTTGCCAATGTTGTGTGCGAATTATACTGTAGCACTTTCACTTTTTTTACTTTCACTTTATAACTTTCACCGCTGAGCTCTCGCTGACGTCGCGCTGTGTAATGCCTCGATGTGAGCGTCGTGTCGCTTTTATATTGTGTGCTGCGTCCCTTGTTGCGTGTGCTGAGCTTACTGCATTGCCTGTGCTGCTGCTGTCGGTGCATGATCGCGTGATACCTAAGCGCTACCTAAACGGTGTTAACCCTTGGACAAACACATGGTTCTGGCCAGGCATATTTCATTTTTTGCTACCTATGGACCTGAACAGGAGAAAAAGGTAAAAAAATGAAATTAAAAAATTTTCGGCAAATTTTTCACTTTTGCGTGCTACCTAAACAGTGTTTAGAATCATCTGTAGGAAGTTTATATGTTCTTGAAATTTGTTTATTGAGATCTTAGGTAAATTTTTGTAGTTGATTGTTTCCTTGAATTTTGAACGGTTTGCTACCTATGGACCTGAACACGGGAAAAAAGGTAAAAAAATCGAATTTTTTTAAGTTTTTTGCGATTTTGATCTGGAAGGTGAAGTTTTTTGATTTTATATGTTCGCAATTTTTGTTCTTTATGACAAGAGCTACAACTTTGCCTCAGAGAGTAAATCGAAATTCTGAACGGTTTGCAAGATATGAGCCTGAGAAAATGATCACATTTTTACGAAAATGATACCGAGGCCCCAAATCTTTGGCGGCCCATAAAAAAAAAGTGCATGACTTTGGGAAAAATTGGGAGACACGGGTCTTTTTTTTTTTAGTCTTTTATCACGTAGTGGTGTCCGTATATGGTTATTTTTTTTCGTGTTGCACTGTGTTATTTAAGTCATCAAATGCTGTCTTAGGTTCCTCCGTGAAAGAGAAAGGTTTGTTTTTCTTCAACGTGTCAGGAATCGGGATGGTGGCGCAATCGGAGATAAACTTCCGATACCAACCCGTGGGGTCTAAAAAGCTCTTAACCAGCTTGAAGGTTTTCGGATACTTATAGCCAACTATTGATGCCACTTTTGAAGCATCTGGTTTAATTTGGCCGCCGCCTAACGAGGAATGCGAAGTATCTCAATTATCTGAAGAAAAATTTTGATTGTCAATCCGGCTTGTTCTAGGTCACTGGCCACATTTCGCAGCAACTCCATATGAGAAATGTGGAGATACCACCAGAAGATCATCCAGATAGACGAAGCCGCGACCACGGATGGGGGAAGGTATCACTCTATCCATTAACCGGCAAGACCTTTGGGCTGCATTACACAACCCAAAAGGCATTATCTTAAAATGGTAGGGTGTCCTCCCGGGTACCGTATAAGCAGTTTTCTCCCGACTGGATGGATCCAATCGTGATTGCCAAAATGCGTCTTTTAAATCGATACTGGAGATGTAGTATGTGCCGTCTAACCTGCTGAGCAAACCCTCTACAGAAGGAAGTGGATATGCATCCTTGACCATTAGAGCATTGAGCTTTCGCGCGTCCAGGCACAGCCTATTCTTGGCCCCTTTTCGCTCTTACGTCACGAGATGACTCCATGGACTCTCGCTGGGCTTTACGATTTCTAGGTCCAGCATTCGATCCACTTCTGCATACAGAAGATTCTGCACTGCCGGCGAAACGGGGCTTTTACTGGTACTGCATTGCATGTATCGATCGATTGTGTCTCCAGGGAAGTAATCCGTGGCATTTCTTCCTATTGCAGGGAAATCTCTGTACTACGGCTTCCAATGTCTCATTTTGCTGAGCTGACAGGACATGAGATTTAACCTCCCGCGAGGAAGCGACTTCTTCGCATAGATCTACTCCTTGAGTGGTAATACTCTATATACAAGTTAATAATTTGAATGAGCTCGTGAAGTCGACACCTAGATACCAGGTACCAGGTAAAAGTTTATTTCTTCTGACCGCTTCTTAAAACATATCTTCACATGTATTCGGCCTAAAATTATATAGGCACTACCATCAGCGGTTTTGACAGATGAGCCTAAAAGGTGGAATTCTAGTCCGGCTCGGGCAAAAAGCTCTTAGCATCCCTTGGCATATTACAGATGCTCCCCTGTCCACGAGCCCCTCGACTTTTGTTCCTGCTATGTTCACCTTGGCATAAAATCTGTTACCATCGCTTTCGACCAGTGTGTTAGGTGCAATTTTTTTCGCATCTGTCGTCGTTTCTGGTATCGTACTCGTGCTCGATCTATCCTACCAGATGGTTCTCCAAAAATTCTTGCTCTTACTTCGCGATATACGCTGGTGTATTGGCCTAATTTGATAAAATGGGAATTGGTTGTGGCGCCTGCTCGCGATTGTTGTTTCTTAAAATCGTCACTACGGTTTCTCCATCGGATTCTTGAATATTAACCGTGTTGTTATTTGTCATGCTATTTCTTGTTGTATTGTTTTCAATTATACTTCTGACACTTTGCTGTGTCTTTCTTGGTAACGTTGTTACTGCCAATGGAATTGCTATTGATGTTATTTTGGGGTAGCTTATTTCGGGCTTGGTAGTATATGCTGAGCTGAGTACGGCTGGGTTTAAATCTCTGTGTTCCCTACCATTCTGAACACTTGGGTTTTACGGTGTTTTCTCGGCCACATTTATAACAGAATATTCTTCTGTTTGTTGAAGGACAATCTCTGAAAATGTGCCCTGAACCCTTGCAGTTCCAGCAAGTTACTCTTCCTGTGCCTCCAATGGCATCTACCTCCACAGCTCCCTCAGTGATGTTGCTGGTATTGGAAACATCAATTGGACTAATGAAGGCTTCAAGTTTCCTTTCATAATCTCAGCTAACTGCGCCTCGGAATAAAGAATTCATTGTTGATGTCGCAACCGCACGATGGTGTTGTAAAAATCTTCAAATGATTCCTGCGGCTGTTGACGTCTGCTAAGAATTTGCTCCTGAATCTTAAATTCGTTATCGAAACGTTGGAATTGAACATCGCTCGCCTAAGTTCGCTCCACCTGAGGTCTGGTGTTAATCTTCTGCAGCTCCAATAATACTCCAGCGCTGGACCTTCCAGTAAATGGTGGAAATCTTTTAACAGCTCCGTTTCTGAACACTCCTTATCCTCGCAGGTCACGTTGACGCATACTGAATCTCCTGCACAGTCATTGGTTTTACTGATCAGTCAAACTTTATGGGCCAATTGGTTAAATCAGCTTTACGCCCACCTCGGCTGGAAGACTCGTCACGACCGCCAAAACTCTGGCTGCGTTTTTGATGGATGTCGTTTCTCGGTATTCTGTTTCCTGGGGGTGGTGTTGAGTCGTGGCGTTGGTACTGGTAAATTGTCTGTCGCCCGCTGTTGTCCCGCGGTCGTAACCAGGTCCATCATTGAAACTATTTCAGGTCTGGTGTTTCCTGACTGTCGTTCTGCCTCAAGTCATCGTCCATAATCTTCGGTTAGCATCGCATTTATCCTACGCCCTTGTTCCTGCATCTGATAATCTCCGTTCACCCATGGGATATATTTTCAGTATACGTTGACTGTTGAGCCACCTGTGTTGGCATCAGAGGTGGCGGTAATCGTGCTTCTGGTTTACGCCCCTTACTGCTGGCAATATGCGTCGTACCAATGCCTCATCGTCTATTTACTTAACAGTCTCTATTCGATGGTTCGGTTGCCGTTCTTCATTAACTCTGGATGTAGCTCCAAATACCGTTAGTCTTGCATCTGCCATTCGCCTACGTTCAGCAAGTGCACGACGGGCTGTCAGCATACTGTAGTCGGGACATTCTTTCCGGCGTTGGTTGCTACTGGGGTTAAAGTCACGCCTATTGTGGTCGATCCTGCCGCAGTAGTGTACGTGAGAGGAGCAGATGCTGCCTGCGTGAAACTCTAATGGACTCAATGAAAAATGAGTACTGTTAATACTCTTTTGGGTAATCAAAATTGAAATATTAAAAGTCTACCGAGTGTTGCCTGATAGCGAACAGCTCGCGACGGAAAAGAAAATAACCCTAATAGATCTGAAAATTAGAGAAAATGTCGCAAAAAGATGATAAAAAAACAGCTGAAAATCAAGGGTTAGTTAAATATTGAATAAAATTAGGAATACAAAATAAACGAAAATGTAAAATATAGTTCAAAACTAAATAGGTAACAACATTCTTAAGCTTGACGTAAGCTTAGAAAACACTTATGGTGCGTTTAATATAGATACAATTTTATCAGTCAGTACTCCAATGCTGATAAATATAATAAATCCGCAAATAAAATAAATCTATAGGCTGAATACGATCGAAGTATCGACTAATAAAAAAATTATGAATCGACGATCGAAACCCGAAAATTTAAAAAGAATAAATATAAATAATAATCAACCGTACTCAAAAATCTCAAACTCTAACTAAAGCTATTACTCAATCTCATAACTCAAGAGTCAAAAAATCAAAAACAAAACGAAAATCATAACTAGTAAAAATCGATTTCAAAAAAATATGAACATAATAGTCAAAAGTACTCGAAACCGAAATTAAAAATTGTATCGTAATTGTTGGTAATACTTACTTGTCTGGTCTCGAACAATCCCGGTGTCAGGGACCTTACAAACCGAAGATAACATATTTCGCCAAGCAGTTCGATCTTTTGCCTTACCTCCACAGTTGGCAATACCAAATGTATGCAGGGATTCGTCAACCTGATCCTTCCAGCGGAGCCTTGGTCTTCCTATTTCTCGTCTTCCCTCAAGCTCGGTTTCGAAAACACTTCGTGCTGGTTCGTCTTCATCCATTCTACTGACATGGCCTAGCCAGCGCAATCGCGTTATTTTGATCCGCTTAACTTTGTCAACGTCGTGATATAGCTCATACAGCTCATGGTTCATGCGTCGCCAATACTCGCCGTTGTGCAGTATAGGGCCATACATTTTCTGTCGAAGACTCCTACAGATGTTTCGTCTGCTTGCGATAAGACCCAGGATTCTGCGCCATAAAGCAAGACAGGTTGTATGCAGTCAGGTATAGTTGGACTTTTGTTATATATATAACATATATAAAAAATATATATATGTTATATAAAATAACATATATTCGCAAGCACAATTCTCCGCTAGATCTCAAGGCTGACGTTGTAGTTTTTGTTTACGGCAGATCCGAGGTATATAAATTCGTCCACCACCTCAAAATTATAACGGTTATCAACGCTCACGCTTTGGTCTAATCGCGTGGAGGCCCTGCTCGTTGAAACCATAACTTTGTCTTGTCCTCATTTACCGTCAGACCCACTTTTCCTCAATGCTTCTCAATTCTCGAAAACACCGCAGTAACTTCTCTAACTATGCGTCCAATGATATCCATATCATCAGCATACGCGAGCAGCATGTGCCTTTTGCTGCTGATGGTTTTATTCAAATTGACAGCAGTTTTTCTCAGAATAATCTCTATTAAGATGTTAACGAGATCGCACGATAGGGTGTCACCTTGTCTGAGGCCTCGCTTAGTTTCGAAAGGTTCGGTAAGATCCTTACCAACTTTCACTGCGGATTTGGTGTTTGTCAGAGTCATCCTGCAAAGGCGTATGAGTTTTGCAGGAATACCAAGCTCAGACATTGCTTCGTAGAGTTTCCCCCGTATCGGGCTATCGAAGGCCACCTTATAATCGACAAATAAATGATAGGTGTCGATTTGTTTTTCGTGGGTCTTCTCCAGAATTTGGCGTAGCGTGAAAATCTGGTCGTTTGTCGATTTTCCAGGCCCCAATCGCCAGGCATGCATTCATCTAACCAAATTTTGCTAATGAGCTGATGCATGTACCTTATCAGCTCATCACCGCCAGCCTTAAACAGCTCCGCCGGTAATACATCGGCTCCTGCGGCTTTATTGTTCGTAAGCCGGGCAATAGCTGTTCTGACCTCGTCTTGGTTAGGAGAGGGGCAATCGTCGTCGTTGTCCAAATTTAGATCGATTGTCTGGTCATTGGATATCTCAGGTACCAATAGCGCTGAGAAATGATATCTCCATATTCCCAACATACTCTGTACATCTGCGATGTAATTCTCGTTGCTTTTACAGAAGGGGGCCCTGAACCATGGCTATTAGTTCCGTTCTTGACTTTTTGGTAGAAATTTCGGGCCTCGTTCTTACTTCTGTATGGCTCAATTTTGTCACTCTCGAGCATTCTCCACTGCCGTTTCTTATGCCTAAAGAGACGGTTTACCTCCTTTCTTTTGTCCTTATACGGTCCAATCGCAGATCGCGTTGCAGCAGACTAAAGCATTTCGATTCGAGCAGCGTTCTTTTCATCATTTGCAATGCGAAACTCTTCATCGTATCGTAAACCTAAGTACGGTTGTTGCGGCAGTTTTTATAGAGTCCGAAATGGGTTTCCACTGCGCCTCAGGATCGTCACCGGGAGGGGGTGGGTTCTGTGCCAAAAGTTGCGAGAGCTTCCTGGAGTAGGCTTTGGCTACCTCCGGTAATTTCAGCTCTCCGATGTCTAGCTTTCTCTGCCTCCCTGCCTACTTTAGCATTAAAATCTCCTAGTACAATCTCAATGTCGTGGCCAGTGAAGCGGTCATACGTTTCCTCTAGGAGCTCACAGAGTATGTCTTTGGCATCACCATCTTTCTCTTCTGTCGGGGCAAGCACACAAATTAGGGAAATATACAAATATTTCGCTTTTATGCTATACGTTCACTCACAGGATTGAACCTAGAGACTAGATGTCGCAGTCTTTTGCCAACTACAAATCCGCAACCAAATTCATGTTTTTTTCTCATGCCAACTGTAGTATATGTCGCATTTCTTTTTCGTTTGCAGCCATGACCTATCCATCGCGGTAATGCCAGCCTTCTAACTTTAGAGGACATCTGCCAATTGGATGAGCTCTCACATTCTAGGTGCATATCCATAAATCGTGGTCCTTATAACGTTTGCGGGGGTCGTCAACAAATAGGGGTTGTTTATGTTTTCTCTTTCGTTTTTGTATTTTCACTGCCATTATGAACTTTGCGAGAGGCAAACCCAGTCCACCGGGTTTTTAAATTTTACCTACTGCCAGGATATTTGATTGCAGCCGACCATTATGGATCAGACGCTGATCAGGATGCAATATGTCGAACCTGGATTTTCTTATTTTGGTTTTTTATCCACCGTTGGCCCATATGTTTGGCTCATCCGCCTTCTAAAGGACAAAAGAATATGCCCGATAGCTTGATGATTGATGAGTTTCAGTGACATCAGTCACCTACTAAGCCTAAGTCACATCACTGATCGCATAGCCAATCAGGCTGCTCATTTATTTTCGGCTTCTCACTCTAGCTAGCTAACGGAGGTTCCGATAAAGCCATTGTACAGGACATACTGCGTAGAAGTAATGAGCTGCTTGGACTGTCCAATGAAGGAATCATTTCTGGCCACTCCCAAGTGAATGGCTATCGAAACTTTCCACCTCCACGGACAGTCCCATGTCATGATGGTAATTGGGTAAGAAAAATAGGCTACGTTGGCAACTTATTGGCAACTAAATTTCACAAAACTTCTTTAAAACATACACACTCACAATATTACAAACGCTGAACTTGGAGGTTTACTGCGAACCAAGACGAGGGCAAACGGGACACTTAGCGTGTCTCACTCCTCCAGATTCGCCTGAATACTTCAATCGCATTCAGCCTATTCATTCACTAGTAACAACCTTAAACTATTATCCGAATTTAAAGTTGACTACTAAAAAAATATATAATCGTTTTGTCGTGAATGCCATTAAACAATCCTGTGGTCACAAGGCATAACAGCATAAGTGTGTTTTTGCAACTTTTCAGGAGAGCATTTTAAAGTTTAAATTGATATAGGAAAAATGTTAATTAACCTATTTGAATTATTTCGCCAGCAATTTCTCAGACATTAAAAGGAAAATGAATTTATGTAAAAACAATAATATATTTATTTTAATCTTAAATGTTATTGATTAAAAACAAAGTTATGCTGTTATTCCTTTTTAAATAAATTAAGTTATAGAGACACATATCGACTTATGTCGTTTTTACAAAACGCATTATATTCTGTATAGTAGACACACCTCGACTTATGTCGTTTTTACAAAACGCATTATATTCTGTATAGTAGACACACCTCGACTTATGTCGTTTTTACAAAACGCATTATATTCTGTAACCCGAGTTATGTTTTTATTCCAACATTCCAAGCTAACATATTTGTCCGTAATGGAAAGTACTTGACCTATTTGCAATGAAATGAAGCATCAAATAAACGCTTTTATATTCAAATATTTATTTGTATAAGTATTTTATTAATAAAATACGTAAAATTAAAATTGAGTTCAGTCTCATTTCTTGTTTAATTAATACATTCACAAAAAAATTGCTTTATTTAAACAAACACTTTAAATTTTTATTAGTAAAATACGTAAAATTAAAATTGAGTTCAGTCTCTTGAATAAAAAATTATGAATTAAATTTTGGCACTAGTTATTCGTGCTTTAAATGTTGTCCTCTTCGGATATATCTGGATCAGTGTTAGGAATGTTGCCATCATTTAAATTTTTATAGAAGTCGTGGAAGCATGGGTCAATCAAATCGAGAATACTTAAAAGATCCTTCTTTTTTTCTTTCGAGATAATAGGTAGACTTGTAACTTGTTCTAAATCAGATGACACAAGCGAACTTACTCCACGTTTTAATACACAAAGAGTTTCAAACGGTTCGTTATCGTTTAATGACGTCTTATACTCTATGTAACCAAACTTATTATTACTGTACCTTAACCATTTTACATCTGACCATGAAAACCGCCCGCCATTTCCATTTAATTTTCTCCAAACAAACTTATTTTTCGATAAAGACCCAAAGTCATAAAAATTTGTACTTTCCATTTCTATAACATGAAAGTTTTTTTTCGTACCCACTGATCGGACAAACTGGTACCAGTCACGAGGGTGGTGAATTTTTTTTGCGAAGTTTTCTTTTTTTTTTTTTTTTTTAACTGCGTGATCTACATCACACTCCATGTGTGTGTGTCCTGGCACTAAGAATTTGTGGTCAATTGTTTTGATGTGCGGATTGTTTTGAAGATGAAGCATGAACATAGCGCTTACATACGAATTTTTATTTTGTCCAGCACATGAGTCGCTATAAAAAATTAATGTATCGATGTGATCAGGTAATGAGGTAAGGTGTTTGGATAAGCACGACGAAATTTCGTTTCCACCTCTTCGACCAGCTGCTTCATGCCACATATAGCAGAACGGCTCGTTGGTTTCACAGTCATGTACAGTCAAATTAAATGTAAATAATTGTCTTTTATAGTAGCAAATAGATGTTTTCAAATATGGTGTTGGAAGACATTGTTGTAGGTCAAAGGCATATGTCTTTACATTTTTGTTTGACTTTGCAATATTTTTATCTTTCTCCTTTGACTTATAAGCAAATTGTGCTGCCTCATGATGTTCAGCCTGATTTGCTTTTATTTGAACATATAAATCATTATTTTTATCAGTATAGTCCAGCTTGGCTTTAAAAATGTCGCACTTACTACAAGTGTCCAGCTTTGGTTGTTTAAATTTTAAATTCATTGTGTGAAATATTTCTGAATACTTTGATACACTTACTAAGGTTTCATTCTGATTGCAAAATAGTTCATGCATTTTACTGATAGAAAGATCTGAGCTCAGATATTTCCTCTCTGAGTCTCTTCGCCCGTAATGGCTTTCATATGCAGGAAAGCTCAAAATATGTGATTTTATTAACGAGTTCTGTGAATCAGAAAATTTATTTTTTGGTGTCAATGATCCACGTTGATCAGAAACGGGAACATTTGGAAAATTTATTTTTTTAGAAATAACACTTCTGATGAAACTTTTAGTTTCTCCAAAACAAGCGATGAAGCACATCTGGCAAGTATTAATTCTATTTCCATTAACTTCTAAATAGTAATAGTTAGTGTTACTTCTGTTTTTTGGATTTCTTGAACTTTTGATGTTTGTTTGTGTCCTTTTTTCTGATATTTCTATCAGCGATGAAATGTATATAACTCGTTCGTTGTATGATCCAAGACTCCAATATTTTTTAAAAAGCATGTTTTGCTCATCAAATAGTATTTTATCTCTACATTTTTTCCGGCATGATCCCATAGGAACACATTTTCGTTCATCAATTACCTTTCCAAGTTTTGTAATATATGATTTCCCTGAGTTGCGGTTCTTCTTTCTCTCTTTTCTTGACTGAGGAATTTCAGCGCGTGTCTCAATAGATTCTGATACGTGGGAGCTTTCTTGAGATTCAGAGATGTGGAAGCTCTGAGGCTTCTCCGTACTAGCTTCAGAAGATTCAGAGATGTGAGAAACGTCGGCAGATGAAACGATGAAATCTCGGTCCTTCACCGAATCGTCGGAGTCAAAATCAATACAGCTCGAATTCATAAAATATTCCGATAAAGAAGTTTGCAATGGATTATCCTCGACAAAAGCTGTATAAAATCCAGAGTTCCAAATGATTAAAGGACTATTAAAGCTCGATTCAGTTTCATTATCAATACATGGTGTAAAAAATGTGTTTTCGAAAAATGTATCGCCGATTGCGGAAAATACACTGTTCTCACATCAGTATTTCGAAGGCCACTGGTTAATCTCAAATTTTTTTTGCTTGTCATCTGTGTTCCCATCATGTATTTGCTGAGCCATCCTTAAAATTCTTGCTGGACTTAACGCCAATGTTGAGTACAAATCTAATTACGAAAAATAAATTTATTTGTTTTAAGTCAGTATGTGCAATAAAATTAACAGGTTTCTAAATATACTTTTAAAAACGAAAGTTAATATTAAATCTTCAACATATTAAAATTTATATGTAGTATTTATGGGTTTTATAAAAGCACATTTAAAAAAAATTGTTAATTTGTCTTTGGAATACAAGCATAACTAGATATATTTTTCCAGTTTGATTGAATTCTATTTTGATATAACGACATAATTGAAGATATGTCCCTAAATTGGAATAAAAATAATTTGGAATAACCGCACTTTTTGAGATATGTGAGCCAATTCGCAATATTACATTTTGGAACAACAGCATAAGTTGAGTTACTTTTATGGTAGGTCTTAAGTTCAATTTGGAAAAATAACACAACTCAGATATGTTGTTACGACTTCCTATGACTTACCTCTTCAGCAGTTCGAAGTTGACTGAGGAATAGAAACACAAGTATAGTTTTTGAACAAAAAATGTGAGATGTGCTGTTATTCCGTTTGTTATGAAGTGACACAGCGAGATATGCTAATAAATCTTGCCTAATATCTCAATAACTAAACAAGGTATCAGCACCAAAATTTGCCACAATATGTAATCGAATATGGGGAATACCATGGAACTATTAACGCAATTTGAGCATATCTCGAGTTATGCTGTTATGCCTTGTGACCACAGAATCTCATCCGGGACATTACCGAAACACAATGATTATCAAATTAAAATAAAGCTTTGTCAGCCATGCACCAAGCAAAAACGTCGCAACGCGGTTAAAATTTATCATTTCCAGCGAGACTTACGTTAAAACTGACAACATTAATTTGAACAAAGCGCGAAACTATTAACTCTACTTTATGAAAAATGGATCAAACAAAAATGTAAGTTCACTCCGACTTGGAGAAATTGTCTCTGGCTAAACGGCAAAACACTCACGAAAAAGTATCATTGGGCCGCACAAAATCCGTCGCAACGTGTCAATAAAATGAAAAACTCCTTGGAACAATTAAAAATAAAAATACAGATTAACATTCCCAAAGTTTTTTTATAATATAACAACACAAATACGGACTAACCCAAAAATCCGATCGAGATCGTTGGGCGCCATTATGTCACTGAAGCCAGATTGATATTACTGAATATTTAAAATTTGTTGCTTGTTTGTACATCATTGAGCGGCATGCTTGGTATGCCATGCTTATGCCGGGCTGGTAAACTCGCCGGGCGGGGGGTTCTTTCGACTCAATGATGTAAGAACAATCTGACTTGGGCACACTAGATTACATACCAAGTCCACTGCTCACAACTAACCGAAAACCGACATAAAAATAAAAAGAACGTTAGTTGGAACAAAAAAACATTAAAGAAAAGAAAGAAATTTTGTGACTGTAGGGAAAAACTTTTGCCATTAAATGTTCACTGACGGGCGTTATTGTCAGTGGAGCCCCTATAGTTTCACAATGACTCTGTTTCATACCAGAGTCCCAATAAAATAAATGTTGCCAAACGAAGCCTACTTTGGCATTACCGTCTTGGCCTAAGCCACCATATTGATACGCACAAAAAGTTCAGTAAACATTATAAAAAGAACTTTATTATAACAGATTCTGTATCTTAAATATTTAACTAACTTTCATAAGTTACTACGCGAGAATCACAATCAAATGTGACCCTAAGGGCGAAGCGATGCCCCTCAACGGATTCGGACTGTCTTTTGGACTACAACCAGTATACGCGGATGGGCTAACAAACACATATTTTTATAAAATTCTACAACCATGATCCTATTTCTAATTTTTTTATTTCTTAATTTTACCGTAATTATAAAAATGTTTTCTTAATGTAACCAGTAATGTAAAACTTCATCATTACAGCAAAAGTAATTTGATCATGAGGTTGACGAAGGTGAACCAGAGTACAAAACTAACACCTAAAATACGCGACCATTTACCTTAAAGGCCCAAATCAAAAATACACGAAAATTATTATAGGCCCGTAACTTTATTGCCCGATTGCTTATGAATTAGGGCCCTGTGGCCTGGATTTGCCACGAGACAATTTCCATGAGCGGTTATAAATATGGGTATTTCAATAAAATCAATAAAATGGTATTAATGATGAAATTTGTCAAATTATGTCACTGTCCGATAATCATTGAAATCGATACGAGTTGAATCTGGATTTATAGTCGGCGTTTAGTATGACCCTTTATTACCATGAGTACCATCTCTTGTAAATAATACTTCGATTTATTACTGCAATGTTGCCAATACTTAAACTTAGACTCTGATGACAATAAAACTTTTATTTATATTCTTAATTTATTCACTCTATTATTTAGACCTTCTTAACACCATTGTCAATTGTTAACTTGATCAAATATTATCAATAATTTTTTTCTTATACACTAATAAGCGAATGGGGATGAAATTTTCACTTTTGCACAATTAGATTTTTATCACTTTCATCCGCATTTTCCTTTTTATTTTTTGTTGTCTTCCTTAAACGTTTAGTTTTGTTCTTTAGTTTAACTAGCCTGATATATTTTGTCTTTTTTTTATGCCCTAACTTAATGATGTTGGTATTTATGTTCCGAAATTTTAGCCCTTTTAGATTTTCGATTTTTATGAAATTTTAATTCTCAGACATTTTAGGATGTTTCTTTTATGAAATTTTAATTTCCAGGCTTTTTCCAGATTGTACTTTCACGACACTTTATATTTAGGAAACGTCAATCTTCAGGCATTTCCCAGATTTTATTTTCAGAAAATGCATTTTCATTGACTTCATTTATAGGAAAGGTTAATTGTAAAGCATTTATTCTCTTCTCTTTGGATTTTTCAGGAAACTTCGGTTTTTTTATTTTATTCAAGGAAACTTAATTTTTCGACATTTTCAATTTTTACTTCGGCACACAATTGCTCAACGAAGACCCGATCTCCCCCTGAAACTACGCTTCCCTGAGTCCTATTGGTGCAAAACACCCTTACTAAGTCTGGAACTCGGTGGAAGCGTGTTACCTCGGCGGCGTCTGGATCTCTGGGTTAAATGTAAGCGGCTGGTGGCCTGCTGTGAGCAGTGTTTGAGGCTGGGGAAAAATGAAAATATTAGACATTAAGACAAAAACCTTCTCCCTAACTGTCTCTTTCGTCCTCAATCGGTTAACACGAGGGTTGGGGTTTTATGTCTCAACAAAGTGAGCTGAACAAAACCGTCATCCTGGTGGCTTGACTGTTGCTAGCAACTATTCCTTGGCTTCTCGAGGAATACGGATACGATACTATTTATCAAAATTTATTTTCAGATTTCCTTTTTCTTTTGGTGTTTAACCTAATCCAACAATTTGCACTTTCGGATGTACTTTCTTAAAAATGCTCAGCTTACGCGATGTCGACTTACTATGACTTGCCTCAATTGCATAATGAAATGCTAATGGTTTGTGAATGCGTTTTCTGACTTCAGCTTTGTATTGCCGGGCATTATTTTCGCATTCCTTTATGCATGTATGTGTGTCCTTGCAAGATTTGTAGTTTCGTGTGCAAATGAAACCGTTTGTTCAGTCAATTCATAATATGTCACACATACATATGTATTTCTATTACGCATGATACAATGCGTAAGGGTAATTCCAAAGTCTTGGGTCTGTGCCGTTAGATGGTGGTTTTTAACCATCTTGAAGACAGCAATGGCGAGTGATGGGGGGAAGTTGACTTTAGAACCCCAGTGATCCTAGGGTTCTGTGGACGAGGGATTGCCACCCGAGGTACCAGAGACCACCCGATGGGATGGTACTGGGCCACTCGGTGGAATGAATCTCGCGAACTTCCCCCCACACTGACCCTACCTAGCTGAACTCCCCTTTCCGCTGCCAAAATATGGTGTGTTTTCGTTGTCGTGGTCTAACGTAACTGTTTGCGAGAGTCGGTCTGGAGCTGGGAGGAACTCGGCAGCAGCGCTACAGCAAATACTGGACACCTTTTTTTGCCAGAAATTCGGCTTCCCACCACCTTGTAAAGATCGATAAACGCTACGCTATCCCATTGCGGAGTTGCCGTAGAGCGGCGCATCCGGAGTCCTGTAGCTTCGGAAAATTGGTGAGAAGCTCGATTTTTAGACCGGGAGCTTTACACTCCACGATCACCTAGTAATGTCCATAGTGCGCAACTAACTGCGAACATGCGTCTCTTTCGAAATCTTGGAGATCCCTTTCGAAATCTTGGTCCAGAACCTTTGTAACCTCACCTAGGGGTTCACTGGTCACGGTTTGCCGGAAGCCCATTATAGCGACTTTTGTATCCGCATACCCAACTTGTTTTTTGCGCAGAATGCTCTCCTTATACTTGATTTTGGCTACTTCTTGACCTCGCGCGTAATCAAGGTTCTGCTTCTTGATGTCGTGAAGCTGGAGGGCATGGTCTAGCTGCTGTGCGTTCAGTGCCCCGATTTCCGTGATCAGTGCGGCCACTTGCGCCAGCAACTGTTTCACGCTATGCTCCAAACCGACTACACACGAACGATACATGCTGTCCGTCTCGCTGAGTTGACGCCTAAGAGCGGCGTTGTCCGCTTCTTATCGCTGACGCTGATTTTCCTCACGCAACTGGGCAGTCAGCAAGCGTGTGGATTCTTCTTCACGTCAAAGCTGTTGCAAATGGGCTGCTTGGCTACGCATGACTTCCGAATGAGTCTCCGCACGCTGAACTATGCTTGTGTGTAGTTCCTCGCGAAGTGCCTCGACCTCTTGGGGACTAGGGCCTGGTTCGGCTTCTTCGTAACCGACGTATCTACAAACCAGGCAGTCAATTCGATCTTCGGCGCGCTAGGTCTCGTGACACGCAGGGTCCAACACATGTCCACAATCTGACACGTACACTTGGGGATTATCGTCGGCTAGCGTTACCAAGAATATACCGCATTCAGGCGTAGACGCCATCGTATCGATTCTGGGACACCTAATCGGAGTTACACGTGAAAGTTGGGTCTTGAATCTGTTGCGCTGTACATATACCAAAAGATAGACACCCCTAAGTACTTTGAACGACCAAACAGAAGAAACTACAAGCGTCTGACAGGGCCCTAGCTATTGGGATCTTTTCTTCGCAAGCTGTTACGCATAACACTCTTATCGCACGACTTGAAGAATTGAACATTGACATAATTTACCCGGTAATAGAGCTCTACAACTCCTATCCCAATGTACAGTCGGCTCCCGAGAATGCTAGGCTACGCTGAGGGTAATCCGTATCCCTCCAGCTTCATTGCACATTGAGCGTAGAACAAGAAAATCTAGGTATACTTTTCCATCACCGAAACACTAGAACTAAATCAATGATAGGTTTCCTCTCGCTTCTTCCAATTTATAGAAGAAGACATGAACTAAGGTGTTTCTTGACCGTATGGTACGTCCTGCAAACATTTGCTACATCACATACCCTACTGTTTCAGATCTTTTGCGTGGAACGTCTGCCTTTCAAATCTTCGAGTCCATAAAAGAACTTAAGGGCCAACTTGGCGTTGAAATTGTCTTTAAACCAACTTTGTTGAAAGTTCCGCCTACACACCTCTTGAGCTACATCTGGTGTTGTAGGTACACTCATTTTTTTTCGTGTAATTTGTACAAGATTTCCTGAATCTTAGATCGTATTAATTCTGATACTATTTTGGAACTCGCTCTTCTCCAAGGTCCGTTAGATTCTTTAAATGCCTTGCTAGCTGGTACATGCTTCCATGTGTTATCATATTCATACCGAAAAAAACGAAAAATGGAGTCACTTTTGTCGCACTGTGTACTGAGGATCGTAGTGAACATTCAATCTGTGATAAGTGACGATCCCACTCACGGTGATCTTCTTTCATGTAGGACCTAATAGCTGCTAACACCGACTGATTTACTCTTTCGGAAGTGTTTGCCTGTGGCGAATGTACTGACGTCCGATAGTGTTTCACGCCAAAGTTGGTTATAAAATCGTTAAACTCGCGACTGATAAATTGTTTGCCGTTGTCGGAGACTATTGTCTCCGGTACGCCGAATTTATGACACACCGTTTATCAGGAACCTAATGACGTTATTGCTGCTTGCTTTTGGCATCGCTTGCAAAATCACGACCTTGGTCAAATAGTTCAGAATGATGAAAATAAAACTGTTTCCATTCTTGGAGCGCGGATATGGTCCTAAGAAATCAACAAATATTCGCTGGAACGGTCGCTGAGAAATAACTTCCTTACCAATTGGTGGTCTTAGGGTATTGTTGGCTGCTTTGGTTTCTCCACAAACTTGGCACGCGTCTACATATTTCTTCACTTGCGCGTTCATGTGTGGTCAAAAAAAAGTATTCCTTAAAACAATGGTGTGAGTTTGAATTAATACTTGAGGAGGGTAACATATCGGAAACCGAAAATGTTGAAACTAGTAACACACTGTGTAATTTTTTAAGTCATGGCAAAATAACCATATACGGACACCACTACGTGATAAAAGACTAAAAAAAAAGACCCGTGGTTCCCAATTTTTCCCAAAGTCATGCACTTTTTTTTTATGGGCCGCCAAAGATTTGGGGCCTCGGTATCATTTTCGTAAAAATGTGATCATTTTCTCAGGCTCATATCTTGCAAACCGTTCAGAATTTCGATTTCGAAAATTGCGAACATATAAAATCAAAAAAACTTCACCTTCCAGATCAAAATCGCAAAAAACTTAAAAAAATTCGATTTTTTTACCTTTTTTCCCGTGTTCAGGTCCATAGGTAGCAAACCGTTCAAAATTCAAGGAAACAATCAACTACAAAAATTTACCTAAGATCTCAATAAACAAATTTCTAGAACATATAAACTTCCTGGGAATTATTCTTAACACCGTTTTTTAATTTCATTTGTTTTTTATTTACTTCAACATTGAGATACTATGCTATGAGATACTATTACAAAAATATTAAAAAAAAGTATTCGTATTATGTTTATAATGTTGATGGCCCTGGACTTGCAAATCGCGCTCTCTTAAGTTGTGGATCCAAATCGTCGTCCGAATCTGACTCTGATTCAGCAATTATGGTGTCCACAGGCATGTTGCTTCCAGACTGCCGTCCATCATCAGCTCTTTCTTCTTCAAATACTTCATTAACATCATACAGGGTGATCTTGTGACTCCACCAACATACCTCTGCAAGCAATGCGTCGAGGTTTTTGCCTTTGTACCGTTTTTCCATGGGCATTGTGGTTTGGTGAAACCGTTCTCCTTGCTCATCGGATTCGGTAGGGAGTTGTTTGATAAAATCGTCAAAATGAAAATGAAGAAAATGCAGTTTTAATGTCATCGATGCGCCGATTATCTCAAAATAATGCAGCATTTGTTTCACCCATTCCCTTGCTTCCGGTTCCGCGTCTCGAATAAAAATTCCCGTAAGGGATATGATGAAAATACAATACCTTTTTTAATTTTGTCATCACTACGCTTTGGGAAAACGCTTTTCAAATAGTCGAATGCGTTTGGACAATTTACAACGGCCACTTCGATGAATTTTTTAACAATTCCCAATTTTATGTGGAGCGGTGGCAGCAAGATGTCTTGAGTATTGTCAATTAAAGGTGCATTCTTCAGTCTATGTTGTTGTATTTGTTCATCCACACTTCCTCTTGGCCTCCACGAGTTACATTGGAATTGATTCAGAGGTGAGCGTGAATCCCAATTACAAAGAAAACAAAAGAATTTTGGGAAGCCGCCCTTATCGATGATCCCTTGCAAAATGTTGATGACCTTCAAATCACAGCAAATCTTCCATTTATTTTCGTAATATTTGATTTTTTCCATTATATCTTTCAACGTTTCACAGCTTTCTTTCATGTTGATACCCATTGCTAGCGGAATGGAAGGTTTTCGGTTCGACACATGCAACAACACTGCTTTCAAGCTTGAAACAGAACCACCAATAAATAATCTCCACTCACTTGCGATGTAGTTCATTCCCATTTTTACCACCAAAGCTTTTATATCGTTGCAGTAAGCGAACGAATTGTCATCATTTAGAGTGTAGAGCATCTGAAATTCCGCTTGTCGTTTGCGGTACGCCGTAGAGTTAACATTAGCATGTGTGAGTTTTCTTTGCTTTAAAAAAGCTGTCAAAAATATTGCAAGTCGCTGCGACAATCCCAATATGGCCACAATGAAATCCATTTCCGTTTGTGTTATTAGTTGTGGTCCATCTCTTCCCTGTTGGGGCTCATAATCAGTATCAAATGGATCTTCATAAGTAACACCACTTGCTGTACTCACTGCTGTAAATTCTGTAGTACGATCTGGAGTTGGCGGCCTTGGTGATACAAAATTTTCAGGTGCAAGCACTGGTAGTGTGGCTGTTGCAGTTGCTTTATAAATTTTGTTCTTCTCAGAATGTCGATTTAGACGACATGTGTAATTTACGCATGCATAGCAACTGGTTGCATCATGATCACCTGGGCGATTAATCCAGTTTACCGGCTTACAATACTTCATAGTACCTCTGCCTCCACTCAACCATGCCATGAGATTGTTATAACATTGGTGACACACTGTATTAGGTGTGTAATTTTCACCGGTCAAGTCCACTTCGTCGAAAAACAATGTATATGCTCTTTTGAATTCACTAGTTAAAAGATTCTTTTCCTTCTGAAATCTTGTAGATGTTTTTTTTCTGGTTTGATTACCGCAAACGTAGCAAAATAAATCAATATTTTCACACTGCATATTGAAATTGTCAGTTTCCAATGTTGTGTGCGAATTATACTGTAGCACTTTCACTTTTTTTACTTTCACTTTATAACTTTCACCGCTGAGCTCTCGTTGACGTCGCGCTGTGTAATGCCTCGATGTGAGCGTCGTGTCGCTTTTATATTGTGTGCTGCGTCCCTTGTTGCGTGTGCTGAGCTTACTGCATTGCCTGTGCTGCTGCTGTCGGTGCATGATCGCGTGATACCTAAGCGCTACCTAAACGGTGTTAACCCTTGGACAAACACATGGTTCTGGCCAGGCATATTTCATTTTTTGCTACCTATGGACCTGAACAGGAGAAAAAGGTAAAAAAAATGAAATTAAAAAATTTTCGGCAAATTTTTCACTTTTGCGTGCTACCTAAACAGTGTTTAGAATCATCTGTAGGAAGTTTATATGTTCTTGAAATTTGTTTATTGAGATCTTAGGTAAATTTTTGTAGTTGATTGTTTCCTTGAATTTTGAACGGTTTGCTACCTATGGACCTGAACACGGGAAAAAAGATTTTTTGCGATTTTGATCTGGAAGGTGATGTTTTTTGATTTTATATGTTCGCAATTTTTGTTCTTTATGACAAGAGCTACAACTTTGCCTCAGAGAGTAAATCGAAATTCTGAACGGTTTGCAAGATATGAGCCTGAGAAAATGATCACATTTTTACGAAAATGATACCGAGGCCCCAAATCTTTGGCGGCCCATAAAAAAAAAGTGCATGACTTTGGGAAAAATTGGGAGACACGGGTCTTTTTTTTTTAGTCTTTTATCACGTAGTGGTGTCCGTATATGGTTATTTTTTTTCGTGTTGCACTGTGTTATTTAAGTCATCAAATGCTGTCTTAGGTTCCTCCGCGAAAGAGAAAGGTTTGTTTTTCTTCAACGTGTCAGGAATCGGGATGGTGGCGCAATCGGAGATAAACTTCCGATACCAACCCGTGGGGTCTAAAAAGCTCTTAACCAGCTTGAAGGTTTTCGGATACTTATAGCCAACTATTGATGCCACTTTTGAAGCATCTGGTTTAATTTGGCCGCCGCCTAACGAGGTATGCGAAGTATCTCAATTATCTGAAGAAAAATTTTTATTGTCAATCCGGCTTGTTCTAGGTCACTGGCCACATTTCGCAGCAACTCCATATGAGAAATGTGGAGATACCACCAGAAGATCATCCAGATAGACGAAGCCGCGACCACGGATGGGGGAAGGTATCACTCTATCCATTAACCGGCAAGACCTTTGGGCTGCATTACACAACCCAAAAGGCATTATCTTAAAATGGTAGGGTGTCCTCCCGGGTACCGTATAAGCAGTTTTCTCCCGACTGGATGGATCCAATCGTGATTGCCAAAATGCGTCTTTTAAATCGATACTGGAGATGTAGTATGTGCCGTCTAACCTGCTGAGCAAACCCTCTACAGAAGGAAGTGGATATGCATCCTTGACCATCAGAGCATTGAGCTTTCGCGCGTCCAGGCACAGCCTATTCTTGGCCCCTTTTCGCTCTTACGTCACGAGATGACTCCATGGACTCTCGCTGGGCTTTACGATTTCTAGGTCCAGCATTCGATCCACTTCTGCATACAGAAGATTCTGCACTGCCGGCGAAACGGGGCTTTTACTGGTACTGCATTGCATGTATCGATCGATTGTGTCTCCAGGGAAGTAATCCGTGGCATTTCTTCCTATTGCAGGGAAATCTCTGTACTACGGCTTCCAATGTCTCATTTTGCTGAGCTGACAGGACATGAGATTTAACCTCCCGCGAGGAAGCGACTTCTTCGCATAGATCTACTCCTTGAGTGGTAATACTCTATATACAAGTTAATAATTTGAATGAGCTCGTGAAGTCGACACCTAGATACCAGGTACCTGGTAAAAGTTTATTTCTTCTGGCCGCTTCTTAAAACATATCTTCACATGTATTCGGCCTAAAATTATATAGGCACTACCATCAGCGGTTTTGACAGATGAGCCTAAAAGGTGGAATTCTAGTCCGGCTCGGGCAAAAAGCTCTTAGCATCCCTTGGCATATTACAGATGCTTCCCTGTCCACGAGCCCCTCGACTTTTGTTCCTGCTATGTTCACCTTGGCATAAAATCTGTTACCATCGCTTTCGACCAGTGTGTTAGGTGCAATTTTTTTCGCATCTGTCGTCGTTTCTGGTATCATACTCGTGCTCGATCTATCCTACCAGATGGCTCTCCAAAAATTCTTGCTCTTACTTCGCGATATACGCTGGTGTATTGGCCTAATTTGATAAAATGGGAATTGGTTGTGGCGCCTGCTCGCAATTGTTGTTTCTTAAAATCGTCACTACGGTTTCTCCATCGGTTTCTTGAATATTAACCGTGTTGTTATTTGTCATGCTATTTCTTGTTGTATTGTTTTCAATTATACTTCTGCCACTTTGCTGTGTCTTTCTTGGTAACGTTGTTACTGCCAATGGAATTGCTATTGATGTTATTTTGGGGTAGCTTATTTCGGGCTTGGTAGTATATGCTGAGCTGAGTACGGTTGGGTTTAAATCTCTGTGTTCCCTACCATTCTGAACACTTGGGTTTTACGGTGTTTTCTCGGCCACATTTATAACAGAATATTCTTCTGTTTGTTGAAGGACAATCTCTGAAAATGTGCCCTGAACCCTTGCAGTTCCAGCAAGTTACTCTTCCTGTGCCTCCAATGGCATCTACCTCCACGGCTCCCTCAGTGATGTTGCTGGTATTGGAAACATCAATTGGACTAATGAAGGCTTCAAGTTCCCTTTCATAATCTCAGCTAACTGCGCCTCGGAATAAAGAATTCATTGTTGATGTCGCAACCGCACGATGGTGTTGTAAAAATCTTCAAATGATTCCTGCGGCTGTTGACGTCTGCTAAGAATTTGCTCCTGAATCTTAAATTCGTTATCGAAACGTTGGAATTGAACATCGCTCGCCTAAGTTCGCTCCACCTGAGGTCTGGTGTTAATCTTCTGCAGCTCCAATAATACTCCAGCGCTGGACCTTCCAGTAAATGGTGGAAATCTATTAACAGCTCCGATTCTTAACACTCCTTATCCTCGCAGGTCACGTTGACGCATACAGGATCTCCTGCACAACCATTGGTTTTACGGTTGCGTCAAACTTTATGGCCCATTTGGTTAAATCAGCTTTACGTCCACCCCGACTGGAAGACTCCTCACGGCCGCCAAAACTCTGGCTGCGTTTTTGATGGGTGTCTTTTCTCGGTATTCTGTTTCCTGGAGGTGGTGTTGATTCTCCTGTTGGCCAAAATCTTGGCGTGGGTACTGGTAAATTGTCAGTCGGCCGCTGTTGACACGCGGTCGTAACCAGGTCCATCATTGAAACTATTTCAGGTCTGGTGTTTCCAGACTGTCATTATGCCTCAGGCCGTCGCCAATAATCTTCGGTTAGCATCGCATTTATCCTACGCCCTTGTTTCTGCATCAGGTAATCTGCAATCTCGGTTCGCTCATTCGATATATTTCCAGTATGCGTTGGCTGTCGATCCACCTGTGTTGGCATCAGAGGTGGCGGTAATCGAGCCTCTGGTTGACCCTGGATTTCCGAGTTATTCCACAATTTCTGGCAAGATGCGTCACACCGATGCCTCATCGTCTATTTGCTCTATTCGATGGTTGAGCTGCCGTTCTTCATTATCTCTGGATGTTGGTATTGCATCTGCATCCGACGTTGGTTGATACTGGGGCTGAAGTCACTGCCGTTGTGTTCGATCCTATTGCAGTAGTGTACGTGAGAGGCATTGCCTGCGTGAAAAATGCTCTACCGTGGACTCTAATGATGGGTCACCCCCTCAAGTTCTACCGGCGAGAGGTGACCTCCGAAAGGGGCATGGTCAGCTAACAGAAAGTCACAACTGACTTAAATGGAACACGAAAAGAAATAGAATATAAATAGAAATACAATCAAAATTGAAATACTAAAAGCCTAACGAGTGTTGCCTGATAGGCAAAATAACCCTAATAGATCTGAAAATTAGAGAAAATGTGGCAAAGAGATAATAAAAAAACAGCTGAAAATCAAGGGTTAGTTAAATATTGAAAAAATTAGGAATGAATATATAATGTCAAATAAAATCAATGAAAATGTAAAATATAGTTCAAAACTAAAAATAAAAAAACTAAAAACTAAAACTAAATAGGAAACAAAATTCTTAAGCTTGACGTAAGCTCAGAAAACGCTTATGGTGCGTTTAATATAGATTCGATTTTATCAGTCAGTATTCCAATGCTGATAAATATAATAAATCCGCAAATAAAATAAATATATAGGCTGAATACGATCGAAGTATCGACTAATAAAAAAATTATGAATCGACGATCAAAACCGGAAAATTTAAAAAGAATAAATATAAATAATAATCAAAAAACTCCAACTAAAGCTATTACTAAATCTCAAAACTTCAGACTACAAAAATTCAAAAAAAACCAAAATCAGAACTAGTAAAAATCGATATCAAAAAAAATATGAACATAATACTCAAAAGCACTCGAAACCGAAATTAAAAATCGTAACGTAATTGTTGGTAATACTTACTTATCCGGTCTCGAACAACCCCGAGGGGTCAGAGACCTTACAAAACATATTTCGCCAACCAGTTCGATCTTTTGCCTTATCTCCCCAGTTCGCAATACCAAATGATCCTTCCAGCGGAGCCTTGGTCTTCCTATTTCTCGTCATCCTTCGAGTTCGGCTTCGAAAACCCTTCGTGCTGGTTCGTCTTCATGCATTCTACTGACATGGCCTAGCCAGCGCAATCGCGTTATTTTGATACGGTTAACTTTGTCAATGTCGGGATATTGCTCATACAGCTCATGGTTCATGCGTCGCCAACACTCGCCGTTGTGCAGTATAGGGCCATACATTTTTCGTAGAATTTTTCTCTCGAAGACTCCTACAGATGTTTCGTCTGCTTACTATAAGACCCAGGATTCTGCGCCATAAAGCAAGACAAGTTGTATGGGAGTCAGGTATAGTTGGACTTTTGTTACTCCAGAGAGGGGTTTATCTCTAAAGTGTTTGCTTAGCCCAAAATAACATATATTCGCAAGCACAATTCTCCGCTAGATCTCAAGGCTGACGTTGTAGTTTTTGTTTACGGCAGATCCGACGTATATAAATTCGTCCACCACCTCAAAATTATAACGGTTATCAACGCTCACGCTTTGGTCTAATCGCGTAGAGGCCCTGCTCGTTGAAACCATAACTTTGTCTTGTCCTCATTTACCGTCAGACCCACCTTTCATGACGCCTCCTGAATTCTCGAAAACACGGCAGTAACTGTGCGTCCAATGAAGAATAAAGGATAGTTCTTCCTCTATCCCAACTCTTCTTAAAGATGACATAACATTCACTGAACCGGTTGATAAAGCTAACCTCTTGGCTGAAATGTTTGCAAGGAACTCTTCCTTGCCGGATAGCAATCAACCACTCCCCGTGATCAATTACGTATCTTGTTCCATGCCCAAGATATTTTTTCGAACGCGAGGAGTTAAAAAGGTTCTTGCGAATCTCGTCGTAGGTAAATCCCCGGGCCCGGATGGCATATCTGCACTGGTCTTGAGTAGGTGCTCTTCGACACTGACGTGTCCACTGCGCAATCTTTTCAATCTTGCATACCGTGCCGGAGTCTTCCCGGCGCGTTGGAAGATTGCTAATGTCCAGCCAATCCCTAAAAAAGGTGATGCAAGTAACCCTGCAAATTACCGCCCAATTGCAATTTGTTCTGCGCTCTCGAAGGTTATGGAGAGTATGGTTAACCACCATCTAGTGAAGTATCTTGAGTCCAATGACCTTCTTAATGATCGGCAGTATGGCTTCCGTAGAATGAGATCTACTGGAGACCTGATGGCGTTCCTTTCGGAACAGTGGAGTCGATCCATCCACCGGCTTGGTGAGAGTAAGGTAGTGGCTCTTGATATTTCCAAGGCCTTTGACAGAGTATGGCACGATGCACTCTTGTCAAAGCTCGCTGCTTTTGGTGTCGGTGATAACTTCACTCGATTTATATCGAGTTTTCTCATAGATCGCACTATACGAGGTGTTGTAGATGGGGTTTCATCCGACGAGCATAAATTGACTGCAGGTGTACCACAGGGCTCTGTTCTTTCTCCTTCTCTTTTTCTTATTTTCATTGACGATCTCCTGGGTCAGACTGTGAATCCAATCTACTCTTTTGCCGATGACAGTAATCTCTGCCATTCTTATTCATTCGATCGTAGGCCAAGTCTTCAAGAGATTGAAGTCAAACGCCGGACAATGAATGAAACACTCGACCGCGATCTGGTGTCCATTGTTGAATGGGGTCGAAGGAATAGAGTAGATTTTAATGCGAGTAAGACCCAGTGTTGTTTGTTGTCGCATAAACGTATTGCTGACCCAGGTGTGTCGTCATTGTCTATGGACGGTGTGGATTTTGATGAATCAGACGCTCTTGATGTTCTGGGCATGAAAATACAATGTGATGTCCGTTGGGCAAAACATGTATTTGAAGTGTCGAAAGATACATTCAAGTGTATAGGCTTTTTAAAGCGGTGCAAGAAATACTTCACTCCATCTGATCTTCTCAATATCTACACCACCTACATCAGGCCAAAGATGGAGTATAACTCCCATATATGGGCAGGTGCTCCTAGGACTTCTTTGGAGCTTCTCGACCGTGTCCAGAGGAGAGCGACGGTGTTAATAGGGGACAGTAGGGTATCCAACTCTATTGCCTCCCTTGAGCATCGTCGAAATGTGGGTTGCGTGTCACTGTTCTATCGATATTTCCACGGTATGTGTTCCTCGGACATCCGTCAACTTATGCCGGACGTGAGGATATTTCGCCGAAGTACGCGGCTTTCCAGGAACTCTCATCCGTTTTTTATCGAGTGGCCGATTGACCGCACTACACACTATAGAGAAAATTCGTTCTTCAGCCGTACAGTCCGTATGTGGAATAAACTTCCAGCTAGTGTATTTCCCACCAATTGTGACATACAAACATTCAAGGCAAATACCAACAGACACTACTCCCTCTTTCCACCCTCTACTACCTCAATTTTCCTTCGCCAACACAATGCACTGCATTTATAGGGGGCATCCCCTGAGTGTTGGTTTGATAAAAAAAAAAAAAAAAAAAATATCCATATCATCAGCATACGCGAGCAGCATGTGACTTTTGCTACTGATGGTTTTATTCAAATTGACAGCAGTTTTTCTCAGAATAATCTCTATTAAGATGTTAGAGAGATCGCACAATCGAGTGTCACCTTGTCGGAGGCCTCGCTGAGTTTCGAAGGGTTTGGTAAGATCCTTACCAACTTTCCCTGCGGATTTGGTGTTCGTCAGGGTCATCCTGCAAAGGCGTAAGAGTTTTGCAGGAATACCAAGCTCAGACATTGCTTCGTAGTTTCCCCGTATCGGGCTGTCGAATGCCGCCTTATAATCGACAAATAGATGATAGATGTCGATTTGTTTTTCGTTGGTCTTCTCCAGGATTTGGTGTAGCGTGAAAATCTGGTCGTTTGTCGATTTTCCAGGCCTAAAGCCAGACTGGTATGGTCCAATCAGGTCATCGATAATTGGATCGAAGACTCCAATCGAAGACTCCAATCGCCGGGCATGCATTCATCTAACCAAATTTTGCTAATGAGCTGATGCATGCACCTTACCAGCTCATCGCCGCCAGCCTTAAACAGCTCCGCCGGTAATCCATCGCCTCCTGCGGCTTTGTTGTTCTTTAGCCGGGCAATAGCTGTTCTGACCTCGTCTTGGTTTGATCGATTGTCTCGTCATTGGCTATCTCAGGTACCAATAGCGCAGAGAAATGATCTCTACATTTTCCCAACATACTCTGTGAGATTTCCGTCCTTGTTTTTACAGAAGGGGAGCCCTGAACCACAACTATTAGTTCCGCTTTTGACTTTTTGGTAGAATTTTCGGGCTTCGTTCTCCCTTCTGTATGACTCAATTTTCTCACTCTCGTTTCTTACGCCTAAAGAGACGCTTTACCTCCTTTATTTTCTACCTATACCGTTCAGTCGCAGATCGCGTTGAAATTAACTAAAGCATTGCCACGCGTGCAGCGTTCTTTTCATCATTTGCAATGTGACACTCTTCATCGTACCATGGTTTGCTGCGAAGCGGTTTTTCAAATCCATGTACGGTTGTTGCGGCAGATTTTATAGAGTCGGAAATGGGTTTCAACTGCGTTTCAGGATCGTTATCGCGAGGGGTGGGTTCTGTGCCAAAAGTTGCGAGAGCTTCCTTGAGTAGGCTTTGGCTACCTCTGGTAATTTCAGCTTTCTCTGCCTCTGGTTTCGTGCGATTTTCGCTCTACTTAATCTTGTGCGAACTTTTTCTGCTACCAGGTAGTGATCAGAATCGATGTTAGCTCCGCTGATCACTCGTACGTCTATTACACCGGATTATTGCCTTCCATCAATTACCACGTGATCAATTTGGTTCTTCGTTCTTCGATCAGGGGATATCCAAGTAGCCTTGTGGATGTCTTTATGCTGGAATCCTGTACCACTAATGACCATGTTTTTTACCGCGGCAAAGTCAATCAGTCTCATACCGTTTTCTCAACTGTCAGCATGTAGACTGAAATTGACAATAGTTGGGTAAAACACATTCTCCCTGCCTACTTTAGCATTCAAATCTCCTAGTACCATCTTAATGTCATGGCCAGGGCAGCAGTCATACGTTTCCTCTAGGAGCTCATAGAATATGTCTTTGGCATCATCATCTTTCTCTTCTGTCGGGGCATGCACACAAATTAGGGAAATATACAAATATTTCGCTTTTATGCTATACGTTCACTCACAGGATTGAACCTAGAGACTAGATGTCGCAGTCTTTTGCCAACTACAAATCCGCAACCAAATTCAGGTTTTTTTTCTCATGGCAACTGTAGTATATGTCGCAGTTTCTTTTTCATTTGCAGCCATGTCCTGTCCATCGCATTTCCTGGATTGCGGTAATGCCAGCCTTCTAACTTTCGAGGACATCTGCCAATTGGATGCTTACACCGGATCTATATATAGTTCTCACATTCTAGGTGCATATCCGTAAATCGTGGTCCTTATAACGTTTGCGGGGGTCGTCAACAAATAGGGGTTGTTTATGTTTTCTCTTTCGTTTTTGTATTTTCACTGTCATTATGAACGGCGACGAGAGGCAAACCCAGTCCACCTGGTTTTTGCATTTTACCTACTGCCAGGATATTTGATTGCAGCCGCCCATTATGGATCAGACGCTGACCAGGATGCAATATGTCGAACCTGGATTTTCTTCTTTTGGTTTTTTATCCGCCGTTGGCCCATATTTTTGGCTTATCCGTCTTCTAAAGGACAAAAGAATATGACCGATAGCTTGATGATTGATGAGCCTCAGTGACATCAGTCACCTACTAAGCCTAAGACACATCGCTGATCGCATAACCAATCAGGCTGCTCATTTAGTTTCTCGTTCTCACTCTAGCTAGCTAACGGAGGTAGCGAGCTGCTTGGACTGTCCAATGAAGGAATAATTTCTGGCCACTCCCAAGTGAATGGCTATCAGAAACTTTCCACCTCCACGGACAGTCCCATGTCATGATTGTAATTGTCGTTGGCAACTTATTGGCAAATAAATTTCGCCAAACTTCTTTAAATCATACAAACTCACAATATTACAAACGCTGAACTTGGAGGTTTACTGCGACCCAAGACGAGGGCAAACGGTCCACTTAGCGTGTCTCACTCCTCCAGATTCGCCTGAATACTTCAATCGTATTCAGCCTAGTCATTCACTAGTAGTAACCTTAAACTAGAATCCGAATTTAAAGTTGACTACTAAAAAAATATATAATCGTTTTGTCGTGAATGCCGTAAAACAATTCATCGCAACATGGTTCGATTTTAAAATCTCATCCGGGACATTACCGAAACAAAATGATTATCAAATGAAACTAAAGCTTTGTCAGCCATGCACCAGGCAAAAACGTTGCAGCGCGGTTAAAATTTATCATTTCCAGCGAGACTTAAGTTAAAACTGGCAACATTAACTTGGACAAAGCGCGAAACTATTAACTCTACTTTACTTTATTGTAGTATATTAAAGTATAAAACTAATAACATATTGGAAAGCCTTAAATAATGTTATCAATTACAATAAGCTAACCAGGTACAATGAATAACAATGTATTAGAATAAGAACAAATGAATAAAGTAGGTGAGTTTTTTGTCAAACACTATAAATTGGCGACGAGGATGAGCGTTTTAATTTTTATAAGGCAACAAAGGCACCCACCGAATCAATAAGTGATTGGGCGGTAAGAGTGAGGGCATTGGCGACAACTTGTTATTTTGGGCAGGTTAGTTTGTTTCCAATTAATGGGTTGAAAGATAAGCCGATTAAAATTAAAGTTTTTATAAATGAATAACCGTTTTTTATGGAATTAGATACAGACTCGGAAAATAACGTCAATTCAGAAAGTACGTATAAAAACTGTTTCCTTTAATTACGAATTGCGTGAAGAAACAACTTTGTTAAAGGCTTATAATGGTACGGCAATCCATCACATCGGTACATGTGATGTAAATGTGCGTTTTAAAGATAAAATGAATATATTTCCATTCTTGGTGATAAAATCTGGTGGGCCCCCGCTTCTTGGCAGAAACTTTTCAATATCTTTTGATATAAAACTCACAAATTTAAACTATATGGCACAGAACTCGACTGGTAAAAGCCGGAACACGATTTTAGAGAAATATAATGTTCTTTTCGATGGTTCGCTCGGTTTATTTAAAGATTATAAGGCTACGTTGCGTTTACAAGAGGACTCATGTCCAAAGTTTTTTCGACCACTTCCGTTCGCAATGAAGGATACGGTAGAAAAAGATATCGATAAGTTAGTGGTGCTTAAGATTTTAGAACCCGTAGACCACAGTGCTTGGGTTACTCCCATAGTGCTCATAATGAAAAAGGATAGTAGTGTACGTTTGTGCGGTGATTTCAAGGTAACCTTAAATCCACAATTACATATTGAAAAGTACCCTCTGCCCCGAATTGAGGAAATGTTCGCGAAACTGCAAGGTGGCAAAGAATTTACAAAGTTAGATTTAAGCACAGCTTACCAACAGATTGAATTAGATGAAGCTCCGCGTAAATGCAATACTATTTCAATGCCAAAAGGTTTGTTTCAGTATACGCGTTTAATTTATGGATTGGCTTCGGCACCAGCTATTTTTCAAAAAATTATGGATTCCCTATTAATGAAAATTAAGGGAGTTGTAGTGTTCCTTGATGACATTCTGATCACGGCACCTGACAAAAAATCGCATTTGGAAATAGTAGAAAAAGTTTTTTCTATTTTGTGTAATGCTGGTTTCAAATTATCAAAATTGAAATGCGAATTTTTGTCTGAACAAATAAAATATTTGGGGCATATCATAGACGAAAATGGATTGCATATGAATCCCGAAAAGGTTAAAGAAATAAATAACTTAAAGCAACCCACAGACGTAAAAGAACTACAGGAATGATTAATTTTTACAGAAAATGTTTACCTGAGATGTCCATCGTGCCTTGGTCCTTTATATAATTTGTTAAAAGAGAATGAAAAATTTGTTTGGTCAAATGAAGAAGACACTAGCGTCCAAGATTTGTTTAACTCATTTTAATCAAAATTTGAGAACTAAATTAACGGTGGGTGGGAGCAATTTTATCTCAAGTGGATGACAAAGGAGTAAAGAGGCCTATTGAGTTTGCTTCGAGATCGTTAAGTGAAACGGAACGTAAATATGCTCAAATTGATCGGACAGCGGTTGCTATTTAGTTTGGTGTGGCTAAATTTCACAAATATTTGTTTGGTCGAAAATTTATTTTAGTGACGGATAATACACCTCTAAAGTATATTTTTGGTCCTAAGATAGGCATTCCGGCTATGACGTCAAACCGAGTTCAACGCATTGCGTTAACTTTGACGGGCTATCAGTTTCATGTGGAAAGCATTAGTTCAAAGGATAATATTGCGGATTATTTGTCACGAAATCCAAGCAATCTAAACACACAAAGCACGGAATCAGAATCGTTTTCACACATTTATCTAAACTATCTTGAAAAATGCTTGGAAAAGAGTAGAATTCTAAACTTTAAAGCCATCAAGGCTGAGACAGAAAGAGATCTCTTATTGCAAAAGATTAGAAAATTGGTAGTCGATTGTTGGCCAAAAGTATGCGAGGACGCAGATCTGATGGGTTGTTTATTTTGGTGGTTCAGAGTCATAAGTCCTACAAGTCTGCAAGCAGGGACAGGTTTTGCATGTTTCCCATTTGGGTATCGTACAAATGAAAGCCATGAGCAGAGAATGTTGTTGGTGGCCAAATCAAGGCAAGGATTTAGAAAGTGCCGTAAAAAAATTGTGATCCGTGTTTGCATTCACGTCCAAACCCACCATAACAAGAGCTCATTCCGTGGAAAAGGTCAGAAGACGTCTGGGCACGCATACATATAGATTTTGTTGGTCCCTTTTTGAAACGATGGTGTTTGATAATTGTCGATAGCACTAACAAGTGGGTGGAATGCGTAGACATGGGAACTAATACGACAAGTCGAGCAGTAGGGTTAGTATTGCGGGAAATGTTTGCTCGTTTTGGCACAACGAAAATAATCGTGTCCGATAAAGGTACTGCGTTTGTATCAAAACAGTTTAAATTGTTTATCGAGTTGAATGGCATTAAACACATAACGTCTGCTGTCGGACACCCCGCCACTAACGGACAAACAATTAAATTAGCTTTGAAAAAAAATTTATATAATGCACCAATATCAGACTTTAACAATGTTTTAAATATATTTTTATTAGATTATAGCAATACGATTCATACCACTATCAATGTGTCTCCAGCTTATTTAATGTTCAAAAAACGAAAGCTAAGATGCAGACTAGATTTGTTAAAAGAAAACCGAAATGTTAAATGTCAAAATAAAGTTGATATTAAAAACCATGTAAAAAAGAAACAAACAGATCAGGAAAGTATTATAAATGATTGAAGAAATATACTTTTAATATGGATGATAATGTATTAGTAACAGATCACTCTAAGCCAGGAAAAGTTTCATGTCTTAGAGCCAAAATAGTTAAAAAGATTGGTAAGCACTTATACATTGTAAAGACTATAAATGGTAATGTCTGGAAAAGGCATGCAAACCAAATAATTTTATCGATCCAGAAAGTAATTAGTTCTGTAAATTCCGGTGTATTAGGAGATCATTTGCTAAGATTGAATATCGCTGAAAATATTGAAAATACTGAAAAAATTTAAAATAATGAAGATTGGATAAATACTAAACACCAAAAATTTACAACAAAATGTAAGGCATATACTTAAGCCGCTAATTCGAGGCATATACTTAAGCCGCTAATTCGACCTGTTGTGTGCTCTAAGTTTATCCTACTACTTCACTATATCCCTTGTAGGAATTCGGTGCTATTCACGAAATTCCTTAGTTTGTTCCAGTCCATACCCACAAATTTGGTCATATCCAGTATCGTACTATCCGAAAGATATCTGGGTCTAGCTTGTGTGAAGGCCGGGCAGTGGCATAAGAAGTGCTCCATCGTCTCATCGTCCTCCATGCATTCCCTGCACTCACTGTTTGCCACTAGTCCAATACAGTACAGGTGGGCCCGTAATCCCGAATGCCCCATTAAGACTCCCATCATTTTGCTCATTTCGGATTTTCCCAGTTTCAGCAAACCTTTTGTCCTCAATCCATCTGGGTCTCCCCATAGGATCTATGTCATCCTGCCTACTGATTCCCGGTTCCACTGGGCTATATGTGCCGACTCCGCCCATTTACTTAACTCAGCCTTCGTCACCCCAAAGGGTTTCGCTCCATCTAGGCTCACCGTTTGGAGTTCCCTGGCTTTCGTTGCCAGGAGGTTCGCTCTCTCGTTGCCGAATACTCCACTGTGCCCCGGCACCCAGATGATGTTGAGTCTGCCGTGCATACAGTAATCGTTTATCACCTTCTTACAGTCAAGGACCGTTCTAGATTTGACAGTTTCCGATGATATTGCCTTGATTGCCATTTGGCTATCTGTGAAGATAATCGCCCGAACTTCCGCCGGAAAGTTTGTATTATGATCCTCGAGGCGTAGACGGGATTCGGTTGCTGTATTTTCAATGACCCGTTTTTTGAGCCATCCGAGTAGCAGCAAGTCCCATTTGGCATTGGTGCCAGGGTCTCATTCTGCCAGGCGTCTCTAGTTGGCGTTAAGGTCACGCAGTTCGCCTTAACCCTTATCTCGGGTATTCGGTCAGATTCACTCGTATCTTGCGTGTACCCGACTAAGGCCCCAGTTATCCGTTGGTGTTTTAACGTAAGATCCCTGTTGATCCATTCACCTGTAGCTTGTAGGCGTTTTGCCGCAAGGGCAGCCTCGTATTTGATTCTAATCTCGATTGGCTGGATACATGAAATAGTCTCCATGGCTCTTGTCGAGGTTGTCCTTATTGTACCGCTGATACCAATGCAGCATTTCCTCTCAACTGCCGTCCACCATACTACAGAAGCATATGTTAGTACAGGCCTGATTACGCTTCTGTAGAGCCAGTGTGTCATAGTCGGTTTGAGGGCCCATTTGGATCCTATAGCCCTTCTGCATAGCGACCAGCATCTGTAGGCCTTATTAGCCCTTTCCTCTATGTGGTGCTTCCAATTCAGTTTCCGATCTAAGATAACTCCTAAGTATTTAGCCTTATCGTCTTTCCCAAGATTCGTCTTTCCCAAGAATCGTGGCTCGTCATATTCTGAGATTTTGTCCGGGTTTACATTTAGGCCCCTTGGCTGTGCCCAGTCATAGGCCCTCTCGGCCTCTCTGCATAATTGGTTAGGATTCTTTCCCTTAAGAAGTATTATAACGTCATCTGCGAAGCATATTGGTTTAAGTTCTTCTTCGGTAAGTTTCCTTAGGAGACTGTGTATTGTGAGGACCCATATGAGTGGTGATATAATCCCTCCCTGTGGAGTTCCACGCTGTACTCTATTTCTAATATTTTCATCATGGGAACCACAGTTTATCCATATATTCCTTAGCATATGGTTGATCAAGTCTTTTAATGCCCGGTCCACCATAAACTGGTCTAAGGATTGGATGAGTGTTTCGGTCCGGACATTATTGAACGCTCCCTCAATATCTATGCATAGAGCGAGTGTATATAGTTTGTCATTGAGAGATTGCTCTATGTTGTAGGTTACCTCATGAAGTGCGGTATCCCCTGATCTGCCTTTGACATAGGCGTGTTGTCTAAACTTCAGCATATCGCTCGGTATTCAACTTTTTACCATGTCGTCCAGTATTCTCTCCAGCGTTTTGAGTAGAATCGAGGTGAGGCTAATTGGTCTATAAGCCTTTGCCGTTGCATACCTTGCTTTTCCAGGTTTGGGTATGAATACTACCCTGGCCTCCTGCCAGTTTCTCGGTGTGTAGGCGAATTTTAAGCATGCGGTAAAAAATCCTGCCAAATAGGTTGTTATTTGGTCAACCCCATGTTGTAGGATAGCCGGGAAAATACCATCCGGTTCCGCCGCTTTATATGGGGAGAAGCTCTTTATAGCTTTTTCGACCATTTGGTCCGTAATGATTGGCGTCTGATATACTACATTCTCACCTTGTGACCATTCCTCTGTGGGTTAAGCGTTCCCATTTGGAAAGTGTGTATCCATCAGGTGCCTTAGCGTTTGTTCCATTGTATCCATTCTCTTTCCCGTGTCATCAACTAGCGTTTCCGCCTGTACGTGGGTCTTAGAGAGGAATTTTTTCATCTTCGACATGTCGTTGACGCTATCCACCTGTTCACTGAATAGTCTCCAGGAGTTGCGTCTCGCTTTTCTCAATATTGCGTTGTATTCACTGAGACTGCTCCCGTAGTCCTCCCAGTATACTGGTGATTTCTTACGCGTGGCCCTGTTGTAAAGTCTACGGACGTTCTTCCCTAGATTTCGTATTTCCCCTATAACCCAGGGTTTTTCTTGGGCCGATTTCCTTTCCGCAGTGGGCAGCTGTCCTCGAAATACTTTACTTGTGCTTGCGTTGTCTTTGTCACTATGTCGTCTAGTTCGTCGCTGCTAGAGTATTCAAGTTGAGGGTGATCTAGTCGATTCCTAAGTAGTCTTCCGAACTTTGTCCAGTCTCTCTTGGTCCTTATCGGTTTCGGTGGTGGCCGTGTTATCCTGAATCTAATGTATCTGTGATCCGAGAATGAGTGCTAATTTGAAACCATCCATTCTTCAATCTCATCTATAAGGTGTTCAGAACAGATTGTGATATCTAAAACCTCCTCCCTAATCTTGTTGACAAAAGTGGCTTTGTTCCCAATATTCAGTGTGAAGTTTTCAAATATTCTACTTGGGTATGACCCCTACGGTTACAGTTGGTACTACCCCACGACGTGTGGTGAGAGTTAAAGTCACTACTTATTAATACTTCGTTACCTGTCTGTTTGGCCCTCTCTACCAGTCGCTGTAATTCCGACGAAGGTGGTGGTGTCGGCGAATCATATGACAAGTATACTGATGCCAGGTATATATTCCCATCTCCCTGTTTCAGTACAGTTGCATCCGATGTTGACAAGTCTGGGGAGAAGAGAAAACAAAGGTTTTTATGGCATAAGATACATGTTTTCGGACGGCAACCCGTCCTCGTATAGAATAGTTGGTAAATAACCTTGCCTTTAGTGGTCCAAGGTTCTTGTATTAAAGCAATGTGTATTTTACCTTTATTCATTTTATCCAACAGAGCGTGGGTTGCCTTCTCGCTCCGGTGGAGGTTAATCTGGATGACCTCTAACATTGGTCCTCCAGTAACCGGTCTTCTTGGGAGTTGGTGATGCATTCGGTCACTTCCTCCTTCTTGTTTTGCGGTATCTGCTCCGCCGAGCCTCCACTCGCTTCATCATACTTCACATTCTCCGGCTGTGTTCCTCCGATCGTCATACCGGTTGGCACTTTGGAAAATTTTATGTAGACAGCTTTAGTCACAAAGAACACCATACCTTTAGTCTTGGCAAGACCAGCCATGGATGCCGGGTCTATTCCGATCACAAGGAGAGTGCCCTCCTGCCCCTCCTTCCTGGGGAAAACGACTCATAGTCCTGCGTTTTGCTTGCCAACGACTTTAAGTATGGCGTCCGATGCAAACTTGCTGCCCCATCCTTTTATGTATATGGTAGCCTTCGTCAGCCTTGTGATGTCCTTCTTCCTTACGAGGGCTAGCTTACCGTCTTCCCAGGGGGCAGAGATTTCATCCAAAAGCTCCTTCAATATCTCCGCACAGTGTTGTGAGGCCAGCTGTAATGTAAGTACCTCCTCTTTTGAAGCCGTTGCTGACAACTTCTATGGGAGGTCCACTTTCGGCCTTCATTATGTATTCCATAACCTTCGTGTTGACGAGGTCCTCCACGGTTTGGTGCTGGTTATTTGCAATTAAGCCAGTTGGATTTCCACTGTCAATTCCTGCATAGCAGAGATCGTCCAGTAGTTGCTTTCTTGCTACCTTTGCGTAGGATGGTGGTTCTTTGAATGTGTTCACATTCAGCTTCCTCTTCCGAGTTGGATAGGGTTCGTGTTTACGCGCCCTTTCCTTCTCGGCTGATTTGACTGATGTGCTCGCCTTTCTGGTAATCGCATCGGCTTTGCTCCTATTGTCCCTGGAACTCTGTTGAATACCCTGGGTAATATGGGGTTTGGGCGTCTCCGAGTTACCACATGACGAGGAACACTTTTCCCCTTTGACATTATTTTTACAGTGTTCTGCTCTTCAGGTGATCGGTTTCTCTTCTCAGCCTCTGTTGAGGTCGAGGGAGGCACCGACAGGTCCTTAGGAATGTCCTGTATTTCGGATTGTTTGGCTGAGCGGTTCCTCTTTGCAATCTTTCTCCGTTGAGCCCCCGAGAGCCGTTTCTTTTGTGTTGATAGCTTTCCTATGCTCTCGCATACTTCACCGACCATTCTATTTACTTCGTCATTTTTTGGAGTTGCTAAAATGGTAAAGTTATTTTCATTAGTATCGCTTTGGGAATCCGAGTTGGAGTCACCACCTGTTATTGAAGGCTGAGGGCTTACGCAGCCCCGCTTGGTTTCGTCCGCGTCATCATCCTTGTTTTGGTTGCCATTGGCTTTTTGTGTGCTTGCCATAGACTCTACTACAGAGGTCAAGACACCACGCCCTGTAGAACCATGAGTAAGATGAACCCGACTCTGCGTTTTCATCATCATCGAAACGATCTCATGGTGCTGTTTGTATCTTTTTTTGTATCTGTCTGCCGTTTTAGTTTGTGCTCCGCGTCCCGTTCAATATTTAATGTTAAACCATAATATCCAGTCCGCGTCGTTACGTCACGAATCGCAAATTTTAAAATCGGTCGTGTTTAATAAATATATAATAATTTGAACAAAATCAGAATGAAAAAAAATATTTAAAACATTTCATAACCACAATCCAAATAGTTAAAACATAATACAAAACCAAAACATCATTACAATATCAAAGTGCAAGCAAATAAAACAACAACAGCAATAAACACCGGCTTCAGCTCGCGCCACCAACACGATCCAAACACAAGTGCAATAACATAAACCAATATTAACAACAATAATCGACACCAAATGCTCGCGACACAACTCCGTTCCCAACGCAACATGTTCGATCACACGAAGGGCTCTATATGTCACTCCATCAGTGTGTTGATATAGTCCCCTCCTCTCTCCCTCTCCTCTCCGGTACGGCATAAACGGTTCCTACTTGTGTTGTCTGTCCCTTCAATATTCAAGGCATAACACTGCTCATTGAAGGAACAACAAGAACACTAGTACTTACTGTTTATGTTTAGGGCAGTTTTTGTTTTGTTTGACTGTTTCTTGTTGATATTGTGATGGTGGGTAAATTATCTTTAAACTTTTCAAACATACGAGGGCTGAGGTCGAATTTTTTCGCAGTATATGCTCACGTTCAAATTCATCGGCCAAATATGTTATCTCTTTCTGAGACCCAGGTTTGTGAAGATTCTGACCCCCAAGATTTTCACATTCCTGGTTATCACATTCATTCAATTTTTTTCTCACACAGAGGTCTTGTGGTATATGTATGTGACGATGTTGTGTTTCAGTTCATGCAACATTGTACTTTACAGATCCTGAATTTACCTGCCTTTGGCTTAAATTTCGGGTTAATCAACACGTCACGCATTTCGGTTTCCTTTATAGAAGCCCCAACCAAGAATGGAAGAGAGGAAGCTTTCAGTAATTGGAAATTGAATAAAAATCCAACTACTGATATGCTGCGCAAGTTAGCTAGATTAAATTGTGCCAAGGTACTACGACGCGCAGAATTCCTGCATGAACAGCGTCTTCGCGCCAAAGTTCTTTCTTCTCCCAGGGGAAGTAAGAGCTTTTGGCCATTTGTCAAGAGAATTAAGAACAATAAAAGTTCTTCATCTATCCCAACCTTAATTAAAAATGACAAAATTTATACAAACCCGGTTGATAAAGCTAACCTTTTTGCCGAAATATTTGCAGAAAACTCCTCCCTACCGATTAGCTCTCAACCACTCCCCGTCATCGCAAATATATCTAACTCCATGCCTGAGATATTTTTTCGTACGCGAGGAGTTTAAAAGGTCCTTAAGGAGCTTAACGTAGGAAAGTCTCCGGGTCCGGATGGAATTCCGGCACTAGTTTTGAGCAAATGTTCTTCGACGCTTGCTCTTCCACTGCGCAACATTTTCAGTCTGTCATACCGAACAGGTATTTTCCCTACTCGCTGGAAGGTTCAAATGTCCAGCCGATCCCCAAAAAAGGAGAGGCTACTAATCCCGATAACTGCCGGCCAATTGCGATATGTTCTACGCTCTCAAAGGTGATGGAGACCATGGTAAATTACCATTTGGTGAGTTACCTGGAAGTTAACGGTCTACTCAGTGATCGTCAGTATGGGTTTCGCAGAAACCGTTCAACTGGCGACCTGATGGCGTTCCTCACGGAACAGTGGAATCGGTCCGTGCATAGACTGGGTGAGAGCAAAATAGTGGCCTTAGATATTTCTAAAGCATTTGATAGAGTTTGGCACCAGGCACTCATATCAAAGGTTAATGCTTTTGGTTTAGGTAGAAACTTCTCTCGATTTATTTCGAGTTTCTCAGAGACCGTTCCATACGAGTTGTACTAGACGGTATCTCTTCCGATGAGTATACAATTAATGCGGGAGTACCTCAAGGCTCTGTGCTTTCTCCCTCTCTTTTTCTTATTTTCATCAACGACCTTCTGGATCGGACTACCAATCCCATCTATTCCTTCGCTGATGTAGTGCAAGGAAAGACACGAACAATGAATGACACGATTAATCATGACTTGCATCTGATTAGTGAGTGGGGCAGAGAAAGCCGAGTCGAATTTAATGAACGCAAAATACAGTGTTGCAGAATATCGCACAAGCACACTGGTGACTCGACCCTGCCAATGATTTCAATGGGTGGTTTAGATGTTGGTGAATCGGAAGCTCTTTATGTTCTGGGCATGAGGATACAATGTGACATTCGTTGGAATAAACACATTTTCAACGTGTCGAAAAATAACTAAGAACATATTGGCAACCCTTAAATAATATTGTTACGAATAAGTAAAAGCTTTTGATTGCTCTTAATGACTCTACTAACATTATGTAAATAACAGGCAGTTAGTGCTGCGCCTGAAAGTATGTATTGTAACAACGTACCAGCTCGCTAAACCAGTACTATGAATTCGCCTCAGTTAAGATAATTCTCCACCATTCGAGATGATTCTACAAAGATAAGTAACAACAACAACGACTAGAAGGTTCTTGAATTCGCTAGATATAACTTCATTTGAGAATAAATAGCGGAGGTCTTTGGAATGGAGAGTTCAGTTTGTAATTAAACCCCGTAAAGTAAGCAACGCGAATTGATAGTAAAATATAAGACTTGTTAAAGTGTTATAAATAAAGTAAACTGTTGTACTATATAAGTAAAATAAAAGGAAGTTAAACCGTTGTTAATTATCGTAATTTAAAACGAACCTTGTTTTATTATTGGGAATAAAACAACGCACAAACGACGAATAAGGAAATTCGTAACATTGGTGTCAGAAGTGAAATTACGAATTAAGGACAACGATGAAGTTTGAAGAACTCAAAGTTGAACAACTAACAAAGGAGTTGAGTAAATTGGATCAACCGACAGCTGGTAATAAGGTAGAGCTGCAGAGGTGATTAATAGAAGAATTCAAGCGGCGAAACATTGACATTGACAAATACCAGTTTGAATGCAAAGAAGAAATGGAGGTATCTGCAAATGAAGCAACTGTAGATAATGTAGATGTTTTTTCAATGTTTGCGGCCATGATGGAAAAGTTTGCAAAATTGGACGAAAACTCTAGAATTATTAACGCGAAGCTGGACGATAATTCTAGAAGTATGGACGAAAATTCTAGAATTATGAATGAGAAATTTGGTGAGAATTCTACAATTATGGACGAGAAATTGAGCGAAAATTCTCGAATAATTAACAAACACGAAAAGAATTTTGGTGAAAATTCAAGAATAATGCAGGAGACATCCAACGCCATAAATGACAACCTTCAACAAATTTCGTCAGTTATGAACAACATGGAAATACATGTTAATGAGAAATTCAAAAACGTCGAACAGAAGTTCGAAGAAGTTGAACAGAAGATTGAGCAAGTCGAGAATAAGTTTGAGAAAGTCGAAAATGATGTAAGTGAATTGCAAAGGAAAATGAATGAACTTCAGTTACAGGAGGGGCCAGTGCGAGTAATTTCTGAAGCCTCGAGTAGATTGAAAGCTCCCAGTTTTGATGGCTCTACACCATTCGACGTTTTTAAATTCCAATTCGAAATGGTCGCAATTAAGAACTTGTGGAACAGCAACGACAAAGCAGTAGAGCTAATTTTAGCACTGAAAGGCAACGCAGCAGAAGTCCTTCAGGGCATTCCCGTCAGTGCCAGAAACAACTACGAGGATATACTGGCTGCGTTACAACGCAAGTATGCTGGCGATCACAAGAAAGACTTATATCGCATGGAATTAAGAGCCCGAGTACAAAAGCATAATGAAACGCTACAAGATTTCGCAACGGATGTGGAACGCTTGGTGTTGATGGCATATCCTGGAGAACCCCAAACTTTCTTAGACCAATTTAATATAGAGGCATTTGTTAGGTATTTGCCTCACAAAGAGCTACATTTGTGGAAACAGTTTCATTTGCTTTGGCGAACGAGACGGCGAGGGTTGTTTCCAGTCAACAGACACATCATGTGCGAAGGGTAGAAACGGAAGGCAAATCAAACGATTTGAAAGGCGCCGTTAGGGAACTGAAAGAAGTGATTCGGATTCTCACGAAAGCGCTATCTCACGAAAGTGACAATCATGGCGAACGTGGCCATATAGGGCGGGTCTGTAGGGACCCGCGAAAACGGTCAAGATCTCCAGCGATAACAGCCGAAACCGGACGAGTAAATGACCGTCCACATGTAATTGAGCGTACGCAGGATTCTAAGGCGGAGATAAAAGATCAAATTATTGACGTCCGATCCCTGCGAACTGAATCGGACGAAGAGTGGTTCACGGCACAGAGAAGTGATCCTGTATTGCCAAAAATTATTTTGGCAAAGGAAGAGGATAGACAATTAACGCGGAATGAAATTACTTCAGAAATCGCTGTCTATAGCGTGTATGGGAAATTGAAGATGGAAAAATGGAGAAAAGTCTAATTGTGGTACCTGCCTTGAAAGTGAAAGAGATAATTGCAGAATCTCATAATGGACCGAGTGGTAGGCACCTCGGCAAAGGCAAAACTATGGAGAAACTAAGTGAACGTTTCTATTGGGTTGGTCGTCAAAAAGATGTATCCGAGTGGATTGCAGGCTGCACTCAGCGCTTGACAACTAAAGGACCAACGCGGAGGAGTTGCGGACAGAGAGATAAGGAGAGCCCAACTGCTCCCTTCGAGCGAATATCCATGAATGTGGTTGGTCCATATCCAACAAGTAGCTCTGGAAACCAATATGCCCTCGTCGTTATGGACTACTTCAGTAAATGGCCCGAGGTGTACGCTATTCCGAACAAAAAAGCGAAATCAATAAGCAAAGCTATCGTGAACAACTGGATAAGTCGTTTTGGTGTCCCTTTAGAACTGCATTCGGAGCAGGGTAGGAATTTTGTATCTACCATCTTGGTAGAAATATGCGAGAGGAATGGAATTCGTGGTATTAGAACGACAACATTGCGTCTTCGGACTGACAGCACGGCAGAGAGATTTAATCAGGCTCTTGAAGAATATTTGAGCAAGGTCGTCAGTAAGGATAGAAAATTCTGGGACGAACGCATACCAAAATTCCTTCTAGCATACCGGTCGGCCACCCAGGATACTACTGCCCGAACACCAGCTAGTGCCGTCTTCGGGACAGAGTTAAAGCTCCCTAGAAATTTAGAGTTTGGCAACTGCCTAACATCCGACAGTGGGGAGAATGATGGTATCCCAGGAGAGCTTAGCGAACTTCACGAGTTTGTTCGCAGCAGAATGAAGTTGGTCAGTAATAAGATGAAAGCCAGGTACGACCAAGCAGCAAATATGAAGGCCAGCTAGTTTTACTGTTCAACCCACAGCTCAAGAAAGGTTTACCTCCAAAACTTCAGACTCACTGGAAAGGCCCTTACAAGGTTGTCAAACGAATAAATGACGTGGTTTATAGAATCCAGAAAAGCCAAAGGCCAAGAGCTAAAATGAAAGTCGTGTATTTGGAAAGATTACAACAAAAGCAAACCTGACCTCAAGCTCGAAGAATATTGATTATTTAAAAATAACTTTATTATAACAAATTCGGTATCTTAAATATTTAACTATCTTTCATAAGTTACTACGCGAGAATCACAATCAAATGTGACCCTAAGAGCGAAGCGATGCCCCTCAACGGATTCGGACTGTCTTTTGGACTACAGCCAGTATACGCGGATGGGCTAACAAACACATATTTTTATAAAATTCTACAACCATGATCCTATTTCTAATTTTTTTATTTCTTAATTTTACCGTAATTATAAAAATGTTTTCTTAATGTAACCAGTAATGTAAAACTTCATCATTACAGCAAAAGTAATTTGATAATGAGGTTCACGAAGGTGAACCAGAGTACAAAACTAACACCTAAAATACGCGACCATTTACCTTAAAGGCCCAAATCAAAAATACACGAAAATTATTATAGGCCCGTGACTTTATTGCCCGATTGCTTATGAATTAGGGCCCTGTGGCCTGGATTTGCCACGAGACAATTTCCATGAGCGGTTATAATTATGGGTATTTCAATAAAATCAATAAAATGGTATTAATGATGAAATTTGTCAAATTATGTCACTGTCCGATAATCATTGAAATCGATACGAGTTGAATCTGGATTATAGTGGGCGCTTAGTATGACGCTTTATTACCATGAGTACCATCTCTTGTAAATAATGCTTCGATTTACTACTGCAATGTTGCCAATACTTAAACTTAGACCCTGATGACATTAAAACTTTTATTTATATTCTTAATTTATTTACTCTATTATTTAGACCTTCTTAACACCATTGTCAATTGTTAACTTGATCAAAAATTATCAATAATTTTTTTCTTATACACTAATAGGCGAATGGGGATGAAATTTTCAATTTTGCACAATTTGGTTTTTATCACTTTCATCCGCATTTTCCTTTTTATTTTTTGTTGTCTGCCTTAAACGTTTAGTTTTGTTCTTTAGTTTAACTAGCCTGATATATTTTGTCTTTTGTTTCTGCCCTAACTTAATGATGTTGGTATTTATGCTCCGAAATTTTAGCCCTTTTAAATTTTCGATTTTTATGAAATTTTAACTCTCAGACATTTTAGGATGTTTCTTTTATGAAATTCTAATTTCCAGGCTTTTGCCAGATTGTACTTTCACGACACTTTAATTTTCAGGCATTTCTCATATTTTATATTTAGGAAACGTCAATCTTCAGGCATTTCCCAGATTTTATTTTCAGAAAATGCATTTTCATTGACTTCATTTATAGGAAAGGTTAATTGTCAATCATTTATTCTCTTCTCTTTGGATTTTTCAGGAAACTTCGGGTTTTTTATTTTATTCAAGGAAACTTAATTTTTCGACATTTTCACTTTTTACTTCGGCACACAATTGCTCAACGAAGACCCGATCTTCCCCTGAAACTACGCTTCCCTGAGTCCTATTGGTGCAAAACACCCTTACTACGTCTGGAACTCGGTGCAAGCGTGTTACCTCGGCGGCGTCTGGATCTCTGTTTTAAATGTAAGCGGCTGGTGGCCTGCTGTGAGCAGTGTTTGAGGCTGGGGAAAAATGAAAATATTAGATATTAAGACTAAAACCTTCTCCCTAACTGTCTCTTTCGTCCTCAATCGGTTAACACGAGGGTTGGGGTTTTATGTCTCAAGAAAGTGAGCTGAACAAAACCGTCATCCCGGTGGCTTGACTGTTGCTAGCAACTATTCCTTGGCTTCTCGAGGAATACGGATACGATACTATTTATCAAAATTTATTTTCAGATTTCCTTTTTCTTTTGGTGTTTAACCTACTCCAACAATTTGCACTTTCGGATGTACTTTCTTAAAAATGCTCAGCTTACGCGATGTCGACTTAATATGACTTGCCGCAATTGCATAATGAAATGCTAATGGTTTGTGAATGCGTTTTCTGACTTCAGCTTTGTGTTGCCGGGCATTATTTTCGCATTCCTTTATGCATGTTTGTGTGTCCTTGCCAGATTTGTAGTTTCGTGTGCAAATGAAACCGTTTGTTCAGTCAATTCATAATATGTCACACATCCATATGTATTTATATTACGCATGATACAATGCGTAAGGGTAATTCCAAAGTCTTGGGTCTGTGCCGTTAGATGGTGGTTTTTAACCATCTTGAAGACAGCAATGGCGAGTGATGGGGGGAAGTTGACTTTAGAACCCCAGTGATCCTAGGGTTCTGTGGACGAGGGATTGCCACCCGAGGTACCAGACACCACCCGATGGGATGGTACTGGGCCACTCGGTGGAATGAATCTCGCGAACTTCCCCCACACTGACCCTACCTAGCTGAACTCCCCTTTCCGCTGCCAAAATATGGTGTGTTTTCGTTGTCGTGCTCTAACGTAAATGTTTGCGAGAGTCGGTCTGGAGCTGGGGAAACTCGGCAGGAGCTCTACAGCAAATACTGGACACCTTTTTTGCCAGAAATTCGGCTTCCCACCACCTTGTAAAGATCGATAACCGCTACGCTATCCCATTGCGGAGTTGCCGTAGAGCGGCGCATCCGGAGTCCTGTAGCTTCGGAAAATTGGTGAGAAGCTCGATTTTTAGACCGGGAGCTTTACACTCCACGATCACCTAGTAATGTCCATAGTGCGCAACTAACTGAGAACATGCGTCTCTTTCGAAATCTTGGAGATCCCTTTCGAAATCTTGGTCCAGAACCTTTGTAACCTCACCTAGGGGTTCACTGGTCACGGTTTGCCGGAAGCCCATTATAGCGACTTTTGTATCCGCATACCCAACTTGTTTTTTTGCGCAGAATGCTCTCCTTATACTTGATTTTGGCTACTTCTTGACCTCGCACGTAATCAAGGTTCTGCTTCTTGATGTCGTGAAGCTGGAGGGCATGGTCTAGCTGCTGTGCGTTCAGTGCCTCGATTTCCGTGATCAGTGCGGCCACTTGCGCCAGCAACTGTTTCACGCTATGCTCCAAACCGACTACACACGAACGATACATGCTGTCCGTCTCGCTGAGTTGACGCCTAAGAGCGGCGTTCTCCGCTTCTTATCGCTGACGCTGATTTTCCTCACGCAACTGGGCAGTCAGCAAGCGTGTGGATTCTTCTTCACGTCAAAGCTGTTGCAAATGGGCTGCTTGGCTACGCATGACTTCCGAATGAGTCTCCGCACGCTGAACTATGCTTGTGTGTAGTTCCTCGCGAAGTGCCTCGACCTCTTGGGGCTAGGGCCTGGTTCGGCTTCTCGTATCGATTCTGGGACACCTAATCGGAGTTACACGTGAAAGTTGGGTCTTGAATCTGTTGCGCTGTACATACACCAAAAGATAGATACCCCTAAGTACTTTGAACGACCAAACAGAAGAAACTACAAGCGTCTGACAGGGCCCTAGCTATTGGGATCTTTTCTTCGCAAGCTGTTACGCATAACACTCTTATCACACGACTTGAAGAATTGAACATTGACATAATTTACCCGGTAATAGAGCTCTACAACTCCTATCCCAATGTACACTCGGCTCCCGAGAATACTAGGCTACGCTGAGGGTAATCCGTATCCCTCCAGCTTCATTGCACATTGAGCGTAGAACAAGAAAATCTAGGTATACTTTTCCATCACCGAAACACTAGAAGTAAATCAATGATAGGTTTCCTGTCGCTTCTTCCAATATTGTAACGTGACGTCATGATCCGTCCGTACATAATACCAAACACTCACCGCCATTCCCACCCGCATACATCCCTAGTCTACCCGTCACCTAAGCATACACAACATCCATCAGTCGCTCCAACCACCGCGAACAATCACACTCACTGACAACACACAAGCTCTGTCGACGTTGTGTACATATTAGCAGCGAACTAATTTTAATGTCCACACGAGAATGAGTGGTTGGATGCAATTCTCATTTACGTCACTACAGCAATGGTACTTAGTGTTGAGGTTGACTAGACTCAAGTCGTCGCCTCCGAGCGAACAACCAGACAAGATTATAGCATTTTGCCTGGGGCTCTAGTTCTGCAAAGGACAGGAGCACATTTTGGGATCCGTTCTTTAGTAGACGGTGAAAATACATTTGCTACACAGGAGTTTCGGCTCACTGTTCCTACACAGGAGTTTCGGCTCACTGTTCCTACACAGGAGTTTCGGCTCACTGTTCCTACACAGGAGCTTCGGCTCACTGTTCCTACACAGGGGCTTCTGCTCACTGTTCCTACACAGGAGTTTCGGCTCACTGTTCCTACACAGGGGCTTCGGCTCACTGTTCCTACACAGGAGTTTCGGCTCACTGTTCCTACACAGGAGCTTCGGCTCACTGTTCCTACACAGGAGTTTCGGCTCACTGTTCCTACACAGGAGCTTCGGCTCACTGTTCCTACACAGGGGCTTCGGCTCACTGTTCCTACACAGGGGCTTCGGCTCACTGTTCCTACACAGGAGTTTCGGCTCACTGTTCCTACACAGGGGCTACAGCTCATTGTTCCTATGTAACTCACCCGACGATAACCGTTACCGAACTGTTCTAACCGAACATGTAAAGCACATACCGAGCCAGCATCCCGCATATCCGATACCGATCTACGCAGCGAATCCGAAAAGTGCCCGATCATCCCGAATCAACCAGCCTGCCCCAGAAGAGTGCTGAGCCAAGATAAGCGCCCCGAGAAGAGTGTTAAGCCAAGTTAAGTGCCCCCAGAAGAGTGTTAAGCCAACATAAGTGCCCCCGGAAGACTGTTGTCAATCAAGGCGAGTGATTTCAAGCTAAGAGGAGTGTTCCCACCGAGTGAAGCAGTTGATGTTATTCCTGTAGATCAAATTACTTTGTAAATTAAGTATCAATAAAGAATCTGAATTCGAAACTATTCTGTTCTTATTTCGAAAGGTTTGGTGGATCCTAACGAAAGACTCTGGACATGGCTGAGCTTACCTCAGCCCTAGACAAAACCACGTTACAAATGTCGCCCGAGCAGGGACCAGGCTTGAAATCGCAAAGCGGAAAAACTACCGTCGCCATCGATGGAGAGTCTGTCCCAGAAAATAGCATCAACAAGGATACAACCCCACATCTGTCATCTGATTCACTCGGCTGGATATACACGAGAACAGCTACTAGAACAGTGTCGGAAGCATGGAATCCTAACCGAAGGTTATACTGTGGAACATTCAAGGAAACTGTTAAGCGAATTTGTTAGACAGAAACGCGCACGATCGTCTTCTGAGAATCTCCTCCGCGATATAGAAGAGGAAATCAGAGCCGAAGAGCGACAAATTGTGGTGAAGGAAACGACACAAATACCTGTACCCGAAAGACATCTTAGATTGGAGATATCTAACACAGAAATCATGAACACCATCACTCAATGGAAATTAAGATATACCGGCGACGGAGACTTATTAGATTTCCTCGACCGCTTCGAGGAGTTAGCCGAATGCTACCTATTGCCAGTCGACCGAATATTACACACCTTACCTGGAGTATTGGAAGAGAATGCACTTAAGTGGTATCGGGTAACTAAATCTAAAATAAGCTCATGGCCCTCCTTCAGAAAGGAAGCAGAGAAATTTTTCTTGTCTGCCCATCATTTTGCCCAACTTGAGCGATCGTTTTTTACCCGCAGACAACACAACGGCGAAATAGCCAAAGATTACATTCTACAAATGCTCACCACCGCACGCCAACACCCAAGTCTCCGTACAGGAAACCACGTGGACCAAATATATGATGGTCTGCGGCCAGAATATCGACACTATATCCGAAGGTCCGATTTTGTGTCATTGGATGAAATGATCACACTCGCTAAGGATTTTGAGTTACTCAAAACAGAAGAATCGAGTTTCGGAAAACTTCAAACCTCATATATGGTTTCATGCGTCCTGGAATCCTATACTAGGCGTACCCATTGTTGGCGGTGTAAAAGGAAGGGACATCTCCGTTGGAATTGCCCGAACCCTAGTATAATTTTTTGTTCGCACTGTGGGAAGAATGGCATATTATCCAGACATTGTCTCTGCCTGCAAGACAATAGGATCCTTAGCAGACCAAATCAACACAGACCGAATATACCACCTCAGCCCCTCCAGTCCGTCTTTCCCTCAGCTGTTCTTGCATCCAAGGATAACCGAAAACTCAATAGGAATAACCGACACAACGACATGGTTTTCCAACGTTCTGCTGTGAAACGATCGATTCCTAACCACCGAATAAAATTGAAGCACGATACACCTACCAAGCAACGACTTTTGCCACGTAAACCCACCCTTATCAAGGTGGTGGGCAGAAATTTAAAAACCCGTCATTCCAGTACAACGACCCACCAGCCAATAAGTTCCGTTTCCGTCACCACCAATAATTCAAATACAATGTTTCCCAAATCCAACCGGTCTGTCTCACTGCCCAGTCTAAGCTCAGGCAAGCTTCGCTTCCCAAAGCAAGGGGGGGATGTAACGTGACGTCATGATCCGTCCGTACATAATACCAAACACTCACCGCCATTCCCACCCGCATACATCCCTAGTCTACCCGTCACCTAAGCATACACAACATCCATCAGTCGCACCAACCACCGCGAACAATCACACTCACTGACAACACACAAGCTCTGTCGACGTTGTGTACATATTAGCAGCGAACTAATTTTAATGTCCACACGAGAATGAGTGGTTGGATGCAATTCTCATTTACGTCACTACAGCAATGGTACTTAGTGTTGAGGTTGACTAGACTCAAGTCGTCGCCTCCCAGCGAACAACCAGACAAGATTATAGCATTTAGCCTGGGGCTCTAGTTCTGCAAAGGACAGGAGCATTTTGGGATCCGTTCTTTAGTAGACGGTGAAAATACATTTGCTACACAGGAGTTTCGGCTCACTGTTCCTACACAGGAGTTTCGGCTCACTGTTCCTACACAGGAGTTTCGGCTCACTGTTCCTACACAGGAGCTTCGGCTCACTGTTCCTACACAGGGGCTTCTGCTCACTGTTCCTACACAGGAGTTTCGGCTCACTGTTCCTACACAGGGGCTTCGGCTCACTGTTCCTACACAGGAGTTTCGGCTCACTGTTCCTACACAGGAGCTTCGGCTCACTGTTCCTACACAGGAGTTTCGGCTCACTATTCCTACACAGGAGCTTCGGCTCACTGTTCCTACACAGGGGCTTCGGCTCACTGTTCCTACACAGGGGCTTCGGCTCACTGTTCCTACACAGGAGTTTCGGCTCACTGTTCCTACACAGGGGCTTCAGCTCACTGCTCCTATGTAACTCACCCGACGATAACCGTTACCGAACTGTTCTAACCGGACATGTAAAGCACATACCGAGCCAGCATCCCGCATATCCGATACCGATCTACGCAGCGAATCCGAAAAGTGCCCGATCATCCCGAATCAACCAGCCTGCCCCAGAAGAGTGCTGAGCCAAGATAAGCGCCCCCAGAAGAGTGTTAAGCCAAGTTAAGTGCCCCCAGAAGAGTGTTAAGCCAATATAAGTGCCCCCGGAAGACTGTTGTCAATCAAGGCGAGTGATTTCAAGCTAAGAGGAGTGTTCCCACCGAGTGAAGCAGTTGATGTTATTCCTGTAGATCAAATTACTTTGTAAATTAAGTATCAATAAAGAATCTGAATTCGAAACTATTCTGTTCTTATTTCGAAAGGTTTGGTGGATCCTAACGAAAGACTCTGGACATGGCTGAGCTTACCTCAGCCCTAGACAAAACCACGTTACAATATATAGAAGAAAACATGAACTAAGGTGTTTCTTGACCGTATGGTACGACCTGCAAACATTTGCTACATCACACACACTACTGTTGAGTTCATGAATATTTAAACACATCGGATCCTTTGCGTTTATAGTTGAAAATCACAAACACACTTATTTCTACAAAAGACATACAATTTCTTAAGCGCTTAGGATGCGACTTCTATCTACCTTAGTTGGCTTTCTTTTTTAAACCAGTAACCCAATCTATGTAGATTTTATACTTCTATACATTTGGTTGCAAACATGTATGCATGTTGTACATAGAAAACAAAACTGCATACAAAATAGAACAATAACAACAAGCAAAGGTTTAGAGTTGCACATCGAACATGTTGGCTTAGCAGGTCGATGATTTGATGACTGCCCAGCAGTTCAAATATAAGTAAAACAGACAAAGAAAGCATAACCTTTAGAAGGGCTTAGGAGGGTAGCTGCAGTATCGCTCTACACACATCTAGATCAGCAACACACGCCCATAGACGGATGTTTGATTTGATGCGTCCGTAGGTTCGATGTCAACACAGCAGGTTGGGTCCGACGATGGTAACGTAGGCGAAAGGGAAACAACAACAACCTCGTTATGCTGTATATATTTTGGTATGTGACACGATCCCCAATCCGTCTCGTTTGAAGATGCGTCTGCTCCTACAACTGGTAGAGGTCGATGAACCTTGTTGACTGCTATGTGCTTGTATATATGGTGGCTTTGAAATCATATGCGATTAGATCTATGTTAGCTGTATGTAGTGCGAATGCAAACAGATGGCATTTTAGGGTGAGCAGCTCAAACATTACTCCCCCACGATGATGTTCTCATGAACATCTTAAAATGGATACTAGGTAGATGGTGGAATGGATCTGAAAGTAAATATCTGAAAGGAAACAAGTGCTAATGATATTATGGTAAATGGCAAATTCTATATCATTGGAAGTTGTCTTGCATAGGTAAAGGGCATATCTTTACAATTGGTCTCTTTATGAATCCATTTGTTGTTTTTAATGTTACGACACGCACAATGCCGTCTTCTCCAGGATGTAATTCTACTATTTGTGCAAGAGGCCATTGATTGCTCGGATATCTTTCATCTCTTATCAAAACCATATCGTTTCCCTTCAATTTTGGTTCTTTAACTAACCACTTTGGTCGTCGCTGCAACCGAGATAAATATTCCCTTTGCCATTGTTTCCAAAATTGCTGCACCAATTTTTGGCAGTGATGCCACCTATCCACCAGATTCATATATGGCGAATCCATCTCTGGTAATGCGAATAATGCGTCCCCAATCAAAAAAAAAGGCCTGGTGTTGATGTCATTAAATCATCCTGGTCAGTAGTTAAGGGGCAAAGCGGCCTCGAATTTAAGCAGGCTTCAATTTGAGTCAGCATCGTCGCAAACTCTTCGAAAGTCAATCTTTGCTCGCCAATAGTACGCTTTAGGTGGTATTTTACGGATTTAACGCCCGCCTCCCACAGACCTCCGAAGTGTGGCGATGATGGAGGGTTAAAATGCCAGTTTACGCCCTTTTGAGCTAGGTGAGGAAATACGTTTTTATTAATAAAATTTTGATATGCATCACGACAAGCCCGAAGTTTACTGTTGACCCCAACAAAATTTGTCCCACAATCGCTGTATATTGCAGAACAAAGCCCACGTCGTGCAATGAACCGGTTTAAAGCCCCAAGAAAAGTATCCGCCGTCTTATCTCCAACAAGCTCCAGATGTATAGCCTTTGTCACCAAACAAATAAATAGAGTAATATAGCCTTTAATGGATGTGCGGCCTCTTCCTTTGGTGGGTAAAATATTGAAGGGCCCAGCGTAGTCTATTTCAGTCGATGTAAATGCCCGGGCTGGACGTAGTCGTTCTGGTGGTAAATTTCCCATTAGCTGCCCAGATTGCTTAAAGCATGGTAGACACCGATGCAAAATGGTTCGAACAATTTTACGGCCATTCAATATCCAATACTGCCTTCTTAAATGATTTAGAATAAGGGATACGCCCCCGTGAAGAGTAGCTACATGACTGCTATTGACGATTGTATGATGTCTAGTTGGCAAGATATGCGGATGCTTTTGGATTTCAGATAATGTGGCAAATAACAACATGTAACACGACATCTATTTTCGGAATCAATACAATGTTGCTCTTCGGAGCTTTTCACTGGATGCATTTGGCCAAGCCGAAGGTACTCATTAATATATTAACATTAATATATCACAATATATTTTCCTCAAGCTATTACCCCATTTTGAAACAAAAACATTAGGTAAGATTTCAGACTTAAGTGGTAGACGTACTACGTATTTACCATCATCTAGTCGTTGGTGTGTTCCCGCATAAAATTCTTTGCAACAACGATCCTCTTCAGACAAAACTAGAGGTTCTGCAATAGTCTCCATCTCCCAAAAGCGTTTCATGAAATTATCAATTTCAACATTGGTGGTAAAATATGATATGCGATTGATTTCCGGAGTTTCCAGATACGATATAACCAAATTTTGTTTTCTGAGCTATCGGTCCATTTTCAGCTCTGCGAATATCGTCCATGATAAAATCGTCATAAATATCATTACCCAACAATATCGACAGCCTGTGGCTCGAAGTACTTCGGGTCTGCTAAAGGCAAGTTTAGCACATGTTTGTGGTGCGTTGGATTCACTTTTCTTGCTGGCACAACCCCACAAATCTTTGGAAGAATATAGGCCATCACCTCAAACTTCACGTCAGCCTCATATCGCGAGCCGACTAAGCGTCTAACTCGAAAACGACCGCAAGTAGTACCACCCCCTGATAATCCAGATATATAAACAGGAGACGTTTCTCTCTGGGTAGCTCCAAATGTTGCGCCACCTTTTCGGATATAACGTTTATTTGAGAGCATTGGTCCAATAGTGCTCTATAATGAAAAACCTGGCTTAATAATGACTGCACAGCCACAACAGCAGTTGGTAAAATTACATCATAATTTTTTGTGGTTAACGCTTGTGATGTCATAGTGATTGCTTCGGTAGTGGTTATATGTGATGATACATTAGCACCATTATTTCCATCCGAGTGTATCATGGTATGGTCTTTTCTATTGCATTTGGTACATCTTCGTTGGCTGGTACAATTGGACGAAATAGGATTGTAACCCAGACAATTGTAACACAATTTCAGTTTTTCAATTTCTGCCCTCTTGTCGTCTAAACTCATATTCAGAAATTTTGAGCACTCTCTAACGGGATAATCAGATTGCGAGCAGCATTGACACAACGTAGAATTCCTCGATGTATACATAGCTTGGACATCCCTTCTAGCGCGATTTTTATTTTCCTGTCCTCTGATTTAGCTTGAATTTTGTCTCACCGACGTTTGTTGCGAAGAAAGCATCATGGCATACTGCTCATCTAAGAGAGAACAAAATTCAGTGAATTTTGGTATTGCTGTTTGTTTCCTTAACGATCGTTCCCACTCCATTCGCCCATGATCAGGCAGTTTTTTGACGAGGAAATATACAAGGATTTGGTTTTGCTCCTCCATTTGTACTCCTAGTTTTTCTATAGAACTGACACACGAACGGCACGTCTGTGTAAAATGCTTTAAAGCCGCTGCATCATGTTTATGTACATCTGGTTGCTGAGACAATACATCCACGTAATGTGAAAATAAAATCCGATTATTATCAAATTGGTCACACAACATCTTCCACGCCTGTATATAGTTCTGACCAACCACACTTATGTGTTGAATATCTTTCGCAGCGTCCCCGTTCAACGACGATTTTAGATAATGACACGGTCACAGAATATTTCCTTAAAACTGGGCCAATCCACAAATGAACCAGAAAACGTAGGCAAAGAAACCACAGGTAGAGGTATACCGACTGATGAAGATACGTTAGTGGTAGCCATAGAATGGTTGACAGAATCATTATCCCTACTTGCAGCGCCTTGAATTTTGCACAGAGACTCACGAAGGCAGTCGACAGCTTCTAAGTACGAGTCTTCAAAATTGTCTTCCAGTTGTGTTCCTATGTACATCTCCTTTACTTTAGCGCAATTTGCTTGACCTATTAACACACGATGATTTTCTCGAAATTCCATACGGTAAGAGGCAAGATTTTCCAAACGAGACTGATGATAGGCTTCCGTTTTCCTTGTGATGCATCCTTTTTGAAGTTCCGCAAAGTTCTTTGCACCGACCATAAAAGATTCTGCTGCTCCCCTATGGTTTCAACCAATTCTTCCTCTAAGTTTTCTTCCATATCGCTACACTTTGTAACCTTTTTCGGGTTTACCATAACACCAAATAAACACTAGCACTTACCCTTTTAAACTCAGATACACGATTTCCTTCCGACCCGATCACTTCTTCCAGATAATTTCCTGATTCAGGTAAAGATGAACAACTCGCTTGCAAGATTCGATGAACGCCGCAACGATAAATTTCCCACAGATGTTGATGGCGTAACTCAATGATACACTAGCTGGTTTGATGGTAGGCCTTCTCTTAGCTTGTTGATATACGGCAGCCTTTTCCTCTCAGTCTTCATAAAGTCCCAATAAACGCATTCGATCCTCACAGGAGGCACCAAATGTTGAGTTCATGAAAATTAAAACACATCGCATAGTGTTCGATTTTAATAAAAGAGCGATGAAAATCAAAATTTTTTATCGTTCAAAATCAACCTTTTTTATTTTTTTATTAATTTAGATAAATTCACCATGTCAAAACAATAATTGGTATAAAAATCAGATATTTTTTCATAATTAATTAGAACTTCAAAGTCACTGGTTGTGTAAACATAAAAAAAAATGATATAATTTTTTTATTAAAATCAAAAGTTTAAGTAAGTGTTATTAAAACACGATTTCGTTAATCCAGAAATCATTATGGAACTAGAACAAGGTATATATAGACATTAATTAGGGAAAAAAATATATATTTTGGCAAGATTTTCCAAACGAGATTGATGATAGGCTTCCGTTTTCCTTGTGATGCATCCTTTTTGAAGTTCCGCAAAGTTCTTTGTACCGACCATAAAAGATACTGCTGCTTCCCTATGGTTTCAACCAATTCTTCCTCTAAGTTTTCTGCCATATCGCTACACTTTGCAACCTTTTTCGGGTTTACCATAACACCAAATAAACACCAGCACTTACCCTTTTAACCTCAGATACACGATTTCCTTCCGACCCGATCACTTCTTCCAGATAATTTCCTGATTCAGGTAAAGATGAACAACTCACTTGCAAGATTCGATGAACGCCGCAACGATAAATTTCCCACAGATGTTGATGACGTAACTCAATGATACACTAGCTGGTTTGATGGTAGGCCTTCTCTTAGCTTGTTGATATACGGCAGCATTTTCCTCTCAGTCTTCATAAAGTCCCAATAAACGCATTCGATCCTCACAGGAGGCACCAAATGTTGAGTTCATGAAAATTAAAACACATCGTATAGTGTTCGATTTTAATAAAAAAGCGATGAAAATCAACATTTTTTATCGTTCAAAATCAACCTTTTTTATTTTTTTATTAATTTAGATAAGTTTACCATGTCAAAACAATAATTGGTATAAAAATCAGATATTTTTTCATAATTAATTAGAACTTCAAAGTCACTGGTTGTGTAAACATAAAAAAAAATGATACAATTTTTTTATTAAAATCAAAAGTTTAAGTAAGTGTTATTAAAACACGATTTCGTTAATCCAGAAATCATTATAGAACTAGAACAAGGTATGTATAGACATTAATTAGGGAAAAAAATATATATTTTGGCAAGATTTTCCAAACGAGATTGATGATAGGCTTTCGTTTTCCTTGTGATGCATCCTTTTTGAAGTTCCGCAAAGTTCTTTGCACCGACGATAAAAGATACTGCTGCTCCCCTATGGTTTCAACCAATTCTTCCTCTAAGTGTTCTGCCATATCAGTCTCAGTCTTCATAAAGTCCCAATAAACGCATTCGATCCTCAAAGGAGGCACCAAATGTTGAGTTCATGAAAATTAAAACACATCGCACAGTGTTCGATTTTAATAAAAAAGCGACGAAAATCAAAATGTTTTATCGTTCAAAATCAACCTTTTTTATTTTTTTATTAATTTAGATAAGTTCACCATGTCAAAACAATAATTGGTATAAAAATCAGATATTTTTTCATAATTAATTAGAACTTCAAAGTCACTGGTTGTGTAAACATAAAAAAAAATGATATAATTTTTTTATTAAAATCAAAAGTTTAAGTAAGTGTTATTAAAACACGATTTCGTTAATCCAGAAATCATTATGGAACTAGAACAAGGTATGTATAGACATTAATTAGGGAAAAAAATATATATACTATTTACATTCTATTGATTGTTATTTGAAATTCTTTGGAGGAGGGGTTTTTCCAGTTTTTTGAATGAGTTTTTAATTATTGCATGGACTGAAACTATATTTTCCCCTGTTGTGCCCACTATATTGTTCTTCTATGAATTTTAGTCTACTTTCTTAAGAACATTTTAAGGTATGAATGCATATCGGGAGACAATGGAAAAAGTATAAAACATTGACTTGACTGAAACCTCCTGCAAAATTAGATTTTTTTTTTAATTTTCAATACTTTTGTCCATAATTATGAACATAATACTAAATATTATGCTTTTTTTCAGACAGCACCATCTCAAATACCGTCAATAAAAAACAATTATTTTTTGGAAAAATGGAAAATGTTCAAAGGCTGTTCTGGAAGAAGTGTACAAATGTTATCTAATAAATGGTTCTACGTTGCCAAACAACATTGTTGCTGCATTTAAATGCGAGGTACATAAAATCTGCAAATACTTTGCAAAAATATGGACTCCAAACGTCATCCGAAGCTACAAACATGATTTGACCCCATTTTTTCAACGACATTCCCAATATTTTGCTAGGGATTTGATTTTGCCAGAAAACCTTCTCCAATATGTACCTTCAACATCTGGAGGAAGAAGATCGGGATCGGGAAGGCCTTCAAAAAATTTTGAAGATCTTAAATCTCCCCAAAAACGGAAAAAAGTGGCTGATCTAAAGCATTTGGGAGTTGCACAAATTTCTCATGCTGCTGCAGTACATACCAGACCGGTAAACAAGGATGCATCAAAGGTTATAAAGATTGTAACTACATCATCACCTACAACAGCAAAAAAAATGCTTAAGGCATATAAAAAGTATCTTTCCGACAAACACTTGCGAGCACTTGCCTTGAATTTAAAACATGATATATATCCATCATACACAGCAATTCTAGAAGCGAAAAAAGACTGTTATCCTGAAAAGGATGGAATCATCATCACGGAAACAATGGCAGAAGTAAAACTTCAACAACTCTTGGACCACACTGCTTCACGATTGTTAATAAACAACAATAATCTAGAAGAGTGTACCAATGAAGAATTGATTGATATAAGTGTCACATATAAATGGGGTTTCGATGGCAGCACTGGACATAGTCAGTACAAACAAAGACACAGCATATTTTTAACATCCATAGTACCCATTAAAATGGAAACGACGAATGGCAAGATTCTTTTTCAAAATCCAGTAACTTCATCAACATAATATTGCAGACCAATTCGATTTCAATTCTAAAAAGAAACTACTGATATTTCTAAAAATGAGCAGCAATACATTACAGATCAAATTGACGATCTTTTACCAACAAATGTAGAACTGTACAACAGAGAAATAATGATTAAACACAAATTAATTTTGATGATAGATGGAAAAATTTTAATGCCATCACTGACACCAAATCATCTCAAACATGCTACATTTGCGGAGCCAAGCCAACAGAAATGAACGACATTGGCGTATGGTCTTTCAACGCTTCATGCTTGGATTAGATTCTTTGAATATTTCCTGCATATTGCTTACCGGCTCGAATTCAAGACTTGGAGCGTGCGAAAACCTGAACATGTAGCAACAATGAGATTGGGACTCAATGTGGATAAAGTACGACCAGGAGGTGCTGGTACCTCCAATGATGGAAATACCGCTAGAAGATTTTTCCAGAATGTTGAAGTTTCAGCTAACATTACAGGATTGGATGTTACAGTTCTACACCTATGCGCAACGATTTTAAGAGTTCTGTCAAGTGGATATTCAATAAACATTGAATCCTTTGAGGAATATTGTTTGGAGACAGCGCGATTCCTGATCAACAAATATCCTTGGTATTATCTTCCAGTGTCGGTTCACAAAATCCTGATACACAGTCCTCGGGTATTGTCACAAATGATGATTCCAATTGGCCAACTTTCAGAAGAAGCTTAAGAAAGCCGAAATAAAAATCTCAAGGAATATCGTGAATATCACACCAGGAAGACATCTAGACAATCATCTGATCCATTTATTCCAAGTCTACGTAGAGGTGATAAATTGAAAATGGATCATGTTGACGAATTTCCAGCAGAAATGCTTAATCTACTTGATATTATTACTATACCATGTTCTTTTGTTACATAATACATTTTGCTTTAATCTTTTTTTTAATTTTTTGTTCCTTACAAAGGAATACAAATCCATTTTTTCAATAAAATCGACAAGTTTTTATGAATAAACATTAAAATACAAAAATATTTTAACAAATATTGTTAAAAATAAATTTAAACTAAAAAAAAAATTTTTATTTTTTGTTAAAAAAGTGAGGTTATAAATTTACTTCTTAATATGTTTTGATAAATTAATAAAATAACATTTAGTTACCTTTTAAACAAGCCACTAAACGTCTCATTCCGACTACTCGTTCAGGAGTTATTAATTTTATTAAAAATTAAAAAAATTAAAAAAAAAATTAAGTTAAAGTTAAAAAAAGTAAGGTTATCATTCAAATTTATTATATTTTTTCAAAAGTACATTTAGTTAGCTTTCCAACAAGCCACTAAGCATCCAATTCCGATAAGCCGTTCAGAAGTTATTAATTTTCATCGTAAAAAATAGCAAATCGAACACTGTGCATCGGATCCTTTGCGTTTATAGTTGAAAATCACAAAAAAAAACATTTATTTAAACAAAAGACATACAATTTCTTAAGCGCTTAGGATGCGACTTCTATCTGCGTTAGTTGGCTTTCTTTTTTAAACCAGTAACCCAATCGATGTAGATTTTATACTTCTATACATTTGGTTGCAAACATGTATGCATGTTGTACATAGAACACAAAACTGCACAAAAAATAGAACAATAACAACAAGCAAAGGTCTAGAGTTGCACATCGAACATGTTGGCTTAGCAGGTCGATGATTTGATGACTGCCCAGCAGTTCAAATATAAGCAAAACAGACAAAGAAAGCATAGCCTTTAGAAGGGCTTAGGAGGGTAGCTGCAGTATTGCTCTACACACATCTAGATCAGCAACACACGCCCATAGACGGATGTTTGATTAGATGCATCCGTAGGTTCGATGTCAACACAGCAGGGTCGGTCCGACGATGGTAACGTAGGCGAAAGGGAAACAACAACAACCTCGTTATGCTGTATATATTTTGGTATGTGACACGATCCCCAATCCGTCTCGTATGAAGATGCGTCTGCTCCTACAACTGGTAGAGGTCGATGAACCTTGTTGACTGCTATGGGCTTGTACATATGATGGCCTTGAAATCATATGCGATTAGATCTATGTTAGCTGTATGTAGTGCGAATGCAAACAGATGGCATTTTAGGGTGACCAGCTCAAACAACTACTGTTTCAGATCTTTTGCGTGGAACACGCTCAGACGTCTGCCTTTCAAATCCTCGAGTCCATACAAGCTTTTTCCGATAGGCTTCAAAATTCGACATTTCAGGAACTTAGGGCCAACTTGGCGTTGAAATTGTCTTTAAACCAATTTTGTTGAAAGTTCCACCTACACTCCTCTTGAGCTAGAATTTCACCTGCTTACATCTGGTGTTGTAGGTACACTCATTTTCTTCGTGTAATTTGTACAAGATTTCCTGAATCTTAGATCGTATTAATTCTGCTACTAATTTGGGAACTCGCTCTTCTCCAATGTCCGTTAGATTCTTCAAATGCCTTGGTAGCTGGTCCATGCTTCCATGTGTTATCATATTCATATCGAAAAAAAACGAAAAATGGAGTCACTTTTGTCGCACTGTGTACTGAGGATTGTAGTGAACATTCAATCTGTGATAAGTGACGATCCCACTCACGGTGATCTTATTTCATGTAGGACCTAATAGCTGCTAACACCAACTGATTTACTCTTTCGGAAGTGTTTGCCTGTGGCGAATGTACTGATGTCCGATAGTGTTTCACGCCAAAGTTGGTTATAAAATCGTTAAACTCGCGGCTGATAAATTGTTTGCCATTGTCGGAGACTATTGCCTCCGGTACGCCGAATTTATGACACGCCGTTTATCAGGAACCTAATTACCTTATTGCTGCTTGCTTTTGGCATCGCTTGCAAAATCACGATCTTGGTCAAATAGTCCAGAATGACGAAAATAAAACTGTTTCCATTCTTAGAGCGCGGATATGGTCCTAAGAAATCAACAAATATTCGCTGGAACGGTCGCTGAGAAATAACTTCCTTACCAATTGGTGGTCTTAGGGTACTGTTGGCTGCTTTGGTTTCTCCACAAACTTGGCACGCGTCTTCAGTTCTTCACTTGCGCGTTCATATGTGGTCAAAAAAAGTATTCCTTAATACCTTTTAATATTTTGTGCAAACCTCCATGGGCTACATGTGGCGGATCGTGAGCATTTTCAATTATACGAGCTGTTAATTCTGTCGGCATCCATACTTTCCAGCTGAAGTCCTCGTGTAGAGGTATGCCATCGTCCTCTTATATATTATTCCATCGATTACTCTTACGTCGGGCAATCTGCTTGCATTCTCTTCCACGGTTTTAGCCAAACCTTCATATTCGGGACTCTTGAAAGCCTTATCGTCCAAATCGATTAGCCGCATTACTTCAGCTAAAACTTCCTCCATCACGTACCTCGATAACGTATCTAGCACAACATTGAGTTTTCCTTTCCTGAGCTCGATGAGAAAGTCGAAAGACTGGTGATGTAAACTCCATCGAGCTAATCGCCCACTGACATCATGGTGTGACATCAGCCATTTTAGGCTGTTGTGATCCGTGATCACAGTGAAGGTCATTAACTCGATGAAGGGTCTGAACGTCTTTATCGCGAGAGCTACCGCCAAGCATTCACGCTCTATCACGGTGTAGCTCCGCTGAGCCGATGTAAATTTGGGCGAATAATACGCTATTGGTTGTCTTTCTTCGTTGTCATCCTTCTGAAAGAGTACAGCGCCTACTCCTAAATCTGATGCGTCGCATTGCGCGAAGAATTTCCGCGAGAAATCCGGGTGCACCAATACTGGGCTAGTCACCAAAGCATTATTTAAGTCATCAAATGCTGTCTTAGGTTCCACCGTGAAACAGAAAGGTGGATACGCATCCTTGACCGTCAGAGCATTGAGCCTTCGCGCGTCCAGGCACAGCCTATTCTTGGCCCCCTTTCGCACTTACATCACGGGATGATTCCCTGGCCTCTCGCTGGGCTTTACGATTTCTAGGTCCAGCATTCGATCCACTTCTACATACAGAAGATTCTGCACTGCCGGCGAAACGGGGCTTTTACTGGTACTGCATTGCATGTATCGATCGATTGTGTCTCCACGGAAGTTATCCGTGGCATTTCTTCCTATTGCAGGGAAATCTCTGTACTACGGATTCCAATGTCTCATTTTGCTGAGCTTACATGATATGAGTTTTAACGTCCCCCGAGGAAGCGACTTCTTCGCATAGATGTACCCCTTGAGTGGTATTACTCTCTATGCAAGTTAATAATTTGAATGACCTCGTGAAATCGACAGCTCGATACCAGGTAACCAGGTACCAGGTAAAAGTTTATTTCTTCTGGCCGCCTCTTAAAACATATCTTCACATGTATTCGTCCTAGAATTTCATAGGCACTACTATCAGCGGTTTTGACAGATGAGCCCAAAAGCTGGATTTCTAGTCCAGCTCGGGCAACAAGCTCTTAGCATCCCTTGGCATATTACAGATTCTTCCCAGTCCACGAGCCCCTCGACTTTTATTCCTGCTATGTTCATCTTGGCATAAAATCTGTTATCATCGCCTTCGAACAGTGTGTTAGCTGCAATTTTTTTCGTATCTGCGTTGTTTCTGGTATCGTACTCGTGTTCGATCTATCCTATCAGATGGCTCTCCAAAAATTCTTGCTCTTACTTCGCGATATACGCTGGTGTATTGGCCTAATTTGATAAAATGGGAATTGGTTGTGGTGCCTGCTCGCGATTGTTGTTTCTTAAAATCGTCACTATGGTTTCTCCATCGGATTCTTGAATATTAACCGTGTTGTTATTTGTCATGCTATTTCTTGTTGTATTGTTTTCAGTTCTATCTTCTGGTACTTTTACTGTGTCGTTCATGTTTACGTTGTTATTGCTACTGATGTTATCTTGTGGTAGCTTATTTCGGGTTTGGTTACTATAAGCTGAGCTGAGTACAGCTGGGTTTAAATCTCTGTGGACCTCACCTCCCCAGTCTGACAAAGGTTCCGGGCGGGTTCCCTGGCATACTGGACATTTGGGTTTTACAGTGTTTTCTCGGCCACATTTATAACAGAATATTCTTCTGTTCGTTGAAGAGCAATCTCTGAACATGTGCCCTAAACCCTTGCAGTTCTAGCAAGTTATTCTTCCTGTGCCTCCAATGCCATCTACCTCCACGGCCCCCTCAGTGATGTTGCTGGTATTGGAAACATCAATTGCGCTAGTGAAGGCTTCAAGTTCCCTTTCATAATCTAAGCTAACTGCGCCTCGGAATAAGGAATTCATTGTTGATGTCGCAACTGCATGATGGTGTCCTCGCAGGTAACGTTGACGCATACAGGATCTCCTGCACAACCATTGGTTTTACTGTTGCGTCCAACTTTATGGCCCATTTGGTTAAATCAGCTTTACGTCCACCCCGACTGGAAGACTCCTCACGGCCGCCAAAACTCTGGCTGCGTTGCTGATGGGTGTCTTTTCTCGGTATTCTGTTTCCTGAAGGTGGTGTTGATTCTCGTGTTGGCCAAAATCTTGGCGTTGGTACTGGTAAATTGTCAGTCGGCCGCTGTTGACCCGCGGTCGTAACCAGGTCCATCATTGAAACTATTTCAGATCTGGTGTTTCCTGACTGTCATTATGTCTCAGGCCGTTGCCCATAATCTTCGGTTAGCATCGAATTTATCCTACACCCTTGTTTCTGCATCAGGTAATCTGCAATCTCGGTTCGCTCATGCGATATATTTCCAGTATGCGTTGGCTGTCGATCCACCTGTGTTGGCATCAGAGGTGGCGGTAATCGTGCCTCTGGTTGACTCTGGATTTCCGAATTGTTCCACAGTTTCTACAAAAGATGCGTCACACCAATGCCTCATCGTCTATTTGCTGATAGGTCTCTATTCGATGGTTGGGCTGCCGTTCTTCATTAACTCTGGATGTAGCTCCAAATACCGTTGGTGTTGCATCTGCCATTCGCCTACGTTCAGCAAGTGCACGACGGGCTGTCAGCATACTGTAGTCTGGAGATTCTTGGCGATTCTTCTTGCCGACGTTGGTTGCTACTGGGGCTGAAGTCACGGCCGTTGTGTTCGATCCTGCTACCGTGGACTCTAATGATGGGTTACCCCCTCAAGTTCCACCGGCGAGACGTGACCTCCGAAACTGGGTATGGTCAACTAACAGAAAGTCAAAACCAGCGTAAATGAAACACGAAAAGAAAAAGTTTCTTCCCCTAAATGGGGGTACAATGAAAAATGAGTACTGTTATTACTCTTTTGGGTAATCAAAATTGAAATATTAAAAGCCTAACAAGTGTTGCCTGATAGACAACAGCTTGCGACGGAAAGAAAATAACCCTAATAGATCTGAAAATTAGAGAAAATGTGGCAAAAAGATAATAAACAAAAACAGCTGAAAATAAAGGGTTAGTTAAATATTGAAAAAAATTAGGAATGAATATATAATCTCAAATAAAATCAATGAAAATGTAAAATATAGTTCAAAACTAAAAAGAAAAAAACTAGAAACTAAAACTAAAACTAAATAGGAAACAAAAATTCTTAAGCTTGACGTAAGCTTAGAAAACGCTTATGGTGCGTTTATGATACACAATTTTATCAGTCAGTATTCCAATGCTGATAAATACAATAAATCTGCAAATAAAATAAATATATAGGCTGAATACGATTAAAGTATTGACTAATAAAAAAAATTATGAATCGACGATCAAAACCCGAAAATTTAAAAAGAATAAATATAAATGATAATCAAAAAACTCCAACTAAAGCTATTACTAAATCTAAAAACTTAAGACTACAAAAATTCAAAAAAAAACCAAAATCATAACTAGTAAAAATCGATATCAAAAAAAATATGAACATAATACTCAAAGGCACTCGAAACCGAAATTAAAAATCGTAACGTAATTGTTGGTAATACTTACTTATCCGGTCTCGAACAACCCCGAGGGGTCAGAGACCTTACAAAACATATTTCGCCAACCAGTTCGATCTTTTGCCTTATCTCCCCAGTTCGCAATACCAAATGTTTGCAGGGATTCGTCAACCTGATCCTTCCAGCGAAGCCTTGGTCTTCCTATTTCTCGTCATCCTTCTAGTTCGCCTTCGAAAACCATTCGTGCTGGTTCGCCTTCATGCATTCTACTGACATGGCCTAGCCAGCGCAATCGCGTTATTTTGATACGGTTAACTTTGTCAATGTCGGGATATCGCTCATACAGCTCATGGTTCATGCGTCGCCAATACTCGCCGTTGTGCAGTATAGGGCCATACATTTTTCGGAGTATTTTTCTCTCGAAGACTCCTACAGATGTTTCGTCTGCTTACTATAAGACCCAGGATTCTGCGCCATAAAGCAAGACAGGTTGTATGGGAGTCAGGTATAGTTGGACTTTTGTTATATATATAACATATATAAAAAATATATATATGTTATATAAAATAACATATATTCGCAAGCACAATTCTCCGCTAGATCTCAAGGCTGACGTTGTAGTTTTTGTTTACGGCAGATCCGAGGTATATAAATTCGTCCACCACCTCAAAATTATAACTGTTATCAATGTCTTGTCCTCATTTACCGTCAGACCCACTTTTCCTGACTCCTCCTCAATCCTCGAAAAGACCGCAGTAACTTCTCTAACTGTGCGTCCAATGATATCCATATCATCAACATACGCGAGCAGCATGTGACTTTTGTTGCTGATGGTTTTATTCAACTTAACAGCAGTTTTTCTCAGAATAATCTCTATTAAGATGTTAAAGAGATCGCACAATAGAGTGTCACCTTGTCGGAGGCCTCGCTGAGTTTCGAAAGGTTTGGTAAGATCCTTACCAACTTTCACTGCGGATTTGGTGTTCGTCAGGGTCATCCTGTAAAGGCGTAAGAGTTTTCGAGGAATACCAAGCTCAGAAATTGCTTCGTAGTTTCCCCGTATCGGGCTGTCGAATGCCGCCTTATAATCGACAAATAGATGATAGATGTCGATTTGTTTTTCGTTGGTCTTCTCCAGGATTTGGCGTAGCGTGAAAATCTGGTCGTTTGTCGATTTTCCAGGCCTAAAGCCACACTGGTATGGTGCAATCAGGTCATCGATAATTGGTTTTGGTCTTTCACACATTATGCTTGATAGAACCTTAGATGCTATGGATAAACGGCTTATTCCACGGTAGTTGGCACAGAGACTCGGGTCACCTTTTTTTAAATATGGTACATAGTACACTTAGACTCCAATCGCCGGGCATGCATTCATCTAACCAAATTTTGCTAATGAGCTGATGCATGCAACTTCTCAGCTCATCGCCGCCTGCCTTAAACAGCTCCGCCGGTAATCCATCGACTCCTGCGGCTTTGTTGTTCTTTAGCCGGGTAATAGCTGTTGTGACCTCGTCTTGGTTTGATCGATGGTCTCGTCATTGGATATCTCAGGTACCAATAGCGCAGAGAAATGATCTCTCCATATTCCCAACATACTCTATGAGATTTCCGTCCTTGTTTTTACAGAAGGGGAGCCCTGAACCACAACTTTTAGTTCCGTTTTTGACTTTATGGTAGAATCTTCGGGCTTCGTTCTCCCTTCTGTATGACTCAATTTTCTCACTCTCGCTTCTTACGCCTAAAGAGACGCTTTACCTCCTTTATTTTCTGCCTATACCGTTCAGTCGCAGATCGCGTTTCAATTGACTAAAGCATTGCCATGCGTGCAGCGTTCTTTTCATCATTTGCAATGCGACACTCTTCATCGTACCATGGCTTGCTGCGAAGCGGTTTTTTAAATCCATGTACGGTTGTTGCGGCAGTTTTTATAGAGTCGGAAATGGTTTTCAACTGCGTTTCAGGATCGTCATCGCGAGGGGTGGGATCTGTGCCAAAAGTTGCGAGAGCTTTCTTGAGTAGGCTTTGGCTACCTCTGGTAATTTCAGCTTTCTCTGCCTCTGGTTTCGTGCGATTTTCGCTCTACTTAATCTTGTGCGAACTTTTTCTGCTACCAGGTAGTGATCAGAATCGATGTTAGCTCCGCTGATCACTCGTACGTCTATTACACCGGATTATTGCCTTCCATCAATTATCACGTGATCAATTTGGTTCTTCGTTCTTCGATCAGGGGATACCCAAGTAGCCTTGTGGATGTCTTTATGCTGGAATCCTGTACCACTAATGACCATGTTTTTTACCGCGGCAAAGTCAATCAGTCTCATACCGTTTTCTGAACTGTCAGCATGTAGACTGAAATTGACAATAGTTGGATAAAACACATTCTCCCTGCCTACTTTAGCATTCAAATCTCCTAGTACAATCTTAATGTCATGGCCAGGGGCAGCAGTCATACGTTTCCTCTAGGAGCTCATAGAATATGTCTTTGGCATTGTCATCTTTTACTTCTGTCGGGGTATGCACACAATTTAGGGAAATATACAAATATTTCGCTTTTATGCTATACGTTCACTCACAGGATTGAACCTAGAGACTAGATGTCGCAGTCTTTTGCCAACTACAAATCCTCAACCAAATTCAGGTTTTTTTCTCATGGCAACTATAGTATATGTCGCAGTTTCTTTTTCGTGTGCAGCCATGTCCTGTCCATCGCATTTCCTGGATTGCGGTAATGCCAGCCTTCTAACTTTCGAGGACATCTGCCAATTGGATGCTTACACCGGATCAATATAGAGTTCTCACATTCTAGGTGCATATCCGCAAATCGTGGTCCTTATAACGTTTGCGGGGGTCGTCAACAAATAGGGGTTGTTTATGTTTCCTCTTTCGTTTTTGTATTTTCACTGTCATTATGAACGGCGACGAGAGGCAAACCTAGTCTACCGGGTTTTTGCATTTTACCTACTGCCAGGATATTTGATTGCAGCCGCCCATTATGGATCAGACGCTGACCAGGATGCAATATGTCGAACCTGGATTTTCTTCTTTTGGGTTTTTATCCGCCGTTGGCCCATATTTTTGGTTCATCCGCCGTCTAAAGGATAAAAGAATATGTGCCCGATAGCTTGATGAGCTTCAGTGACATCAGTCACCTACTAAGCCTAAGACACATCATTGATCGCATAGGAAATCAGGCTGCTTAATTACGCTGAACTTGGAAGTTTACTGCGAACCAAGACGAGGGCAAACGGGACACTTAGCGTGTCTCACTCCTCCAGATTCGCCTGAATACTTCAATCGTATTGAGCCTATTCATTCACTATTAATAACCTTAAACTATTATCCGAATTTAAAGTTGACTACTAAAAACATATATAATCGTTTTGTCGTGAATGCCGTAAATACCGAAACAAAATGATTATCAAATTAAACTAAAGCTTTGTCAGCCATGCACCAGGCAAAAACGTCGCAACGCGGTTAAAATTTATCATTTCCACCGAGACTTAGCTTAAAGCTGACAACATTAATTTGAACAGAGCGCGAAACTCTTAACTCTACTTTACTTTATCAAAATTGGATCAAAAAAAATGTAAGTTCACTCCGACTTGGAGCAATTGTCTCTGGCTAAAATGCCAAGACAAGACTTCACAAACCGAGATATAAACAAAAACACTCACGAAAAAGTATCATTGGTAAAAGTATCAAACGGGACTTACGGAACGTCCTTCGAACGATTAAACTCTTCATACTAAAAATAAAAATACGGATTAACCTTCCCAAATTTTTTTTTATAATATATCAACACAAATACGGACTAACGCAAAAAACCGATCGAGATCGTTGGCCGCCATTATGTCACTGAAACCAGATTGATATTACTGAAAATTTCATAATTTTTGCTTGTTTGCACATCATTGAGCGGCATGCTTGGTGTGCCATGCTTATGCCGGGCTGGTAAACTCGCCGGGCGGGGGGCTCTTTCCACTCAATGATGTAAGAACAATCTGACTTGGGAACACTAGATTACATACCAAGTCTACTGGTCACAACTGACCGAAAACCGACATAAAAATAAAAAGAACTTTAGTTGGAAGAAAAAAACATTTCACTCGATTGTATGTATTAAAGAAAAGAAAAAAAATTTGTGACTGTAGGGAAAAACTTTTGCCATTAAATGTTTACTGACGGGTGTTATTGTCAGTGGAGCCCGCCCCCACGAAGCCCCTATGGTTTCACCATGACTCTGTTTCATACCAGAGTCCAAATAAAAAAAATTGTCAAACGAAGCCTACTTTGACATTACCGTCTTGGCCTAAGCCACCATATTGATTCTACAACCATGATCCTATTTCTAATATTTTTATTTATTCAGTTTACCGTAATTATAAAAATGTTTTCTTAATGTAACCAGTAATGTAAAACTTCATCATTACAGCAAAACTAATTTGATCATGAGGTTGACTAAGGTGAACAAGAGTACAAAACTAACACCTAAAATAAGGCCGAAATCAAAAATACCCGAAAATTATTATAGGCCCGTGCCTTTATTGCCCGACTGCTTATGAATTAAGGCCCCGTGGCCAGGATTTGCTTTTGGCTATGTCCGACCTAGATTAACGCGCGTGGGTTTCTGTGCTCAGAGTCAATTGGCATGAGCGGTTCTATATATGGGTATTTCATTAAAATGGTATTAATGATGAAATTTGTCAAATTATGTCACTGTCCGATAATCATTGAAATCGATACGAGTTGAATATGGATTATAGTGGGCGCTTAGTATGACCCTTTATTACCATGGGTACCATCTCTTGTAAATAATGCTTCGATTACTACTGCAATGTTGCCAATACTTAAACTTAGACTCTGATGACATTAAAACTTTTATTTATATTCTTAATTTATTTACTCTATTATTTAGACCTTCCTAACACCATTGTCAATTGTTAACTTGATCAAAAATTATCAATAATTTTTTTCTTGTACACTAATAGGCGAATGGGGATGCAATTTTCACTTTTGCGCAATTAGATTTTGATCACTTTCATCCGCATTTTCCTTTTTATTTTTTGTTGTTTTCTTTAAACGTTTAGTTTTGTTCTTTAGTTTAACTAGTTCTTTAGTTTAACTAGCCTGATATAGTTTGTCTTTTCTTTTTGCCCTAATTTAATGATGTTCTCTTCTCTTTTCCAGAAAAGCCTTTGTGTCGTATTGGCCATTAAATTTTCATTTCTGGCCCTCGTGGGATTGTGTTTGGTATTTATGTTCCGAAAGTTTAGCCTTTTTAGATTTTCGATTTTTATGCAATTTTAATTCTCAGACATTTTAGGATTTTGCTTTTGTGAAATTCTGATTTCCAGACTTTTTCCAGATTGTACTTTCACGAAACTTTAATTTTCAGGCATTTCTCAGATTTTATATTTAGGAAACGTCAATCTTCAGGCATTTCCAAGATTTTATTTTTAGAAAATGCTAACTTTCAGGCATTTTTCTTGATTTCATTTATAAGAAAGGTTAATTTTCAAGCATTTATTCTCTTAACTTTGGTTTTTACTTTCTATGAAATTTAATTTTTAAGCTTTTATTTTTATGAAACTTCTAGCCTTTAGATTTTTTTCAGGAAACTTCGGTTTTTTTATTTTATTCAAGGAAACTTAATTTTTCGACATTTTCACTTTTTACTTTCGTCTCCTATCTCTGGCACCTACCTTTTGTCCTTAAGGGAGGTTACCTTTTATCCTTAAGGGAGGTTGGTCTTACTTGCTAACGCTTATTACGATAATAGCTGGTGATTAATCACACAATGCTATTAGGCTTGCAGGGAATGGCGATGACACAGACGTCTCTAGGGGATGACGAGGTAAGATTCGACCGGTACTAAGTTGCTTCTGTTGTGGCTACGAACAGATTTCCTGACTTTATACCACGGCCTATTGTCACCGTGCCGCGACCGCAATACGGGATTGTCCGGGTATGTTGGCAAGGCCTTTCGGCACACAATTGCCCAACGAAGACCAGATCTTCCCCTGAAACTATGCTTCCCCGAGTCCTATTGGTGCAAAACACCCTTACTAAGACTGGAACTCGGTGGAAGCGTATTACCTCGGCTTTAAAAGTAAGCGGCTGATGGTCTGCTGTGAGCAGTGTTTGAGGCTGGGGAAAAATGAAAATATTAGACATTAAGACAAAAACCTTCTCCCTAACTGTCATAAGCTGGTCTTACCTCCTTCGTCCACAATCGGTTGACACAAGGGTTGGGGTTTTATGTCTCAACCAAGCGAGCTGAACAAAACCGGCTTCCCGGTACGATACTATTTATCAAAATTTATTTTCAGATTTTCTTTTGGTGTTTAACTTACTCCAGCACTTTTCAATTTGCTTTTTCGGCTCTACTTTTCCTAAAAATTTTCAGTTTACGCGATGTCGACTTACTAAGACTAGCCGCAATTGGATGATAAAATCCTAATGATTTGTGAATGAGTTTTCTGACATGAACTTGATGTTGCTGGCCGATATTTCCGCATTCCTTTATGCATGTATGTGTGTCTTTGACAGATTTTTAGTTCCGTGTGCAAATCAAACCGTTTGTTCAGTCCATGGTAAAATAAGTAAGGTAAACTCGTTAGAACAGCTGATTTCTTGCTTAGGTGTCTCTCTTATGTCAAATTCACATGTATTTTGTTTTTGTACCGTTTTGTTTACTTTTACAGTAGATACACACATGAAGAAAATTTTACAGATTGTGGACACCAAAAAAAACCAAATGCCTGTGTTTGTTGTAACAATTCCTAGTGCGTTTACCTTACTTATTTTACCATGGTTCAGTCCATGGTACAATAATATGTACATGGTAAAGTCGTTTGAACAGCTGATTTAATTTTTTTCATGTGATTTTTCGCTTCTCTTGTCGAACTCATACGCATTTTGTTTTTGTAATCTTTGCATTCTTGAGTCGTTGGTATGTATTTCTGTAGAGTTTGACAACTGAAGCGAATAGAACAAAAACAAAATGCCTATTGTTGCTGCCTACAACTACAACAACGCATGCTGCTATTACCTTGTAGATATTATTGTACCATCATGGTTCAATCAATTCATAATTTCACACATATGGTGAGTATTTATTGTCAAAATGTTGACTAGCCCCAGGGTTACACAAAAGTAGTCTAAATTTTGACGTTTGTCTTTTATGCAGCATTTGCTCGGAAACATGGTAATAGCAGCAGGTGTTGTTGTAGTTGTAAGCACATGCATTTTGTTTTTGTCTCATTCACTTCAGTTGTGAAACTAAACAAAAATACATACCAACAACACAAGAATGCAAACGAGTACAAAAACAAAATACAACTGGGACAGGTATATTTTATGGATTACACTCCAAAAAACAAAAATTTTTGGAGGGGGCAGAACACGTTATTTTAAGCAAAAAAAAAGTAAAATAACAAAATCCGGACAAATGCATTGTTTCGGAGTTATGGTCCCCGAAATTTCGGATGTGTGAGAGGGTAATGGGGATAAGGTAGCTATTGATATGATCACTTTTTTGTAAAAGATATGTCAAAATAGACTCAACAAATTAGCTAGCATTTATCGATAACTCGCGTAGTTATCGAGTTAGGGGATGTTGAAATTTGTGAAAAATTTTTAAAAATTATCGAATTTTTTTTCAAAATTTCAAAATCCGATAATTCGGTAACTAAGTGAGTTATCGAAAAATGCTATAGAGGTTACTGCGTGGCCGGGCTAAGGGAGTTTCTCCTCTGGGGTAGGTCCAACACCGGCTTCGGCATAGTATGGGATTTTCTCCTCTGAGGTAGGTCCAACACAGGCTTCGATATAGTATGGAATTTTGTCCTCTGGGGTAAATCCAACACCGGCTTCGCGGTTTCGGCATAGTATTTTTGTGGTATAAAGCTTTATATTTTTGAGAAAAGTAAAAGAAAATAAGAAGAAGATCTTGGCAAGATCCGAAATAGCTATACAGACAGCCTTGGTATCATTGGAACATTTTTATGCTCAACTTTTTTGAAAGTAATATAAAGATAATAACTTTATATTATTTAAAAAGGTCTTGAGCTTGAATAAATTTGTAAGTACTAGAAAACAGACCGAATAAAAATTCCCATAAGGGAAATTATGAAAATAAACTATAATTTTTCAAAATTTCAACATACGGGGGCCATAACTCCGAAACTATGCATTTGCCCCGATTTTATTATTTAACTTTTTTGCTTAAAATAACATGTTCTATCCGACGCAGTAATTTTTTTAATTTTTGGATAGTATGCCGTATAATAGACAAGCAAAGGGAACAATTGTGACATGGAGTTACTTGTGGAAAACCGCATCGCACTAGATCAATTATTTACAGGAGAGATGGTAATTAGCGTGGATGGCTGGATGAACGTAGCTTTAGAATTGTGTGAAGTCCGCAGTATTTCATCCATATTTCCTGTGGTTCGTACTTATGTATGTGGAAATAGATTTGGAAACACTCAAATCTACCAAATACTGCGTTTCAAAATTGTCGGATATATACATTGATGTCATTTCGGCATTGTATAGTGCGACGCCAAGGCTTTTTTGTGACCGCCTTTAACTTGTGCCCCACATTGGTTCCCAGTGAAGTTTTTGATTTGTTATACTGACCTGAAGGTGTGAGCTACATAAATAATAAATTCAATGTTTATGTAAATAATATAAATGTAAAACAACAAGAGCATACGTCACGCCTTCTTCTCTCTATTTGAAACATCACATACATCCATCCTTTGGCGTAATCGCAATTTATTCATTTTGTTTATCATTTGAATAAAAGTAGCGAAATATTTTTTAAAAATTATGTTAATTTAAAAAAAGTGCAAGCAAATGCATTTTCAGCTGTAAAAAATTTAACACAGCAAAATCGGAGTTGTATCTTCACCAAACAAAAATAAATTCAACACCATTTACCACAACCGATAAACACACAGCCATACACATTATGAATTTCCATCAGGGTACATAAAAATACACACACAGAACTGAAATCACATACCCAGTTAGCATTTGAAAGATCATGGAAGATCATAATCAGCCAACTGAGTCTTCTTCGACAACTTTTACTGATTATTTTGCTGCTTAGTCAGTCCCGCAAGTGAAAAAGGAGTCGAATATGAGTCATGTTTATGCTTTTTAAGAGTTTTATTGAACATACACTAACAAAATATACAACAATGAGAAATAAATCATGCGGGTGTTTCAAATATGCCTGTTTTGAGCGTTGTTTTGCAATGATATTTCGCGCATCAGGCTGATAGTAAAGTGCTAGTTATGTTATAGCGGGACTACTTACATTGTTATTGGAGCAAGAGTCCAATAGTTGAAATCCAAAAAGGGATTGAATTGTCGCGCGCCTGAAAATATGAGTACAAAAACGACTGAGAACTGACTCGAAAATGATTACAAAAACGACTAACAAATGATCCAAAAACGACGCATAGATGATTATATGATGACTCAAAAGCGACTCGAAACTGACCAGAATAGCGACTCATAAAAGAGTCTTCAAGAAGAGCCGCGGGTAGGGTACCATTTTCTCCCGACAAAACACTCTTTTATGATCAGAAAATGAGCGCATTTATGCTCGTTTTTTTCGCGCAGGGGAGACATAAAAGACTCATATATGATCAAAAATTTCACAAAATGCTAACTGGGTACATAAATGTAAAAAACACATCCCAGACAAACACACACAAATATTTGTTTTCATTCAATTTTGTGTGCATCCCCATCTTTCAAACTCGAAAACAAGTTGGAAATTGTTTCAGATTTTGAAACGAACTACATACTAAGTGACCCATATTACACTGACGTAACGAATCAACGTTCATATGTCAATTTCAAATCTAATAACGAATAGTCAATAGAAAGCATTTTCTTAAATTTAAAGTAGACTCGTGGTTTAAGCACCGTATTCAGTTCTAGCGAAATTTTCGTAAGAAATTTTGTCATTTACCTCTAAACGGAAAATTTTGTTGTGGAGTGTTACCACAAAAATAATCGAAATGTCAAAATTCCGGTCGCAAACAATTATTTTCGTACGAAAAAACATTGGCGTAACAACCCTGTAATTGATTTTGATTACGAAATTTTGCAAAGAACTGAGTACTAAGTAAATGAAAAGTGAACGAAATTTTCGGTTCTTGAAATTGTCGTTGTTTTTTATAGTCTCGTCGTAGGCCTATCTGATGATCAAGCCTACATAAATAGCGATTCTTCCGATTTTGGCGCCTTTATAATATCCAAGGTTGAAAGCAAAAATATTGTTAATGTCAAGAGGGTAGGTAGCAGTGCCGAGGACCTGGATGGTCAGTTAGTGTTTAAATAAACTGGCACACGCCGTCACTGGGTTGGACTGTATTATCTTTTACTGGTTTACTCGTGGGACTCACAATGAACACCAATTCCAGAAAACAGAAAACGGAAACTAATACAAATACTCTCCAACTTGACAGTGACACTGCAAATGATACTGGCTCATGATTGACAAATACCAGTATTACCATTGAGACGAATCCCGTGCGTATCCAAGAGAGTAAGTGCAACAACTGTGTGAGATTGTGTCGATGATAATGTCGCAAGAACGGGATCATCGCAAGGTACCGATCAGGGTACTGTATCCTCCCTCTCAGACGAGAATGGTATACTACATACCACCTCCCGTAACACCGGAAATGGGGTGGCTGGTGCGGGTTCCACCTCGGTCAAAGGTGGCAAGTCTGGGAACAGATCCAGTGCTCATATAGATATGCGTCTATCGCAGAGCATGTGCCGTCGTAAGAAGGCTGATGAGCTGCGATGTCGACTGTCTCTCTCTGACACGGATACCTCGGGCGCCGATTTTAGAATTGCCTTAGATTTGGTGTCACTTGAGAGGATTAAAGCTCGTGAGGCAAAGATGCTTTTTGGACTTCGAACCGTCAGGTTCCGTCACTCCAGCTTCTCTTTACGGAGCTAGACGTAGGCGACTCCTTGTGGCGCAGATCAAACTGCACCAATGCGAGGCTGCCTCCGCCAATCTCTAGTCTTCCTTACGAACTATGAGATGGACATTGCCCTAGTACAGGAGCCCTGGATAGACCGCGAGAACGATGTGAAAGGTAGTAAAGATTTAAAACTTATCCTTTCTTCCAACTTTCGTACGAGCGACGTGGCAACGGTGTGCATGGATGTTGAGACTGGATCAAATTTGATACTTGCGTCTGTCTACTTGCCTTATGAAGTGTGGTCCGCCTAGTGGGGCAGTTCTTGAATTGGTACACCAGGCATTTACTAAAGGACGAAGGCTTATTATGGGTTGTGATCCAAATTCTCACCACACAGTGGGCCAGCGCTGCGATAAATAATAGAGGTGGGTCTGTCTTTGATTTTATTATTCAATCTGGGATCGAGTTTTGAAATATGGGAAATAGCGCCACCTTTCGTAATAAATTGATTGGGAGTTATTGACATAACGTTATCTTCTGAGGAATTGCTTGTAAAGCATTGGAGGGTGTCGGATGACTACTCCTTTTCTGACCATAGTACAATTCTCTTCACTATTGACCTCATGGCGGGATCGCAAGGTCCATTTAGGAACCCTAGGAGAACTAACTGGGTGAAATTTCATGAACTTGTCACTTGGTTGTCGGGGTTGTACTCCAAACCCTGCACAAGTGACGATGTCAATAGGAATGTTTAAAAAGTCACAGATCTTCTCTATAAATGCTTTATCGACACATGCACTCTTACTTTCCCGGTTAAGAGGCAGCCTGTGTGGTGGACACGGGGGGTTGGCGTCTCTGCGTAAATCTAGTAGGAAACTCCTCAATAAGGCCAAGAAATCGAAAAGGTAATCGTACTGGACTGTATACAAAAACGGTTTTAATCAGTTCAAAAAGGATATTAAAAGGCATAATCCAGGTAAATGACGCTGCGCGATTTCGTCGCGTTGTTGTCCAAGGACCCTAGAGTCCTCGGCGACATTAAGAAATCCGACGGGTCATGGACCAACTCCAGAGCTGAGACTCTTGAGCTTCTTATGGAAACTCACCAAATTGTGTGGATATAGACTCCTCGGACAGAGATTACCTGACGACATCCACTCAAGATATCTCGCAACTGGGAGTGATTGAGGACATTGTTGACGAATCGAGGTTGCTTTGGGCTATTCATAGCTTCAAGCCCTTGAAATCTGCTGGTCCTGACGGGATTCTGCCGGTTATGTTGCAGAAATGTGACTCTTTTGTCACCCCTCATCTTCTGAGTTTCTATAGAGCTTGTCTCAGACTTTCCCTGATACCAGACAAATGGAAGGAGGTACTAGTCGTATTTATACCCATGTCCGGAAAGACTAGGCACGTCTCCCCTAAGGACCACAGCCCAATCAGCCTCTCATCCTTTTTATTGAAAGTTTTGGAGAGACTCAGCCTTATTACGAATGTCGTTCTCGTATTTCGACTACGGCAGTTTTGTAAAAGATTAAAGACAAAGTTGGCGTGATATCTTTAATCTTTTACAAAACTGTCGTAGTCTAAATACGACGACACTCGAAATAAGGCCGAATGGCTGACATCATGCCTTCCTAAAGGGTAAATCTGTGGAAACTGCTCTGGACGATGTTGTGGGTTATCTTGAGCGCAACTTGAAGTTTGGCGATTTAACTTTGGCTGCCTTCTTAGATATAGAATGTGCTTTTAACAATGTGTCATCACAAAATGCTAACTGGGTACATAAATGTAAAAAACACATCCCAGAGAAACACACACAAATGTTTGTTTTCATTAAATTTTGTGTGTATTCCCAGTTAGCATTTTGTGAAATTTTTGATCATATATGAGTCTTTTATGTCTCCCCTGCGCGATAAAAACAAGTATAAATGGGCTCATTTTCTGATCATAAAAGACTGTTTTTTGGGGAGAAAATGGTACCCTACCCGCGACTCTTCTTGAAGACTCTTTTATGAGTCGCTATTCTGGACAGTTTCGAGTCGCTTTCGAGTCATCATGTAATCATTTATGAGTCGTTTTTGGGTCATTTGTTAGTCGTTTTTGTAATCATTTTCGAGTCATTTCTCAGTCGTTTTTGTACTCATATTTTCAGGCGCGCAACTATTCAATTTCTTTTTGGGTTTCAACTATTGGACTCTTGCTTCAATAACAATGTAAGTTGTCCCGCTATAACATAACGAGCACTTTACTATCATCCTGATGCGCGAAATATCATTGCAAAACAACGCTCAAAACAGGCATATTTGAAACACCCGCATGATTCATTTCTCATTGTTGTATATTTTGTTAGTGTATGTTCAATAAAACTCTTAAAAAGCATAAACATGACTCATATTCGACTCCTTTTTCACTTGCGGGACTGACTAAGCAGCAAAATAATCAGTAAAAGTAGTCGAAGAAGACTCAGTTGGCTGATTATGATCTTCCATGATCTTCCAAATGCTAACTGGGTCTAAATTTTATTCGTTGCAGCCCTGCAAACGTTTTCTATCGCATAAGTTACGTGACTGTATCGCTGTCTGGATGAAAAACATCGTATACGATATCGTAGTTGTATCTTAATTGCATCTTGTTTGGCGGGAACATGTACCCCGCCTAAGATACCATGATGTTTCAACTCTTGTGATACTTTCATAAGATTGTATCACGATACAATAAAAAGTAACTAATAGCATCTTTTACAAGTTATATTAAAGAGTCTTTCCCATGCCAACAATAGCATCTTGTGTGTATTTGTAATATGGTGCAAACAACTTGAAACACAAATTAATAAAATATATATGTACATATATGTACATATATTTTGAGTGCTTAGTAACAAAATAAAAACTTTATTTCAGAACAAAAGCTTAAAAAACTTATGGCCAGTTTCACAGTTGAAAATTCTCCATTTAAATGTACTTTAAATGCCCGATGCTTGTCATTTAAATGTCATTTAATATAAAAAATTTCAGGAAGCTTTTAAATTGAGCTATTAAATGACGAGTGTGAAACTCGCCCTTATTCATTTAAACAAAAACTTACAATTTCATTCATTTATTGTTTAAAGCTCATTTTTTAAAAATACATTTGAGATCAATTAATAAATTTCTTGCCACTTTGCAAAAGCGGTAAATTCTAAAAATTCAAACTGTCGTGAAGGCATATGTTTAAAAGATTAAAATATGATAGGCGTGCATTTTATTTTTGTAAAGGGTTTTACATCTAAAAATCAACTTAGAAAAGTGACGTTTAAGTATATATTTAGGGATGGCGATGAAAACGATCATTGAAATGCTTGCAGGGAGAATACACTCGCGAATGTGTCGCTTTTCCCCCCTTGCGTTCATATACATCGACTGTACGTGAATTTTTCAATCCAACATACGCCACGAATACGCGAGTTGGTGTGTGGCACAAGTAACCACTCGTGTATGGCAAAGGCAAACACTCGTGTATGGCAAAAGCAAACACTCGAGTAAGGCAAAAGCAAACACGACGACACATTCGCGAGTGTATTCTGCAATGAATAAAATGTAGATACACACAAAGTTGAATGAAATTAACATTTAGTGTGTTGCTTTTCGAGAATAAATTATGTGTATGGTGAGTGTGTATTTTGAACCCTGATTTCCATTACGCATAATACAATGTGTAAGGGTAATGTCTAAATTTTGGGTCTGTGCCGTCGGATGGTGGCGTGGTTGCCAGATGGAATCGGCTTGGCATTTTAACGCCGATTTGGCGCCGCCACAGCTTTAAGCCGATAGTAAGATCGATGACGTTAAAAATATTGAGCAACATCAATTTGTTTTGCTGTGAAACGAGCCAGCAACATATCAGTGATGACGGCTATATTTTTCTCTGTTTTTAAGATCATTTTACACTAGAAATCTATTTTTGTTCATATTTGCCTAGCTATGGTATAAAGTTAATTTTGCATCTATCAGAACTCGAAAACAAGTTGGGGATTGTTTCAGATTTTGAAACGAACTACATACTAAGGGACCCATATTACACTGACGTAACGAATCAACGTTCATATGTCAATTTCAAATCTAATAACGAATAGTCAATAGAAAGCATTTTCTTAAATTTAAAGTAGACTCGTGTTTTAAGCACCGTATTCAGTTCTAGCGAAATTTTACCTCTAAACGGAAAATTTTGTTGTGGAGTGTTACCACAAAAATAATCGAAATGTCAAAATTCCGGTCGCAAACAATTATTTTCGTACGAAAAAACATTGGCGTAACAACCCTGTAATTGATTTTGATTACGAAATTTTGCAAAGGACTGAGTACTAAGTAAATGAAAAGTGAACGAAATTTTCGGTTAATGAAATTGTCGTTGTTTTTTATAGTCTCGTCGTAGACCTATCTGTTGATCAAGCCTACGTAAATAGCGATTCTTCCGATTTTGGCGCCTTTATAATATCCAAGGTTGAAAGGAAAAATATTGTTAATGTCAAGAGGGTAGGTAGCAGTGCCGAGGACCTGGATGGTCAGTTAGTGTTTAAATAAACTGGCACACGCCGTCACTGGGTTGGACTGTATTATCTTTTACTGGTTTACTCGTGGGACTCACAATGAACACCAATTCCAGAAAACAGAAAACGGAAACTAATACAAATACTCTCCAACTTGACAGTGACACTGCAAATGATACTGGCTCATGATTGACAAATACCAGTATTACCTTTGAGACGAATCCCGTGCGTATTCAAGAGAGTAAGTGCAACAACTGTGTGAGATTGTGTCGATGATAATGTCGCAAAAACGGGATCATCGCAAGGTACCGATCAGGGTACTGTATCCCCCCTCTCAGACGAGAATGGTATACTACATACCACCTCCGGTAACACCGGAAATGGGGTGGCTGGTGCGGGTTCCACCTCGGTCAAAGGTGGCAAGTCTGGGAACAGATCCAGTGCTCATATAGATATGCGTCTATCGCAGAGCATGTGCCGTCGTAAGAAGACTGATGAGCTGCGATGTCGACTGTCTCTCTCTGACACGGATACCTCGGGCGCCGATTTTAGAATTGCCTTAGATTTGGTGTCACTTGAGAGGATTAAAGCTCGTGAGGCAAAGATGCTTTTTGGACTTCGAACCGTCAGGTTCCGTCACTCCAGCTTCTCTTTACGGAGCTAGACGTAGGCGACTCCTTGTGGCGCAGATCAAACTGCACCAATACAAGGCTGCCTCCGCCAATCTCTAGTCTTCCTTACGAACTATGAGATGGACATTGCCCTAGTACAGGAGCCCTGGATAGACCGTGAAAGGTCTGGGCAATGTCAATGTGAACATCTTTGCGGTCAGACCATCTGGCAAGGTAAGAGCTTGTATAGTAGCTAGTAAAGATTTAAAACTTATCCTTTCTTCCAACTTTCGTACGAGCGACGTGGCAACGGTGTGCATGGATGTTGAGACTGGATCAAATTTGATACTTGCGTCTGTGTACTTGCCTTATGAAGTGTGGTCCGCCTGGTGGGACAGTTCTTGAATTGGTACACCAGGCATTTACTAAAGGACGAAGGCTTATTATGGGTTGTGATCCAAATTCTCACCACACAGTGGGCCAGCGCTGCGATAAATAATAGAGGTGGGTCTGTCTTTGATTTTATTATTCAATCTGGGATCGAGTTTTGAAATATGGGAAATAGCGCCACCTTTCGTAATAAATTGATTGGGAGTTATTGACATAACGTTATCTTCTGAGGAATTGCTTGTAAAGCATTGGAGGGTGTCGGATGACTACTCCTTTTCTGACCATAGTACAATTCTCTTCACTATTGACATCATGGCGGGATCGCAAGGTCCATTTAGGAACCCTAGGAGAACTGACTGGGTGAAATTTCATGAACTTGTCACTAGGTTGTCGGGGTTGTACTCCAAACCCTGCACAAGAGACGATGTCAATAGGAATGTTTACAAAGTCACAGATCTTCTCTATAAATGCTTTATCGACACATGCACTCTTACTTTCCCGGTTAAGAGGCAGCCTGTGTGGTGGACACGGGGGGTTGGCGTCTCTGCGTAAATCTACTAGGAAACTCCTCAATAAGGCCAAGAAATCGAAAAGGTAATCGTACTGGACTGTATGCAAAAACGGTTTTAATCAGTTCAAAAAGGATATTAAAAGGCATAATCCAGGTAAATGACGCTGCGCGATTTCGTCGCGTTGTTGTCCAAGGACCCTAGAGTCCTCGGCGACATTAAGAAATCCGACGGGTCATGGACCAACTCCAGAGCTGAGACTCTTGAGCTTCTTATGGAAACTCACCAAATTGTGTGGATATAGACTCCTCGGACAGAGATTACCTGACGACATCCACTCAAGATATCTCGCAACTGGGAGTGATTGAGGACATTGTTGACGAATCGAGGTTGCTTTGGGCTATTCATAGCTTCAAGCCCTTGAAATCTCCTGGTCCTGACGGGATTCTGCCGGTTATGTTGCAGAAATGTGACTCTTTTGTCACCCCTCATCTTCTGAGTTTCTATAGGGCTTGTCTCAGACTTTCCCTGATACCAGACAAATGGAAGGAGGTACTAGTCGTATTTATACCCATGTCCGGAAAGACTAGGCACGTCTCCCCTAAGGACCACAGCCCAATCAGCCTCTCATCCTTTTTATTGAAAGTTTTGGAGAGACTCAGCCTTATTACGAATGTCGTTCTCGTATTTCGACTACGGCAGTTTTGTAAAAGATTAAAGACAAAGTTGGCGTGATATCTTTAATCTTTTACAAAACTGTCGTAGTCTAAATACGACGACACTCGTAATAAGGCCGAATGGCTGACGTCATGCCTTCCTAATGGGTAAATCTGTGGAAACTGCTCTGGACGATGTTGTGGATTATCTTGAGCGCAACTTGAAGTTTGGCGATTTAACTTTGGCTGCCTTCTTAGATATAGAATGTGCTTTTAACAATGTGTCATCACAAAATGCTAACTGGGTACATAAATGTAAAAAACACATCCCAGAGAAACACACACAAATGTTTGTTTTCATTAAATTTTGTGTGTATTCCCAGTTAGCATTTTGTGAAATTTTTGATCATATATGAGTCTTTTATGTCTCCCCTGCGCGATAAAAACAAGCATAAATGGGCTCATTTTCTGATCATAAAAGACTGTTTTTTGGGGAGAAAATGGTACCCTACCCGCGACTCTTCTTGAAGACTCTTTTATGAGTCGCTATTCTGGACAGTTTCGAGTCGCTTTCGAGTCATCATGTAATCATTTATGAGTCGTTTTTGGGTCATTTGTTAGTCGTTTTTGTAATCATTTTCGAGTCATTTCTCAGTCGTTTTTGTACTCATATTTTCAGGCGCGCAACTATTCAATCTCTTTTTGGGTTTCAACTATTGGACTCTTGCTTCAATAACAATGTAAGTTGTCCCGCTATAACATAACGAGCACTTTACTATCATCCTGATGCGCGAAATATCATTGCAAAACAACGCTCAAAACAGACATATTTGAAACACCCGCATGATTCATTTCTCATTGTTGTATATTTTGTTAGTGTATGTTCAATAAAACTCTTAAAAATCATAAACATGACTCATATTCGACTCCTTTTTCACTTGCGGGACTGACTAAGCAGCAAAATAATCAGTAAAAGTAGTCGAAGAAGACTCAGTTGGCTGATTATGATCTTCCATGATCTTCCAAATGCTAACTGGGTCTAAATTTTATTCGTTGCAGCCCTGCAAACGTTTTCTATCGCATAAGTTACGTGACTGTATCGCTGTCTGGATGAAAAACATCGTATACGATATCGTAGTTGTATCTTAATTGCATCTTGTTTGGCGGGAACATGTACCCCGCCTAAGATACCATGATGTTTCAACTCTTGTGATACTTTCATAAGATTGTATCACGATACAATAAAAAGTAACTAATAGCATCTTTTGCAAGTTATATTAAAGTCTTTCCCATGCCAACAATAGCATCTTGTGTGTATTTGTAATATGGTGCAAACAACTTGAAACACAAATTAATAAAATATATATGTACATATATGTACATATATTTTGAGTGCTTAGTAACAAAATAAAAACTTTATTTCAGAACAAAAGCTTAAAAAACTTATGGCCAGTTTCACAGTTGAAAATTCTCCATTTAAATGTACTTTAAATGCCCGATGCTTGTCATTTAAATGTCATTTAATATAAAAAATTTCAGGAAGCTTTTAAATTGAGCTATTAAATGACGAGTGTGAAACTCGCCCTTATTCATTTAAACAAAAACTTACAATTTCATTCATTTATTGTTTAAAGCTCATTTTTTAAAAATATGAGATCAATTAATAAATTTCTTGCCACTTTGCAAAAGCGGTAAATTCTAAAAATTCAAACTGTCGTGAAGGCATATGTTTAAAAGATTAAAATATGATAGGCGTGCATTTTATTTTTGTAAAGTTGTTTACATCTAAAAATCAACTCAGAAAAGTGACGTTTAAGTATATATTTAGGGATGGCGATGAAAACGATCATTGAAATGCTTGCAGGGAGAATACACTCGCGAATGTGTCGCTTTTTCCCCCTTGCGTTCATATACATCGAATGTACATGAATTTTTCATTCCAACATACGCCACGAATACGCGAGTTGGTGTGTGGCACAAGTAAACACTCGTGTATGGCAAAGGCAAACACTCGTGTATGGCAAAAGCAAACACTCGAGTAAGGCAAAAGCAAACACGACGACACATTCGCGAGTGTATTCTGCAACGAATAAAATGTAGATACACACAAAGTTGAATGAAATTAACATTTAGTGTGTTGCTTTTCGAGAATAAATTATGTGTATGGTGAGTGTGTATTTTGAACCCTGTACCTCGTTTCTGTAGTTCTCGAATCGAAAAAGTTTTCACCAAAATTAAGCATGAAACAAAAAATTCCATCGTTTCTCGATTTCTGAGTAAAAAGTGTTTCTGTATATCAATGCGAAAAGAGGCAACACTGATGAAGTTTTGATTGGAATATTCCAAGAAAGCTGTCAAGTAAGAAAAAAATATAAACAAACAAAATAAACTAGTGCGAAAAAGAAGTATAGACATGTATTCAACTGCATTTTATTTTTGCTTTCTTGATTTTTCTGTAATATTTTGGAAAAATTAATTGAAATACATAACAGAGAAGATATACATAGTTCTTATCTTCTCCACTGAAAAAATAAGTTTTAATTTCTTAAAAAATCTTTTTGTAGAAACAGTAGTGGTCTTCGTGAAAGCTCGAAAGAACCTCGAAAACATCGTAAACTTGCACAGCAAACGTCAAAACAAGCAAATTTCCCATACAAAGCGACTTGCTCAAAAGTGGAAAGTTTTCGAGGCAAATTTGCTGCGCAAACGTGGGATGGAGAAACGCAAGGCGAATTTATTACCTGGTGGAAGCACTAGAATTCGCCTTACTTTTTGCGCTGGTTCTGTCAAAATAGCAATTCGCCTTGAATTCGCCTTTTGTGGTAATGTCAAAATATGACTTTTGTATTGCATGCGTATACGTATATACATACATATTTTTCATTTGTTTGTGCTGTTTCTGTTGTGACGAAATTTTTATTTTAATTAAACAAAAGATCGTAATAGGCATCCGGATATGCAAGTGACGATATATAATAACTACAGATGTTCCTATCATCTACGGATCATGGTTATAGCATCACTAATCGGGAACTGTAGATCAGTTGCAACAGCTTAGAGCTGGCAGTACTCAGTGGCGGAGGATGGGGTATGTCTATTGGCAGCAGCCTGTACTGTTTTCCACAGCAAGCTATGACCTCGGGTGGAAAGTGGTTTTTGCAAACCATGTCGCAAGGACGAAATTGCATCCGGCAATGACTGCACAAAACACAAGTTTATAAATTAACTTTACTTTGCCAATAAGAATGTAAACAAAACGAATAAGTTTGACAATTCGAGCTCAATTCGCCTTGGCATCAGCTGTTCAGAATATGAATCAGCTGTGCGCTTGCTATAACCTGAAGTAGATCAGCCTTGGAGAAACGTGTAAACTTTTGACATTTCGTTGTCATCTGACTAGGATAGATAAATAAGGTGGTAGCACTAGAACTGTAGAAAAAGTACACATACATAATACATGCAATTGCTACTGCTACCACCTTATGTATCCATCTTGGTCAGCTGATATGGTTTTGAGCACAACTACGCTGAGCAACTTTACCTGGTGCCTCATGCAACGGTGCGAGGGAAACTTGCGCTGAACAAAAGCTCTCGGCTTTCACGTTTGCATGAATGCCGCTAGTATCAAAATCTCGCACCGTTTTAATTTGTGAGTATTTTTGACGTTTCACATTTTAATTTTTTCGACTCACTGCTTTTTGGAAACAGATTTTCTCGCATTTTTCCAATAAGAATGAAAAAAGCAGTACGTCACACAAAGTTTTCGCAAAACAAACGTTGTAGAAACAGTTAAGTGGAGAAGATAAGAACTATATCTTTTCTATTATGTATTTCAATTAATTTTTCCAAAATATTACAGAACAATCAAGAAAGCAAAAATAAAATGCAGTTGAATACATGCATGGCAAAATAAGTAAGGTAAACTCGTTAGAACAGCTGATTTCAACATATTTCTTGCCTAGGTGTTTCTCTTATGTCAAATTCACATGCATTTTGATTTTCTACTTTTTTGTTTACTTTTAAAGTAGATACACACATGAAGAAAGTTTGACAGATTATGGACACCAAACAAACACAAAATGCCTGTTTGTTGTAACAATTCCTACTGCGTTTACCTTACTTATTTTACCATGAATACATGTCTATACTTCTTTTTGTTGTTCTTTTTCGCACTAGTTTATTTTGTTTGTTTATATTTTTTTTCTTACTTGACAGCTTTCTTGGAATATTCCAATCAAAACTTCATCAGTGTTGCCTCTTTTCGCATTGATATACAGAAACACTTTTTACTCACAAATCGAGAAACGATGGAATTTTTTGTTTCATGCTTAATGTGAAAACTTTTTCGATTCGAGAACTACAGAAACGAGGTACTGATTTCCATTACGCATGATACAATGCGTAAGGGTAATGTCTAAATTTTGGGTCTGTGCCGTCGGATGGTGGCGTGGTTGCCAGATGGAATCGGCTTGGCATTTTAACGCCGATTTGGCGCCGCCACAGCTTTAAGCCGATAGTAAGATCGATGACGTTAAAAATATTGAGCAACATCAATTTGTTCTGCTGTGAAACGAGCCAGCAACATATCAGTGATGACGGCTATATTTTTCTCTGTTTTTAAGATCATTTTACACTAGAAATCTATTTTTGTTCATATTTGCCTAGCTATGGTATAAAGTTAATCTTGCATCTATCAGAACTCGAAAGCAGTACGTCACACAAAGTTTTCGCAAAACAAACGTTGTAGAAACAGTCACATGTGAGAAGCGATTTTTTGTACCGATTCCTAGCGTTTTTGTTTCAATTCACATGTTTCATATGAAAACTTTTTCGATTCGAGAACTACAGAAACGAGGTACAGTACCTCGTTTCGTTTCTGTAGTTCTCGAATCGAAAAAGTTTTCATATGAAACATGTGAATTGAAACAAAAACGCTAGGAATCGGTACAAAAAATCGCTTCTCACATGTGACTGTTTCTACAACGTTTGTTTTGCGAAAACTTTGTGTGACGTACTGCTTTTCCATTCTTATTGGAAAAATGCGAGAAAATCTGTTTCTAAAAAGTAGTGAGTCGAAAAAATTAAAATGTGAAACGTCAAAAATACTCACAAATTAAACCGGTGCGAGACTTTGATATTGTTTCTACAAAAAGGTTTTTTAAGAAATTAAAACTTATTTTTTAAGTGGAGAAGATAAGAACTATATCTTTTCTATTATGTATTTCAATTAATTATTCCAAAATATTACAGAACAATCAAGAAAGCAAAAATAAAATGCAGTTGAATACATGTCTATACTTCTTTTTGTTGTTCTTTTAAGTGGAGAAGATAAGAACTATATCTTTTCTATTATGTATTTCAATTAATTTTTCCAAAATATTACAGAACAATCAAGAAAGCAAAAATAAAATGCAGTTGAATACATGCATGGCAAAATAAGTAAGGTAAACTCGTTAGAACAGCTGATTTCAACATATTTCTTGCCTAGGTGTTTCTCTTATGTCAAATTCACATGCATTTTGATTTTCTACTTTTTTGTTTACTTTTAAAGTAGATACACACATGAAGAAAGTTTGACAGATTATGGACACCAAACAAACACAAAATGCCTGTTTGTTGTAACAATTCCTACTGCGTTTACCTTACTTATTTTACCATGAATACATGTCTATACTTCTTTTTGTTGTTCTTTTTCGCACTAGTTTATTTTGTTTGTTTATATTTTTTTTCTTACTTGACAGCTTTCTTGGAATATTCCAATCAAAACTTCATCAGTGTTGCCTCTTTTCGCATTGATATACAGAAACACTTTTTACTCACAAATCGAGAAACGATGGAATTTTTTGTTTCATGCTTAATGTGAAAACTTTTTCGATTCGAGAACTACAGAAACGAGGTACTGATTTCCATTACGCATGATACAATGCGTAAGGGTAATGTCTAAATTTTGGGTCTGTGCCGTCGGATGGTGGCGTGGTTGCCAGATGGAATCGGCTTGGCATTTTAACGCCGATTTGGCGCCGCCACAGCTTTAAGCCGATAGTAAGATCGATGACGTTAAAAATATTGAGCAACATCAATTTGTTCTGCTGTGAAACGAGCCAGCAACATATCAGTGATGACGGCTATATTTTTCTCTGTTTTTAAGATCATTTTACACTAGAAATCTATTTTTGTTCATATTTGCCTAGCTATGGTATAAAGTTAATCTTGCATCTATCAGAACTCGAAAACTAGTTGGGGATTGTTTCAGATTTTGAAACGAACTACATACTAAGGGACCCATATTACACTGACGGAACGAATCAACGTTCATATGTCAATTTCAAATCTAATAACGAATAGTCAATAGAAAGCATTTTCTTAAATTTAAAGTAGACTCGTGTTTTAAGCACCGTATTCAGTTCTACCGAAATTTTACCTCTAAACGGAAAATTTTGTTGTGGAGTGTTACCACAAAAATAATCGAAATGTCAAAATTCCGGTCGCAAACAATTATTTTCGTACGAAAAAACATTGGCGTAACAACACTGTAATTGATTTTGATTACGAAATTTTGCAAAGAACTGAGTACTAAGTAAATGAAAAGTGAACGAAATTTTCGGTTCATGAAATTGTCGTTGTTTTTTATAGTCTCGTCGTAGGCCTATCTGTTGATCAAGCCTACGTAAATAGCGATTCTTCCGATTTTGGCGCCTTTATAATATCCAAGGTTGAAAGCAAAAATATTGTTAATGTCAAGAGGGTAGGTAGCAGTGCCGAGGACCTGGATGGTCAGTTAGTGTTTAAATAAACTGGCACACGCCGTCACTGGGTTGGACTGTATTATCTTTTACTGGTTTACTCGTGGGACTCACAATGAACACCAATTCCAGAAAACAGAAAACGGAAACTAATACAAATACTCTCCAACTTGACAGTGACACTGCAAATGATACTGGCTCATGATTGACAAAAACCAGTATTACCTTTGAGACGAATCCCGTGCGTATCCAAGAGAGTAAGTGCAACAACTGTGTGAGATTGTGTCGATGATAATGTCGCAAAAACGGGATCATCGCAAGGTACCGATCAGGGTACTGTATCCCCCCTCTCAGACGAGAAAGGTATACTACATACCACCTCCGGTAACACCGGAAATGGTGTGGCTGGTGCGGGTTCCACCTCGGTCAAAGGTGGCAAGTCTGGGAACAGATCCAGTGCTCATATAGATATGCGTCTATCGCAGAGCATGTGCCGTCGTAAGAAGGCTGATGAGCTGCGATGTCGACTGTCTCTCTCTGACACGGATACCTCGGGCGCCGATTTTAGAATTGCCTTAGATTTGGTGTCACTTGAGAGGATTAAAGCTCGTGAGGCAAAGATGCTTTTTTGACTTCGAACCGTCAGGTTCCGTCACTCCAGCTTCTCTTTACGGAGCTAGACGTAGGCGACTCCTTGTGGCGCAGATCAAACTGCACCAATGCGAGGCTGCCTCCGCCAATCTCTAGTCTTCCTTACGAACTATGAGATGGACATTGCCCTAGTACAGGAGCCCTGGATAGACCGCGAGAACGATGTGAAAGGTCTGGGCAATGTCAATGTGAACATCTTTGCGGTCAGACCATCTGGCAAGGTAAGAGCTTGTATAGTAGCTAGTAAAGATTTAAAACTTATCCTTTCTTCCAACTTTCGTACGAGCGACGTGGCAACGGTGTGCATGGATGTTGAGACTGGATCAAATTTGATACTTGCGTCTGTGTACTTGCCTTATGAAGTGTGGTCCGCCTGGTGGGACAGTTCTTGAATTGGTACACCAGGCATTTACTAAAGGACGAAGGCTTATTATGGGTTGTGATCCAAATTCTCACCACACAGTGGGCCAGCGCTGCGATAAATAATAGAGGTGGGTCTGTCTTTGATTTTATTATTCAATCTGGGATCGAGTTTTGAAATATGGGAAATAGCGCCACCTTTCGTAATAAATTGATTGGGAGTTATTGACATAACGTTATCTTCTGAGGAATTGCTTGTAAAGCATTGGAGGGTGTCGGATGACTACTCCTTTTCTGACCATAGTACAATTCTCTTCACTATTGACATCATGGCGGGATCGCAAGGTCCATTTAGGAACCCTAGGAGAACTGACTGGGTGAAATTTCATGAACTTGTCACTAGGTTGTCGGGGTTGTACTCCAAACCCTGCACAAGAGACGATGTCAATAGGAATGTTTACAAAGTCACAGATCTTCTCTATAAATGCTTTATCGACACATGCACTCTTACTTTCCCGGTTAAGAGGCAGCCTGTGTGGTGGACACGGGGGTTGGCGTCTCTGCGTAAATCTACTAGGAAACTCCTAAATAAGGCCAAGAAATCGAAAAGGTAATCGTACTGGACTGTGTACAAAAACGGTTTTAATCAGTTCAAAAAGGATATTAAAAAGGCATAATCCAGGTAAATGACGCTGCGCGATTTCGTCGCGTTGTTGTCCAAGGACCCTAGAGTCCTCGGCGATATTAAGAAATCCGATGGGTCATGGACCAACTCCGGAGCTGAGACTCTTGAGCTTCTTATGGAAACTCACCAAATTGTGTGGATATAGACTCCTCGGAGAGAGATTACCTGACGACATCCACTCAAGATATCTCGCAACTGGGAGTGATTGAGGACATTGTTGACGAATCGAGGTTGCTTTGGGCTATTCATAGCTTCAAGCCCTTGAAATCTCCTGGTCCTGACGGGATTCTGCCGGTTATGTTGCAGAAATGTGACTCTTTTGTCACCCCTCATCTTCTGAGTTTCTATAGGGCTTGTCTCAGACTTTCCCTGATACCAGACAAATGGAAGGAGGTACTAGTCGTATTTATACCCATGTCCGGAAAGACTAGGCACGTCTCCCCTAAGGACCACAGCCCAATCAGCCTCTCATCCTTTTTATTGAAAGTTTTGGAGAGATTCAGCCTTATTACGAATGTCGTTCTCGTATTTCGACTACGGCAGTTTTGTAGAAGATTAAAGACAAAGTTGGCGTGATATCTTTAATCTTTTACAAAACTGTCGTAGTCTAAATACGACGACACTCGTAATAAGGCCGAATGGCTGACTTGTACATCAGGTATCGAATTAGCCCTTGAGTGGTAGACAACATGCCTTCCTAAAGGGTAAATCTGTGAAAACTGCTCTGCACGATGTTGTGGGTTATCTTGAGCGCAACTTGAAGTTTGGCGATTTAACTTTGGCTGCCTTCTTAGATATAGAATGTGCCTTTAACAATGTGTCATCACAAAATGCTAACTGGGTACATAAATGTAAAAAACACATTCCAGAGAAACACACACAAATGTTTGTTTTCATTAAATTTTGTGTGTATTCCCAGTTAGCATTTTGTGAAATTTTTGATCATATATGAGTCTTTTATGTCTCCCCTGCGCGATAAAAACGAGCATAAATGGGCTCATTTTCTGATGTGTTTTTGGGGAGAAAATGCTACCCTACCCGCGACTCTTCTTGAAGACTCTTTTATGAGTCGCTATTCTGGACAGTTTCGAGTCGCTTTCGAGTCATCATGTAATCATTTATGAGTCGTTTTTGGGTCATTTGTTAGTCGTTTTTGTAATCATTTTCGAGTCATTTCTCAGTCGTTTTTGTACTCATATTTTCAGGCGCGCAACTATTCAATCTCTTTTTGGGTTTCAACTATTGGACTCTTGCTTCAATAACAATGTAAGTTGTCCCGCTATAACATAACGAGCACTTTACTATCAGCCTGATGCGCGAAATATCATTGCAAAACAACGCTCAAAACAGGCATATTTGAAACACCCGCATGATTCATTTCTCATTGTTGTATATTTTGTTAGTGTATGTTCAATAAAACTCTTAAAAAGCATAAACATGACTCATATTCGACTCCTTTTTCACTTGCGGGACTGACTAAGCAGCAAAATAATCAGTAAAAGTAGTCGAAGAAGACTCAGTTGGCTGATTATGATCTTCCATGATCTTCCAACTGGGTCTAAATTTTATTCGTTGCAGCCCTGCAAACGTTTTCTATCGCATAAGTTACGTGACTGACTCGCTGTCCGGATGAATAACATCGTATACGATATCGTAGTTGTATCTTAATTGCATCTTGTTTGGCGGGAACATGTACCCCGCCTAAGATACCATGATGTTTCAACTCTTGTGATACTTTCATAAGATTGTATCACGATACAATAAAAAGTAACTAATAGCATCTTTTACAAGTTATATTAAAGAGTCTTTCCCATGCCAACAATAGCATCTTGTGTGTATTTGTAATATGGTGCAAACAACTTGAAACACAAATTAATAAAATATATATGTACATATATGTACATATATTTTGAGTGCTTAGTAACAAAATAAAAACTTTATTTCAGAACAAAAGCTTAAAAAACTTATGGCCAGTTTCACAGTTGAAAATTCTCCATTTAAATGTACTTTAAATGCCCGATGCTTGTCATTTAAATGTCATTTAATATAAAAAATTTCAGGAAGCTTTTAAATTGAGCTATTAAATGACGAGTGTGAAACTCGCCCTTATTCATTTAAACAAAAACTTACAATTTCATTCATTTATTGTTTAAAGCTCATTTTTTAAAAATACATTTGAGATCAATTAATAAATTTCTTGCCACTTTGCAAAAGCGGTAAATTCTAAAAATTCAAACTGTCGTGAAGGCATATGTTTAAAAGATTAAAATATGATAGGCGTGCATTTTATTTTTGTAAAGGGTTTTACATCTAAAAATCAACTTAGAAAAGTGACGTTTAAGTATATATTTAGGGATGGCGATGAAAACGATCATTGAAATGCTTGCAGGGAGAATACACTCGCGAATGTGTCGCTTTTCCCCCCTTGCGTTCATATACATCGACTGTACGTGAATTTTTCATTCCAACATACGCCACGAATACGCGAGTTGGTGTGTGGCACAAGTAACCACTCGTGTATGGCAAAGGCAAACACTCGTGTATGGCAAAAGCAAACACTCGAGTAAGGCAAAAGCAAACACGACGACACATTCGCGAGTGTATTCTGCAACGAATAAAATGTAGATACACACAAAGTTGAATGAAATTAACATTTAGTGTGTTGCTTTTCGAGAATAAATTATGTGTATGGTGAGTGTGTATTTTGAACCCTGATTTCCATTACGCATGATACAATGCGTAAGGGTAATGTCTAAATTTTGGGTCTGTGCCGTCGGATGGTGGCGTGGTTGCCAGATGGAATCGGCTTGGCATTTTAACGCCGATTTGGCGCCGCCACAGCTTTAAGCCGATAGTAAGATCGATGACGTTAAAAATATTGAGCAACATCAATTTGTTCTGCTGTGAAACGAGCCAGCAACATATCAGTGATGACGGCTATATTTTTCTCTGTTTTTAAGATCATTTTACACTAGAAATCTATTTTTGTTCATATTTGCCTAGCTATGGTATAAAGTTAATCTTGCATCTATCAGAACTCGAAAACTAGTTGGGGATTGTTTCAGATTTTGAAACGAACTACATACTAAGGGACCCATATTACACTGACGGAACGAATCAACTTTCATATGTCAATTTCAAATCTAATAACGAATAGTCAATAGAAAGCATTTTCTTAAATTTAAAGTAGACTCGTGTTTTAAGCACCGTATTCAGTTCTAGCGAAATTTTACCTCTAAACGGAAAATTTTGTTGTGGAGTGTTACCACAAAAATAATCGAAATGTCAAAATTCCGGTCGCAAACAATTATTTTCGTACGAAAAAACATTGGCGTAACAACACTGTAATTGATTTTGATTACGAAATTTTGCAAAGAACTGAGTACTAAGTAAATGAAAAGTGAACGAAATTTTCGGTTCATGAAATTGTCGTTGTTTTTTATAGTCTCGTCGTAGGCCTATCTGTTGATCAAGCCTACGTAAATAGCGATTCTTCCGATTTTGGCGCCTTTATAATATCCAAGGTTGAAAGCAAAAATATTGTTAATGTCAAGAGGGTAGGTAGCAGTGCCGAGGACCTGGATGGTCAGTTAGTGTTTAAATAAACTGGCACACGCCGTCACTGGGTTGGACTGTATTATCTTTTACTGGTTTACTCGTGGGACTCACAATGAACACCAATTCCAGAAAACAGAAAACGGAAACTAATACAAATACTCTCCAACTTGACAGTGACACTGCAAATGATACTGGCTCATGATTGACAAAAACCAGTATTACCTTTGAGACGAATCCCGTGCGTATCCAAGAGAGTAAGTGCAACAACTGTGTGAGATTGTGTCGGTGATAATGTCGCAAAAACGGGATCATCGCAAGGTACCGATCAAGGTACTGTATCCCCCCTCTCAGACGAGAATGGTATACTACATACCACCTCCGGTAACACCGGAAATGGGGTGGCTGGTGCGGGTTCCACCTCGGTCAAAGGTGGCAAGTCTGGGAACAGATCCAGTGCTCATATAGATATGCGTCTATCGCAGAGCATGTGCCGTCGTAAGAAGGCTGATGAGCTGCGATGTCGACTGTCTCTCTCTGACACGGATACCTCGGGCGCCGATTTTAGAATTGCCTTAGATTTGGTGTCACTTGAGAGGATTAAAGCTCGTGAGGCAAAGATGCTTTTTGGACTTCGAACCGTCAGGTTCCGTCACTCCAGCTTCTCTTTACGGAGCTAGACGTAGGCGACTCCTTGTGGCGCAGATCAAACTGCACCAATGCGAGGCTGCCTCCGCCAATCTCTAGTCTTCCTTACGAACTATGAGATGGACATTGCCCTAGTACAGGAGCCCTGGATAGACCGCGAGAACGATGTGAAAGGTCTGGGCAATGTCAATGTGAACATCTTTGCGGTCAGACCATCTGGCAAGGTAAGAGCTTGTATAGTAGCTAGTAAAGATTTAAAACTTATCCTTTCTTCCAACTTTCGTACGAGCGACGTGGCAACGGTGTGCATGGATGTTGAGACTGGATCAAATTTGATACTTGCGTCTGTGTACTTGCCTTATGAAGTGTGGTCCGCCTGGTGGGACAGTTCTTGAATTGGTACACCAGGCATTTACTAAAGGACGAAGGCTTATTATGGGTTGTGATCCAAATTCTCACCACACAGTGGGCCAGCGCTGCGATAAATAATAGAGGTGGGTCTGTCTTTGATTTTATTATTCAATCTGGGATCGAGTTTTGAAATATGGGAAATAGCGCCACCTTTCGTAATAAATTGATTGGGAGTTATTGACATAACGTTATCTTCTGAGGAATTGCTTGTAAAGCATTGGAGGGTGTCGGATGACTACTCCTTTTCTGACCATAGTACAATTCTCTTCACTATTGACATCATGGCGGGATCGCAAGGTCCATTTAGGAACCCTAGGAGAACTGACTGGGTGAAATTTCATGAACTTGTCACTAGGTTGTCGGGGTTGTACTCCAAACCCTGCACAAGAGACGATGTCAATAGGAATGTTTACAAAGTCACAGATCTTCTCTATAAATGCTTTATCGACACATGCACTCTTACTTTCCCGGTTAAGAGGCAGCCTGTGTGGTGGACACGGGGGTTGGCGTCTCTGCGTAAATCTACTAGGAAACTCCTCAATAAGGGCAAGAAATCGAAAAGGTAATCGTACTGGACTGTGTACAAAAACGGTTTTAATCAGTTCAAAAGGGTATTAAAAAGGCATAATCCAGGTAAATGACGCTGCGCGATTTCGTCGCGTTGTTGTCCAAGGACCCTAGAGTCCTCGGCGATATTAAGAAATCCGATGGGTCATGGACCAACTCCGGAGCTGAGACTCTTGAGCTTCTTATGGAAACTCACCAAATTGTGTGGATATAGACTCCTCGGAGAGAGATTACCTGACGACATCCACTCAAGATATCTCGCAACTGGGAGTGATTGAGGACATTGTTGACGAATCGAGGTTGCTTTGGGCTATTCATAGCTTCAAGCCCTTGAAATCTCCTGGTCCTGACGGGATTCTGCCGGTTATGTTGCAGAAATGTGACTCTTTTGTCACCCCTCATCTTCTGAGTTTCTATAGGGCTTGTCTCAGACTTTCCCTGATACCAGACAAATGGAAGGAGGTACTAGTCGTATTTATACCCATGTCCGGAAAGACTAGGCACGTCTCCCCTAAGGACCACAGCCCAATCAGCCTCTCATCCTTTTTATTGAAAGTTGTGGAGAGATTCAGCCTTATTACGAATGTCGTTCTCGTATTTCGACTACGGCAGTTTTGTAGAAGATTAAAGACAAAGTTGGCGTGATATCTTTAATCTTTTACAAAACTGTCGTAGTCTAAATACGACGACACTCGTAATAAGGCCGAATGGCTGACTTGTACATCAGGTATCGAATTAGCCCTTGAGTGGTAGACAACATGCCTTCCTAAAGGGTAAATCTGTGAAAACTGCTCTGCACGATGTTGTGGGTTATCTTGAGCGCAACTTGAAGTTTGGCGATTTAACTTTGGCTGCCTTCTTAGATATAGAATGTGCCTTTAACAATGTGTCATCACAAAATGCTAACTGGGTACATAAATGTAAAAAACACATTCCAGAGAAACACACACAAATGTTTGTTTTCATTAAATTTTGTGTGTATTCCCAGTTAGCATTTTGTGAAATTTTTGATCATATATGAGTCTTTTATGTCTCCCCTGCGCGATAAAAACGAGCATAACTGGGCTCATTTTCTGATCATAAAAGACTGTTTTTTGGGGAGAAAATGCTACCCTACCCGCGACTCTTCTTGAAGACTCTTTTATGAGTCGCTATTCTGGACAGTTTCGAGTCGCTTTCGAGTCATCATGTAATCATTTATGAGTCGTTTTTGGGTCATTTGTTAGTCGTTTTTGTAATCATTTTCGAGTCATTTCTCAGTCGTTTTTGTACTCATATTTTCAGGCGCGCAACTATTCAATCTCTTTTTGGGTTTCAACTATTGGACTCTTGCTTCAATAACAATGTAAGTTGTCCCGCTATAACATAACGAGCACTTTACTATCAGCCTGATGCGCGAAATATCATTGCAAAACAACGCTCAAAACAGGCATATTTGAAACACCCGCATGATTCATTTCTCATTGTTGTATATTTTGTTAGTGTATGTTCAATAAAACTCTTAAAAAGCATAAACATGACTCATATTCGACTCCTTTTTCACTTGCGGGACTGACTAAGCAGCAAAATAATCAGTAAAAGTAGTCGAAGAAGACTCAGTTGGCTGATTATGATCTTCCATGATCTTCCAAATGCTAACTGGGTCTAAATTTTATTCGTTGCAGCCCTGCAAACGTTTTCTATCGCATAAGTTACGTGACTGACTCGCTGTCCGGATGAATAACATCGTATACGATATCGTAGTTGTATCTTAATTGCATCTTGTTTGGCGGGAACATGTACCCCGCCTAAGATACCATGATGTTTCAACTCTTGTGATACTTTCATAAGATTGTATCACGATACAATAAAAAGTAACTAATAGCATCTTTTACAAGTTATATTAAAGAGTCTTTCCCATGCCAACAATAGCATCTTGTGTGTATTTGTAATATGGTGCAAACAACTTGAAACACAAATTAATAAAATATATATGTACATATATGTACATATATTTTGAGTGCTTAGTAACAAAATAAAAACTTTATTTCAGAACAAAAGCTTAAAAAACTTATGGCCAGTTTCACAGTTGAAAATTCTCCATTTAAATGTACTTTAAATGCCCGATGCTTGTCATTTAAATGTCATTTAATATAAAAAATTTCAGGAAGCTTTTAAATTGAGCTATTAAATGACGAGTGTGAAACTCGCCCTTATTCATTTAAACAAAAACTTACAATTTCATTCATTTATTGTTTAAAGCTCATTTTTTAAAAATACATTTGAGATCAATTAATAAATTTCTTGCCACTTTGCAAAAGCGGTAAATTCTAAAAATTCAAACTGTCGTGAAGGCATATGTTTAAAAAATTTAAATATGATAGGCGTGCATTTTATTTTTGTAAAGGGTTTTACATCTAAAAATCAACTTAGAAAAGTGACGTTTAAGTATATATTTAGGGATGGCGATGAAAACGATCATTGAAATGCTTGCAGGGAGAATACACTCGCGAATGTGTCGCTTTTCCCCCCTTGCGTTCATATACATCGACTGTACGTGAATTTTTCATTCCAACATACGCCACGAATACGCGAGTTGGTGTGTGGCACAAGTAACCACTCGTGTATGGCAAAGGCAAACACTCGTGTATGGCAAAAGCAAACACTCGAGTAAGGCAAAAGCAAACACGACGACACATTCGCGAGTGTATTCTGCAACGAATAAAATGTAGATACACACAAAGTTGAATGAAATTAACATTTAGTGTGTTGCTTTTCGAGACTAAATTATGTGTATGGTGAGTGTGTATTTTGAACCCTGATTTCCATTACGCATGATACAATGCGTAAGGCTAATGTCTAAATTTTGGGTCTGTGCCGTCGGATGGTGGCGTGGTTGCCAGATGGAATCGGCTTGGCATTTTAACGCCGATTTGGCGCCGCCACAGCTTTAAGCCGATAGTAAGATCGATGACGTTAAAAATATTGAGCATCATCAATTTGTTTTGCTGTGAAACGAGCCAGCAACATATCAGTGATGACGGCTATATTTTTCTCTGTTTTTAAGATCATTTTACACTAGAAATCTATTTTTGTTCATATTTGCCTAGCTATGGTATAAAGTTAATCTTGCATCTATCAGAACTCGAAAACAAGTTGGGGATTGTTTCAGATTTTGAAACGAACTACATACTAAGGGACCCATATTACACTGACGTAACGAATCAACGTTCATATGTCAATTTCAAATCTAATAACGAATTGTCAATAGAAAGCATTTTCTTAAATTTAAAGTAGACTCGTGTTTTAAGCACCGTATTCAGTTCTACCGAAATTTTACCTCTAAACGGAAAATTTTGTTGTGGAGTGTTACCACAAAAATAATCGAAATGTCAAAATTCCGGTCGCAAACAATTATTTTCGTACGAAAAAACATTGGCGTAACAACCCTGTAATTGATTTTGATTACGAAATTTTGCAAAGAACTGAGTACTAAGTAAATGAAAAGTGAACGAAATTTTCGGTTCATGAAATTGTCGTTGTTTTTTATAGTCTCGTCGTAGGCCTATCTGTTGATCAAGCCTACGTAAATAGCGATTCTTCCGATTTTGGCGCCTTTATAATATCCAAGGTTGAAAGCAAAAATATTGTTAATGTCAAGAGGGTAGGTAGCAGTGCCGAGGACCTGGATGGTCAGTTAGTGTTTAAATAAACTGGCACACGCCGTCACTGGGTTGGACTGTATTATCTTTTACTGGTTTACTCGTGGGACTCACAATGAACACCAATTCCAGAAAACAGAAAACGGAAACTAATACAAATACTCTCCAACTTGACAGTGACACTGCAAATGATACTGGCTCATGATTGACAAATACCAGTATTACCTTTAAGACGAATCCCGTGCGTATCCAGGAGAGTAAGTGCAACAACTGTGTGAGATTGTATCGATGATAATGTCACAAGAACGGGATCATCGCAAGGTACCGATCAGGGTACTGTATCCCCCCTCTCAGACGAGAATGGTATACTACCATCATCGCTAAACAGCATAATGATAACTTGGAGTCAGTATGTGCTCCTACTCTTGTTAGAAAAGAAGCCGAGGTTGTCATAAACCTAGCTCTGGTGCGGGTTCCACCTCGGTCAAAGGTGGCAAGTCTGGGAACAGATCCAGTGCTCATATAGATATGCGTCTATCGCAGAGCATGTGCCGTCGTAAGAAGGCTGATGAGCTGCGATGTCGACTGTCTCTCTCTCTGACACGGATACCTCGGGCGCCGATTTTAGAATTGCCTTAGATTTGGTGTCACTTGAGAGGATTAAAGCTCGTGAGGCAAAGATGCTTTTTGGACTTCGAACCGTCAGGTTCCGTCACTCCAGCTTCTCTTTACGGAGCTAGATGTAGGCGACTCCTTGTGGCGCAGATCAAACTGCACCACTGCGAGGCTGCCTCCGGCAAACTCTAGTCTTCCTTACGAACTATGAGATGGGCATTGCCCTAGTACAGGAGCCCTGGATAGACCGCGAGAACGATGTGAAAGGTCTGGGCAATGTCAATGTGAACATCTTTGCGGTCAGACCATCTGGCAAGGTAAGAGCTTGTATAGTAGCTAGTAAAGATTTAAAACTTATCGTTTCTTCCAACTTTCGTACGAGCGACGTGGCAACGGTGTGCATGGATGTTGAGACTGGATCAAATTTGATACTTGCGTCTGTGTACTTGCCTTATGAAGTGTGGTCCGCCTGGTGGGACAGTTCTTGAATTGGTACACCAGGCATTTACTAAAGGACGAAGGCTTATTATGGGTTGTGATCCAAATTCTCACCACACAGTGGGCCAGCGCTGCGATAAATAATAGAGGTGGGTCTGTCTTTGATTTTATTATTCAATCTGGGATCGAGTTTTGAAATATGGGAAATAGCGCCACCTTTCGTAATAAATTGATTGGGAGTTATTGACATAACGTTATCTTCTGAGGAATTGCTTGTAAAGCATTGGAGGGTGTCGGATGACTACTCCTTTCTGACCATAGTACAATTCTCTTCACTATTGACCTCATGGCGGGATCGCAAGGTCCATTTAGGAACCCTAGGAGAACTGACTGGGTGAAATTTCATGAACTTGTCACTAGGTTGTCGGGGTTGGACTCCAAACCCTGCACAAGTGACGATGTCAATAGGAAAGTTTACAAAGTCACAGATCTTCTCTATAAATGCTTTATCGACACATGCACTCTTACTTTCCCGGTTAAGAGGCAGCCTGTGTGGTGGACACGGGGGTTGGCGTCCCTGCGTAAATCTACTAGGAAACTCCTCAATAAGGCCAAGAAATCGAAAAGGTAATCGTACTGGACTGTGTACAAAAACAGTTTTAATCAGTTCAAAAAGGATATTCCAGGTAAATGACGCTGCGCGATTTCGTCGCGTTGTTGTCCAATGACCCTAGAGTCCTCGGCGACATTAAGAAATCCGATGGGTCATGGACCAACTCCGGAGCTGAGACTCTTGAGCTTCTTATGGAAACTCACCAAATTGTGTGGATGTAGACTCCTCGGAGAGAGATTACCTGGCGACATCCACTCTTGAGGACATTGTTGATTGAGGATTGAGGACATTGTTGATTGAGGTTGCTTTGGGCTATTCATAGCTTCAAGCCCTTGAAATCTCCTGGTCCTGACGGGATTCTGCCGGTTATGTTGCAGAAATGTGACTCTTTTGTCACCCCTCATCTTCTGAGTTTCTATAGGGCTTGTCTCAGACTTTCCCTGATACCAGACAAATGGAAGGAGGTACTAGTCGTATTTATACCCATGTCCGGAAAGACTAGGCACGTCTCCCCTAAGGACCACAGCCCAATCAGCCTCTCATCCTTTTTATTGAAAGTTTTGGAGAGATTCAGCCTTATTACGAATGTCGTTCTCGTATTTCGACTACGGCAGTTTTGTAGAAGATTAAAGACAAAGTTGGCGTGATATCTTTAATCTTTTACAAAACTGTCGTAGTCTAAATACGACGACACTCGTAATAAGGCCGAATGGCTGACTTGTACATCAGGTATCGAATTAGCCCTTGAGTGGTAGACAACATGCCTTCCTAAAGGGTAAATCTGTGAAAACTGCTCTGCACGATGTTGTGGGTTATCTTGAGCGCAACTTGAAGTTTGGCGATTTAACTTTGGCTGCCTTCTTAGATATAGAATGTGCCTTTAACAATGTGTCATCACAAAATGCTAACTGGGTACATAAATGTAAAAAACACATTCCAGAGAAACACACACAAATGTTTGTTTTCATTAAATTTTGTGTGTATTCCCAGTTAGCATTTTGTGAAATTTTTGATCATATATGAGTCTTTTATGTCTCCCCTGCCCGATAAAATCGAGCATAAATGGGCTCATTTTCTGATCTGTTTTTTGGGGAGAAAATGCTACCCTACCCGCGACTCTTCTTGAAGACTCTTTTATGAGTCGCTATTCTGGACAGTTTCGAGTCGCTTTCGAGTCATCATGTAATCATTTATGAGACGTTTTTGGGTCATTTGTTAGTCGTTTTTGTAATCATTTTCGAGTCATTTCTCAGTCGTTTTTGTACTCATATTTTCAGGCGCGCAACTATTCAATCTCTTTTTGGGTTTCAACTATTTGACTCTTGCTTCAATAACAATGTAAGTTGTCCCGCTATAACATAACGAGCACTTTACTATCAGCCTGATGCGCGAAATATCATTGCAAAACAACGCTCAAAACAGGCATATTTGAAACACCCGCATGATTCATTTCTCATTGTTGTATATTTTGTTAGTGTATGTTCAATAAAACTCTTAAAGAGCATAAACATGACTCATATTCGACTCCTTTTTCACTTGCGGGACTGACTAAGCAGCAAAATAATCAGTAAAAGTAGTCGAAGAAGACTCAGTTGGCTGATTATGATCTTCCATGATCTTCCAAATGCTAACTGGGTCTAAATTTTATTCGTTGCAGCCCTGCAAACGTTTTCTATCGCATAAGTTACGTGACTGACTCGCTGTCCGGATGAAAAACATCGTATACGATATCGTAGTTGTATCTTAATTGCATCTTGTTTGGCGGGAACATGTACCCCGCCTAAGATACCATGATGTTTCAACTCTTGTGATACTTTCATAAGATTGTATAACGATACAATAAAAAGTAACTAATAGCATCTTTTACAAGTTATATTAAAGAGTCTTTCCCATGCCAACAATAGCATCTTGTGTATTTGTAATATGGTGCAAACAACTTGAAACACAAATTAATAAAATATATATGTACATATATGTACATATATTTTGAGTGCTTAGTAACAAAATAAAAACTTTATTTCAGAACAAAAGCTTAAAAAACTTATGGCCAGTTTCACAGTTGAAAATTCTCCATTTAAATGTACTTTAAATGCCCGATGCTTGTCATTTAAATGTCATTTAATATAAAAAATTTCAGGAAGCTTTTAAATTGAGCTATTAAATGACGAGTGTGAAACTCGCCCTTATTCATTTAAACAAAAACTTACAATTTCATTCATTTATTGTTTAAAGCTCATTTTTTAAAAATACATTTGAGATCAATTAATAAATTTCTTGCCACTTTGCAAAAGCGGTAAATTCTAAAAATTCAAACTGTCGTGAAGGCATATGTTTAAAAGATTAAAATATGATAGGCGTGCATTTTATTTTTGTAAAGGGTTTTACATCTAAAAATCAACTTAGAAAAGTGACGTTTAAGTATATATTTAGGGATGGCGATGAAAACGATCATTGAAATGCTTGCAGGGAGAATACACTCGCGAATGTGTCGCTTTTCCCCCCTTGCGTTCATATACATCGACTGTACGTGAATTTTTCATTCCAACATACGCCACGAATACGCGAGTTGGTGTGTGGCACAAGTAACCACTCGTGTATGGCAAAGGCAAACAGTCGTGTATGGCAAAAGCAAACACTCGAGTAAGGCAAAAGCAAACACGACGACACATTCGCGAGTGTATTCTGCAACGAATAAAATGTAGATACACACAAAGTTGAATGAAATTAACATTTAGTGTGTTGCTTTTCGAGAATAAATTATGTGTATGGTGAGTGTGTATTTTGAACCCTGATTTCCATTACGCATGATACAATGCGTAAGGGTAATGTCTAAATTTTGGGTCTGTGCCGTCGGATGGTGGCGTGGTTGCCAGATGGAATCGGCTTGGCATTTTAACGCCGATTTGGCGCCGCCACAGCTTTAAGCCGATAGTAAGATCGATGACGTTAAAAATATTGAGCAACATCAATTTGTTCTGCTGTGAAACGAGCCAGCAACATATCAGTGATGACGGCTATATTTTTCTCTGTTTTTAAGATCATTTTACACTAGAAATCTATTTTTGTTCATATTTGCCTAGCTATGGTATAAAGTTAATCTTGCATCTATCAGAACTCGAAAACTAGTTGGGGATTGTTTCAGATTTTGAAACGAACTACATACTAAGGGACCCATATTACACTGACGGAACGAATCAACTTTCATATGTCAATTTCAAATCTAATAACGAATAGTCAATAGAAAGCATTTTCTTAAATTTAAAGTAGACTCGTGTTTTAAGCACCGTATTCAGTTCTAGCGAAATTTTACCTCTAAACGGAAAATTTTGTTGTGGAGTGTTACCACAAAAATAATCGAAATGTCAAAATTCCGGTCGCAAACAATTATTTTCGTACGAAAAAACATTGGCGTAACAACACTGTAATTGATTTTGATTACGAAATTTTGCAAAGAACTGAGTACTAAGTAAATGAAAAGTGAACGAAATTTTCGGTTCATGAAATTGTCGTTGTTTTTTATAGTCTCGTCGTAGGCCTATCTGTTGATCAAGCCTACGTAAATAGCGATTCTTCCGATTTTGGCGCCTTTATAATATCCAAGGTTGAAAGCAAAAATATTGTTAATGTCAAGAGGGTAGGTAGCAGTGCCGAGGACCTGGATGGTCAGTTAGTGTTTAAATAAACTGGCACACGCCGTCACTGGGTTGGACTGTATTATCTTTTACTGGTTTACTCGTGGGACTCACAATGAACACCAATTCCAGAAAACAGAAAACGGAAACTAATACAAATACTCTCCAACTTGACAGTGACACTGCAAATGATACTGGCTCATGATTGACAAAAACCAGTATTACCTTTGAGACGAATCCCGTGCGTATCCAAGAGAGTAAGTGCAACAACTGTGTGAGATTGTGTCGGTGATAATGTCGCAAAAACGGGATCATCGCAAGGTACCGATCAAGGTACTGTATCCCCCCTCTCAGACGAGAATGGTATACTACATACCACCTCCGGTAACACCGGAAATGGGGTGGCTGGTGCGGGTTCCACCTCGGTCAAAGGTGGCAAGTCTGGGAACAGATCCAGTGCTCATATAGATATGCGTCTATCGCAGAGCATGTGCCGTCGTAAGAAGGCTGATGAGCTGCGATGTCGACTGTCTCTCTCTCTGACACGGATACCTCGGGCGCCGATTTTAGAATTGCCTTAGATTTGGTGTCACTTGAGAGGATTAAAGCTCGTGAGGCAAAGATGCTTTTTGGACTTCGAACCGTCAGGTTCCGTCACTCCAGCTTCTCTTTACGGAGCTAGATGTAGGCGACTCCTTGTGGCGCAGATCAAACTGCACCACTGCGAGGCTGCCTCCGGCAAACTCTAGTCTTCCTTACGAACTATGAGATGGGCATTGCCCTAGTACAGGAGCCCTGGATAGACCGCGAGAACGATGTGAAAGGTCTGGGCAATGTCAATGTGAACATCTTTGCGGTCAGACCATCTGGCAAGGTAAGAGCTTGTATAGTAGCTAGTAAAGATTTAAAACTTATCGTTTCTTCCAACTTTCGTACGAGCGACGTGGCAACGGTGTGCATGGATGTTGAGACTGGATCAAATTTGATACTTGCGTCTGTGTACTTGCCTTATGAAGTGTGGTCCGCCTGGTGGGACAGTTCTTGAATTGGTACACCAGGCATTTACTAAAGGACGAAGGCTTATTATGGGTTGTGATCCAAATTCTCATCACACAGTGGGCCAGCGCTGCGATAAATAATAGAGGTGGGTCTGTCTTTGATTTTATTATTCAATCTGGGATCGAGTTTTGAAATATGGGAAATAGCGCCACCTTTCGTAATAAATTGATTGGGAGTTATTGACATAACGTTATCTTCTGAGGAATTGCTTGTAAAGCATTGGAGGGTGTCGGATGACTACTCCTTTCTGACCATAGTACAATTCTCTTCACTATTGACCTCATGGCGGGATCGCAAGGTCCATTTAGGAACCCTAGGAGAACTGACTGGGTGAAATTTCATGAACTTGTCACTAGGTTGTCGGGGTTGGACTCCAAACCCTGCACAAGTGACGATGTCAATAGGAAAGTTTACAAAGTCACAGATCTTCTCTATAAATGCTTTATCGACACATGCACTCTTACTTTCCCGGTTAAGAGGCAGCCTGTGTGGTGGACACGGGGGTTGGCGTCCCTGCGTAAATCTACTAGGAAACTCCTCAATAAGGCCAAGAAATCGAAAAGGTAATCGTACTGGACTGTGTACAAAAACAGTTTTAATCAGTTCAAAAAGGATATTCCAGGTAAATGACGCTGCGCGATTTCGTCGCGTTGTTGTCTAATGACCCTAGAGTCCTCGGCGACATTAAGAAATCCGATGGGTCATGGACCAACTCCGGAGCTGAGACTCTTGAGCTTCTTATGGAAACTCACCAAATTGTGTGGATGTAGACTCCTCGGAGAGAGATTACCTGGCGACATCCACTCTTGAGGACATTGTTGATTGAGGATTGAGGACATTGTTGATTGAGGTTGCTTTGGGCTATTCATAGCTTCAAGCCCTTGAAATCTCCTGGTCCTGACGGGATTCTGCCGGTTATGTTGCAGAAATGTGACTCTTTTGTCACCCCTCATCTTCTGAGTTTCTATAGGGCTTGTCTCAGACTTTCCCTGATACCAGACAAATGGAAGGAGGTACTAGTCGTATTTATACCCATGTCCGGAAAGACTAGGCACGTCTCCCCTAAGGACCACAGCCCAATCAGCCTCTCATCCTTTTTATTGAAAGTTTTGGAGAGATTCAGCCTTATTACGAATGTCGTTCTCGTATTTCGACTACGGCAGTTTTGTAGAAGATTAAAGACAAAGTTGGCGTGATATCTTTAATCTTTTACAAAACTGTCGTAGTCTAAATACGACGACACTCGTAATAAGGCCGAATGGCTGACTTGTACATCAGGTATCGAATTAGCCCTTGAGTGGTAGACAACATGCCTTCCTAAAGGGTAAATCTGTGAAAACTGCTCTGCACGATGTTGTGGGTTATCTTGAGCGCAACTTGAAGTTTGGCGATTTAACTTTGGCTGCCTTCTTAGATATAGAATGTGCCTTTAACAATGTGTCATCACAAAATGCTAACTGGGTACATAAATGTAAAAAACACATTCCAGAGAAACACACACAAATGTTTGTTTTCATTAAATTTTGTGTGTATTCCCAGTTAGCATTTTGTGAAATTTTTGATCATATATGAGTCTTTTATGTCTCCCCTGCCCGATAAAATCGAGCATAAATGGGCTCATTTTCTGATCTGTTTTTTGGGGAGAAAATGCTACCCTACCCGCGACTCTTCTTGAAGACTCTTTTATGAGTCGCTATTCTGGACAGTTTCGAGTCGCTTTCGAGTCATCATGTAATCATTTATGAGTCGTTTTTGGGTCATTTGTTAGTCGTTTTTGTAATCATTTTCGAGTCATTTCTCAGTCGTTTTTGTACTCATATTTTCAGGCGCGCAACTATTCAATTTCTTTTTGGGTTTCAACTATTGGACTCTTGCTTCAATAACAATGTAAGTTGTCCCGCTATAACATAACGAGCACTTTACTATCATCCTGATGCGCGAAATATCATTGCAAAACAACGCTCAAAACAGGCATATTTGAAACACCCGCATGATTCATTTCTCATTGTTGTATATTTTGTTAGTGTATGTTCAATAAAACTCTTAAAAAGCATAAACATGACTCATATTCGACTCCTTTTTCACTTGCGGGACTGACTAAGCAGCAAAATAATCAGTAAAAGTAGTCGAAGAAGACTCAGTTGGCTGATTATGATCTTCCATGATCTTCCAAATGCTAACTGGGTCAAAATTTTATTCGTTGCAGCCCTGCAAACGTTTTCTATCGCATAAGTTACGTGACTGACTCGCTGTCCGGATGAAAAACATCGTATACGATATCGTAGTTGTATCTTAATTGCATCTTGTTTGGCGGGAACATGTACCCCGCCTAAGATACCATGATGTTTCAACTCTTGTGATACTTTCATAAGATTGTATAACGATACAATAAAAAGTAACTAATAGCATCTTTTACAAGTTATATTAAAGAGTCTTTCCCATGCCAACAATAGCATCTTGTGTATTTGTAATATGGTGCAAACAACTTGAAACACAAATTAATAAAATATATATGTACATATATGTACATATATTTTGAGTGCTTAGTAACAAAATAAAAACTTTATTTCAGAACAAAAGCTTAAAAAACTTATGGCCAGTTTCACAGTTGAAAATTCTCCATTTAAATGTACTTTAAATGCCCGATGCTTGTCATTTAAATGTCATTTAATATAAAAAATTTCAGGAAGCTTTTAAATTGAGCTATTAAATGACGAGTGTGAAACTCGCCCTTATTCATTTAAACAAAAACTTACAATTTCATTCATTTATTGTTTAAAGCTCATTTTTTAAAAATACATTTGAGATCAATTAATAAATTTCTTGCCACTTTGCAAAAGCGGTAAATTCTAAAAATTCAAACTGTCGTGAAGGCATATGTTTAAAAGATTAAAATATGATAGGCGTGCATTTTATTTTTGTAAAGGGTTTTACATCTAAAAATCAACTTAGAAAAGTGACGTTTAAGTATATATTTAGGGATGGCGATGAAAACGATCATTGAAATGCTTGCAGGGAGAATACACTCGCGAATGTGTCGCTTTTCCCCCCTTGCGTTCATATACATCGACTGTACGTGAATTTTTCATTCCAACATACGCTACGAATACGCGAGTTGGTGTGTGGCACAAGTAACCACTCGTGTATGGCAAAGGCAAACACTCGTGTATGGCAAAAGCAAACACTCGAGTAAGGCAAAAGCAAACACGACGACACATTCGCGAGTGTATTCTGCAACGAATAAAATGTAGATACACACAAAGTTGAATGAAATTAACATTTAGTGTGTTGCTTTTCGAGAATAAATTATGTGTATGGTGAGTGTGTATTTTGAACCCTGATTTCCATTACGCATGATACAATGCGTAAGGGTAATGTCTAAATTTTGGGTCTGTGCCGTCGGATGGTGGCGTGGTTGCCAGATGGAATCGGCTTGGCATTTTAACGCCGATTTGGCGCCGCCACAGCTTTAAGCCGATAGTAAGATCGATGACGTTAAAAATATTGAGCAACATCAATTTGTTCTGCTGTGAAACGAGCCAGCAACATATCAGTGATGACGGCTATATTTTTCTCTGTTTTTAAGATCATTTTACACTAGAAATCTATTTTTGTTCATATTTGCCTAGCTATGGTATAAAGTTAATCTTGCATCTATCAGAACTCGAAAACTAGTTGGGGATTGTTTCAGATTTTGAAACGAACTACATACTAAGGGACCCATATTACACTGACGGAACGAATCAACTTTCATATGTCAATTTCAAATCTAATAACGAATAGTCAATAGAAAGCATTTTCTTAAATTTAAAGTAGACTCGTGTTTTAAGCACCGTATTCAGTTCTAGCGAAATTTTACCTCTAAACGGAAAATTTTGTTGTGGAGTGTTACCACAAAAATAATCGAAATGTCAAAATTCCGGTCGCAAACAATTATTTTCGTACGAAAAAACATTGGCGTAACAACACTGTAATTGATTTTGATTACGAAATTTTGCAAAGAACTGAGTACTAAGTAAATGAAAAGTGAACGAAATTTTCGGTTCATGAAATTGTCGTTGTTTTTTATAGTCTCGTCGTAGGCCTATCTGTTGATCAAGCCTACGTAAATAGCGATTCTTCCGATTTTGGCGCCTTTATAATATCCAAGGTTGAAAGCAAAAATATTGTTAATGTCAAGAGGGTAGGTAGCAGTGCCGAGGACCTGGATGGTCAGTTAGTGTTTAAATAAACTGGCACACGCCGTCACTGGGTTGGACTGTATTATCTTTTACTGGTTTACTCGTGGGACTCACAATGAACACCAATTCCAGAAAACAGAAAACGGAAACTAATACAAATACTCTCCAACTTGACAGTGACACTGCAAATGATACTGGCTCATGATTGACAAAAACCAGTATTACCTTTGAGACGAATCCCGTGCGTATCCAAGAGAGTAAGTGCAACAACTGTGTGAGATTGTGTCGGTGATAATGTCGCAAAAACGGGATCATCGCAAGGTACCGATCAAGGTACTGTATCCCCCCTCTCAGACGAGAATGGTATACTACATACCACCTCCGGTAACACCGGAAATGGGGTGGCTGGTGCGGGTTCCACCTCGGTCAAAGGTGGCAAGTCTGGGAACAGATCCAGTGCTCATATAGATATGCGTCTATCGCAGAGCATGTGCCGTCGTAAGAAGGCTGATGAGCTGCGATGTCGACTGTCTCTCTCTGACACGGATACCTCGGGCGCCGATTTTAGAATTGCCTTAGATTTGGTGTCACTTGAGAGGATTAAAGCTCGTGAGGCAAAGATGCTTTTTGGACTTCGAACCGTCAGGTTCCGTCACTCCAGCTTCTCTTTACGGAGCTTGACGTAGGCGACTCCTTGTGGCGCAGATCAAACTGCACCAATGCGAGGCTGCCTCCGCCAATCTCTAGTCTTCCTTACGAACTATGAGATGGACATTGCCCTAGTACAGGAGCCCTGGATAGACCGCGAGAACGATGTGAAAGGTCTGGGCAATGTCAATGTGAACATCTTTGCGGTCAGACCATCTGGCAAGGTAAGAGCTTGTATAGTAGCTAGTAAAGATTTAAAACTTATCCTTTCTTCCAACTTTCGTACGAGCGACGTGGCAACGGTGTGCATGGATGTTGAGACTGGATCAAATTTGATACTTGCGTCTGTGTACTTGCCTTATGAAGTGTGGTCCGCCTGGTGGGACAGTTCTTGAATTGGTACACCAGGCATTTACTAAAGGACGAAGGCTTATTATGGGTTGTGATCCAAATTCTCACCACACAGTGGGCCAGCGCTGCGATAAATAATAGAGGTGGGTCTGTCTTTGATTTTATTATTCAATCTGGGATCGAGTTTTGAAATATGGGAAATAGCGCCACCTTTCGTAATAAATTGATTGGGAGTTATTGACATAACGTTATCTTCTGAGGAATTGCTTGTAAAGCATTGGAGGGTGTCGGATGACTACTCCTTTTCTGACCATAGTACAATTCTCTTCACTATTGACATCATGGCGGGATCGCAAGGTCCATTTAGGAACCCTAGGAGAACTGACTGGGTGAAATTTCATGAACTTGTCACTAGGTTGTCGGGGTTGTACTCCAAACCCTGCACAAGAGACGATGTCAATAGGAATGTTTACAAAGTCACAGATCTTCTCTATAAATGCTTTATCGACACATGCACTCTTACTTTCCCGGTTAAGAGGCAGCCTGTGTGGTGGACACGGGGGTTGGCGTCTCTGCGTAAATCTACTAGGAAACTCCTCAATAAGGGCAAGAAATCGAAAAGGTAATCGTACTGGACTGTGTACAAAAACGGTTTTAATCAGTTCAAAAGGGTATTAAAAAGGCATAATCCAGGTAAATGACGCTGCGCGATTTCGTCGCGTTGTTGTCCAAGGACCCTAGAGTCCTCGGCGATATTAAGAAATCCGATGGGTCATGGACCAACTCCGGAGCTGAGACTCTTGAGCTTCTTATGGAAACTCACCAAATTGTGTGGATATAGACTCCTCGGAGAGAGATTACCTGACGACATCCACTCAAGATATCTCGCAACTGGGAGTGATTGAGGACATTGTTGACGAATCGAGGTTGCTTTGGGCTATTCATAGCTTCAAGCCCTTGAAATCTCCTGGTCCTGACGGGATTCTGCCGGTTATGTTGCAGAAATGTGACTCTTTTGTCACCCCTCATCTTCTGAGTTTCTATAGGGCTTGTCTCAGACTTTCCCTGATACCAAACAAATGGAAGGAGGTACTAGTCGTATTTATACCCATGTCCGGAAAGACTAGGCACGTCTCCCCTAAGGACCACAGCCCAATCAGCCTCTCATCCTTTTTATTGAAAGTTGTGGAGAGATTCAGCCTTATTACGAATGTCGTTCTCGTATTTCGACTACGGCAGTTTTGTAGAAGATTAAAGACAAAGTTGGCGTGATATCTTTAATCTTTTACAAAACTGTCGTAGTCTAAATACGACGACACTCGTAATAAGGCCGAATGGCTGACTTGTACATCAGGTATCGAATTAGCCCTTGAGTGGTAGACAACATGCCTTCCTAAAGGGTAAATCTGTGAAAACTGCTCTGCACGATGTTGTGGGTTATCTTGAGCGCAACTTGAAGTTTGGCGATTTAACTTTGGCTGCCTTCTTAGATATAGAATGTGCCTTTAACAATGTGTCATCACAAAATGCTAACTGGGTACATAAATGTAAAAAACACATTCCAGAGAAACACACACAAATGTTTGTTTTCATTAAATTTTGTGTGTATTCCCAGTTAGCATTTTGTGAAATTTTTGATCATATATGAGTCTTTTATGTCTCCCCTGCGCGATAAAAACGAGCATAACTGGGCTCATTTTCTGATCATAAAAGACTGTTTTTTGGGGAGAAAATGCTACCCTACCCGCGACTCTTCTTGAAGACTCTTTTATGAGTCGCTATTCTGGACAGTTTCGAGTCGCTTTCGAGTCATCATGTAATCATTTATGAGTCGTTTTTGGGTCATTTGTTAGTCGTTTTTGTAATCATTTTCGAGTCATTTCTCAGTCGTTTTTGTACTCATATTTTCAGGCGCGCAACTATTCAATCTCTTTTTGGGTTTCAACTATTGGACTCTTGCTTCAATAACAATGTAAGTTGTCCCGCTATAACATAACGAGCACTTTACTATCAGCCTGATGCGCGAAATATCATTGCAAAACAACGCTCAAAACAGGCATATTTGAAACACCCGCATGATTCATTTCTCATTGTTGTATATTTTGTTAGTGTATGTTCAATAAAACTCTTAAAAAGCATAAACATGACTCATATTCGACTCCTTTTTCACTTGCGGGACTGACTAAGCAGCAAAATAATCAGTAAAAGTAGTCGAAGAAGACTCAGTTGGCTGATTATGATCTTCCATGATCTTCCAAATGCTAACTGGGTCTAAATTTTATTCGTTGCAGCCCTGCAAACGTTTTCTATCGCATAAGTTACGTGACTGACTCGCTCTCCGGATGAAAAACATCGTATACGATATCGTAGTTGTATCTTAATTGCATCTTGTTTGGCGGGAACATGTACCCCGCCTAAGATACCATGATGTTTCAACTCTTGTGATACTTTCATAAGATTGTATCACGATACAATAAAAAGTAACTAATATCATCTTTTACAAGTTATATTAAAGAGTCTTTCCCATGCCAACAATAGCATCTTGTGTGTATTTGTAATATGGTGCAAACAACTTGAAACACAAATTAATAAAATATATATGTACATATATGTACATATATTTTGAGTGCTTAGTAACAAAATAAAAACTTTATTTCAGAACAAAAGCTTAAAAAACTTATGGCCAGTTTCACAGTTGAAAATTCTCCATTTAAATGTACTTTAAATGCCCGATGCTTGTCATTTAAATGTCATTTAACATAAAAAATTTCAGGAAGCTTTTAAATTGAGCTATTAAATGACGAGTGTGAAACTCGCCCTTATTCATTTAAACAAAAACTTACAATTTCATTCATTTATTGTTTAAAGCTCATTTTTTAAAAATACATTTGAGATCAATTAATAAATTTCTTGCCACTTTGCAAAAGCGGTAAATTCTAAAAATTCAAACTGTCGTGAAGGCATATGTTTAAAAAATTAAAATATGATAGGCGTGCATTTTATTTTTGTAAAGGGTTTTACATCTAAAAATCAACTTAGAAAAGTGACGTTTAAGTATATATTTCGGGATGGCGATGAAAACGATCATTGAAATGCTTGCAGGGAGAATACACTCGCGAATGTGTCGCTTTCCCCCCCTTGCGTTCATATACATCGACTGTACGTGAATTTTTCATTCCAACATACGCCACGAATACGCGAGTTGGTGTGTGGCACAAGTAACCACTCGTGTATGGCAAAGGCAAACACTCGTGTATGGCAAAAGCAAACACTCGAGTAAGGCAAAAGCAAACACGACGACACATTCGCGAGTGTATTCTGCAACGAATAAAATGTAGATACACACAAAGTTGAATGAAATTAACATTTAGTGTGTTGCTTTTCGAGAATAAATTATGTGTATGGTGAGTGTGTATTTTGAACCCTGATTTCCATTACGCATGATACAATGCGTAAGGGTAATGTCTAAATTTTGGGTCTGTGCCGTCGGATGGTGGCGTGGTTGCCAGATGGAATCGGCTTGGCATTTTAACGCCGATTTGGCGCCGCCACAGCTTTAAGCCGATAGTAAGATCGATGACGTTAAAAATATTGAGCAACATCAATTTGTTTTGCTGTGAAACGAGCCAGCAACATATCAGTGATGACGGCTATATTTTTCTCTGTTTTTAAGATCATTTTACACTAGAAATCTATTTTTGTTCATATTTGCCTAGCTATGGTATAAAGTTAATCTTGCATCTATCAGAACTCGAAAACTAGTTGGGGATTGTTTCAGATTTTGAAACGAACTACATACTAAGGGACCCATATTACACTGACGGAACGAATCAACTTTCATATGTCAATTTCAAATCTAATAACGAATAGTCAATAGAAAGCATTTTCTTAAATTTAAAGTAGACTCGTGTTTTAAGCACCGTATTCAGTTCTAGCGAAATTTTACCTCTAAACGGAAAATTTTGTTGTGGAGTGTTACCACAAAAATAATCGAAATGTCAAAATTCCGGTCGCAAACAATTATTTTCGTACGAAAAAACATTGGCGTAACAACACTGTAATTGATTTTGATTACGAAATTTTGCAAAGAACTGAGTACTAAGTAAATGAAAAGTGAACGAAATTTTCGGTTCATGAAATTGTCGTTGTTTTTTATAGTCTCGTCGTAGGCCTATCTGTTGATCAAGCCTACGTAAATAGCGATTCTTCCGATTTTGGCGCCTTTATAATATCCAAGGTTGAAAGCAAAAATATTGTTAATGTCAAGAGGGTAGGTAGCAGTGCCGAGGACCTGGATGGTCAGTTAGTGTTTAAATAAACTGGCACACGCCGTCACTGGGTTGGACTGTATTATCTTTTACTGGTTTACTCGTGGGACTCACAATGAACACCAATTCCAGAAAACAGAAAACGGAAACTAATACAAATACTCTCCAACTTGACAGTGACACTGCAAATGATACTGGCTCATGATTGGCAAATACCAGTATTACCTTTAAGACGAATCCCGTGCGTATCCAGGAGAGTAAGTGCAACAACTGTGTGAGATTGTATCGATGATAATGTCACAAGAACGGGATCATCGCAAGGTACCGATCAGGGTACTGTATCCCCCCTCTCAGACGAGAATGGTATACTACCATCATCGCTAAACAGCATAATGATAACTTGGAGTCAGTATGTGCTCCTACTCTTGTTAGAAAAGAAGCCGAGGTTGTCATAAACCTAGCTCTGGTGCGGGTTCCACCTCGGTCAAAGGTGGCAAGTCTGGGAACAGATCCAGTGCTCATATAGATATGCGTCTATCGCAGAGCATGTGCCGTCGTAAGAAGGCTGATGAGCTGCGATGTCGACTGTCTCTCTCTCTGACACGGATACCTCGGGCGCCGATTTTAGAATTGCCTTAGATTTGGTGTCACTTGAGAGGATTAAAGCTCGTGAGGCAAAGATGCTTTTTGGACTTCGAACCGTCAGGTTCCGTCACTCCAGCTTCTCTTTACGGAGCTAGATGTAGGCGACTCCTTGTGGCGCAGATCAAACTGCACCACTGCGAGGCTGCCTCCGGCAAACTCTAGTCTTCCTTACGAACTATGAGATGGGCATTGCCCTAGTACAGGAGCCCTGGATAGACCGCGAGAACGATGTGAAAGGTCTGGGCAATGTCAATGTGAACATCTTTGCGGTCAGACCATCTGGCAAGGTAAGAGCTTGTATAGTAGCTAGTAAAGATTTAAAACTTATCGTTTCTTCCAACTTTCGTACGAGCGACGTGGCAACGGTGTGCATGGATGTTGAGACTGGATCAAATTTGATACTTGCGTCTGTGTACTTGCCTTATGAAGTGTGGTCCGCCTGGTGGGACAGTTCTTGAATTGGTACACCAGGCATTTACTAAAGGACGAAGGCTTATTATGGGTTGTGATCCAAATTCTCACCACACAGTGGGCCAGCGCTGCGATAAATAATAGAGGTGGGTCTGTCTTTGATTTTATTATTCAATCTGGGATCGAGTTTTGAAATATGGGAAATAGCGCCACCTTTCGTAATAAATTGATTGGGAGTTATTGACATAACGTTATCTTCTGAGGAATTGCTTGTAAAGCATTGGAGGGTGTCGGATGACTACTCCTTTCTGACCATAGTACAATTCTCTTCACTATTGACCTCATGGCGGGATCGCAAGGTCCATTTAGGAACCCTAGGAGAACTGACTGGGTGAAATTTCATGAACTTGTCACTAGGTTGTCGGGGTTGGACTCCAAACCCTGCACAAGTGACGATGTCAATAGGAAAGTTTACAAAGTCACAGATCTTCTCTATAAATGCTTTATCGACACATGCACTCTTACTTTCCCGGTTAAGAGGCAGCCTGTGTGGTGGACACGGGGGTTGGCGTCCCTGCGTAAATCTACTAGGAAACTCCTCAATAAGGCCAAGAAATCGAAAAGGTAATCGTACTGGACTGTGTACAAAAACAGTTTTAATCAGTTCAAAAAGGATATTCCAGGTAAATGACGCTGCGCGATTTCGTCGCGTTGTTGTCCAATGACCCTAGAGTCCTCGGCGACATTAAGAAATCCGATGGGTCATGGACCAACTCCGGAGCTGAGACTCTTGAGCTTCTTATGGAAACTCACCAAATTGTGTGGATGTAGACTCCTCGGAGAGAGATTACCTGGCGACATCCACTCTTGAGGACATTGTTGATTGAGGATTGAGGACATTGTTGATTGAGGTTGCTTTGGGCTATTCATAGCTTCAAGCCCTTGAAATCTCCTGGTCCTGACGGGATTCTGCCGGTTATGTTGCAGAAATGTGACTCTTTTGTCACCCCTCATCTTCTGAGTTTCTATAGGGCTTGTCTCAGACTTTCCCTGATACCAGACAAATGGAAGGAGGTACTAGTCGTATTTATACCCATGTCCGGAAAGACTAGGCACGTCTCCCCTAAGGACCACAGCCCAATCAGCCTCTCATCCTTTTTATTGAAAGTTTTGGAGAGATTCAGCCTTATTACGAATGTCGTTCTCGTATTTCGACTACGGCAGTTTTGTAGAAGATTAAAGACAAAGTTGGCGTGATATCTTTAATCTTTTACAAAACTGTCGTAGTCTAAATACGACGACACTCGTAATAAGGCCGAATGGCTGACTTGTACATCAGGTATCGAATTAGCCCTTGAGTGGTAGACAACATGCCTTCCTAAAGGGTAAATCTGTGAAAACTGCTCTGCACGATGTTGTGGGTTATCTTGAGCGCAACTTGAAGTTTGGCGATTTAACTTTGGCTGCCTTCTTAGATATAGAATGTGCCTTTAACAATGTGTCATCACAAAATGCTAACTGGGTACATAAATGTAAAAAACACATTCCAGAGAAACACACACAAATGTTTGTTTTCATTAAATTTTGTGTGTATTCCCAGTTAGCATTTTGTGAAATTTTTGATCATATATGAGTCTTTTATGTCTCCCCTGCCCGATAAAATCGAGCATAAATGGGCTCATTTTCTGATCTGTTTTTTGGGGAGAAAATGCTACCCTACCCGCGACTCTTCTTGAAGACTCTTTTATGAGTCGCTATTCTGGACAGTTTCGAGTCGCTTTCGAGTCATCATGTAATCATTTATGAGACGTTTTTGGGTCATTTGTTAGTCGTTTTTGTAATCATTTTCGAGTCATTTCTCAGTCGTTTTTGTACTCATATTTTCAGGCGCGCAACTATTCAATCTCTTTTTGGGTTTCAACTATTTGACTCTTGCTTCAATAACAATGTAAGTTGTCCCGCTATAACATAACGAGCACTTTACTATCAGCCTGATGCGCGAAATATCATTGCAAAACAACGCTCAAAACAGGCATATTTGAAACACCCGCATGATTCATTTCTCATTGTTGTATATTTTGTTAGTGTATGTTCAATAAAACTCTTAAAGAGCATAAACATGACTCATATTCGACTCCTTTTTCACTTGCGGGACTGACTAAGCAGCAAAATAATCAGTAAAAGTAGTCGAAGAAGACTCAGTTGGCTGATTATGATCTTCCATGATCTTCCAAATGCTAACTGGGTCTAAATTTTATTCGTTGCAGCCCTGCAAACGTTTTCTATCGCATAAGTTACGTGACTGACTCGCTGTCCGGATGAAAAACATCGTATACGATATCGTAGTTGTATCTTAATTGCATCTTGTTTGGCGGGAACATGTACCCCGCCTAAGATACCATGATGTTTCAACTCTTGTGATACTTTCATAAGATTGTATCACGATACAATAAAAAGTAACTAATAGCATCTTTTACAAGTTATATTAAAGAGTCTTTCCCATGCCAACAATAGCATCTTGTGTATTTGTAATATGGTGCAAACAACTTGAAACACAAATTAATAAAATATATATGTACATATATGTACATATATTTTGAGTGCTTAGTAACAAAATAAAAACTTTATTTCAGAACAAAAGCTTAAAAAACTTATGGCCAGTTTCACAGTTGAAAATTCTCCATTTAAATGTACTTTAAATGCCCGATGCTTGTCATTTAAATGTCATTTAATATAAAAAATTTCAGGAAGCTTTTAAATTGAGCTATTAAATGACGAGTGTGAAACTCGCCCTTATTCATTTAAACAAAAACTTACAATTTCATTCATTTATTGTTTAAAGCTCATTTTTTAAAAATACATTTGAGATCAATTAATAAATTTCTTGCCACTTTGCAAAAGCGGTAAATTCTAAAAATTCAAACTGTCGTGAAGGCATATGTTTAAAAGATTAAAATATGATAGGCGTGCATTTTATTTTTGTAAAGGGTTTTACATCTAAAAATCAACTTAGAAAAGTGACGTTTAAGTATATATTTCGGGATGGCGATGAAAACGATCATTGAAATGCTTGCAGGGAGAATACACTCGCGAATGTGTCGCTTTTCCCCCCTTGCGTTCATATACATCGACTGTACGTGAATTTTTCATTCCAACATACGCCACGAATACGCGAGTTGGTGTGTGGCACAAGTAACCACTCGTGTATGGCAAAGGCAAACACTCGTGTATGGCAAAAGCAAACACTCGAGTAAGGCAAAAGCAAACACGACGACACATTCGCGAGTGTATTCTGCAACGAATAAAATGTAGATACACACAAAGTTGAATGAAATTAACATTTAGTGTGTTGCTTTTCGAGAATAAATTATGTGTATGGTGAGTGTGTATTTTGAACCCTGATTTCCATTACGCATGATACAATGCGTAAGGGTAATGTCTAAATTTTGGGTCTGTGCCGTCGGATGGTGGCGTGGTTGCCAGATGGAATCAGCTTGGCATTTTAACGCCGATTTGGCGCCGCCACAGCTTTAAGCCGATAGTAAGATCGATGACGTTAAAAATATTGAGCAACATCAATTTGTTTTGCTGTGAAACGAGCCAGCAACATATCAGTGATGACGGCTATATTTTTCTCTGTTTTTAAGATCATTTTACACTAGAAATCTATTTTTGTTCATATTTGCCTAGCTATGGTATAAAGTTAATCTTGCATCTATCAGAACTCGAAAACAAGTTGGGGATTGTTTCAGATTTTGAAACGAACTACATACTAAGGGACCCATATTACACTGACGTAACGAATCAACGTTCATATGTCAATTTCAAATCTAATAACGAATTGTCAATAGAAAGCATTTTCTTAAATTTAAAGTAGACTCGTGTTTTAAGCACCGTATTCAGTTCTACCGAAATTTTACCTCTAAACGGAAAATTTTGTTGTGGAGTGTTACCACAAAAATAATCGAAATGTCAAAATTCCGGTCGCAAACAATTATTTTCGTACGAAAAAACATTGGCGTAACAACCCTGTAATTGATTTTGATTACGAAATTTTGCAAAGAACTGAGTACTAAGTAAATGAAAAGTGAACGAAATTTTCGGTTCATGAAATTGTCGTTGTTTTTTATAGTCTCGTCGTAGGCCTATCTGTTGATCAAGCCTACGTAAATAGCGATTCTTCCGATTTTGGCGCCTTTATAATATCCAAGGTTGAAAGCAAAAATATTGTTAATGTCAAGAGGGTAGGTAGCAGTGCCGAGGACCTGGATGGTCAGTTAGTGTTTAAATAAACTGGCACACGCCGTCACTGGGTTGGACTGTATTATCTTTTACTGGTTTACTCGTGGGACTCACAATGAACACCAATTCCAGAAAACAGAAAACGGAAACTAATACAAATACTCTCCAACTTGACAGTGACACTGCAAATGATACTGGCTCATGATTGACAAATACCAGTATTACCTTTGAGACGAATCCCGTGCGTATCCAGGAGAGTAAGTGCAACAACTGTGTGAGATTGTGTCGATGATAATGTCGCAAGAACGGGATCATCGCAAGGTACCGATCAGGGTACTGTATCCCCCCTCTCAGACGAGAATGGTATACTACCATCATCGCTAAACAGCATAATGATAACTTGGAGTCAGTATGTGCTCCTACTCTTGTTAGAAAAGAAGCCGAGGTTGTCATAAACCTAGCTCTGGTGCGGGTTCCACCTCGGTCAAAGGTGGCAAGTCTGGGAACAGATCCAGTGCTCATATAGATATGCGTCTATCGCAGAGCATGTGCCGTCGTAAGAAGGCTGATGAGCTGCGATGTCGACTGTCTCTCTCTCTGACACGGATACCTCGGGCGCCGATTTTAGAATTGCCTTAGATTTGGTGTCACTTGAGAGGATTAAAGCTCGTGAGGCAAAGATGCTTTTTGGACTTCGAACCGTCAGGTTCCGTCACTCCAGCTTCTCTTTACGGAGCTAGATGTAGGCGACTCCTTGTGGCGCAGATCAAACTGCACCACTGCGAGGCTGCCTCCGGCAAACTCTAGTCTTCCTTACGAACTATGAGATGGGCATTGCCCTAGTACAGGAGCCCTGGATAGACCGCGAGAACGATGTGAAAGGTCTGGGCAATGTCAATGTGAACATCTTTGCGGTCAGACCATCTGGCAAGGTAAGAGCTTGTATAGTAGCTAGTAAAGATTTAAAACTTATCGTTTCTTCCAACTTTCGTACGAGCGACGTGGCAACGGTGTGCATGGATGTTGAGACTGGATCAAATTTGATACTTGCGTCTGTGTACTTGCCTTATGAAGTGTGGTCCGCCTGGTGGGACAGTTCTTGAATTGGTACACCAGGCATTTACTAAAGGACGAAGGCTTATTATGGGTTGTGATCCAAATTCTCACCACACAGTGGGCCAGCGCTGCGATAAATAATAGAGGTGGGTCTGTCTTTGATTTTATTATTCAATCTGGGATCGAGTTTTGAAATATGGGAAATAGCGCCACCTTTCGTAATAAATTGATTGGGAGTTATTGACATAACGTTATCTTCTGAGGAATTGCTTGTAAAGCATTGGAGGGTGTCGGATGACTACTCCTTTCTGACCATAGTACAATTCTCTTCACTATTGACCTCATGGCGGGATCGCAAGGTCCATTTAGGAACCCTAGGAGAACTGACTGGGTGAAATTTCATGAACTTGTCACTAGGTTGTCGGGGTTGGACTCCAAACCCTGCACAAGTGACGATGTCAATAGGAAAGTTTATAAAGTCACAGATCTTCTCTATAAATGCTTTATCGACACATGCACTCTTACTTTCCCGGTTAAGAGGCAGCCTGTGTGGTGGACACGGGGGTTGGCGTCCCTGCGTAAATCTACTAGGAAACTCCTCAATAAGGCCAAGAAATCGAAAAGGTAATCGTACTGGACTGTGTACAAAAACAGTTTTAATCAGTTCAAAAAGGATATTCCAGGTAAATGACGCTGCGCGATTTCGTCGCGTTGTTGTCCAATGACCCTAGAGTCCTCGGCGACATTAAGAAATCCGATGGGTCATGGACCAACTCCGGAGCTGAGACTCTTGAGCTTCTTATGGAAACTCACCAAATTGTGTGGATGTAGACTCCTCGGAGAGAGATTACCTGGCGACATCCACTCTTGAGGACATTGTTGATTGAGGATTGAGGACATTGTTGATTGAGGTTGCTTTGGGCTATTCATAGCTTCAAGCCCTTGAAATCTCCTGGTCCTGACGGGATTCTGCCGGTTATGTTGCAGAAATGTGACTCTTTTGTCACCCCTCATCTTCTGAGTTTCTATAGGGCTTGTCTCAGACTTTCCCTGATACCAGACAAATGGAAGGAGGTACTAGTCGTATTTATACACATGTCCGGAAAGACTAGGCACGTCTCTCCTAAGGACCACAGCCCAATCAGCCTCTCATCCTTTTTATTGAAAGTTTTGGAGAGATTCAGCCTTATTACGAATGTCGTTCTCGTATTTCGACTACGGCAGTTTTGTAAAAGATTAAAGACAAAGTTGGCGTGATATCTTTAATCTTTTACAAAACTGTCGTAGTCTAAATACGACGACACTCGTAATAAGGCCGAATGGCTGACTTGTACAGCAGGTATCGAATTAGCCCTTGAGTGGTAGACAACATGCCTTCCTAAAGGGTAAATCTGTGGAAACTGCTCTGCACGATGTTGTGGGTTTTCTTGAGCGCAACTTGAAGTTTGGCGATTTTACTTTGGCTGCCTTCTTAGATATAGAATGTGCTTTTAACAATGTGTCATCTAGCGCTATCAGGGAATCTATGGAGTCCGCTGGGGTGCCTTCACTTCATGTCAGAGGGATTGCGAACATGCTTAGAGATCGCACTGTAAATTCGAACCTTGGGGTGCGCTAAGTTCGGAAGCTGACTACAAGGAGAACGCAGGGTGAAGTGTTATCCCCTCTGCTGTGCTTTAGCATTCTTAAGGACTTTGAGTGGATAGGACGTAGAATTATTACCTGTGCGGACATTGTTATTTTTGTTGGTGGAAAATCTTTGCCTACGATCAGCGACCTCATACAGGATGCCCTGGTGAGTTGTCAGTTTGGGCTAGGCACTGTGGCCTGGGTGTTAACCCGGAAAAGACGGAGCTGGTTCTTCTTACGCGCAGGCAAAAGATTGAATTTTTTTAGGAAACCAAGGTTGGAGGGCGTGGAGCTATCTCTATTCTCTAAGGCGAAATATCTCGGTATCGTTCATGATCAAAAACTGAACTGGAAGCGAAATACTGAGGAGCGAATGAACAAGGGATTCCGGTATATTTTTGTCACTGGGTCCTGGTTAAATAAAACTGTTAGTGATGCTTCTGTTTTCAACCCCGACAAATTCACTGCTTGATGATTTCTTCGTAAGTGACAACCAAAAAGTTTTCATTTATGATCAACTCCTAGCACCTAATTTTTCAAAACACTACTTAATTTTCCTCTCGTTTGACTTTATCTTACAACTTGACAATAAAACAAGCACTTACTATGACTTCAAGAATATAAACCATGACATACTAACTACAGAATTATACCATGTTGATTGGGATTTAATATAATACATGCCATCAGCTGAAAATCAGTTGACTTTCTTGGAGACAAATGTTGTAAAAGTATTTAATAGTTCCGTGCCGCTAAAAACGATAAAAAAAACAATCCCAGGAAACAAACTTGGTTTAATTCTGACATAAAATTAGAAATTTTGGAAAGAAACAAAACCTATAGACGATGGAAACATTTCAAAACTGATGCTCTTCACAAGGAATACTGTACGGTAAGAAAGAAACTCAATAAAATGATCAAAGACGCTAAAATTAACCATTACTCTCGAGTCTTCTCATCAGCGGCGAGAAGTAACAAAACATGGAAAGTTCTGAAGGAAATCGGTGTGGGAAAACATCGCTTCGAATTAGATGATGATGTCGATATTGAGTCACTTAATGAAAACTTCACGAACACTGCAGGTCTTTCATTAGAAGAAAGTTTTAGTAATCAGCGAAATGTATATGGTTCTTACAATCAACCCCTTGATCGTGGTAAAAACTTAAATGAATTTAACATTATGTGCGTAGAACAAAATAAAGTATTATCTAGCTGTTTGTAAATTAAGTCAAATGCCATTGACCTTGATAAAATACATCCTACATTTTTGAAAATTATTCTTCCTTCAATACTACCCTACAATAACTTTCATTTTCAATACAATAATTACAAAAAGTACTTATCCCTTAAACTGAAAAGCATCTAAAATTATACCAACACCGAAACCAAATGGAGAATATCGACCAATTGCAATATTGCCATTCTTATCTAGTCTTTGAAAAACTGATCCACAGACAGATATCAAATTATCTTGAACAAAACAACCTTCTATCAGAAAGACAATCAGTTTTTCGACCAGAACTTATCTGCGTAACAGCCCTTATTGATGTGTCCGAGGAAATTCGTGTAAATGTGGATGTTGGTAATTGGTCATTATTAGTACTTCTTGACCACTCAAAAGCATTCAACATTAAGCCTGTTTTTTTATTCCGACTTTGTATGGATTTGTATGCGGAACTAAGCGATTTTAAGCGGCACTCCATACAAAGTCGTCGAAAAATTAGTTTAGCAGGGAATAAAAAAAAATTAATGTGAGTCCGATCACAGGGGAGATGTGTAAACATCTAGTAATGAAAAATTTTTTTTAAGTTGGAAGTACTTATGCTTTTGGTATATCAAAACTTTCAATATTGTAAATACATAGGAATTTGCTGGTTTTTGTTTGTTTTATTTAACTTATTTGGTTAGTAAATGGGCACACTGCAGTATATATGTACTGCATTAAAAATTACAGTAAGCAGTAAATTTACTGATTACTGAAAAAATGCAGTAAATTTTTACTGATAATGAAATTTAATTTGCATTACCAGTCAAATCATAAGGCCGTATTCATAATAATCAGTAATCGGGCATTACTGAAAATTCAATGCACCTCATCATAATCATGTAGGCACTTTATAAAAATTGCTGAAAAATATTTTAGTAATCATTAAAAATGTACTAGTTAAAGAATTATTTTTACTGAAATTTTAGTAGTACTGCAAAGTGCCCATCTATGGTAAATGCCTTAAGTACAAATAGTTAATATTGGCTTATGGTAACTAAAATAAGATACATATTTAAATTTTTGATTCGATTGTATTTAAAAATCTATGGAAAACTGCATGTATAGTAGTGGAATTGTTAGTTGTGGGGGTTTGTGGAGAATTGCTCATATGCAAGTGGAAAACCTCAAATAAAAATTTTGATAAAGCTTGCGACTGTGGGTTTTGCAAAATTTGTATTAAAATCTCCACCCATAATAATTGGCATGAGATGGAGATTGTTACCCAATTGTCGTGCACCAGCTTCAGTGTAAGGCAACAGTACGTAATGAAGATATGTTATAATCTTAATTTATATTGGAATCTAATAGAAATTTTGTTAGAATTAACATTACCTCCATTCAGCTTTGATAGACTTTGTGTTGTTTTATGTTCTGAGTTATAATTTTTTTGGTGTTTTGTAAAATATTTTATTATTTTGTATTTGTTGCGGTTGACAAGTTATTAATCAGCTGTTTACTGAAATGTAATGCATGTAGTTATTTTACAGCAATGGTTTTCGAAAATTAGTGGCTACTATTGCACACTAGATGGTGCTTATATGCAGCAATAATATGTAGTACCATTCAGCAAATTCTGGTGAACCTACGACGTCATAATTGGACAACTGTGGCAGTGTATATGTAATGTAACTACAAGCCAAAATGTGTGTAGCAAATGATAAAACTACATCAGCTGTTTCGTTGCAAATTATTACTGGAAGTCGTTCGCGTACTTTATTTGCAAATTTTCATAAAGAGAGTAAAATTGTTGTTTCGCTCTCAAAAGTAGATTCTTGCAAATTTTTACTGGGAAAGTACTCGAACAGAGCTAACATAATGTACGACAATTAGTGAAAATTAGTAGCTACTATTGCACACTAGATGGTGTTGAGTATATTGTATGCAGCGTATGATTACACTAATACACTCATACATAGCTCACACCGATTTGATAACGCTTTACGATTGGTTAACGATTACATCGCACATCTTACTCTAAATTTGTGATTGTTTGTGAAAAAGACTTTTACCCCCAGCATATAGATGTTTACACATCAAAAACAAGCTTATTATCTGTCTAAAACTGAAAAATATATTTAATTTTTCGTACACATCTATTCGTCTTATATCTTCCTATTTAAATAATCGTTATCAATCTGTGTGTTTAAACAATAGAATATCACAACCATTGCCTGTTTTAAATGGTGTTCCCCAAAGGCTCAATTCTTGGCCAACTTTTATTTTATATGTATATAAACGACCTTGAAGATTGTTTACAATACTCCAAGGTACATTTATGTATATGCCGATGATGTACAATTATACATAAGTTGTGACAAAGACAAATTAGAAAGCTGTGTAAGTGAACTAAATGAAGATTTACAACGCATTCAGAACTGGGCTTTTAAAAATCATCTTTGCATCAATCCATCAAAATCAAAGTGTTTATTGATAAGACCCAAACGAATGAGGCAAGTAACCAAAGAATAGAAATATTACCAACGGCGAAAAATCTTGGCATAATCTTTAACAAATCTTTAACATGGTCTGATCATATTCTTTCTGCCACAGGCAAAACCTATTCCAAGCTTAGAACAATTTGGCAGTCAACATTTCACACCAATAAGTACTCGCATACTACTCGCTAAAACATACATTTTGCCTAATTTGCTTTATGGATGTGAACTTTTTGCAAATACAGACTCCACAAGTCTTGGAAAATTAAACGGCGCGTACAATGCAGTGGTGAGGTATGTTTACGGCTTAAGAAAATATGACCACATATCGTCTTTCGCCAACAAGTTGTATGGTGTTAGTTTTACCAATTTACTAAATATACGTGCTCTTATTCTTCTTCACAAGACCATATACGTATTTAAAAGAATCGCATTTACACGGTCAGACAGATGTAATGATTTAATTCCGTTCAGACGTCGAACTTTGATGTCTGAATGGCAGTTTTATATTTACAGTACTCATCTTTGGAAACGACTACCGTCACATATACAGTTCACAAGTAATTTAGGGCAGTTTAAAAAAAAACATTTTTGATTACTACAAATAACAATTTCCTAGACATTCAGCCTTATTACGAATGTCGTTCTCGTATTTCGACTACGACAGTTTTGTAAAAGATTAAAGACAAAGTTGGCGTGTTACCTTTAATCTTTTAACAAAACTGTCGTAGTCGAAATACGAGAACGACATTCGTAATAAGGCTGATTATTATGGAAAAGCTAAAAGATAATTTACAACACAGATCCTATATAAATTTAAAATCATATACTATTGTATTGTAAAATTTAAATCTATTAAAATCCTATTATATTTATAAAATGTATCTTAATCAATATTTTTGTTAACAAATTAATGTCCTGTACTATAATTATAAAATTGTACATCTTATTGTGCAGGAAATAACAATTAAATAAATAAATAAAAATAAAACGTAATCTACGACTGTAGGAATTCTATTATTATTTATTATATTTATTATTTAATATATTTATTATTTATTATTATTAATTATCACCTATGGCTGCGTATTCTGGTGGAACGCATTGGGGAATAGCTACCAGTCGAAAATGCTCAGTAAGGTTTACCGCACTGCGTCGATGTGTATTCACGGGGCGAAGAGAAGCTGCGGAGTGCGGCGCTGGATGTAATACTGAATTTGACTACTCTTGATGTCTATGCGAGACGGTGTGCTGTCAGAAGCGACGTTGCATGAGAGAATGTTTGAGTCAGGCCACTGACTACATGCTGCCGACCGTAGACTTTGAGCAATGCCCGGAGATCATGATGCGAGATAGTAGCGACTGGGTGGGAGGTATACCTTTCTCACTCTATGGTCATCTGATCTTTACAGATGGCTCCAAAATGGAAAGAGACACAGGAGCGGAGATCTTCAGTGGGGACTTTCAATTCGGGCTTTCGATGAGATTGGGTGCGAATTGTAGTACCTTCCAAGCGCAACTCGAGGCGGTTATGAGAGCTGCAATTCAGATAATGGATTCATGTTTATATCCAGCGGGTGAATTCGTCATCTGCGTTGATAGTAAGCCAGTCCTCAGTGCGATTAGGTCACACATGTGTAAATCCAAATTGGTTAGGGACTGCAAGCGGATCTTGAACAGTGTAGTGATCGGCAAGCTAAGACTGTGCTGGGTTCCGGGGCATAGAGGTCTGTTCTGATAGAACGACGATATTAAGCCACGAACGATTTCATAAGGATTCCAAAAATACTGCCGGTTATTTGTAGGTGTTCTGAAAATCACGCGATTTTATATTTTTCTGCGTTATTTTATGTTTTCGAAATCACCAAGCGAACAGCTGATTTGTTGTTGGAAAAGGACGAAAGATAACAAAAACCAAAACTGCCACGCCGAAATTAGTCATATAATTCACACAGAAGTTAGTCATTTAATTATGCTACTCCAACATTTTGGGGCTCTGGCAACTATTTTTTCATTCTCGAAAAGGCAGAGAAAAAAATCACGAAAAGCAGAAGAGTAATGATGAACAAATGTGAACCAAAATAAACATCATTTTTAGAAATTGTGAAATTTATGTGTTTTTCTATACTAAAAAAGAAAGAAACCATTTCAAATTAGTGGTATTCATGCAAACAAGAAAACCTAGAACTTTTGCTCAGCGTAAGTTTCCCCCGAAGCGTTTCATGAGGCACCAAGTAAAGTTGCTCAGTGTATCTGTGCAGCAATTGTCAAAAAAAGGCTGATAAAGTAGATATACATACATATTCATACGTATATGCTTTACCTATTCCATTATTTAATTTTTTTCACATAAATCAAAAACCCTCTCTTTTTTCAATACAAAAATATTGACATTGAAATGTCAAAAGTTTACACGTTTCTCCATCCCACGTTTGCGCAGCAAATTTGCCTCGAAAACTTTCCACTTTTGTGCAAGTCGCTTTGTATGGGAAATTTGTTTGTTTTGATGTTTGCTGTGCAAGTTTACGATGTTTTCGAGTTTACGAGGTTCTTTCGAGCATTCATGAAGACCACTATTATGTTTTCTAATAATATATTAAAACATTTACAATAAATATTTTACATAAAACAAGTAAGTGATCTATGTTCACCGTCATTTTCCTGTGCGATTTTATATCACGTGATTTGCAAAATCGTTGCTTGCAGAACACCATTCCGGTGATTGAAAACCATATCGACTTGAAGTGATATCAGAACAGGCCCGATAGTGATGTCACAGGGAATGTTGAAACAGACTGTCTTGCTAGAGCAGGATGCACTTCTGCTGATTTGAGATTGATTGCCTCTGCAAATCCACCAATCTGTTACTTGTATGGCTTGATCGATCGCCTGACGAGATCAACTCTGCCTAGCAGGCCAGAGTGGATTGCAGAATTTCAAGGGACATATGGCCAGCAGTGGACTCAGGGAGAACAGTCACTTCTTCGATTGAACGAGGCTGACTTGCGACTGGGGGATCACTGGGTCACGGGTCACTGTGATGCTGGAGGCTTGGGCAATCACAATGGATCAACCGACCTCCGAGAGTAGTGGCAATAAGTTGTATACTGTCTCTTTTTGTCGCGTGTCCTAAACCTAATCTAACCTTATGGCATCGAAAATTTCATGAAAACTGAATACCAGGCTTTACTTGGAATGCAATCTGCATTAATATTTTTCATACGAAATTTGTTGAAGAAACACTATATACATATTGTGGTATTTTACAATATAATCAGCCTTATTAGGAATGTCGTTCTCGTATTTCGACTACGACCGTTTTGTAAAAGATTAGAGACAAAGTTGGCATGTTATCTTTAATCTTTTACAAAAATGTCGTAGTCGAAATACGACAACGTCACTCGTAATAAGGCTGAATATATCGAGGGGCTGTGGCCGTCGGTCATGGTACAAAGAAATGGTAGAAGCACTAGCCCAGCTGATTTGAACTTTTTTCTGGACTGAGTGTGAGTAAGTTTTTCTCTTATGTCAAAGTTTGTTTACATTTGTTTGTCTGCAACCCCCGTTCGCCGGCAACTGCTGTTTTTGAAATATTTCTCTGGAAAAATTACATAGAAACGTTTTAATTTTCACACTTATACACTTTCAATATATCAAATAACACTCAATCATTTTCTAAATGGCACTTTTTGCAAATTTCTTTACATTTTCATAATTTTTCTATCAGCTGACTTGACACAACACAGACACTGAGCAAAAACAAAATGCCTGTTGTTTTTGGCTTGTTGTATTTGTTATCGTACTGCATCTACCATTATATTTCTACCATGCCGTCGGTGGTGCAATGGTAGTGTGCGCGGCAACAATTTCTTTCGAAGGCGTCACTTTGCTTAAGCAGGCCACACACTGTCAACAAATCGTTTCGATCGGTCGAAAGTCGTTTTGCCACACACTTGTCGATCGGTTGACAATTTTAATTGCACGTTGTTCGCCGCCAAGTGAAGATGGAACGCGGACAGAGAATAATAGCCATGTAAAATAATTTGCCACGATTTTAATTTCAAATTTTTGTCTTTGTAGTCATCACTTTTGCTTTTCCATAATGTTGGCTGGCTTTTAAACAGTTCTATCAATTCCTCTATGAATTGTTTACTAGCTATTGCCATTTTTCCGCCGATGTGCACACTTCAAAAAAAACAAAAGAAATGACAAAAATCGTCATCTTCGCCATACACACACAACCGATTGCAAACTGCGAAGACAAAATCGTCAACTACGCCACACACACGCAACCGATCGCAAGAAAGACAAACATTTTTGTCAATTTTCGATCTGTATGCAAACCACGCTACACACATGACAATTTGTCGAAATTTCGACCGATCGAAACGATTTGTTGACAGTGTGTGGCCTGCTTTAGTGACACTATCGACTTTTTAGCCATGAAAAGGATTCCCAAAATACCGTTCGGAACCGGTCTAAAACTGTAGGCCCAAATCAGGGAGTATAAAACTAGAAAGCGCACAGCTCACTGCTTCTGAGCTCTCCGCAATCCCTTCATTGGAAACAATTTTTTTATATGTAAATGGTTTTCCAATTTGAGTGATCCGATTTCTAAGTGACGTTTCGGCCATTTGTAGTATATCATGATCTCGTAATTTTGTTCATTGTATTCAGTAATGATTACAATTTCATCGTGGAGAGATATACGCTAGAACAATATTTACAAATTATTCAAAATTTTTTTATCAAAATAATCGTTCTTCAATTGCAACTTTTCGAGCGCTTTTGTCATTTTATGGTCGTAAAAATCGTCCACCTGTGCTCCCTATTCGTCTTTACATAATGTTAAGTGGCAATAAGACCAAGAACCGCTAGAAGTAATCGGCCTTATTACGAATGTCGTTCTCGTATTTCGACTACTACAGTTTTCTAAACGATTAAAGATAACATGCCAACTTTGTCTTTAATCTTTTACAAAACTGTCGTGGTTGAAATACGAGAACAACAGACATTCGTAATAAGGCTAAATTAAAATATTGCTGCCGTTCAGGCAAGTGTTGCTGAAGACCGCAATTCTCCGAAATGAAGCTGGTATCAGCGTTACTGTCAATGGAGAGCAGTATAAATCGATAACCAAATTGTTATGGCCGAAATTGTAAGTTGATCTTGATATCTGGTTCCAACAAGACGGAACTACTTGCCACAGAGCAAGTGCAACAACCGAATTATTGCGAGAAAAGTTTGGAGATTCGATTATTTCAAGAAATTGTGACATTGGATGGCCTCGAAGAAGTTGTGATTTAACACCATTAGACTATTTCTTGTGGGGTTATTTGAAGCAATTGGTCTTTAGCAATAAAGCACCCTCTTCAAGCTTTACAAGTCAATATTGAACGTGCTATTCATGACATACGACTTGATTTAGTGGAAAAAGTGCTCGAAAATTGGGTTCATCGAATTCGTTCCTGCAAGACACCAAGTAACTTATTGGGCGATGACAATAAATCTGAGTCTAAATTTGTTCTGCAACATTTCTATATTTTGGTGTTTTCGCAACATAACTGGTTACGTAAAACCCTATGGTCTTTTAAATTAGTGTTTCTAGTAATACAATCTAAAACTATTATTAAAAGTCGTTGTACAATACTATTTATTTGTTAAGGCCAACTTAAAACTACATCAGATAAAAAATACAGTTCAGTCTGTTTAGTAACACAAAATAGTTCAATCTTTTAAGGCAAATAAAAAAATTGCAAGGGTATTAATATAAATTATAATATAAAAATACATTTAAAAAAAATCACGTCTTCACAATTCACTTGTTGCACCACCAATATTTGAAAAATATTTGTGGTACAAGTTACTTGAGATCAACAAACAAATACATTTTGCACTCAATACAAAACAAGAAGTAACTTCCTATCTTCACGATTACAGGAGTGTGTAGATGCAAAACCATATAATCGGCCCTGTTCTGCATACAGAATCATTTTGAATCAGCATTTTCTTTTTGAATTGCTTGTTTGTTGATAACTTTGTTCTGAATTGTTTTACAGAAACCCAAATATTCTGAAACGTTTTATGTTTGTTTGGATTCTGCTTACAGAACAGGGTCGAATATCTGTTACACTCACTCTCTCATTAATACCCATAGTAACAAAGATGGATATGGTATATTTGTTTTGGCAATACTTCCAGTTCTACAATTGCACGTCTTTAATATGTATGTCTAGGGGCTACAGAATATTTCGCAAAAGATAACAAGAAACCGCACTACATCTTTCACAAGAAACCGCACTTCATTTAACGGGTTTTCTCCAATAAATGGTCAAAGGTAATGAAAATAAAAGAAAGTAACTTGCTTATGTACACGTTTTAGTGTATGACACCAGATCAGATTAGAACGATTTTTTTTTAATTTCGAGGTAGTTGGTTTTTGGCACACTCAAGGTTTTCGGGGGCCAAGGTTGGAACTTACGCTCTACTATGTCCATGTGACTAAATCAAACAAGCCATTCAGCTATTTTCTTTTTCATTTTTCAGGTAATCACTCACTGTGGATTGTTGAAAGTATTTGCATCAAATTAATATATATATATATATTTTATTAAATCAAAGCTGTAACATAGTTTATATAAGTATTTGCATTCCAGAAGCGGAACCGAAGTAAAAAATTAAAAATAACTTTTGGAGGATTTAAAATAAAATTTATTGATATTGGTGTTCTCGGATATTTTTCTAAATCGGTAATGACCTTTTCTAAATAATGCATTTAAAATTTAAAGAGCTTTTTTAAAGTGACGCACAAATTAAAACAAGGATAGATGATAATAAAAGGACAAAATTTGATTCGCGATTTTTGCTTTGTAGTTGTAGGTTGGTATCAAATTTTAATATAAATATACAAATATGGGCGACTTCTACGAACATTCTTCCTGACTCTTTCTAACACAACGAGCTACTTTTCGCTTGAAGTCTGGATACGCTTCTCTCCACTCCTTGGCAGCATCAACGTTAGCTGGAGACTCATCGTTTGGATCGGCAAGCATTGATATCACAGATATCAAAATAGTCTCGACTGTGTGTACTGGTAACCAACGTTCAGAAGCCTTCTCATATCCCCATTTATCATCACCCGGTTCATGTAGAATTGAAATGCAAACATCACCATTCTTTTCAATATTGGGATGCCAAATTTCTGTGACAAACTTCATGCGAGGAGGACGCAATGGATACTCTTTGGGGAAATATAAATGGGCTTTGAAAAATCCACCTTCACTGTTGGATTAAAATTTATTATTAAAGATTTAGTAATTCGATTAAATTTAGTTAATACTTACTATAGAGTATCTGGAGGGCCAATAATAAGGACCTCCCATCTAAATATGTCATTTTCGTCGATCAATCCTGCCGAAAAGCCTTCTACGGGATTCTTATTTAGCTCTAAAAGTGAAAAGAACAAAAATATTTGTATCAAAATAATTGAAAATAATGAACTCTTAATTTAGTTCAAGACTTTGCAGTAATAATATTATTTGTGGATAGAAGTATTTTTGAGAAACACAAAATCCTGTATATATTTCTAAGGAAAATATATTTCAGTCAATCTGATTTACATGACTAATACCATAATATTTTTGTTTTTTTAAACCATAAAACTAAATGAATGAACTAATTATTCAGTTGAGCTGAACTAAAAGAGCGCTCACTTGAATGAACTAAAATTCCCAACTCTAGATTGTTGTACAATAGATGAGAAAAGAGATACTCGATCGTTTCCACATTCCACATTTCGGTATAGAATCCACTTTACAACTTGCTAGAGAAAAAGTATATTGGAGAGGAATTACATATACTATAAAGCGAAGGATACAAGACAGCGAAATTTGTAATAAATATGCCAGAAATCAACAAAAAGAGCCAATGATGCTATCTGAAATACCATGATCATCGTTTGAGATTGTGGCAATGGATGTATTCGAAATCAACATCAAAGACAAGAAGAAATATTTTTTAATAACTGTGGATTACTTTTCGGATTTTTTCGAAGCAAAACAACAATCAACTGTGGTCGGAAAAATTTTAGTCGGTACGGTATTCCCTTTAAAGTTATCACACAACGGAACAAATTTTGTGAATGATGATTTTATAAAATTTGCAGCAGAATGGGAAAAATAGCGAGCAGCTCATAAAAAATGCGGTGGAATCTAACACAGACTTTTACAAACAGCTTTTATTCTGGAGGAATACGCCGAAAAAAGTAAACTGAAGTCCATCGAAGAGGTTATTTTGTAGATGACTAAACTGTGGAATACCAAACATTAACGTAGATCAACAAGTGGTAAAAGATGTCCCAGAACGTATCCAGGAACGACGAATGATCAACAAGAAGTACTTTGTCAAAGGAACGAGAAAAGAAAATAGTATGCGTGTTGGGGATACAGTGTACATAAAAAAGAATCCTGATGATGTGTGGACTAAAGGCGAGGTACGACAGAAAGTATCAAATAGGACGTGCATAGAAAGAGCGAATAATAAACTATATAGGCGCAATACAATACATATTAGAAAGCCGGGTAATACGACAAGTGGTATTGATGAAGAAGGGTCTCAAAGCAAGCCCGAATCACCAACAGTACCTATTCAACAATCGGCATTGCCAAAAGACATTATTCAAGAAACGCCAGTTCAAGACGAATCGATGGGGAATGAAATTCAATCTCTTTGTCAATCAACCGTAGTATTTGTCCTATGTGCTTTGCCAAGCTATAGCACGGTACGCTAGTAGAGGATGAAAATGGTCGTAGTGGTAGTCCTGGTTTGAGTACCCCGTAAAGTCTTGGAGTCAGTGCTGCAGAACATGAGTATTGTAGTTTTTGTCGCGTGTCAATATATTTCTTCTTGAATAGATCATTTACAATATTGTTGACCTTTCAGAGTTTTGTATGTGGATTTCTAGATCCTCTAGAAGTTTCTCCATTTTATTGTTGTAGTCATCCATATACATGACCACTGTTCTATTTCCCTTGTCCGTTCGTGTTATTATTATTTTGTTCCTATATCTTTTTAAGAGTTTCTGGGTTTTCTCGTATGTTACTAAAATAAATTTTTCCCTTTGGGTATTTCTTATATTCTTGTCAAATGTTGATATTCTGTTTGCCATTTTCAGGCTAGCAACTGCTTTGTCTGTCATCTGGAATTGTCTATACGCATTGTTCTATGACAACAATTATGTGAAGTGGCGAAAAATTGCTCTTGGGGATAGGGAGTGCAAACTTTTCACCAAGAGACAATAGCCACTTACTCTCCCCGAGAAACTTAATGTCAGTCATATTACCATATTTATGTATAGTCTGTGATGTTTTATGTCTGTGCATATTTGACTGATCAGTACTAAATTTACTATATTGGCCTTTGAGAACTTTAAGATGAAATTTATGTTCCATTTTCTCTGCATGAGAGTAGATATTTTAAACTTTCAGTTTGTTTTGCAAGTCTTCTCTGTTGTCTGCAATAGTCCTTTAGTCGATGTTGAAAGTCATATGTTGATAGAAATTCTTCATGTTGTCCGTAAGTTTTAATATTTTATTTACTTGACCAATTTGTTGTTGTTTTTACCTTATCTCATTATTTGTTTTTATGGTCTATTATATTAAAAATGCAAGTAAAAAATCATTTCATTATTTTCCTCAGTCGTTTCGTTGGGTCTTTTCCAACATCTTCAGGAATATTTATTGAAACTATATAAAATACTTTTAGTAATTTGAATTAAACATTAATTTCAAACACTTACCATTATTTTCTTATTACACTTACTAGTTAATTAATTACATTTAACAACAAAATTGAAACCGTTTCACGTAACATTTAACATATACAGTGCTGGCAAAAATAATAGCACAGTTGTGTATGAAGAAGTATGTTATTTAAAAAAACTAGTGTAGTTTTTTTTCAATTGTTTTTTTTTTTACATAAACATATATCTTACATTTACCTCTCGGTAAAATGCAGGCCGTCGGTGGTGCAATGGTAAGTGTGTGCGCCTCTTGTACATGAGATCCTGGGTTCGAACCCTGCTCTGGCCACCTTAAAATTTCTTTCGGCGGCGGTCACCTCGCATAGTGATGGCGACACTATCGAGCATATAGCCATGAAAAAGCTTCTCAAAATACCGTTCGGCATCGGTGCAAAACTGTAGGTCCCAATCAGTGAGTGAAAACTGGAAAGCGCACAGCTCAGTGATTGTGAGAAGCTCTCCCCTGTCCCTTCATGGGATGTAATGGGAAACCATTTATTTTTTTTTAAATGCATTGTAACTCTCTCAATGTCTAAGGTTGTTTTTATATTAGGCAATGTTGAGAGTAACGAGCAAAATCAAACGGCAAAAATGATAACTCTAAAATGTTGTTGTGTTCCAAAACTAGTTTTCTGTTACTCTTTAGGAATTAATTTCTAAAGTTCATAAAGAATCAAGTATTTTTAAGAATTCAGTCCGGTCGATCAAGAAAATTACTGAAAATTGTTATTGCAATGGGTCGAAAAAAAAATTATTTCAGACAGAAAAACGTATGCTAAAATTTAAAGTTTATTGGGTTGTGATACGCAAGCCATAACTTTTGAATAAGAACGTGGAAGAAAGCCCGTAATGTCAAGTTATTTTTGAAGATTATGTCTTAACCCATCAAAAACCAAAATGATAACAATTTCAAAACGACCGGTTACAATTAACGAAGAAGACTATGTGAAAATCAATAACACCAAGATAGCTAGTGGTCAAACTGCTTGCAATCTCGGATTAACTTTTAATTCCAAGCTTACTTGGACTAACCATATAAATGGCGCTGTTGGCAAGGTGTAGGGGATGCTAAGAAACGTATGGGCAATTCGAATCTCTACACTTTTTGAACTTAGAATGCACTCATACCTCATCCCTACCTTGCTTTATGGATTTGAAGTTTTTGCAAACTGTGACACAGACGATTTGCGCAGGCTGAATATCTCAGTTTAACTATCAAATATTTAATATATCTTTTGATAATGTTTGCAGATCATATACGAGGTTGAATTTTATGTTTCGGGATTAGAGAACAAAAAAAAATATTAATCATCGAAAATCACTTTATTGTTTTTCAAAATATTCCCCATGAAGATTTATACACTTTTGCATACGTTTGAGCCAATTGTCGAAACACTTTTGCCACTCTGATTGAGGTATCTCCAAAAAATGCATTCTGAATGCAGCAACCGCTTCTTCAGGTGTCAAAAAACGTTGACCTCTCAGTTTGTTTTTTACGTACGGGAATAAAAAGAAGTCATTCGGTGCCAACTCAGAACTATACGGCAGATGACCCATCAAATCGATGATTCGGGTGCTCAAAAATGCAGTTGTTTCAGCCTATGTGTGAGAGCTCGCATTGTCGTGGTGAAGAGTGATCCGTCTTCGGCGGTTGGTTTTCCTGATTTCTTGGAAGACAACCAGCAAACAAATGGTTGTGTACCACTCAGAATTCACTGTCCTGCGTTGTTCTAGTGGTACGGTTGCGACATGTCCGGTTTTTCCGAGAAAACAGGCGACCATTTGCTTGGAAGTGCTTCGGGCGCGAACAACTTTGTTGGATTTGGCCCATCTTGAAACACCCATACAGTTGACTGCTGTTTACTTTCGGGCTCATACGCGTAAGTCCAGGATTCATCACCTGTCACGATGTCATATACGTGTTTCGGAACACCGCGATCATATTTTTGGAGCAAACTGTGTGTGGGATCCAACGCGAACAAATTTTTTTGACAGTCAAATGTTTATGCAATATTGAATGTATGCTGGTCCCACTAATGCCTAAGGTTGTATCAATCTCACGATAGGTCACATGACGATCTTGCAAAATCAGTTCACGCACAGCATCAATGGTTTTCGGAACAACAGCTGATTTTGGACGACCTTCACGAAATTCGTCTTGGAGTGAACTACGACCACGACCTACGATTCACCATACCATCGATAAACACTGGTCCTATATGGAGCTTCATCGCCAAAAATTGAATTAAGTTCATCCATGCACTATTGCTGAGTTAATTCACGTCGAAAGTTGTAAAATTTAATCGCACGAAAATGTTCACGATTTAATTCCATTTTTTGCCCGAGATGAACAAAAAACAACTAAAACAACTAAATTTGAAACATATGGTAGGGCCAAACCAAAACAGAACGAGACAACTACAATTAGAATATTTAGTTGTTTTTAGATCCTCGTCATATTTAAAGTTGTAATTTCTTTTTAAGGCTAAGAGATCATACTTTCACTAACCGGAGAAAATATGATCTCTTAGCCTTAAAAGCAAATTACAACTTTAAATATGACGAGGATCTAAAAACAACTAAATTTGAAACATATGGTAGGGCCAAACCAAAACAGAACGAGACAACTACAATTAGAATAGTTCGTTCTATAAATAGAACTTTCAAAACGTCTGCATCAGTGCGTGTAAGTAGGAAAGCAATGTGTAAGTAGCGACAACAATCACTCTGCACACAATCAATAAATGTCTTCGGTTAGTGACTTGTGTAAATACACACCGCAGTGGCTTAACGGGCTTGACGCTGCTGAAGATGATGCTTCACAAACATCGAAACGATCGTCCAGCGAATGTGAGTTCGAATCCCAACCGCGGCATTTAAATTTTTTTCACTAACGGGAGAAAACATGATCTCTTACAGCCTTAAAGGAAATTACAACTTTAAACATAACGAGGATCTAAAAACAACTAAATTTAAATCTTTTAAGTTACTGTAAACAACACACATAGCGCTCGTATGCCAAAACGTTCTGATTACGCATAACCTCAAATATGTCCAACTTTACGATAGAGCTGTCAGTTGCCAGATTGCAACCAAATAGACAGTCAAAATTTCTCTTCATTCAAACGCCAACAAACACAACGAGTGAAACCCTAGTAATTCTCTGTTCTCTCTCTTACTCTCTTCATTGAATATCTCAATACACGAGCAGCTTTTTGATAGTGTTATTGTGTATAACTATACCAAAAGTATGAAATAATCAAGATATGACGCGGGAGGGAAATGCCTTTGAGTGAATTCCTAGCACTTTTTGGTTCTCTTTTACCAGGGTTGCCATATTCCGCACATCTTCTGGTCGTCTTCTGATCGTCTTTGTTGCCAAAGACGATCTAGAATTAGACGACCAGAAGATGCGCGCAATTTTATATTATAATATATCGGAAAATTTACTAAAATCAAAAACGGTAAATCAAGGGATATGGTAAGTATTCGTGACTACAATTAAAAAACAACAATTTTGCAGCGCCTATTTATAGGACGGAGAAAATTTTTTGCATAAGTGGAAAGGCTACAAACAAAACTCGTCTTTATATACCACTTTATCATGGACTTCAATAACCAATTAAGCGGCCCAGAGTTCAATCTAGACGATGAACCAGCCATAAAATGGGTAGTTAGTTAGTTAGTTAGTTCGAAAAGAGGGGCGTGGTGTTGAGTGTTCAGAAGGAGCACTCTAAACCTTCCCATGTCAGTAAAGACATACACTTAAGCCGCTAAGTTCGACCTGTTGTGCGCTCTAAGATTATCCTACTACTTCACTTCACTATGTCCCTTATAGGAATTCGGTGCTATTCACGAAATTCCTTAGTTTATTCCAGTCCATACCCATAAGTTTGGTCATGTCCGGTATCGTACTATCCGAAAGATATCTGGATCTAGCTTGTGTGAAGGCCGGGCAGTGGCATAAGAAGTGCTCCAACGTCTCATCGTCCTCCATGCATGCCCTGCACTCACTGTTCGCCACTAGTCCAATACGGTACAGGTGGGCTCGTAATCCCGAATGCCCCGTTAAGACTCCCATCATTTTGCCCATTTCGGCTTTTCCCAGTTTCAGCAAACCTTTTGTTCTCGATTCATCTGGGTCTCCCCATAGGATCTTTGTCATCCTGCCTACTGATTCCCGGTTCCACTGGGCTATATGTGCCGACTCCGCCCATTTATTTAACTCAGCCTTCGTCACCCCAAAGGGTTTCGCTCCATCTAGGCTTACCGTTTGGAGTTCCCTGGCTTTCTTTGCCAGGAGGTTCGCTTTCTCGTTGCCGAATACCCCGCTGTGCCCCGGCACCCAGATGATGTTGAGTCTGCCGTGCATAGAGTAGTCGTTTATCACCTTCTTACAGTCAAGGACCGTTCTAGATTTTACCGTTTCTGATGATATTGCCTTTATTGCCATTTGGCTATCCGTGAATATATTTGCCTCGGCTGGGATTGTATTATCGCCGAGCCATTTGATACACTCCGTAATCGCCCGAACTTCCGCCTGAAAGTTCGTATTATGATCCGGGAGCCGTAGGTGGGATTCGGTTGCTGGATTTTCAATAAAGAATCCTAGACCCGTTTTTTCTCCTAGCTTTGAGCCATCCGTGTAGCAGTAAGTCCCATTTGGCATTGGTGTCAGGGTCCCATTCTGCCAGGCGTCTCTAGTTGGCGTTAGGGTCACGCAGTTCGCCTTAACCCTTATCTCGGGTATTCGGTCAGATTCACACGTATCCTGAGTGTACCCGACTAAGGCCCCATTTATCCGTTGGTGTTTTGACGTGAGATCCCTGTTGATCCATTCACCTGTAGCTTGTAGGCGTTTTGCCGCAAGGGCAGCCTCTTATTTGATTCTAATCTCGATTGGCTGGATACATAAAATAGTCTCCATGGCTCTTGTCGAGGTTGTCCTTATTGCACCGCTGATACCAATGCAGCACATTCTCTGAACCCTCTGCAGTGTTGCGATGTTACATTTCCTCTCAACTGCCGTCCACCATACTACAGAAGCATATGTTAGTACAGGCCTGATTACGCTTCTGTAGAGCCAGTGTGTCATAGTCGGTTTGAGGCCCCATTTGGACCCTATAGCCCTTCTGCATAGCGACCAGCATCTGTAGGCCTTATTAGCCCTTTCCTCTATGTGGTGCTTCCAATTCAGTTTCCGATCTAGGATTACTCCTAAGTATTTAACCTTATCGGATATTTTAATCGTCTTTCCCAAGAATCGTGGCTCTTCATAATCTGAGATTTTCGTCTTCCTTGTGAATAGACATATTTCCGTTTTGTCCGGGTTTACATTTAAGCCCCTTGGCTGTGCCCATTCATACGCTATACTCAGTGCCCTCTCGGCCTCTCTGCATAATTGGTTTGGGTTCTTTCCCTTAAGAAGTATTATAACGTCATCTGCGTAGCAGATTGGTTTAAGTCCCTCGTCAGTAAGTTTCCTTAGGAGACTGTGTATAGTGAGGACCCATAGGAGTGGTGATATAATCCCTCCCTGTGGGGTTCCACGTTGTACTCTGTCTCTAATATTTACATCATGGGAACCACAGCTTATCCATCTATTCCTTAGCATATGGTTGATCCAGTCTTTTAATGCCCGGTCCACCATAAACTGGTCTAAGGATTGGATAAGTGTTTCGGTCCGGACATTATTGAACGCTCCATCAATGTCTATGCATACAGCGAGTGTGTATAGTTTGTCATTGAGAGATTGCTCTATGTAGTAGGTTACCTCATGAAGTGCGGTGTCCACTGATCTGCCTTTGACATAGGCGTGTTGTCTAAACTTCAGCATATCGCTCGGTATTCCACTTTTTACCATGTCGTCCACTATTCTCTCCAAGGTTTTGAGTAGAAACGAGGTGAGGCTAATTGGTCTATAAGCCTTTGCCGTTGCATAGCTTGCTTTTCCAGGTTTGGGTATAAATACTACCCTGGCCTCTTGCCAGTTTCTCGGTGTGTAGGCGTATTTTAAGCATGCGGAAAAAATTCCTGCCAGATGGGTTGTTATTTGGTCAACCCCATGCTGTAGGATAGCCGGGAAAATACCATCCGGTCCCGCCGCTTTATATGGGGAGAAACTCTTTATAGCTTTTTGGACCATTTGGTCCGTAATGATTGGCGACTGATGTACCACATTCTCATCTTGTGACCACTCCCCTGTGGGTTCCGCGTTCCCATTTGGAAAGTGTGTATCCATCAGGTGCCTAAGTGTTTGTTCCATTGTATCCATTCTCTTTCCCGTGTCATCTACTAGCGTTTCCGCCTGTACGTGGGTCTTAGAGAGGAATTTTTTCATCTTCGACATATCGTTGACGCTATCCACCTGTTCACTGAATAGTCTCCAGGAGTTGCGTCTCGCTTTTCTCAATATTGCGTTGTATTCACTGAGACTTCTCTTGTAGTCCTCCCAGTATACTGGTGATTTCTTACGCGTGGCCCTGTTGTAAAGTCTACGGACGTTCTTCCCTAGATTTCGTATTTCCCCTGTTACCCAGGGTTTTTCTTGGGCCGATTTTCTTTCCCGAAGTGGGCAGCTGTCCTCGAAAGACTTTACTAGTGCTTGCGTTGTCTTTGTCACTATGTCGTCTAGTTCGTCCCTGCTAGAGTATTCGAGTTGAGGATGGACTAGTCGATTCTTAAGTAGGCTTCCGAACTTTGTCCAGTCTGTCTTGGTCCTATTTCGGAAGCATATCGGTTTCGGTGGTGGCCGTGTTATCCTGAATCTAATATATCTGTGATCCGAGAATGAGTGCTCATTTAAAACCCTCCATTCTTGAATTTCATCTATAAGGTGTTCAGAACAGATTGTTATATCTAACACCTCCTCCCTAATCTTGTTGACAAAAGTTGCTTTGTTCCCAATATTCAGTGTGAAAAGGTCGTTAGTATTCAAATATTCTACTAGGGCATGCCCCCTACGGTTACAGTTAGTACTACCCCACGACGTGTGGTGAGAGTTAGAGTCACTACCTATTAATACTTCGTTACCTGTCTGTTTGGCCCTCTCTACCAGTCGTTGTAATTCCGACGAAGGTGGTGGTGTCGGCGAATCATATGGCAAGTATACTGATGCCAGGTATGGGTAAGTAGATATCTAGATATCGAGGACCTGATTATGTTAATACTTAATTCTATCATTGCAGATGATCAAAGGACATATTTGCAGATCCATCAGATGCAGAGTTTGATAATTTAAATTCATGTTTATTTATAACTTATGCATTCTAATTTATAGCCCTAATAATGTACGTATCTTATTCGTCACAGCTTCTTTTAAATATATGAACTTCTATAATTATGGGCAATTAATACATGTCTTGGATTAGAGTATATTAACAGTGTTTTAAAGCTGGAATTAAAATGTAATTCTTTGGTAGAATTCCAGTGCACGGACTAACTTATTTCGACTTGAAAGAAACTGTAATGCGAGCCTTGAATTCGATTGTATTCAATGGTTAATTTCACTGTGGAGATTGCTATTGTATAATTCAACACTTGAAATTAAAGTTGAATTCAACCTAATTTTCAACAAAAATGTTTATTGGGACGTAAGAATGTATCAAAACTAGAAAATTATACATTGAAACCAACACTATAATATAAAACTCTGTTGGCCAACAAGTACAAACAGAGCAACATTCTCTACACAGATGGTTCTTTCGAATAATTTGATCTAAAGACAAATTTCAGAATCCCAGTTTGAGACGGTGTTGATATCAAGGCTTCCTGATAATGCAGGAATTTGTATCGCCGAGCTGACGCCAATACAGACAGCTGTTGATGTAGCCATAAATCAACAGGGGAGAACTATTATATGTACTGATAGTCTCAGTGTCATCAAGGCAATTCAGAAAAATCGCAAAGGAGACTATGATTATTTGTCTTTACCTCAAACTATTTGCGATAAGATTATAACTATATGGATTCCAGCCCATACGGTTATCCCAGGCAACGAACGAGCGGACATAGAAGCTAAAGACGCATTAGGTTTATCCCACATAGCGGATATGCCATGTCACCCAAAGGCGCTCTACAGCCCCTTCAGAACATTGCAAAAAATTAGGCGCCAAAAAACATGGGACCAGTCTAATATTTTTCTTAGACAAATTAATTCGCTCTATAAAAGACCAAAATATAATAACACTGTAAGTTGGCAAGGCTTTATTTAACACAAAGCACTACTATGAGAAAACAGATTCAGCCAAATGCAGTTTTTGCGACGAGGTAATCTCTGTATGGCATATTATTACTGACTGCCGAGTGTCAAAGATTGATGAACCGATAGCTGAGTACTCTCTTGTACTTTGAAAGATAAATTGCCTAAAATGCGTCATTCACTTCGTATACATAACATATGTGATATTTACACCGAGGAACCGAAATTTTACTTCCGATAAATTTATTATCCGTATTTTAACTTACAATTGCATTAATTAGCAAAATCGTTGTTATGACATTAAAATCAATTTAACATTTGCTGAGCGCACGTGATCTTAGTCACCCAGCGCCATTTTTTAAGTATTTTATAAATTAATTTGTAAAATATGTTCATAATCTCTACATATATAAAAATTACGTGTATGTTCGTGATCGTTAAACTCAAAAACTACTGGACCGATTTTGACCAAATTTTATATGAGTAATATTTCTGTGTAGTTTGAAGTTCGTCCGACGGATGGCGCAATATTTAGTTTTTTCGTGTTTTTGCACCGTAACTCAAGAACTCGCTGAAGGCGTTGGGTGCTACATAACCTCTTTTCGTAAAAAGTGCGTGGGAGACAAAAAAAAATTCCATAGATAGGTGGCGCTGCAAAGTAGGTGGCGCTGATGTCGATTTCGATTATTTATGAACTGATTTGTTTCAAATTCGCAACATATAATTCTTAGGCAAAAGTAAAGGTGTTGATAAAATAGATGGCGCCCACGTCGAGATATTAATCATTGTTTACCATCTGATGTTATAAATACTTTTGAAGGCAGGACGAAGTCTGCCGGGTCAGCTAGTAAATAAATAAAAGACAGTCTTGTTGTGTATGGTTTTACAAATAAATAAATAAATAAAATAAAATTGCCATGAGATTGGCGTTAGTAGTGTACCGTCAGCGTATTACTTCCGTTTAAGTTTAAATTATTCGATTTTGAGGATGTTAAAATAAATGCTTTATCATTACATCCCATGAAGGAATTGGGGAAAGCTTTTCACAACCAGTGAGCTGTGCGCTTTCTAGTTTTTTTATACTCACTGATTGTGACCTTCTTTCCTATCCAGGGTAGATGTTGGTGTTTCAAAAAAAAAAACAACGAATGCCATCTTGAGGATGTTTCGTTATTTAATAATTTCGGTTCAAGGTCAGTTACTATCAAAAATTACTATATATAATTTTCAAAGAATATACTATGGAACGAACATTTTAAGCACTTAACTACGAAAAAACAAAAACCATTGGTAACATTACATAGTTTGGGTTTTGTTTTGTTTAAGGACAAGAAAACAAAGCATTATCGCCAAAACCGAAAGTGAAAAACACACTACTAACAAAAATGCTGAATTTGAATATATACGATGACAACTCTACTTTTTTTTATTAGAATAAGTCTGGCTGCGTACATTTCTAACTATTTTGAGAGAGTAACATAGATTTTACTCTCCCAGTAGAAAATAGCTTTGTTTCTTTACTTTTTGGGCAAAATTCGAGTAAAAGCTAAATTCTCTCTCAAATACTCAATATTACCCACGGTACAAATATAATGGTAGATGCAGTACAACAAATACAACAAGCCAAAAACAACAGGCACTTTGCTCAGTGTTTGTATTGTGTCAAGTCAGCTGATAGAAAAATACTGAAATTGTTGACAAAATTGGAAAAGGTGCTATTTAGAAAATGATTGTTTCATTTGATATTCCGAAAGTGCTTAAGTGTGAAAATTAAAACGTTTTTATGTGATTTTTACAGAGAAAACTTTTCAAAAACAACAGTTGCAGGCGAACGGGCATAAGAGGAAAACTTACACATACTCACTCCAGAAAAAAGTTCAAATCAGCTGGGCTAGTGCTTCTACCATTTATTTGTACCATGATATTACCCAAAAGAAAAGAAACGCAAAAAAAAATTACAGCAGACAGTTGTCCGAGGCCTTCGGCCACGGACTGTCCCTGCAGGCTGTGTCAGAGACACGGCCATTAAGTTTAACGTAGAATACGCCATCCGATAAGACAGAAAACATATATAACAATAAATGATAAATAATATAAGCAAATGAATTTATTGTTATATATGTTTTCTGTCTTATCGGATGGCGTATTCTACGTTAAACTTAATGGCCGTGTCTCTGACACAGCCTGCAGGGACAGTCCGTGGCCGAAGGCCTCGGACAACTGTCTGCTGTATTTTTAAACTTAATTTAATTTATGTATTTTAATTAATATTTTTATTGAAATAAGTTCTGCGAATGTTGAGAGGGCCGCCCTAATATTAAAAAAGGTTTACCTTAGCGAGTCTTCGCATTAGCATTCGAGCGTTGTGTGAAAGCTTTACGCTTTACAATTCAAAATTAACGTTACAACAGCTTTATTGAAGCTTTCGCAAAAAAGCTTTATTACGTTAGCTTACTGTTTGTTTCACATTTTACTAGATACATGTTGCCAAGCAACATTAGCTTGCTGTTCGTTTCACTTTTTACTAGATACATGTTCCTAAGCAATGTTGAGCAACCAAAAACACTCAACCAAACACCACACATATGTTTGAGTGTATGTGTTTAAACAATTTTCATTTGAGAAATTAAAATACTAGAAATATATCAACCAATATGAAATGTATATCAAACGAAAGATAACATCTTCATTTACCTACAAAAAAATTCATCTAGCCGTTTCCTCAAATTCAATGAAATAAAGATTACAACAATAAAAACCTGACATGACTCCTCATACCGTAAGGTAAGACGTATTCTACGTCAAAACCACTTTTCTAGCCCGAAAACAAATGTCAAAACACAAAACAAATGCTTGACAACAAATCTTCCATGTCATGTTCATTTTCACTGTTCATTACCACACTTTCCATCTTCTTTAAATAGACACTCTCAAAGCAATCACTTTTCAAATTAATAAAATTGTAAATTCAATAAATTTTTTCACTTGTGTTATTTTTTTCACAAATAATACATGTTTTTATGTTGACGTTTCGAACAGCTGATTGTTAGGCACTTTGCCCAAACTTACCCGAAGAAAATATCTGGGTAAGTTCATTTGCCCAATTTGTGAGTAAATAAACGCGTTTGGGTTCCCGCGGTAAAGCAAAGAAACAAACCTAATGTCACAAAAAGTACACAGACATCCTGTAAAAACTTGCAAGAAATAATACTTTGGTATGTAAACAGCTGATTTGTAACAGCTTTGTTCTTTTACTTTCCCATTAAAAATTTGCAGGAATCTACTTTTGAGAGAGAAAGAACGATTTTACTCTCTTTATGAAAATTTGCAAAAAAGAACACGACCGACTTCCAGTAAAAATTTGCAAGAAAACAGCTGATGCAGTTTGTCTTTGCTACATACATTGTGGCTTGTAGTTATATTACATATCTACTGCCGCAGTTGTCTAATTATGATGTCGTCGGTTCACCAGAATTGTTTCCCATTTTCTGTACAAATTTTAGTTATATCCCAGCAAAAAATTACACGTTGCATTAAGAACGCATTGACTTGTAATTACTTCTTTAATTGGTTACCAAATTATGATTCGATTCTAAAAATCGCTATAAAAGGCAATCGAAACAGCATGTAATATAATGCAATATATAATGCAATACATTCTTTGTATAACAAAAAATAATATATTTATGTTTTCAATTGATGTATCTAAATATGTTCAATCCAAGTTTAGCCAATTTCATTTGTCAATCCAAATATATTTAATTTTGTTAAATTAATCAAATAATCAAATTATTTAGAATTCCTAGTTCAACCGCAGTTTGAACAAAAGATTACAATTCATCAAAACTGTCTTCTTTTTTAAAAGAACTGGTGAAACGTTAATTACAGAGCATTAAAAAATAATTTTTTTTCTCAAAAAAAAAATTCCAATGATTTATTTGTTAGTTTATGTTCTTTCTATTTCCTAATTTTGTTTTTTTTACACAAAACATGTTTTAAAATATATGTTCAATCTTGAAAATTCTTACTGGCCAAAATTTCTCCAGTTCGGGAAGCGGGAAAAATGAATAAATATCCCGGGATGCCGGGAATTCTCGGTTGAAATGTGAGTGAGTCAATTTTGTACCACAAACGAGAAAAAATAATCCAAACATCTTAAATAACGCAATGTGTTACGAAATCTTATATTTGAGGCATCTAATACTAACGAGGATTTATAAGTACTGCTATTTTAAATTTGGCAGCCTAATTTTTGTGAAACTTACCTAATACGTTTCACACCAACCTTATCTAAATATATAACTGATGTGGATAAAAGTAACTCTGTTTTATACAGCGTCGCTTATCTGTCAAATGAAAATCAGCATGCTATGTTTATATTCAACAGACAATTGTTTAGCGGCCAGAAACTCATTTTGAACTTTGACCCATTCTGAGGTGAAATTATTGGTGTAGATTTCGTACATAAAATTGTAGTTTAATTTATACAAAGCTTGAATGTATAATAGGGAGTAACTTTGGCGTTCAATATCCTGTCTAAATGGTGTTAATAAATACAGTTATACATGTGTTATACTATTTCTGAGTTTGTCAAAATACAACTTTATATTTTTCCGACGATATATCTCCGCAGCGAAAATGATTTCATTAACCTGAAAACTTTCATCACTGTTACGAATATGTTTTATTACTATGATGAATATGTTCTATTGGCGCGATTAATATTTTTCATTGATGTAAGAAGCTGGTTTGGGAATTTAATCATCCATGTGTGAATGATGTACAACTATTAACATTAACCACCCATTTTTGCCCATTTTATATTATTTTCCACTTTGCTATTTCGAGGAAAAATTAAAATGTATTATTATTTGTTTTTGATAAATGAATACACCGTGGTCATACAATTAGAAACTCCACTTTAGAATTTGTATTGTATAACAGAATTACTTCCCTAAAACGAAAATTCAGCAAGAAAATATCAAGTATTGTAACACTCACTTCCTTGCTATACTAACTACAAATATTTCGATAACTAGCTATATTCCTGAAAAGTGGAAACTACATTTTCTAATAGTTCTCTAAAAGTCGATGGTCATGCAATTAGCAACAATATTTTATTCAAATTTTACAGAAAAATATAATAAAATAATACAAAAGACGCTTAATACTTTGTAGTATAGCCCTCGGCTAATCTCTGTGGTAAACTTTCTACCAAAGTCCAGTACCTCGTTTCTGTAGTTCTCAAATCGAAAAAGATTTCACATGGAACATGTGAATTGAAACAAAAACGCTACGAATCGGTACAAAAACTCGCTTCTCACATGTGACTGTTTCTACTACATTTGTTTTGCGAGGACTTTCTGTGACGTACTGGTTTTTTCATGCTTATTGGAAAAATGCGAGAAAAACTTTTTCTAAAAAGTAGGGAGTCGAAAAATTTTAAATTTTAAACGTCAAAAATACTCACAAATTAAAACGGTGCGAAATTTTGATATTGTTTCTACTAAAAGGCTTTTTAAGAAATTAAGAATTTATATTTTAAGTGGAGAAGATAAGAATTAAATCTTTTTTGTTATGTATTTCAACTAATTTTTCCTAAATAATACAAAAAAATCAAAAAACAAGAAAATATAGTTGAATATATGTATGAAAACTAATTTGGAATTTGCAAGAGAGAGTTTTGAGGCTTAAATTCCAACACAAATTGTAAGGAGCAGAGGGAATTCCTTAAAACAACTTCTGTTTGCTGTTGTTTTTCGCACTAGCTTATTTTGTTTGTTTATATTTTTTTATTACTTGGCAGCTTTCTTGGAATATTCAAATAAAAACGCCATCAGTATTGCCACTTGCCACTTGCCAGAAAAAATCGAGAAACGATGGAATTTTTTGTTTCATGTTTAATGTGAAATTTTTTTCGATTCGAGAACTACAGAAACGAGGTACAGCATCGCGAGGATGGTATTGATTTCCCAAACTGCCTTAATATTTCGAAAATATTCGTCACTATTTCTTGGGGTTTTTGTTGTTAGATGTCGTTCGTTTAAGTCGGAACTTTGTGGTGGCCAGACGAAAACATTGGTATGCATATCCATGACGCATTTCTTCACAACTCGGGAAGTATGCTTTCTAACGAAATTGTTCAGTTGCATTTTCCAGAATATGTTTATATGTGTGTTGGTCCATTCGACCACCCATGCTGTGTATAGGACCAACGCCATACCAACTAAATTCACCCCATACCATCACATTTCCTCCTCGTGTTTAATGGTCTTTATTTGTATATCTAGGATCCAACGATTTGTTTAGTGGCCGTCTAACGTAAACTTTTCCATCCAAACCAAACAAATTACACTTTGATTCCTCGCTTCAGGGTATTTTTTCCAATAATTAATCGGTTTTTGCAGGTGTTCCTTTGCAAATTTCAAACGTTTTGGAATATTTTTGCTTAAGACGTGCAACTTTTTTCGTGCAATGTATCCTGGAGACCAGCTTCTTGTAATTTACGTCTAATGGTTGATAAAATGGTTCTCGATATTCTGCGAGATTTGGTGCAAAACATTAATTTCGGTTCAAGTCAAAAATGGGTTGACTTTACTAGCTCTATAAATAACTCTATCGTCATATGGAATGGGGTTTCTTGGCATTGGAATTCTTTAAGGGGTCTTAAAACGTCCCGAACGTTGAAATAATGTTATTTCTTGCCCACAAAATATTTTTTTTAATTTTTCTATGGCTGAAATTGGTTGCTTTTCTTTTTGATAGCAGCGCACAATTATACTGAATTGAATTGTTAATTAGAAAAATGTTAGTTAAAAAATTAAAAAAATAATAACACCTTGAAAATAAATTAAATTTCCACTGTTGACGAATGTGTTTCTAATTATTTAATTTAATTTTAATTTATGCATTCAAATGCGCTACAACAATTGAGCTACTACATAATAAAATATTTATAACAATAACAATTTACAACTTATACTTAGAAAAAAAAAATTTATTAAAAACTTCCATTTGTGACGTTAATTTAAGTTTTTATTTGAATTTTGTTCACCGTTTTTTTTAGTTTTCGGTTAATGTATGAGAAATTCATACTATCGGGCTTTTCAATAAGAGCGCTACAAAAGTTTTTTTAAATAAAACAAATCCGGTTTTAGATACCAATGAAATTCTTTATTCCTGTGAAAGTACGTTCGATTCCATTATGTATGGAACTCGATTTCTTTTGCATGGCCACCACGGGCATGCTTGCAGAAGTCCAGACGCTGAACCCAATTTTCGACGGTTTTCAAGCATAAATCGGCCGATACTGCTGCAATTTCAAGTTCGATATTCGTCAAATCGCACGACCGAGGCGGCCAATCGACTGGGCCATTTCGTGAGATAACACGTTCACCAAACTTGGTTTCCAATAAATTGATTGTGGCATTCGCTGTGTGGCTTGTGGCGCCGTCCTGTTGGAACCACATGTCCTCCAAGTCCATATTATCCAATTGGGGCCAAAAATATTCGGTTATCATTGAACGGTAGCGATTCGCATTCACATTAATGTGCCGGTCTTGATCATCACGGAAGTATGGCACAATGACACCGCCGGCCCATAAACCGAACCAAACCGTAATTTTTTCGGGATGCAATGATGACTCATGGATTACGTGTGGATTGCTGTCGACCAATAACGCATATTTTGCTTATTGACGAAGCCATTCAGCCAGAAATGAAATTCAGAATTCAGAAATTGGACGTAGCGCTCTTAAAGTTGAGGCCACTGACTCCAAATTTCGGTAGTAAATTTTAAGAATTTCGACTCGTTGTTGGCTCGTATATCTTTCCATGATGAAATGGCAAACCTTACTGAAGAAAAATGTCAAAAGAGCGGGAAAAAATATGGCGTCGTTTGCTGTCCATATCGATTTACTTCTGTAGCGTCTCTGTTGAAAAACCCTTTACAAGCTTACAAGTCATGTACATTTTTCGAATTGAAAATTGGTTGGTTTTTTGTTGGAAATAATAGACAATTCAGTTCAAAGCACACTCACTGGCATGAACTCCGTGACAAGTTCATCATCAGATGCCTAACTACTGTGCCTGAATTGATACCATAGGTTGATCATCAATCGTATATATACAAACTCAATTCTGCAATTCACATTTGCGAATTAGTATCGATCGAAGATCCCTAAGTATCAACATCACTGAAAGGCCTATAATTCCAACAACAAGGACAGACAGAATTTTTCCACCATGTTTTTCTTTTCCTCATGCATTCTCGCATTGTTGCAATGCCTTGAGGTGAGTTTTTGCATCCACGAGTGACTGTTGGGTGCGGTTTTTGGCCAGACCATTTGAACCCGTTAGACTATTGTCATAATTTTGAAAAAAATGTCTATTAGTATTTTTTTAAAGTGAAATTAAATTCCAAATTTAGTTTCCCATTACATCCCATGAAGGAATAGGCTCACACACTTTGATTTCAACCTGCAGTTTTACACCGGTTCTGAACGGTATCTTGTCAAGCAATTTCATGGCTATGTACTCGATAGTCGATATCAAAATTCAGACACGAATTAAAAATAAACAATGTTTAGGAAACGCATACTTGTCCATTTTGTCATAAAACCGAAACCGGTTATTAACCGGTTTCTACACCTCGGTTTAACCGAAACCCGGTTTCGTCAAAGTCGGAATATTCGAAGAAACCGAAAACCGACATTTTTGAAAACCCGGTTTTTTGAATACACTAGTGGTGTTACATGCTCACAAATATTTATGTATCTTATAAACAAAACGCACAACTCTATTAAACGCCAAACAAATTTTCTACATCACAAAACACAAAGAACCTGAATACACTTCCATACAGTACAAAAAAAAACTGACATAATTAAAGCATGAGCAATTCTAATTCTTATCGACACGGGAATGCTCAGCTCCAGATTAAATATTTTTCTCAGTGTGAAATTCACCTTAGACACAATGGAATTGGCATGGAACTCCATAGATAATTGGTCATCAAGTATTAATCCAAGACATTTTATCCTATCAACAAACTCGATATTATTGCCATTCAAAGTAATAGAAAGGTCAGGACTATGACGATAGCCAAACACCATTGCCATGGTTTTATTCCTATTAATTGAAAGCCCAATAGAAATTACCCACTCTTCCAGCAATTTTGTAGTATAATCAATAACATTTTGTAATACACCAGGTAAATCCATCCCACTTTTACAAAAAATTTGTATATCATCCGCAAACGCATATGCTACACAATTAGAACTGGATATAATCTCAAACAGGTCATTCATATTCATAATAAGCAACAATGGACCCAACACTGAACCCTGTGGAACACCATTAGTCACAGAAAGTTCACCAGAACAAACACCATTACTACACACATTAGCTTTGTTTCTTTACTTTTTGGGTAAATTTCAGGTAAAAGAGAGTAAAAGCTAAATTCTCTCTCAAATACTCAATATTACCCAAAAGTAAAGAAACGCAAAAACCCACTTTTCTATCCCGAAAACAAATGTCATAACACAAAACATATGCTTGACAACAAATCGTGCATATCATGTTAATTTTCACTGTTCATTTGCAACACTTCCCATCTTCTTTAAATAAGCACTCTCAAAGCAATCACTTTCCAAGTTAATAATATTGTAAATTCAATAATTTTTTTTCACTTCTGTTATTTTTTTCACACATAATACATATGTTTTTATGTTGACGTTTCGAACAGCGGACTGTTTGACACTTTGCCCAAACTTACCCGAAGAAAAATTGTAGGTAAGTTCGGTAAAAAGAGAAACGCATTTTGACGTTAAGAGAAACAAAAAGTCGCTCTCATTTGCCCAATTTGTGAGTAAAGAAACGCGTTTGGGTAAGTTTGGGTTCCCGCGGGATCCGCCGTAACGTAAAGAAACAAACCTAGTATCTGTCCACCCTTAGCACTACAGTGTACGCCATTGTGATACATTTTCAAGTTATTGCTGATATTTCTTTTCCCCTTTTATGTAGTCCTTTTTTGGGGAAGCCCCTAGTGGGCAGTAGATTGTTTAGTCTTTTAGTCACGAATGTTATGTATGTAGTTTCTACAACTTAAGTTAGTGTGAAGTATATAGTCCTGTAAATATTATTAAATGTAGGGAAACACGTAAGGATAGATTTAAGTTACCTTTAAGAAACTTTTGTGAGATGAATTTTAGGGACCAATAAATATGAATATGAATATGAATTGCGGATATTTAGACATCCAACAATACATTGAACTAGAGTGAGAATATAACGGGAGTTACACTTTATAAGAAAGTTGTGAAAAAAAATTTAACTTTGAATGCACCGCTTCTAATTGTATGACCATCACTGTATGTATGTATGTATATCACTGGTGACCAGCCCATACCGCAATTGCGGAAACCAAGCAATGTTCCAGACGATGACTTTCAGTCGTGACTCTGAAGTCACGACTGTCGTGATTGTTGGTGAAGGGGGGAGGGGTTTCAAAACAGTCACGAGTTGGAAAATCGGGGGGATCTTTGACATTTCTCTTTCATCTCTTTCGTGTTTTTAAATGGCGGAAAAGCATCATAAACAAAAAGTGGCGAACAATTGTTTCGAAGTAATCAGAAAAAAAATACAATTATACAATACAATAAATACAATTATACAATACAATAAATACAATTACAATGTTATTTCGTCGATGAAGATTGTTACGAATAAAAAACAAAAGAACGTTGGGCGATAAAATGTCAAAAATAATCACGCATGGTTGTATTTGAAGAGTCAACGTCTGGACGCACGTTAATTTACGAAGGGTGGCCAAAAGAGAATGAACACAAAAAGCACGGGTGCAAAGTCATCGTCTGTAACATGTCCAACACATAAACAAAGTCACACTTATTCTTATGCTCTTCCATTCAGTCGTCGTTGAGAAAGCGACGTGTAAACAAGTAGCGCACATATGCATCTTTTGCTGATATATCAGCAAAAAATTCATACACCCATGCTCATGTGCACCATAAAAATTGTTGGTCACCTCTGATGTACATACAGTGCTGTTCAATATAATAGCCCGCTACAAAGATAAAGTTTTGTGATCGCTCTTAACTCATGTAAAGGGAAACTCTCTTGTGTACCGAAATACACATTGCACTGCTGAGGAACGTCGAGTTGCTAAACAACTACGAAGTGGGGGCGAAAGTCTGGGTTTCACTGTTAGTTCACTTGGAAGATCTGAAAAATTTGTTAGAAATGCATTAAAATGGAAACCATTTACTGAAACACGGGGTAGGCCGCGACAAAGCAGCTCAACCACAGATTCCCGTATTGTGTTATTGGGAAAAATAACCCATTTAAGTCATCAAAGACTATTTCTGCAGAAATAAATAATGAAGTCAGTGCTGTAACAGTACGCCGCAGATTTTTAGAAAATAATTTGCCAGGTAGAAGTAGCCCGAAAGGTGCCACTGCTAAGTAACAAAAACAAAAAAGCTCGCATTAAATTTGCTACCAAATTCCACAACAAAAGCAGTGATGATTTCAAGGACATATTATGGAACGATGAGACAAAAATTAATTTATTTGGTTCTGATTGTCAGCGCAACGTCCGAAGACCAAAAAGTAAAAAGCTTAATGATCGTTATACAAAAAAAACGTGAAGCACGGAGGCGGCAGTATTATGGTCTGGGGTGCTTTTTCGTGGCTTGGTGTTGGACCTTTACACTTAATCACAGAAACTATGAATAAAGATTTTTATTGTGATATTTTGAGAGATGTGATGTTCCCCTATGAAGAGATTCACATGCCACCTGATTGGCCTTTCCAACAGGATAATGATCCGAAGCATTCTTCAAAATTAGTCAAATCTTGGTTGAATGAACATGAAGTTTCCGTCTTGGAATGGCCTTCACAGTCTCCCGATTGAGAATATGTGAATGAAACTGAAAAGAAGCTTAAGTGGGAAGATTTTCACAAACAAAACCCAACTTTGGGAAGCAGCAAAAAAATAGTTAAGAGAGAATTCCAATTGAAAAATGTCAACATTTAATAGAGTCAATGTCCAGAATAAATGTTTTGTTTTTTGTTGTAAGATTTTTTTTATTTGTTGTAAGATTTTTTTTAATATTTTTGAAAGAAGTCTATTAATTTGAACAGGATAAAAATGATTGTTTTTAATTTTTTTTTTTTTATAAAATCGCAATGGAGTGAAATATTTAAATTTAAAACAAGCATTTTTAATTTATATTTAAAATATGTACTAAAATTTTCAATAGCTTAATTGTATTTCAAAATTATTAAATAAATAAAAAAGGGCTATTATTTTGAACATCACTGCATATTAGGGTGAGTCAATTTTTTGCCGACCAAGAGTATAGCAGAAACCATAGTTCTAAAATCAAAATCGAGACTGCGATTTTTCACTTGAAAATTAGTATATTAGTATTAAAAATACTTTGAATTTTCATAAATGTTACATAGATTCTTATTACATTTGTTTTAAGCTCTATATAAACACATGGTATCTTACAAAGTTTGTACATTTTCTTCTAAATACATTGTAGTTTCTTTCAAGTTTCATGTTATTAAGTAACTCATTGAATAGTTTAAAACCCTTGTAGAAAAGGGATTTTTGCATGTGTATTGTCTTGACTCTTTGGATTCGAAAATCTTCAGTATTCCTTAACCGCTTCTACCACCAACCACTACCCGAACTGGTTAATATATCTTTCTGAATTTTTGTATGGTGAACATGGGTAACCTTCTGATCATTTAACAGAACAAAAACAAAGTTGGTCACATAGGTTGGCCGTGGTGGACTGTTACGAAAACGCAACATTGACTAATAAGGTGCAAATGACTTTTTTTTAATAATATTGTAGGCAGATTAGTTTGTAATTTCAGTTTACTTTTTTAAATTATTATAGGAACATACTTTTGATTATGAAAACTTAAATTATATTTTACAAACAGTTTTTGTTGTTTGAGTGGTACTTTTCAAAACACTTCGGATGCAATGTAACATTGCATTGGTAAACCGTTTGGGAGTGACACTCAGCGCACCTTTTGCGTTTATTGCCACGAGTTTTCGAAACAATGTGCTCGCGGACAACTAAAAGTGGCAGATTCCGTGGATTTCTCCATTTCTTCCAATCGTAAATAATCCAATTACTTTTCCTTATAGTCGTGTTCTTGAAACATAAGTAAATTTGAAGCTATTTCAGCTTTGAAATCTATTTGCGATAGCGGTCGAGTTCCTTCGGCTTTAGAAATTAGACAATGAATTTTCCAAGCACTTAAAGTTGTACTGTTGAATGTATTCGTCCATAAGCGCCACCACCACTTCTTTCCGCGAATTGCAATACGGTAGTTAGATACAACATTATCGTGTAGATCTACACCACCCATATGTTTGTTGTATTTATTTATAATCTGCGGCTGTTGAACAGAAATCTAAAAAAACATCATGTGAACCTCGAGCTCATAAAACCTCAATCTAGACTACCCATTTTTCTTGATCTTTCGAATAACGATTTGTAGAAACTTCAGGGGCAGTTGCTACAAAGTTCGAAATAACGGTGACTTCTGAGTAGTAATGCCAACGAGCAACAAATAACTTGTTGTTTTCCAGACAATAGTCGTAATCATGCTTTTCGAGAGAGCGTCCAGAAGCAAGGATATCATTTGCACCCCTTAGACGGTTGGATCTTACTGCTCCCAGTAGCGCGAAACTTCCGTTCGTTCAACAAACAGAACAAATAGTATGAAGAGAAGAAATTATCAAAGAACACCGCATGATTCTCCGGACTTGTGACAGATTCCAACAATTGTAAAACAACAGAAGCTCCTAAATCAACAGCCTTGTCGTATGATGAAGCTGCGCCAGCGTATGGATTGGCTTCAAATAAATAGTCAGTGTCAGAACAGAGACACCAGTATTTAAAACCAAAACGTATTAGTTTACCGCGAATAAACATCTTGCAGTTGTGTCTTCCACAGTATGGAATCATTTGCTCGTCTATTGACAAATAGGTTGTGAAAATTCCAAACTGTTGATACTTTCGGTTTAAGGTGTAAATTGGTAGACGAACTTTTGCGAATCGATCGCCTGCGTTTATTTCCGTGTTGTCCATCAAATGAAATGCAGTTATAATTTTGAGAAATATGTAACGGGATAGAGATTGCTGTACGATCGACACACCCAAAGAAGGTTGAGAAGACCAGTATTGTCCGATATGAGGCACAGTATGATATCTTGACAAAATAAGTGTGCCAATGAAGCGGTACATATTTTCTTTAGTAACATTTATCAGCATGTTTTTTTTTGCTGACTATAAATATTTGAATACTTAACAAGCATATCCATAATTTCATCATCAAAATATTGTAAAAATATTTGCAAAGGAGATTTTCCTCCCATTGATTCGACGATTTTGATTTGCAGTGGTTTGACACAGTCATCCTCTGGTCGGTCAAAGTTCAAATTGATGCGTTTTGATTTTGTCCATTTTGGTACACCAAAACTTTTTTCAGGTGCATACCTTTGCTTTGGTAGAGATAGCACTGTTTCCTTATCAACATCAGCCATAGGTGCCGGAAAATCATTCGCCTTAGAATCAAATTGAACTTCAATTTCACCACAAATTTCCAAATTATGTGGAACGTTATTAAACACAGACTTGAAGTAGTTAATTACCTTGCCCGGGAAGATATGGATATAATGCTCTTATCGGAGACTCACTTTACAGATAGGTATAACTTCAGTATTCCCAATTAAAAGTTTTACGGCACGCATCATCCTGATGGTAGGGCCCATGGAGGTACAGGTATTCTTATACGCAACAGAATGAGGCATGATGTCCTAGAGGACACCTCAGAACTATATATGCAGGCAACTACAATTCGTGTCTCAATTTCATATAGTCCAATGGCAATATCGGCAATATATTGCCCCCCACGATTTTCGATATCGACTGATACATTTTTGAACTTTTTTCATAGTCTCGGACATACTTTTTTAGCTGCCGGAGATTACAATGCGAAACATACTCATTGGGGCTCCCGTCTCGTGAATACGAAAGGGAAACAGTTGTACATTTGCATCATGTCTCGACAAAACGGGCTCGGTTACGTATCGCTCTGCCAGCCGACGTACTGGCATGATCGCAACAAACAGCCTGATCTAATTGATTTCGGTATAATTAGGAGAATTGCAAGGTCAAACGTCTCCGCGACTACGTGCCTAGGACTGTCTTCGGACCATTCCCCAGTCATATTTTCAATTAATGGGCACCACGAAATAGAAGCCCCTAGGAGGCTAACATCCAAAAATACAAATTGGTTGAAATATAAAAAATTTATAAGCAGTCATGTCCCAGTTTTGAACAAAAGTATTGTCAATGAACTTTATATTGGAAACCAAGTCACTAATTTTAATTCCTTGCTTGAGGAAGCAGCTTGCCACGAAACTCCATCTCCGAAGGAGCGGCTAGGGTATGTGTACACTCACACCAATAGGGAAATTGAACATCTGGTAAATGAGAAAAGAAAAGCTCGACGGGATTGGCAAAGATGTAGATCACCAGCTGCAAGTCTTCGACTTACCGTTGTAACGAACGGTCTACGAGTTTCCCTCAGAAAAGATGATGACCATCAACATGCCTGTTACGTTGGGGGGCTAACTACGACAAATGCGACCAATTTTTCCTTATAGGTGCCCATAAGAAAGCCAGCTGAGTCTATTTTTCCCTTACGGAATGAAAGTGGAGAGTGGGTGACAGCAGGTGAGGAAAACAAGCCAACCTCTATGCGAATCATTTAAGTCAGAAATAAAGCCAGCTGAGTCTATTTTTCCCTTACGGAATGAAAGGGAGAGTGGGTGACAGCAGGTGAGGAAAAAAAGCCAACCTCTATGCGAATCATTTAAGTCAGGTTTTCCGCCCCAACCCATGCACTAATAATTTTAATATCTCGAACTTAGTTTGTATTAAGGAGTCCTCTACCATACCACTGGAGAAAACGATTGAATAAGTTGTTGGCATTATAAAGGAAACTGCTAACCCGAAAAAAGCACCAGGTTTTGATCTCATATCACAGAAAATGATATCTGAACTCCCATCCGTGGGCTTAAGCAAAGTTTATCGTAAATGTGTTCAATCACATAATAAAACATAGTTACTTCCCTAAAGCGTGGAAAATTTCGTTAGTGAAAATGATATTGAAGCCTGGAAAAGATAGAACGCTCCCATCGTCTTACAGACCTATAACTATGGGGCAATGCTAGTAAAAGTAACATCGAAGTTATACAAAGAGTTCAGTCAAAAATACTACGAGTAATTACCGGCGCACCATGGTATATGCGAAATGAGAATATACATAGAGATTTAAAAATAAATGTAATAAAGGACGAAATTCACCGCATCAAACAAATTCACCAACAAAAACTTTCACAACACACAAACGCTCTAGCAAGAAATCTAAGAATAACAACAAGTTCATCCCGTCTACTTAGAGGGGATTTCCCAACACTGTAATTAACCAAGAAATCCCAAACGCAACGATACAGAGGGCCGCTTCAACATCAATCTAATTATTAATAATTGGATTAACCCCGTTTTGACGAATCCCTGCGTACACTTGGTATTGCCAGCTGGAGAGATAAAGCAAAAGATCGAACTGGTTGGCGAAATATGTTATCTTCGTTTTGTAAGGTCCCTGACCCCCCGGGGTTGTCCGAGACCGGATAAGGAAGGAAGGAAGGATTAACCCCGTTTAGAATATAAGATTCAAATACTTATTGTTAGGCTCCTTTGGAGCAGATTCAATAAATCATAATAAGGTCTTAAAAAAAAAAAAATGTGGAACGTCTTTCATAAGTTCATCATCATCAATAAATTCTTCATGAGTAACGTCACCCTCATTAGGTGGCGGAATGTATATCATACGAGTATTTTAATTTAAAACAATCGCATTACCTTGCTCTGTTTGTTCACCATCGTTGTATTCAAACAACAAATCTGCGATTTCTCTGAGTTAAAAATTTTCTAACTGCCATATTCACAAAAAAATTTACCAAAAATTCACAAAACAATCGGAACAAAAACACGTGTACACTTGTTATTCACCTTTCTTCTTCATAATAATAAATCAAAACAAAACAAATCAAAGCAAGCAAACAAAAATCGACGTGTCTGTCCACAAATAAACACTAAAAGTTATTTGCATGCAACTAGCCACTGTTGCGTTTTCGCAACAGTTATTTTCAATGTACCGGCTTGAAGAAGATTTATTGATTTTTCGAATTAGTATTTTTTAATAATGTTTTTCCTAATAAATCAAAAAAAAAATCCTAAACCAAAAAACAAACTACTAATAAAATTCAGGATCTTAAAGGCAAAGCCCTAAAAAAAATATCCGAATCCGTTAGTTTAACGACTTGGTACATACACGCTAAGTTGATGTTGCGAAAACGCAACGGTTGTAGAAAATGGGTTAATCCATACGGTTGTACTTCTCCAACATAACTTGTTTGATCGCATCCCCTTGTTTCATTTTTTTAATAAAAATTAAAGTGTTGAATTTCACTCATGATTAATATTCATCCATTTTAGTTCTCTAAGCATTTCGTTGATGTGTGTATATCGATTGCATTTAAGTATAACCCTCATTGCTTTGTTTTGGAGTTTTTGCATTCGTTCTACTTGACTGTCATTGCAGCGTGTATATATTATCGTTGACCCATATTCAAAGTGTGGTTTAATTATCGTGTTATAAATGTTTGTTGCAGTTGTTTTTGATATTTTATTTCTTTTTCTTTGGAAAAATCTGATTTTTGCCGATTTTTTTTACATGTATGTATAGTCTATATGTTCCTTAAATTTTAACTCCTTATCTATTATAAAACCGAGATATTTCATGTGTTCAACCTTTTCTATTATTTCATCATTAATTTTAAATATTGCTTCAGTACTCATGTTTATTTCAATTATTTTTGTTTTATTTTCGTTTAGTTTTAATTTATTCATTTTTAACCAAGTGTTAATTTTATTGATGTCGTGGTACATATTTTCTCTACAGCTTTCATCACCGTCTCCTTCCGTGTAGATTAACGTATCATCAGCGTATAGCACCATTTCACTTCTGTCTAACACTTTTGGCACATCATTAATATATGTATATACATAATAAATAGAAGAGCTCCCAAAATTGACCCTTGAGGTACACCGAAATCATTTTCAATTTCATTTGATAGTACATTATTAACTTTTGTTATTTGCTTTCTATTTTTCAAATAAGACTCAAACCAATTTAATTCTGTACCTTGTATTCCATACATATATAATTTTTCAAACAATCAGCCTTATTACGTATGTCGTTGTCGTATTTCGACAGTTTTGTAAAAGATTAAAGATAACACGCCAAATTTATCTTTAATCTTTTACAAAACTGTCGTAGTCGAAATACGAGAACGACATTTGTAATTGATCGTTGCAAAGGCTCGTATAAAGTATAGAAATATTGCCATCACTTTTTTTAGATTTTTCTATATTTTTCCATTTACTTATTATTACATAGTTAACCGTTGTTTCGCATGAGTATTTTTTCGAAATCCTGATTGATATTTTGACAATATAGAATTATTTTCCCATGTACTTTTCTAATTATTCTTTTACAACCTTTTCCAACATTTTTTCACGTTTTTAATGCCGATATTCTTCGTATTTATTTGTTTTTGGTAAAATTGACCCAAAAGCCATACTTCGATTTCGATGAAATTTCACACATACTCGTTGCTGCCGTTCCAATGACGTTTATTTTAAGTCTAAACTCCCCACGGTTCATGTTTTATAGCTGTATAAAGTTGGTCATCTGCAGCATTTTTTTTGAAGAGATACCTGTGTTAATGTTGGAATAACTTTTTAATGTTTTAGCCTTATGAGCTGGTGCTGAATCTTGCTGGAAAATCCACGACTCGTTTTGGAACAGCGAATTGTTAAGCGGATTCCCAACTGCTTCCAAAACGGTTTCTTTGGGCGATGTTTTGACCCCTTGTTCACAGAAATGCAAGTCAGTTACCCCATCATAAGAGACACCACACCAAACCATGACTGCAGCTGGATGATGACCCTTTTCGACCCGTGGGATGAGCTCAGATGCTTCTTTAGATGATCGTGCATAAACCCTATCATTTTGTTTGTACAATTTTTCTTGTACGGTAAAATTTTTTTCAACCGTAAACAAGATTTTTAGCGTACTTCACCAAAAGACGTTTGGATTTTTCTATCCTTTTTTTTTCTTTTAAGTTGCAGTCAACATATGTACTGTACACCGTTTGAAAGCTCCAAGTCCCAAGTCTTTTTTAATAATTCGACTCATGGACTTTTGCGTGATTTTCATCTCAAGGACCATGATTTTGTGTTTCCGGAGAGAATTTCGTTGAATTCTTGCTTTGACGGCTTTGATGACTTGCTGTGCCCGAACGGTTCGTGGGCAGCCCGACCGGGGGCAGTCTTTTAAATCTCCAATCTCCTCGAATAATTGTATGTTCCTGTAGACGAACATGCGACTAATGCCGAGCGGGCGGAGCGTTTTGAAAATATCGTTTTTTTTCTTTTCACACTTAAAAAGTTAGTTAGTTAGTTTCTTTATTTAGTATTTTCAATACCTTTACAATACATATCCAATTTTATAAAATAATGTGAATTTTTTTTTTAATTTAATTTTAGGCATTAACATTGTTGTTTTTTAAAATAGCTATACAATTTTTTTTGAATGCAATATTATTTGTTTCATTTTTAACATTTCTAGGAAGAGAGTTGAATAATTTAAGTCCTTTATAAAATAATGTAGCCTGCATTGCTGAAGTTGTTGCTCTGTATACTCTAAAGTTTTCGGAATTCCTAAGTTCATACGGTTGCATTTCCCCAACGTAATTCAATTGTTCGCACTGGTATTCTGGTGCATCTCCTTGTCGCATTTTTCTTATAAATATTAGGGTGTTGAGGTGTAGTCGTTGTTTTATGTCTATCCACTTCAATGCCAACAGCATGGATCTTATAGGGGTGTACCGATTACATTTAAGAATACTTCTCATTGCCTTGTTTTGTAGTTTTTGCATCCTTTCCAAATGCGTTTCACGGCAGCAGGAGTAAAGAATGGTTGATCCAAATTCAAAAGGTGGTTTAATTAATGTATTATATACATTTATTGCCGTCATGATTGATATATTATCTCGTATTCTTTTCCGAAAACCAATTTTTTTACCTATTTTTTGGCATAAGTGATCAATGTGTTCTTTAAATTGTAGTTTAGCATCAATTATGAAACCAAGATATTTGATTTTATCCACTTTTTCAATTTTTTGTCCATTGATTTCAAAGTCTTCATGGGTAGACATATTAATTTCTATAACTTTTGTTTTGTTTTCGTTAAGTTTTAGTTTATTCATTTTAAGCCATTTATTCAAATTGTTTATATCCGTTGACATATTTTCACGACACTGTGCTTCAGTTTTTCCTTCCGTAAAAATCAGTGTATCGTCCGCATATAAAACAATTTCACTTTTTTCCAACACATTAGGCATGTCGTTAATATACAGAATAAACAACAATGGACCCAATATCGAGCCTTGTGGTACTCCAAATACATTGTCTATTTTCTCCGAAACGACATTGTTCACTTTTGTACATTGCTTTCTATTATTAAGGTATGATTTAAACCAATTTAATTCATTTTCTCTAATGCCATACATGTAGAGTTTCTCAATTAATATTTTTCTGACTATTGTTTCGAATGCACGCTTGAAATCTAGAAATATTGCCATTATTTTATCTGGTCAAAGTTGACACAATTTCAAATTCCCGTAACTGACTAACGCTATAGATATTAACTTTCAAAAACCATATGATAATAAAAGGGTATGTTCTATTTTACTATTCTAAAGGGTATGTTCAATTTAGTAACAATATTTATGTCCCTACTAAGTACATAAACTGCTACAATGAGGACTACTACCCACAAATGTGACATTCTAACGTGTGGGTAAGGCTAAACAAATTACGATAATTACTAAAATTAACAAAGCAGAGAATTATAAAAATATAAATAAAATATATAAGCGTATATAAAAACGTCGATAGGACCGTCGCATACTGTTTCCAACAATGGATAGTATAGTCGCCTAGTGTCCCCAATAACGGAGGATATTAATTAAAATTAAAAAAATTATTTTTAATTAATTTTATATTACGACATGGAAGGGCTGAAGAAGAATATGTTTTCGAAAAGTTAAAATTGACGTATTAAGGTCCTTAACACTACTAGGAAGTATATTATAAGACCGGGCTACTCTAACAAGAAGGAGTGGGAATTGCGAATGTTTCAGCTAAAAATAATTGGCACTTATGTTTATAAATTTTATAGAAAAATGTGAAAGACTTGAACTATACGAACTTGCTAAAGGTACAGCCCAATTAACCAACAATGGAATTTTAAAAATAGGAATTTTAGTATGGGCCAACGTGAATTGGAATTTATACGGTCAGCTGAGGGTCATGATCGGAAATTTCCAACGTTCCGGCCGATACGTATGTAAGAGTGGTGGAAAATTGGCTCCAAAGAAACGATTGCAGCACACGCGCTCGCTGTGGTCATATAAACGAAATAGAATTCCGGAATTAAATTTAATATGTTGACAACACCTGCAATAAATTTCCGCCCGATATCTCAATTATTCTGTTTCATTTATATACAACATTATGTGATAATTAATCCCGAAACTTTATTTCCAATAAATTTAGTACCGTACTTTAACTTTCAATCGAATTAATCATCAACACAATTGTTATAATATTAGGGTGGTATTCTATAAGTCGTGAATCTATCACTTCGCGTTACTTTTGTCGTTTTAGTAGTTTATAAAACGTTACGAGTTATGTTATTTAATGGGTAGTTTATAAAACGCAGCGCAACGTTTCTGATCACTTCAGCTGTCAAATTGAACACGCCACAGTTCTTCGCGTTAGTAGAAGAAATTACAAATTTAAAGAAAAATGTCGATCGAGGATAGTATACCCGAAAGTGCACTGCTCATTTTACACAAATTCACGTTTTAAATCGCCACTGTATAATTTGTCCGTCGGTGGTGCAATGGCTAGTGTGCGCGGCTCTTGTACATGAGAACGTGGGTTCGATCCCTGCTCAGACCACCTTACATTTCTTTCTACGACGGTCACCTCGCTTAGTGATGGCGACACTATCGAGTACTTAGCCATGAAAATGCTTCTCAAAATACCGTTCGGAACCGGTGTAAAACTGTAGGTCCCTATCAGTGAGTATAAAACTAGAAAGCGCACATCTCACAGATTGTGAGAAGCTCTCCCCAATCCCTTCATGGGATGTTAAGGGACACCATTTTTTTTTTTTATAATTTGTCCACTGCCTTTTTCCATTAGGTAAATCTACAAATAACCAAGGCAAATTTCTCTTTGGTTTGTCAAAATTAAATTGCCTACGTTTATTTGTAATATTACCCAAATAAATAGCTGGCCCTATGTTGCCCAGTGCTTTGCCTGAAAGCAGAAATCAGTTTTTTTTTTTGTAGGGAATATTAGTAATATGATGAAACTCATATGCTGTAAGACATACGTATGAGTATTACTCATGCCTTCCTGCAAGCATTTCAATGATCGTTTTCATCGCCATCCCTATAAATGTTTACTTAAACGTCACTTTTCTAAGTTGATTTTTAGATGTAAACAACTTTACAAAAACAAAATGCACGCCTATCATATTTTCATCTTTTAAACATATGGCTTCACGACAGTTTGAATTTTTGGAATTTACCGTTTTTTGCAAAGTGGAAAGAAGGAGTCAGAAAACCAATTCCCTTATTCCCCTTTTCCGCAGGCAAATATTTATTTGTAAAGTCTTGTCTTTGTAAACTATAAATGAATGAAATTTTAAGTTTTTGTTTAAATGAATAAGTTTTTTAAATTTTGTTTAGAAATAAAGTTTTTATTTTGTTACTAAGCACTCAAAATATATGTACAGTGGACGTCCAATAGTACGAACTATATAATGTCGGGCCGTTTCGCAATGTTGGAAAATTCGTATTATTGGACTACAGTTTTTTCCACCTTTTATATAAAATAAAACACATACAGATAGTTTAATTTAAATTAGTTTTTTATTTGAAACAGAAAACTTAAAAAACATTAATATTCAAGTCAAATCAATAGGTGTTAAAACATAAATTTGTACATTCATTTGACGTCAATAAAAGTGTCTTGGAAGTTTCAATATTGTTCTCAACAACCCATTGAATGCATGTGTCTAAACATTTATACCCTTATTATGGATTGACAACTAGACCGAAACTAGTTGTAATTTGAAGACTAGTTGTAATTTTGGTATTATGATTTCCACCAGTAACACAATTGATTAGTTTATATTATATCTAACAGCTGTGAATGACAACCGTTGTGAGTCATAATAGCTACAAAATGACAACACAACTGAAAACTAACGAATTGTGTTACTGGTTGTAATTCATAATACCGAAATTACAACTAGTCTTCAAATTACAACTAGTTTCTGTCTAGTTGTCAATCCATAATAAGGGCATTAATTGCATCTTCATTTTTAACCTTTGGCAATGGGTTCACAGGAACCCAAATTGGTCATCATCGCTATCATTATCCTGTTCAATTTCTTCAATTGGGTCATCAAGGTTTATTGATGAATGGAGCTACAAGTTCCTTAGAAGACCATAGTTGTTCGCCACATTCTATGAGTAATCTTATACCATAGCGTTTTTTGTATTTGTTGAGCCAGCCATCATTGGCTAAAAAGTCGCCTTCATAAAACTTTTTATGAAATTCCAGAGCCTTACATTTTAACTGCGTACCACCTACTGGAATATGAAATTTTCTTTGACATAAAAACCAACCGTATAGCGCATCTTCCATTTTTTTTAAATTCCCCAGTTGCTATTCTGTAGCGTGATTTTAGTGCACTTGTTGAAGCTAAGAATTGTGTCTTCTGTTGTCTTATAGAGCAAATGGTTGACATAGATAATCCGTACTTGCTACAAATTTCATAGAGACATTTTCCACTTTAACTTATTTTCTAAAGAAATTTTGCTTCTTTGTATGTACCAAATATAGGACACGCGACACAAGACACTCGTTATCCCTATAAAATTTCGTACCAACTGACTATTTTCAGGTTGACCGCAGAAAAAAACAAGTAAAAACTTCAAAGTAAAACTTATAACAAAAAATACAGTTATTCGTATTATCGAATAGCAAAAAAATTTTTATTGGTCGTGTAAGAACTGCCAAAGCAAAATATTTGTCATTCGTACTATTGGAAATTCGTGGAAACGAAAGTACGTGCTATTGGACGTCCACTGTATATATTTTATTAATTTGTGTTACAAGTTGTTTGCACCATATTACAAATACACACAAGATGCTATTGTTGGAATGGGTAAGACTCTTTAATATAACTTGTAAAAGATGCTATTAGGTTACTTTTTATTGTATCGTGATACAATCTTATGAAAGTATCACAAGAGTTGAAACATCATGGTATCTTAGGCGAGGTACACTTTCTCACCAAGCAAGATGCAATTAAGATACAACTACGATATCGTATACGATGTTTTTCATCCAGAGAGCATTACAGTCACGTAACTTATGCGATAGAAAATGTTTGCAGGGTACACTGCTCTAGACATATGTATGTACTTATACTTATAGATCATTAACAATGGGTACACAATGGCTGGACATCGAAGTCAAATGTTGTTAAACTAAACACCGCTATTAATAAATGCTTTAGAACTACTTCAGGAGGTCTTTTATGTGCAACGCCCATTGAAACCTTGAGAGTCGAGGGTAGTTTTCAAGATTTTGATACTCCCCTACAAAACTGTTCAATTAAAACGGCATCAAAAGATATCACAAATCCATCATATGGTCTCCATAACATTTTTTGGAGTAACATACATATGTGTATATACACTGTAGGTCATCAAAGTCCTCTGTTAGTCAAATTATAAATGTCTTTAGCAAATTTGGAATATCCATGCTACAGTTTTACACCGGTTCCGAACGGAATTTTCAGAAGTTTTTCATGGCTAAATACTCGATAGTGTCGCCGTCACTAAGCGAGGTGACCGCCGTCGAAAGAAATTTAAGGTGGAAATTTAAGAAATCGAACCGATCTCGTGCACAAGAGCCGCGCCCACAACTATTGCACCACCGACGGCAACTGTCTTGTACTTTGCCTAAAATCAATTGCCTAAAATACGTCATTTACTTCATATAAAGGGGATTTTCAATAGTGACTTAACAATGTTGTATATTAATACGAACGCACTCTTAAATGTTTACATTTTTATCATGGTGAAGTTCACAAACGAGCAATGTTTGGGAATTATTAAAAAATACTACCAAAATTCTCAGTTTGAAAAAAATTAATTTTATCGACAAATCATCTTCAGCGATGAAGCTCATTTCTGGCTAAATGGCTTTGTCAACAAGCAAAATATGCGTTTTTTTAATTGGCAACAAACCTACATGTGCTTCATGAAACTACAATTCTTCCACAAAAATTAGAGAAGCTAAGGGACAATATAGAATACGAAATTTCCAACGTTCCGGCCGATACGTATGTAAGAGTGGTGGAAAATTGGCTCCAAAGAATCGATTGCAGCACACGCGCTCGCTGTGGTCATATAAACGAAATAAAATTCCAGAATTAAATTTAATATGTTGACAACACCTGAAATAAATTTCAGCCCGATATCTCAATTATTCTGTGTTTTATTTAAATACAACATTATGTGATAATTAATCCCGAAACTTTATTTCCAATAAATTTATTACCATACTTTAACTTACAATCGAATTAATCATCAACACAATTGTTATAATATTAATATCAATTTAACACCCAGCACTTTATTTCAAATCTATATGTATAATAATATTATAATGAGGAAGTGTTTGTGAGTTAGTTAGTTTGTATGTAGGGGGTAATCTTCTAAACAACTCATCAGATTTTAACCAGTAGAATGCTACGTTATCAATAAGTGTTATAGGCTATTTGGTTTTTGTTTTTCCCCCTACTAAAATTCGGGACGAAGTCTGCCGGGTTTGCTATATTTTATAAATTAATTTGTAAAATATGTTCTTAGTAAATAAATAAATAAACTTAAAAATATAGCAAATAGAATTAAACAAAGCCCTTTAAAACTAAGTTTAATAATTATTTCTTATAATCAAATACGATTTGAATTGTAATCGAACACTTTTACTGATTTGAAGCAAATAGACAATTTCAAAACATTGCGTTAACGATTCTGCATGAACTTCGTAGTTTACGCATTCTTAGTAGCAGTTCGATAGAAACAAAATGGAATTCATTTGATGAAACTCATATGAGTGTAAAAGTAGCGAAGCTTTTAAAATATTTATATATTCGTAAAAGCCGAGTAAAAAAAAGTGGCTATGAAAGGCATTTGAAAAAAAGTTTTCATTAAAGAAAATCATGGAAAGGTGGATGGCGTCCTAACGTAACAGCACGAGAAGTCTCACGGATATTTAGTTAACTAAAGAAGTATTCAGATATATTCAGTTAACTAAAGTATTCAGTTAACTAAAGAAGTATTCAGATATATAAGTTATAGAGCAACTAAGAATCCATTTACGTATTTCACAAAAAAATGGTTAAAATATTTGCAATTTGCTCAAGAGCACATCAACTGATCAGTAAATCGTTGGGAAATTTGAATTTTTTTCGGATGAATCCAAATTTAATTTAAAATATTCAGATGGAATGAGAAGAGTTCACCGGCTACAAAATAAGAGCTTAGATCCTCGATATTACCTAGGCACAGTTAAGCATTTCGGTGGGGATGTTTTTCTGGGTTTGGCATTGGAACCCTGCACTGAATAAATGACATAATGCATCGCTTTATGTATAAAGATATCCTTGAAAGTGTAATACTTTCCCATGTCGAGTGCAAAATGCCACTTTCATTATCTTTTCAACATGATAACGGCCAGAAGCACACCTCGAAACTCGTAACAAATTGGATCGCAGCTTAAAAAATCAATGTTCTAAAGTCTAATAGAAAATCTCTGCGAAATTGTAAACAGGAGGATAGACAAAGAGGGTGTCAATATGAACACAAATAAGTTATGTGAGGCGGTAAAACAATCCTGGTTAAGCATTCGTGCAGAAATAATTAACAATCTTATATTTAGATTCTATTCTAATGCTATAAAATATTAAATAATAATAATTAGTCCAATATGCTTTGTCGGTCTGAATATTGAATATGTTTAATATTTTTCGCAATTTAATTTCGTGGAGTGAAAAAATATTCTAAAATTGTTTACGTTTTCTAAAACGAACTGTAAGATAGAACGTGTAACCATATCCTGCAAAAACCCTCCTATATGATGATGCAGGAGAGAGAGAGACGAGGGACACAGATTGTACGCGCTTAAAACAAATCTGGCCCATAGGCAGACCAAAGGTAGCGATGCTTGTTTCAGTTTTGCCGGGACACTCTTTGGTAGAAGTACGGCGAGACTAAAGGTCGGGAAAAATGACCTCTGTAGAAGCTGTAACGATGGGGAATAGGACGAATACACAGGATATCTTCTTTGCACGTGTGAATTATTTCAGATATACGTGGACAACATACTGAGCTTTTTTGAGCAAACTAAATGGATATCCTGTGTCGTTAACACTTAATCTCGTTAACCCGTCGTGTCTCAGTGGACTAAGTCTAAGTGAGTTGTTCATTGACTGCCACTAACACCCAACATAACCTAAATTGTGAATAATTTCATGGAGAAAATTTTCTTTTTTTTCGTTTTTTTTTTTTTGCCTGGTAGAGCATTAAATGCGGATTTAAAAAAAAAGTTTGTTTTTCCGAAATATAGGTCTCCAAAGCTTGAACGTATAATCGCGCATAACTCTGTCATTTATTATCCGATCCTGATGAAATATATTTCATAAATCGATAAATTTATATTCGCCCGGCCGGGCTCAGGCAGGGGGGTTCAAATTCCCTCTGTACCTAAGTTGATGTGTGACAAAATCGGAAAAATCGCGTTTTTAGAAATATTTTTTTTTTAGTTTGGTGTAAAAACTGCAACAAAGGACGACAGAAATAAAAGACAGCAACAACAAAAAACAAAATCAAGTTGATTTAACCAAAAACGAGAGGTTAAAAAACATTTTTTTAAATGACCCCTCAATTGGTTAATAAAAGGAAATATATTTATATACAGAGTTATAGAGTTTCACAAGGGCTTTGCAATGATTAGGGTAGGGTAACCGTTCAATTAATCATTATTCGGTTAATCGATTAATCGTGCTATAAAATTAAACGACCATTTTAATAATTACACTTTTTGTTTAACGATTAACTTGAACAAATCAGTGCGATTAATCGATTAATAATCAAACAGTCCGTCTTGAAACACTCATACAATGTGGCATCTCACGTGACAACGATTTGTGAACAAATTTCATAACTTTACACACATTTCGAACAGATTTGATAGTTTGTTAGGAAGAAGCTTCGCTCAGTGCTTTGGCTCATAGATATAATTAACAAAAATTGCCTCAAAATTGGTTAATTAAATTGGGTGTAATAGTCTAATGAAATTCCAAGACCCACTGGTGGCTTTGTATGGGGGTATCAAAATGCCTGGTCCGATTCTGCTCAAACTATATGCAATAAGGATAATAGTCAGAAAATTACGTTTTGCAAAATTTTTGTAAAAATTAATCAATCCAATAGGGTGTTATAGAGCGATATAGTTTCCTTTGTATGGGAGGTACCCGAAAGCGGGAATTTTTGGGTCCAAACTTTGAGATTTTTTAAATTTTGAATTGGTACCAAAAGTCACTAATTTGCATGTTGCTGCAACTACGATTTGTGAATTGTACCTACATATACTTTATAATGAAGTTACTTGTGTTATGTTTTGTTTTGTGTTAATAAATGTGCCTAGTACAATGTTTGAACACTGTTTTCTTTTTTTGTTTGTTTTATTTTATTCGAATAATCGATTAATCCAATAACTTGATTGCGTTTTTTTCGGTTGTCAGATTGAAAATAAAATATAAGAGATTGGTTGAAATGGAATGTGAAAGTGAAGATAGTGAAAATTCAAAAATACTATTACTATCAGTAGAAAGTGAAAATTTTATTTGTAATCCACATGCAGCGTTTATCGGCCAAAACTCTTCTTAGTACAAGTAGGGAAAATATTTATTTTATATTTGGGTATACAGAAACATTTTCTTTCAGGTCATTTGATTATCTGGATAGAAAAGACGAAGTTTTAATCGGTGTAGGTGTTGATGGTCTAAAACTTTTCAAAAGTTCTAACAGTTTTTTGGCCCATTCTTGGAAAAATTTTAGGCTTTGATGTTAGCCCTTTCATAATCGTGTGTTTTACAGATTTTAAGAAGGCCGCGCAATGGTTAGTGTGCGCGGCTCTTGTACATGAGAACGTGGGTTCGATGACTGCTCAGACCACCTTACATTTCATTCGACGACGGTCACCTCGCATAGTGATGGCGACACTATGAGTACGTAGCCACGAAAGCTTCTCAAAAATACCGTTCGGAACCTGTGTCAAACTGTAGGTCCCAATCAGTGAGAGTAAAACTAGAAAGCGCACATCTCACTGATTGTGAGAAGCTCTCTTATGTTTCAATAAAATAAAATCTTAAACGTGTTAATTTACAAAAACAAATAAATGTGTGCTGTTATTTCGCCTCCAAAAACAAACATTTTTGCATTTCAGTAAAATGGTCCTAACTTTGGAACGGTAAGACCTCTGTGCTTCGCTTTTGTCATTTTGGAAAGGTAAGAGGTATGGCTATCTTTCAACAGAAAAAAACATAAGCTACCTGCCATCTGGCTGAGCAAATTGAGGTTATGTGAATTTTTTTCCCTTTTTTTCGAAAGCTCTGTATCTCGGCGATTTGACTTTTATTTTTTGGCGTAGAATACGTCTTACCTTACGGTATAGGGAGTCATGTCAGATTGTTATTGTTATAATCTTTAGTTCATTGATTATGAGGAAACGGCGAGATAACTTTTTTTAAAAATTTTTTTGTAGGTGGTAAATGAAGATGTTATCTTTCGTTTGATATACATTTCATATTGGTTGATATCTTCCTAATATTTAAATTTCTCAAATGAAAATTGTTTAAACACATACACTCAAACATATGTGTGGTATTTGGTTGAGTGTTTGAGTTTGTAGCGTGAACACAAACTATGCTGCTGTTTCAGTGTGGACACAAACGTTCGGCTGTTGTTTTGATTGATGAAATATTGAAATTTCGTATATTTACTTATGTATTTAAGTGAAACAAAATGTTAAATGTGAATTTGAATTTAACATGGATATATAATTATAAAAAATATATGAAAAAATTAATTCATACATTTTTATGTTAAATGAAAGTGCCGCCAAGATGTGGTTTTATACCAATGATGTGGTTAATTTAAAAAAAACTTAATGGCCGTGTCTCTGACACAGCCTGCAGGGACAGTCCGTGGCCGAAGGACTCGGACAACTGTCTGCTGTTTTTTTAATATTTATTATTATTTTTTATTGATTCTGAAAGGCCTCTTAAAGACCTTTCCAACAAGCCCAAATACAAGAAAATCCGACCACTGGCTCAGAAGTTAGCAACTTTACCCAACTACCCTCCGACCGTCAATCCGAAAATTTTGAACCCGCTGCCATTTCGCACCATTGCATTTTCGGACATGGTCCTAGTGGACTTTTCTTCATGAAATGAGCCAAGGAATACGCTGGACAAATTTGTCCGGAACTTCCTGAATCACCCTGTATTAAAAATTGTTAAGAAGCGAAACAAAATTTTGCAGCAGATATTCCTTCGGCTAGAAGGCAGGCTCTTCAATCAGATTCATGCAATGTTCGTAAATTAGGTGGCTTTAATATAAACCACAAAAAAGAGAAAGCTAGCTTCTGTTTCAGCAAAAAGTCAGGACTCATGAAAATAGTTAGCGTAATAAATTTAACCGAATCGGAAGAATTTGTATGCTAAGTTTTCCGAAAGACAGAACTATTTCGTTGCGAGTGAGTTAAGTAATGAAACCACAGTATTCAAAAGAGAAGATACAGATTTTAAATATTTTTGTATTCCCCACGGCAGCAAGATTCTTCTCATACCCCTTTCTACACCATCTTCTCACTAATTCACACATTTTATTTCAACCAATCTTGGATTAAGCTGATACTCAATCAACCTTATTTCGGTTGTCGTCGTCGTAGACCCAATTTTTAATGAGGACTTTAAGGAATTTGGAAAACAAAAATTTGTACAATGATTAAAGGCAGTAGTTTTTGGATCATAGACATCAAAAACGTCGAAAGTAATGAAAATATACCGAAGTTATGAAGTTGTAAAGTTCACAAAAATCTCATGACGACGACAACGGGTATAAGTCCGAATAATTATTCTGTTTATATAATTACATGAGTCTTTCCAATTAATCGCATGTGGAGCGTGACGTTAAAATTACGAGATAGTCGTATACGTTGGCTGGAGATAGGGAACCACATCCATCGAGATCATATTTGGACAAAGAAAATGCGAAAACTGAAGGTAAAGTAAAACTAATTATTTTTTAATAAATTGTATTGTTTTACAATTGTTTGTTTTTTCATTTCAGACTTTTTGCAATATTAAAAAATATAACGGACAGGCTTGGAAATCTTGAGCAAAATGTAAGAATACAAATATAATTTATTTTAAAACTATTATTACATATTTTGTCCTTACGTTTTAGGTACATATTATTAGGACAAACCAACATGTAATTACACAAAATCAGCAACAACTTGCCGCTAAGTTGGAGAACATCGAAGAATGTGTAAGAATCTGCCACTTTCAATCTTGGGTTAAAAAGAGAACATTCGATGACAGACGGTATATTAAAATTTCATGTCATAATTCTCAACCTTCGAAATGGACAAAGAAAAAGCTTTCGACCACGCGTCGCATGAAGGTATATAGCTTCATCTCAAACAGAATGTTCTGTATACAATATGGTAATATTTTCTCAGATTTTGAAAATGTCCACACAGGCGTTGATCAGGGTTCTACTTTGGCCCCACATAGATATAACATATTTATGAACGACTGTCCTCACCTTGACGTAAATTCGAGTGGCTTTCTTATATAGCAGATGACTCATTTCTGTGCTCGTATGATGATTCCCCTCTTACTGTATTGAATAATGTCAAGCAACATGTAGTGAAAGTAAGAAGCTTTTATGATGCTTGGGGAATTAAGATAAACATTTCAAAATCTGAGACTATTTGTATGGAGAAATTTAAGTATTTTGTTGTACCAGAGGGCAAAATGTTAACGTTATATATTCACGATACAGAAATTCCGTTTAAAAATAGCATAAAATAATTAGGCATTGTCTTCGATACTCTAATGAAATTTAACAAACACGCACGACCTGTGATAAGAAATACTTACAAAGTACTAAATTCATTGTTTAAGATACTTGCAAATAAAAATTTGCCTGAAAATACCAATAACGCACAGAGTTCAGTACATACATATTTATATTTACAATTTTACTTTTTATATTTATGTCATTTAATTTATTTCAACTACTTTATTTCTGACCTTAATACACGCTTATCTCATAGTAGTCACGGGAGCAAGGACATTTTCAATTTCTATATATTAATACAAATTAAAAGAAATGTAAGGATATAAAATCGTTATACAACTTGCTCTAGTGCTACAGGCCACCGACGAAAAATTATATTCTTGAATTCTACGTAAAGCCTTTGATAAATGGTAAGTATTATAGAGCGAACCAGGACTAATTATGTTAAAACCTGGCATTTCTCGTTTATTATTATTAAATAAATCATCCCGGATACATTGTAATAATTTGCAAAGATAAATCGGTAGTTCAAAATCAATATCTACCTTTAAACCCAATTGCAATACATGTTCCTTCGCCCACTCCTGGAAGGGATTCTGAAGATTTTATGGCAATGTTCGATTGAGATCAATTCACCTCAGAGTTTACGGGTTCTCTATGTCTCGAAAAACGATGCTACTGTAATTGTTTCATTGACTTTGTGCACAAAGGATGATGGTGCTTCGTCTGTCCAGTCATATTAAAATCATGTATGTATGTAGATACGTGTTGGCTTGCATGTGTGATGTTTGTTAAATGGCCGATTCAAAAAAAAACAGGGTCATTACCCTGGAAGCCGGAGAATTGAAAATGAGTCACAAATTATAACTATTAAAAAACTCAATCGATTTTTTTAACAAAAATTAATTAATGCACATAGTACGTATAATTTTATTAAATATGCGCAATTTGCATTATATTTTCATTTATCAATCATTTTACCGCTGGCAATATTTTACTAACTCTACCACCAACTACAACTGTAGTTGCATCTACTGGTCAAAGAAACAAAGACATCACACTGTGACGAGCGAAAAAAATAGGCAGAGAGGGTAGGAGGAGGTTGATATGTATATCTTTCAGCTTTCGGATAAAGAACTTCACGTCTCTCATGGAAAAAAGAAAACAATGAAGACAAATTTGTAATCGGCCGGCGAGTTGTTATAGCACGCGGTGCTAAGTTCGTAGCCATGCGCTGCCCAGATACCAATCCTGACACATGTATGACACAGACAAACAGCAACCAATCAATGTACTACGGTCCGAACGGCAAGGCTGCTCTCTAAGCTTATTTACCATCAATCTTAAACTGGAGAACCGTGTTCAGTAGACATCTTAAAAGACTATTCAGTTGCACGGACACTGCATGCCACTTACCTGCTAATTGCTTCTTCAATAACAGCGACGACTGAGGCTCCGACATATTTATTAAAATGTATATCCTAAATGTTTCTATACGAACAAAATACTTTGCAAACTAAATTTATCAGTCCTTCGATAATGTTTATTCGCTTTTTGCAATATATGGGGTATACTGACGGCCTCAAGCTAATAAAAAAATTCACACCGAGAATAATTTCCAAAATGCCGCAGAGGATCGAATATGTCAACGATTAGCCAGCCGTCTAGGTGAATTTCTTTACAGCAAAATTGGCAAATTTTGACTGCGGCATATAACAACGAGTAAATACCGAATACCAGTAAGTTCAGTTTTTGGTATTTGCTTTGGCAGGGTTGTAATTGCCGGAAATGTGTTCAATGTACACCTCATGGTACAATAAACAAGGTCGACGCATAGAAAAACACAAGAAATTACGAGTTAAAACTATCTATCAGGTATCCGCATTAGAAATTCCTGATTTCAGTGTTGTACACAGCTGAACCTGCATTTAATTACCTCGTTTATGTAGTTCTCGAATCGAAAAAGTTTTCACATGAAACACGTGAATTGAAACAAAAACGCTAGGAATCGGCACAAAAAACCGCTTCTCACATGTGACTGTTTCTACAACATTTGTTTTGCGAAAACTTTCTGTGACGTACTGCTTTTTTTCATTCTTATTGGAAAAATGTGAGAAAATCTGTTTCTAAAACGTAGGGAGTCGAAAAAATTAAAATGTGAAACGTCAAAAATACCCACAAATTAACACGATGCGAGATTTACAGCCAATTCACACGACAAACAGCTGATATTCGTTTCACCTAACAGTCATCAGAACGACAATGCAAAAGAAAATCAATGCGAATGAATACGTAAACCTTTTAGTACGATTTTTGATTTATCTATCTCTTATCGCTGTCATCTATGCGAACCTACATGTCAAAACAGTCACTTGTCTGTTTGTTATCGCGTAAACAACTACAAGTAATTGTTGTGGCAAAAAACAAAGAAAAAATGGTAACCTCCCGTGGCTGCAAACCGTAAAAATGTAGACAGTTATTGTATTGTTTCTACAAAAACGTTTTTTTAAGAAATTAAAACTTATTTTTTAGGTGGAGAAGATATGAACTATGTATATCTTTTCTGTTATGTATTTCAATTATTTTTTTTCCAAAATATTATAGAGAAATCAAAAAAGCAAGAAGAAAATGCAGTTGAATATATGTCTATACTTCTTTTTGTTGTGTTTTTTCGCACTAATTTATTTTGTTTGTTTATATTTTTTTCTTACTTGACAGCTTTCTTGGAATATTCCAATCAAAATATCATAAATGTTGTCTCTTTTCGCATTGATATACAGAAACACTTTTTACTCACAAATCGAGAAACGATGGAATTTTTGGTTTCATGCTTAATGAAAACTTTTTCGATTCGAGAACTACAGAAACGAGGTATAGGTCGACATGTAAACAAAACAACCCGTAGCTCGTTTCTATAGTTCTCAAATCTAAATCTAAAATGAGCTAAAAGCATATGTATATCAATGCCAAAAGAAGCAACACTTACGGCGTTTTCAGTGGAATATTCCAAGAAAGCTGTCAAGTAATAAAAAATATAAACAAACAAAATAAGCTAGAGCGAAAAGGACAAAAAAACAGTAGTTGTTTTAAAGGATTCGCATGTACTGCTGCTCACATATTGTGTTTGAATTTTACCAATTCGTCTCTTGCAAATTCCAAACTAGTTGACATATGTATGTAAATTCAACTACATTTTCTTTTTGCTTTTTCTGTAATATTTAGGAAAAATTTTTGAAATATATAACAAAAAGATTTTTAATTTCGTTTTGGCGTAGAATACGTCTTACCTTACGGTATAGGGAGTCATGTCAGATTGTTATTGTTGTAATCTTTATTTCATTGATTATGAGGAAACGGCGAGAGAACTTTTTTTAAAAATTTTTTTGTAGGTAAATGAAGATGTTATCTTTCGTTTGATATACATTTCATATTGGTTGATATCTTCCTAATATTTAAATTTCTCAATTGAAAATTGTTTAAACACATACACTCAAACATATGTGTGGTGTTTGAGTTTGTAGCGTGAACACCATAGAATAACACATACGTAGAAGGTTTGATTCGCTCAATAAATTAAACGTCATAGGTACGATGGAAATTACACAGTGGAGGGTGGAAAATATGGGTTCAATAATACCAGATGGTGGCAATAGTATACAGCGATCCACAAAGGAACTACACCCGAATTTCGTGTTTTTGTGGCAAACTAGTTGTGTTAAATACAATACAAATGAATACCAACGTTAAAAGTCAACAAAAGAGTGCAAAATACATTTAAATTTTTCAGTTCTACACCAAAACGACAGGAAATAGTTAAGTGAACATATTTTGTACCTCCACCTGGTGTATGTAAACATTTCCACAGACCTACCGAGAGAGTGTGAAATGAAACGTCAGATGAGAGAATAAGTTCTTCTATAGTATGTGTTATTCTATGGTGAACACAAACTATGCTGCTGTTTCAGTGTGGAACCATAGAGTAAATATGGGTAGAGAAAATCTTTCACTCACCAAATTTCTGACATTTGTCCTCGTGTGATGTATACGTTTGATGTTGAAAAGAATTGCTTTACTAATACCAGATAGAGGCAATGGTTCAAAACAACGAACAAAATAACAACAACGGCATTTCGTTTTGTGTGTTAAAATTAATGTGTTAAATACAACACAAATGTATGCTAACAATAACAGTCAATAAAAAAGTTTAAAACACATTTAAATTTCACAGTTTTTCACCAAAATGGCATGAACAATTAAAGCAAGAAGTTATTGTAATTCCACCTGGTGTATATCACTTTTCGTCAAACATCTCTCTATCACACCGACCGCATCACGAAGAGTGTGAAAGGAAACGCAGATGAGACAAATGGCGGCTCTACTATAAAATTACTCTATGTGTGGAACAAACCTTCGGCTGTTGTTTTGATTGATGAAATATTGAAATTTCATATATTTACTTATGTATTTAAGTGAAACAAAATATTAAATGTGAATTTGCAGGGACAGTCCGTGGCCGAAGGCCTCGGACAACTGTCTGCTGTTTTTTAATAATTATTCGGTTCAAGATCAATAACTATTATTTCGTAGAAAAAGTATATTTTTATAGAAATATTACAAAAGAAACAAAAACGATGTACAAGTAGACAATCAAAATTTCTCTTCACTCAAATGTCAACAAACAAAACGAGTGAAACCCTAGTACTTCTCTACTCTCTGTCTTACTCTCTTCATTGAAGCAGCTTTTTGATAGTGTTATTGTATATAACTATACAAATTCCAACCATGTTGAAGTAAAATTACATAAACTATGCAAAAAGTATGAAATAAGCAAGATATGACGCGAGAGAGAAATGAGTTTGAGTGAACTCCTAGTACTTTTTGGTTCTCTTTTACTAGGGTTGCCAAGTTGCGCACATCTTCTGGTCGTCTAATTGTAAATCAAAGACGATTTAGAATTAGACGACCAGAAGATGTGCGCAACTTGGCAACCCTGGTAAAAGAGAACCAAAAGGTGTTAGGAGTTCACTCAAACGCATTTCTCTCTCGCGTCATATCTTGCTTATTTCATACTTTTTGCATAGTTTATGTAATTTTACTTCAACATGGTTGGAATTTGTATAGTTATATACAATAACACTATTAAAAAGCAGCTCGTGTATTTAAATATTCATTGAAGAGAGTAACAGCCAATTCATGTAACTCAAACGAAAATGTATGCGAAAGAAAATCAGTCACTCACTTTCGTTCGTAATTGGATTCAGCTAAGGTTCTTTTGTTCTTTCGCATAGCTTTACGTCTGTAACGTAAGCAATTTATAAGTTGTCATATTACATTGTGGCCAGATCAACAATTTCATAAATTTCCCAAAAATTCCCTTAAAAATGTGGGATATTTTAAGGGATTTATCATAAAAAAATACAACTCTGTCTGAGAGTAATCAGCTGGATAGAAATGAGAAGGTAAATACAAACAAAAAAGCAAATAATATTTTTTTTATTCGTGTTTATTCGCAAACTCTGGATTCAGCTCCATGTGCTCAACCAACGCATGTAGCTGCTGCTGTGTAGACTTTCTATTGCTAAGATAATAATAATATACTATTATTTATTGACCACTTACTATAATTATGTATATTATTATTTACTTACCATTTACTCTCCGATACTGTAGTTTCCATTTTTTCTTTGTTTTTTTGCCACAACAATTACCTGTAGTTGTTTACGCGACAACAAACAGACAAGTGACTATTTTGACATGTAGGTTCGCATAGATGACAGCGATAAGAAATAGATAAATCAAAAATCGTACTAAAAGGTTTACGTATTCATTCGCATTGATTTCCTTCCGCATTGTCGTTCTGATGACTGTTAGGTGAAACGAATATCAGCTGTTTGTCGTGTAGCATGCGAAAGAAACGTTCGCATAAGATACATGAATTGGCTGTAAGAGAGGGAGTAGAGAAGTACTAGGGTTTCACTCGTTTTGTTTGTTGGCATTTAGTGAAGAGAAATTTTGACTGTCTACTTGTACATCGTTTTTGTGTAAATCGTCTTTGAAAGAAATGTGAGAAGTTTATTATTATGGCAGAATATAGCTATTTCCATGCCCACCAAGGTACACAGAAAAAAAACCTAGTGTAATATTACCCACATTCATGGTCTGATATCAGCCAATTCACTAGGCAACATAGGGCCAGCTATTTAATTTGGCAATATTACCAATCAATGTAGGCAACTTCACGTTGACAAACCATAAAGAAATTTGCCTTTCATATTTGTAGATTTACCCAATGCAAAAAGGCAATGGACAAAATTTACTGCGGGTGATTTAAAATGTGAATTTGTGCAAAACGTACAGTGCAATATTGATAGAAACAATGTTTTTTTTCAATTTTTTTTTTATTTTATTTATACATACATATTTATTTTTAATTTTATACATACGTATATATTGCTGTTAAGCTTATAATCACCATGTAATTGGCAATCACAAGTAAAACTTTTGAAATGAAAACTTATTTAAATATAATAATCATCGACTTGTCCGAAACTATATCAACGTTTGCTGTTTTCTAAAGTTTGCTGATCAAAACGTATTAATTACGTACTTAATTGTAATGCGGCTAAAATACTTTTGTTGATGCTTTAGTTTGCTACTCGGAGGAAAGGTCTGGTAGTACTTTGTTTTCTTCCATCTTCGACAAAACAGACAACTTCTGTCCTATTGTGACTGCTGCTGCACCAACACTTGGTGGGTTTTCAGTTTCAGCTGGCTCCTTCTTAAATATCATCTTCTGCGGTTGACACCTTGAGTTTTGGCATGATTTTCAATTTAATATTCTTGTTTCTATTCACCAGATGGGCATATTGCCTAAGAACTTCTGAGATAATCTTACCATTTCATCTTGGAGTTTGAACTGCCTTTCACCACAATTAGGGAATTCACATGGTCTCCTAAAGTCATTAGTCGTAAAGTCATATTTAACAAGTTAGTACATATGACTTACACGCGATTCATACGATGACTTTTACGACGTTGCTTTTGCAACGTCTGTTTTTACATATAGGCGAACGGTGTAGAGAAGCAAGAGGGGTAAACAAAAAGACTCGGTTTCTGTTTTTCGTGTCTTTTTTCATATTCCTCTTTATACTAATTTCTTTTTTTCTTGATACGTTTTATTCATTTTCGTACTTTGAAGTAGCCAGGTGGCATTAAGAAAAATATATTTTAGAATTGACTACAGAACTTGGGAAGAAACAAAATTTTTCGAATAGTAAAAGTAAAAATGCGGAATAATGAATTTTTATTTAATATTTAGGCGTAAATTGGTTTCAATTAATTCAAATAATTTTTGTATACAGACATATGTATTTATTGATGCGAATAATCTACTAAAGCATATTAACCGATTAAACAATAACAATCAAACGATTAAACAATAACAAAAACGTCAAATAAACGTCAAGCAACAGACCACTTCCTGGAGGGATTTTTTCTAACCCGCTTTGGTTTAATCTGTAACAGCAGTAAATTTATATTTCTCTTTTTTTGTGCACAACTTACCGAAATGGTTTCTTCTACTTCCATTTTATAAAATTGTTTAATTAGTTGATAACTTTACGAATTAAAATTAATTATTAGTTTATGTTGTAGAAGTGTACAAAATTGTTTATTTCAATTGAAAATAAAAAACAACTGAGTAAATAGTAGACAAAAAACAGCTGACACTGAACATACTACATAGTACACTGGAACAGACATGCTCAGGTTGTATAGTCGTAAAATATATTTACATGAAGAATACCAACAACATATTTACAACTGTTGTATTATTTTAGCATATACGATAAATACAACACAATAGTACACCATGTGAACTCCCTAAATGTGTTTATCATGGTCATCATGATTTACTCTGATGGTAGTGATACCGAATTCTGTTATGTTATGTAGTGGTTGAGGGTGCGGAGGTATTGTCGGTATTGTATCCCCATATTAGGAGGCAATTGTTTGCTGCTCAGCAAACTATTTAACATCTTTCTCAGTTGTTCACAAGGGTATGTAACGATGTGGTACTGTTGTTGAGTTGACTTCTTTAGCATATCATCTTTCTTATCTTGTTAGGCCCTTGTTTGATACGCGTAAATGTTATTCAGCTTTGCTGTTTCACGGGTATAAGGCTTGTCGCCGCCATACAGAACGAGGTAACACCCGTATACGTATTTTTCTGCACACTACGCTGTTGCTGTTGAGGTTGTTGCGGAATATTGTCTTACCACAATTCATCTTTGTTGCTGTGGCTGTATTAAAGAACAGCAGCGCCGGCTTGTAGGCTGCTGAAAAATAGAATTGGAAAAAGGCTTACTCTCTCGACATAGTAAATCTCCTCGATTACATTACAAACCATTACAATTTTCTTTGGATATATTTCCATTGTACCAGTATAGGCTCGGAACAATTTTAATAGAATAATCATATTCCATTCGTCATATTCGGCGACCTCCACGACGTCGCCCTGAAGGCAGCTACACATATTGAGGGCATCGTTTACTACCTCACATTTCTGTTCCAAATCACTAAAATAATCGGTTGAGGCACTTAACACCACTTCAAATTGCGAATTGTAACGGATTTTAAGAATTAAATCGCAATAGTTCATTTTTTGAAGATGTTTTGTAGTTTCTGACGAAAAAAAGCTCCGCAGTTGTGGTAATTATCTCTATCTTTATTTTGTTGACATTCTAATAACAAAAAGTAGAGTTGCCAAAATGCATATGTAAATTCAGAATTGAATTCACTTTTGATTTTGACAAAATTTGTACTTTTTCTTGTCCTCATACAAAAAAAGTCACCAAACCCAAACTAGGCAATATTACTTATGGTAATTTTTTCTGTGTATATCATCAGCTCCCTTTTCCACAAGTATTTAGGTATATTATTGTGGCCGTCGGTGGTGCAATGGTAGTTTGCGCGGCTCTTGTGCATAAGAACGTGGGTTCTATCCCTGCTCTAAGAACCTTAAATTTCTTTCGACGGCGGTCACCTCGCTTAGTGAAGGCGACACTATCGAGTATACAGCCATGAAAAAGCTTCTCAAAATACCGTTCGGAACCGGTGTTAAACTGTAGGTCCCAATCAGTGAGTAGAAAACAAGAACGCGCACAGCTCACTGGTTGTGAGAAACTCTCCCTAATCCCTCCATGAGATGTAACGGGAACCATATATTTATTTATGTAGGTATCCACAACAACAAATACTTTGCCATTACCATCAATGTTCACAACATTTATTTCCTATACATGCTTTCATCGAATGTTGGTGTTTCATAAATAGGAGTGTTGAGACAATTCTCGCCAAGTTGAGAGAAAGAATATCAAAATCTCGCACCGTTTTAATTTGTGAGTCTTTCTGACCTTTAAAATTTAAATTTTTTCGACTCCCTACTGTTTAGAAACGGGTTTTCACTCATTTTTTTTAATAAGCATAAAAAAACAGTATGTGGCAGAAAGTTTTCCCAAAACAAATGTTGTAGAAACAGTCACATGTCAGAAGCGATTTTTTGTACCGATTCGTGGCGTTTTTGTTTCTTGTGAAATCTTTTTCGATTCGAGAACTACAGAAACGAAGTACTGCATTTCAGAACTCATGTTCTGGAACCCCCAGGCCTAATTATTTTTATCACATTCTTATTCATTTTTATTTTAAAGAATACAAATATGACTTGTATATTCAAGAGAGAGTTATACAAACGTGTCTATAAGTAAACCGTTTATTTACTGGTTAAACCCTGAATTGTATATATTCTTAAGCCCACGACTGTCTTGAAAAGCTGTTGTCACTCCGACGGCTTACATTATATCAGTCTAATATTTTACACGACTAATGGCCAGTTTCACAGTTGAAAATTCTCCATTTAAATGTAGTTTAAATGTCCGATGCTTGTCATTTAAATTTCATTTAATATAAAAAATGTCTGTGAGCTTTTAAATTGAACTTTTAAATGACGAGTGTGAAACTCGTCATAACTGCTTTAAACATCGGATGAGTGGACAATTCAAGTCAGTCTCTCTCTAGTGGCGTTCGTAAGGTACTCACCAATAAATACCACACTGAACTCAAAACTAACCCCCGCATTTAACCCTTTTTCTTTCTGTTTTAAAATACTTGCTAAAAACCCCCTGTAACCGTAACATTTTGGTTCTACAAACCGGATCAGCAAGTGTTTTAAATACGAAGATATTGTAATTCCAGATATTTGCCTTTACGCGTCAAACTACCCCCTCTGCAGATTAGTCAGTTTCACCTTGGCACGTACATCAGGCCCCTTCTGGAGAAGTGATAAGTTTTGTGCGGAATATCAGTTGCCTGGCTTGTTCTTATTGAGTTTAAAATCAAAACGTATACATATTTACGTCATAACAAGAGGTACGTGTTCCATATTAAAAATATTATTTCACAAAGACAAAAAGTAATAGAATAGAACGGTAAAATTAGTCTAAAAACCAACGAGTAGAAAATATGCACCGCATATTTCAAACAGAATCCACAATATAACTCACAGTGATATTTATGATATTTCGTTCCCTGCGTTGTGTGTGATACACTTAAGAGACAAACTTTAACATTGTTCGAACTTTCTCATACCAAGCTGGTACATATTTTTTTATATTTTTTTTTTTTTTAATCGAGTGAACCCATCGCCGCCACTCTTACCCGCCCCTACCGACCGAGAGGGCCACGTCCCCATAACGTGAGGACAGCGTACACATTATAGACCGGTATATAACGGGAGAGCAAGGATCATAAGTTCACACGTTACAACCAACTACAGAAATTCTTCACCAGTTGGTATTACACTAACATAAATAAGTATAAAAGCACATCACGAGATATTAATATAACAGACTTCATAATATATAATAATTACGAGCAAAACGAAAACCAAATTATAAATCAGACCAGATAGTAAGGATAAAGTAAATTAAATTTACATATGTCCTAGTACTTTTTGGTTCTCTTTTACTAGGGTTGCCAAGTTGCGCACATCTTCTGGTCGTCTAATTGTAAATCAAAGACGATTTAGAATTAGACGACCAGAAGATGTGCGCAACTTGGCAACCCTGGTAAAAGAGAACCAAAAGGTGTTAGGAGTTCACTCAAACGCATTTCTCTCTCGCGTCATATCTTGCTTATTTCATACTTTTTGCATAGTTTATGTAATTTTACTTCAACATGGTTGGAATTTGTATAGTTATATACAATAACACTATTAAAAAGCAGCTCGTGTATTTAAATATTCATTGAAGAGAGTAACAGCCAATTCATGTAACTCAAACGAAAATGTATGCGAAAGAAAATCAGTCACTCACTTTCGTTCGTAATTGGATTCAGCTAAGGTTCTTTTGTTCTTTCGCATAGCTTTACGTCTGTAACGTAAGCAATTTATAAGTTGTCATATTACATTGTGGCCAGATCAACAATTTCATAAATTTCCCAAAAATTCCCTTAAAAATGTGGGATATTTTAAGGGATTTATCATAAAAAAATACAACTCTGTCTGAGAGTAATCAGCTGGATAGAAATGAGAAGGTAAATACAAACAAAAAAGCAAATAATATTTTTTTTATTCGTGTTTATTCGCAAACTCTGGATTCAGCTCCATGTGCTCAACCAACGCATGTAGCTGCTGCTGTGTAGACTTTCTATTGCTAAGATAATAATAATATACTATTATTTATTGACCACTTACTATAATTATGTATATTATTATTTACTTACCATTTACTCTCCGATACTGTAGTTTCCATTTTTTCTTTGTTTTTTTGCCACAACAATTACCTGTAGTTGTTTACGCGACAACAAACAGACAAGTGACTATTTTGACATGTAGGTTCGCATAGATGACAGCGATAAGAAATAGATAAATCAAAAATCGTACTAAAAGGTTTACGTATTCATTCGCATTGATTTTCTTCCGCATTGTCGTTCTGATGACTGTTAGGTGAAACGAATATCAGCTGTTTGTCGTGTAGCATGCGAAAGAAACGTTCGCATAAGATACATGAATTGGCTGTAAGAGAGGGAGTAGAGAAGTACTAGGGTTTCACTCGTTTTGTTTGTTGGCATTTAGTGAAGAGAAATTTTGACTGTCTACTTGTACATCGTTTTTGTGTAAATCGTCTTTGAAAGAAATGTGAGAAGTTTATTATTATGGCAGAATATAGCTATTTCCATGCCCACCAAGGTACACAGAAAAAAAACCTAGTGTAATATTACCCACATTCATGGTCTGATATCAGCCAATTCACTAGGCAACATAGGGCCAGCTATTTAATTTGGCAATATTACCAATCAATGTAGGCAACTTCACGTTGACAAACCATAAAGAAATTTGCCTTTCATATTTGTAGATTTACCCAATGCAAAAAGGCAATGGACAAAATTTACTGCGGGTGATTTAAAATGTGAATTTGTGCAAAACGTACAGTGCAATATTGATAGAAACAATGTTTTTTTTCAATTTTTTTTTTATTTTATTTATACATACATATTTATTTTTAATTTTATACATACGTATATATTGCTGTTAAGCTTATAATCACCATGTAATTGGCAATCACAAGTAAAACTTTTGAAATGAAAACTTATTTAAATATAATAATCATCGACTTGTCCGAAACTATATCAACGTTTGCTGTTTTCTAAAGTTTGCTGATCAAAACGTATTAATTACGTACTTAATTGTAATGCGGCTAAAATACTTTTGTTGATGCTTTAGTTTGCTACTCGGAGGAAAGGTCTGGTAGTACTTTGTTTTCTTCCATCTTCGACAAAACAGACAACTTCTGTCCTATTGTGACTGCTGCTGCACCAACACTTGGTGGGTTTTCAGTTTCAGCTGGCTCCTTCTTAAATATCATCTTCTGCGGTTGACACCTTGAGTTTTGGCATGATTTTCAATTTAATATTCTTGTTTCTATTCACCAGATGGGCATATTGCCTAAGAACTTCTGAGATAATCTTACCATTTCATCTTGGAGTTTGAACTGCCTTTCACCACAATTAGGGAATTCACATGGTCTCCTAAAGTCATTAGTCGTAAAGTCATATTTAACAAGTTAGTACATATGACTTACACGCGATTCATACGATGACTTTTACGACGTTGCTTTTGCAACGTCTGTTTTTACATATAGGCGAACGGTGTAGAGAAGCAAGAGGGGTAAACAAAAAGACTCGGTTTCTGTTTTTCGTGTCTTTTTTCATATTCCTCTTTATACTAATTTCTTTTTTTCTTGATACGTTTTATTCATTTTCGTACTTTGAAGTAGCCAGGTGGCATTAAGAAAAATATATTTTAGAATTGACTACAGAACTTGGGAAGAAACAAAATTTTTCGAATAGTAAAAGTAAAAATGCGGAATAATGAATTTTTATTTAATATTTAGGCGTAAATTGGTTTCAATTAATTCAAATAATTTTTGTATACAGACATATGTATTTATTGATGCGAATAATCTACTAAAGCATATTAACCGATTAAACAATAACAATCAAACGATTAAACAATAACAAAAACGTCAAATAAACGTCAAGCAACAGACCACTTCCTGGAGGGATTTTTTCTAACCCGCTTTGGTTTAATCTGTAACAGCAGTAAATTTATATTTCTCTTTTTTTGTGCACAACTTACCGAAATGGTTTCTTCTACTTCCATTTTATAAAATTGTTTAATTAGTTGATAACTTTACGAATTAAAATTAATTATTAGTTTATGTTGTAGAAGTGTACAAAATTGTTTATTTCAATTGAAAATAAAAAACAACTGAGTAAATAGTAGACAAAAAACAGCTGACACTGAACATACTACATAGTACACTGGAACAGACATGCTCAGGTTGTATAGTCGTAAAATATATTTACATGAAGAATACCAACAACATATTTACAACTGTTGTATTATTTTAGCATATACGATAAATACAACACAATAGTACACCATGTGAACTCCCTAAATGTGTTTATCATGGTCATCATGATTTACTCTGATGGTAGTGATACCGAATTCTGTTATGTTATGTAGTGGTTGAGGGTGCGGAGGTATTGTCGGTATTGTATCCCCATATTAGGAGGCAATTGTTTGCTGCTCAGCAAACTATTTAACATCTTTCTCAGTTGTTCACAAGGGTATGTAACGATGTGGTACTGTTGTTGAGTTGACTTCTTTAGCATATCATCTTTCTTATCTTGTTAGGCCCTTGTTTGATACGCGTAAATGTTATTCAGCTTTGCTGTTTCACGGGTATAAGGCTTGTCGCCGCCATACAGAACGAGGTAACACCCGTATACGTATTTTTCTGCACACTACGCTGTTGCTGTTGAGGTTGTTGCGGAATATTGTCTTACCACAATTCATCTTTGTTGCTGTGGCTGTATTAAAGAACAGCAGCGCCGGCTTGTAGGCTGCTGAAAAATAGAATTGGAAAAAGGCTTACTCTCTCGACATAGTAAATCTCCTCGATTACATTACAAACCATTACAATTTTCTTTGGATATATTTCCATTGTACCAGTATAGGCTCGGAACAATTTTAATAGAATAATCATATTCCATTCGTCATATTCGGCGACCTCCACGACGTCGCCCTGAAGGCAGCTACACATATTGAGGGCATCGTTTACTACCTCACATTTCTGTTCCAAATCACTAAAATAATCGGTTGAGGCACTTAACACCACTTCAAATTGCGAATTGTAACGGATTTTAAGAATTAAATCGCAATAGTTCATTTTTTGAAGATGTTTTGTAGTTTCTGACGAAAAAAAGCTCCGCAGTTGTGGTAATTATCTCTATCTTTATTTTGTTGACATTCTAATAACAAAAAGTAGAGTTGCCAAAATGCATATGTAAATTCAGAATTGAATTCACTTTTGATTTTGACAAAATTTGTACTTTTTCTTGTCCTCATACAAAAAAAGTCACCAAACCCAAACTAGGCAATATTACTTATGGTAATTTTTTCTGTGTATATCATCAGCTCCCTTTTCCACAAGTATTTAGGTATATTATTGTGGCCGTCGGTGGTGCAATGGTAGTTTGCGCGGCTCTTGTGCATAAGAACGTGGGTTCTATCCCTGCTCTAAGAACCTTAAATTTCTTTCGACGGCGGTCACCTCGCTTAGTGAAGGCGACACTATCGAGTATACAGCCATGAAAAAGCTTCTCAAAATACCGTTCGGAACCGGTGTTAAACTGTAGGTCCCAATCAGTGAGTAGAAAACAAGAACGCGCACAGCTCACTGGTTGTGAGAAACTCTCCCTAATCCCTCCATGAGATGTAACGGGAACCATATATTTATTTATGTAGGTATCCACAACAACAAATACTTTGCCATTACCATCAATGTTCACAACATTTATTTCCTATACATGCTTTCATCGAATGTTGGTGTTTCATAAATAGGAGTGTTGAGACAATTCTCGCCAAGTTGAGAGAAAGAATATCAAAATCTCGCACCGTTTTAATTTGTGAGTCTTTCTGACCTTTAAAATTTAAATTTTTTCGACTCCCTACTGTTTAGAAACGGGTTTTCACTCATTTTTTTTAATAAGCATAAAAAAACAGTATGTGGCAGAAAGTTTTCCCAAAACAAATGTTGTAGAAACAGTCACATGTCAGAAGCGATTTTTTGTACCGATTCGTGGCGTTTTTGTTTCTTGTGAAATCTTTTTCGATTCGAGAACTACAGAAACGAAGTACTGCATTTCAGAACTCATGTTCTGGAACCCCCAGGCCTAATTATTTTTATCACATTCTTATTCATTTTTATTTTAAAGAATACAAATATGACTTGTATATTCAAGAGAGAGTTATACAAACGTGTCTATAAGTAAACCGTATATTTACTGGTTAAACCCTGAATTGTATATATTCTTAAGCCCACGACTGTCTTGAAAAGCTGTTGTCACTCCGACGGCTTACATTATATCAGTCTAATATTTTACACGACTAATGGCCAGTTTCACAGTTGAAAATTCTCCATTTAAATGTAGTTTAAATGTCCGATGCTTGTCATTTAAATTTCATTTAATATAAAAAATGTCTGTGAGCTTTTAAATTGAACTTTTAAATGACGAGTGTGAAACTCGTCATAACTGCTTTAAACATCGGATGAGTGGACAATTCAAGTCAGTCTCTCTCTAGTGGCGTTCGTAAGGTACTCACCAATAAATACCACACTGAACTCAAAACTAACCCCCGCATTTAACCCTTTTTCTTTCTGTTTTAAAATACTTGCTAAAAACCCCCTGTAACCGTAACATTTTGGTCCTACAAACCGGATCAGCAAGTGTTTTAAATACGAAGATATTGTAATTCCAGATATTTGCCTTTACGCGTCAAACTACCCCCTCTGCAGATTAGTCAGTTTCACCTTGGCACGTACATCAGGCCCCTTCTGGAGAAGTGATAAGTTTTGTGCGGAATATCAGTTGCCTGGCTTGTTCTTATTGAGTTTAAAATCAAAACGTATACATATTTACGTCATAACAAGAGGTACGTGTTCCATATTAAAAATATTATTTCACAAAGACAAAAAGTAATAGAATAGAACGGTAAAATTAGTCTAAAAACCAACGAGTAGAAAATATGCACCGCATATTTCAAACAGAATCCACAATATAACTCACAGTGATATTTATGATATTTCGTTCCCTGCGTTGTGTGTGATACACTTAAGAGACAAACTTTAACATTGTTCGAACTTTCTCATACCAAGCTGGTACATATTTTTTTATATTTTTTTTTTTTTTTAATCGAGTGAACCCATCGCCGCCACTCTTACCCGCCCCTACCGACCGAGAGGGCCACGTCCCCATAACGTGAGGACAGCGTACACATTATAGACCGGTATATAACGGGAGAGCAAGGATCATAAGTTCACACGTTACAACCAACTACAGAAATTCTTCACCAGTTGGTATTACACTAACATAAATAAGTATAAAAGCACATCACGAGATATTAATATAACAGACTTCATAATATATAATAATTACGAGCAAAACGAAAACCAAATTATAAATCAGACCAGATAGTAAGGATAAAGTAAATTAAATTTACATATGTATGTTAATGAATATACAGCACTAATGCAATCGGTTCAAATGACAAATTATGCTGGACTTTGTCGTTTCCCAACTACCTGTGAAATCAATAAACTGGTATAGCTCATTAAAGTCACGACACATTCTCCTAACTGGATCAAAGGACGCATAATTCGAACGCTGAAACTCGATGTGAATGAGTTTATAGTACCTCGTGGGTCTCAATGGGACATTTATGAAAATCTTAGATAACAGAAATTCAGAACATATACATCCATTACTTATCTTCAAAACTGTAATCGAGTTTATCATGGTACGTCTACTACTAAGAGTCGGCAATCTGATCAATGCTAGTCTACTGCTATACGAAGGAAGATTATGGTTCGGGTTCCATTGAAGATTTCTCAGACAAAAAATGAGAAACTGTTTCTGGACCGATTCAATCATATTAACATACAAATTGTACTGGGGGTCCCAAACAACTGATCCATATTCGAGAATAGGGCGGACTAGTGAAGTAAAAAGATTTTTTGTAACGTAGGGATCTGAAAATTCCTTTGCCCAACGTTTAATAAAGTTCAGAACGCCATAAGCCTTGTTTACCATTGTAATTATGTGGGAGTTGAAATTCAAATTTCTGTCCAAGAGAACACCAAGCTCAACAAATAAATCCACCGATTCAAGAACATTGCCACCTAAAATGTATTTTGCCGAAAATAATGATGACCTAGAGAACAGCATATGCTTACATTTCGTAAAATTAAACTCCATCAAATTGGTTTCGCACTACGTCTGGAAAGTAGACAAATCCCTCTGAAGTAAAGTATATTGACAAGGATCCTTGTAAGAAAAATAGATCTTCGCGTCATCAGCGTACATCAACAATTTAGAGTGCATTATGGAGGCGGGTAAGTCGTTAATGAATAACAAAAATAGAACCGGCCCAAGATGACAGCCCTGAGGCACCCCATATGACACAAAAATAGATCTTGAGAATGATCGACCAAATGATACCATCTGTTCTCTGTTCATTAAGTACGAACTAATCCAAAACCCATTGCCCCTAGTTTATATAATAACAAATTGTGGTTAACTTTATCAAAAGCCTTACTAAAATCGGTAAAACTCACATCAGTTTGATCTCCATTAATAAAGCCGTCAATAATAGAAGAGGAAAACTGAAGCAAATTAGTCACGGTGGAACGACCCTTCCGAAAGCCATATTGACATGGATCTAAAATAGAGGAAGCCTGATGAGAAATTACCTCTGTGACTAACTTCTCAAAAAGTTTAGGAATGGCACTCAATTTTGCAATTCCCCTATAATTTGCAACATTTACTAAACTACCAGATTTGTGGAGAGGGATTATATAAGAGCTCTTCCACTGTGCAGGAAAATGACCGAACTTCAACGAAGCGTTAAATAAGAGAGTCAACGGTAAGCTGAGAGAATTCGATCAGTATTTCAACATAGAGTCCGGGATACCATCAGGACCAGCTTTATTCGAGGTTTTCAAGCTGATTAAGTTATCTAGTAACCACGAAGAATTTACGACAGGTGCATCAAACGGAATGGTAGAGCGGACAGTGTACGGGTATGATTTGGAAACATCATAGGCTCGGGTGGAATAAATAGATGCGAAAAAATCGGCGAAACAATTAGCAATAGACTCTTCATCTGAATATTCAATACCGTTCATTTTGATCCTACAAGGTATGGAAGACGAATTACGCTTCAAGTTAACAAATCTAAATAATGATTTGGGGTTCTACTCCTAGCAACAATATACCTAGCATAGTCTGCTAGCAGTCCAGATTTTTTATACTTTTTCGAACATCTATTCCTTACATTCTTGAGACTATTTAGAGCCCTTGAGGACCATGGGGGACCAGTATTACCCATTATTGGCCTCTTGGGTACAGACTTAGAAATATAGCCATTAATAATATTATAGAAATCATCCAGGGCGATTTCAAATTCAAAAGAATTATCACATTGACAAATACTATGCCAGTCGGTATCAAAGATAAGATTATTCAAAAGAATAAAGTTCGCACGCGAAAAGCATAGGCCAACATAGGACAAAGAGCAATTGCAACCAACCTGCATGGTATCATATGTATAATTAATTCCCAGCGTTGGATGGTAACTATCCTCAGGAGAAATTAACGGATCAATTCGAGAAATATCAAAGTTGTTAGAATCATCCACTAAAACTAGATCAAGGACTCGATTCATAGAATTGGGAATGTCGTTCAATTGAATTAACCCAAGTTCGGAAATATGCGTAACAAAATCAGATGACCAATCACATGGTGTCAATGGAGTCAGAGAATTAGTATCGGGTAAAGACACCCATGTCACAGACGGCAAGTTAAAGTCACCCAATACTAAAATACGATCCTTTCTACTGACTAACGCAATAACTTTTGCAATAGCGTCAATATGCTCTTGATATACTTCAAAGCATGAAGATGGCGGAATATAAGAACACGTGACAAACAATTTCAAATCGCCTAAATTAATGGAAACCACAATAAACTCAAGATCGCCAATGTCATCAACTGTAACCAACTCAGAAGATAAAGAAGTCTCAATTGAGCTTAAAACACCACCACCACTTTTACCAAAACGATCTTTTCTATAAACTACGTACTTATTGCAGAACAACTCAGAATTAAAAACATTAGGTTTAAGCCATGTCTCAGAAAATGCAATGACATCAAACTCAAAACCAAAGCTATCAACAAATAATCTGGACAATTTAGTATTCAAACCGCGAACATTCTGATACGCCATATTCAAACTCCCAATTAGTTTTTTGGAGCTGCCTTATCTCCAGACGGTAATCTAGCAAAATTATCACACCTACCATTATCAAGATACTCAAATTCCTTACGAATGGCCTTCTTAGCCGTCTTCTTCCTTTTCGGCGAGGAAGCTTTCGGTGAACCCGCTCTCTTTTCCAATCCCGGATATTTATTAAACATCCCAATAAACTTGGAAAATCGACCAGATAAAGCCGAAAGCTCCTTTTCCATATCAGAAAACTCGGACTTCATGCTTCTGAAAAATTTGTAGAACTCCACATCCAATTTTCTACAATCCAGGAAACACCAACGAAGACCCTTGTCATCACTAAGATTGTCCGCCACTCTTGCATAAAGACCAACACATTTGACATGTACCAAGCCATCACACAACCAACACGAAATAAGAGTATCGTTATCCGATCTAACCTTACAGTCTTTGTTCATGCAAGTCATCATTATAATTAAGTCAGAGTAAAAAAAAAATAAATAAATAAGAAACAAATACTAAAAAACAGAATTCCAAAATCGACAAAATTCCCAAAAACGTATGAACGTATTATCCCTTTGATATTAATTCCCAAAACCAGATGGCAACTCTAAACACAAATATAGAAACAAAGAGAAAGAAAGAAAAAATAAAAATCAAACAACTACAACGTTAGACGTTCTCAACAATGACAACCAAATATTATTGTTGTTGTTTGTGTTTTACACGATCAACAGAATTTCCAATTGCACACAATTATACAAAAACAGTATAAACAAGCACTGCACTTAACACACAATTTAATCAAGCAATGTATTTTAACTTATCTTTGCACTATTAACACAACAAGCACTATTTAAACTTTTAAAATACGAAAATAAAGTAAATTCACGGAGCACAACTAAAAAACGAACTAAACGAGAGTAGAGTCGCCAAATATTGTTCAAAATGTTATGAGAAAATTTAAATCAGCGAGTTGTTAACAGACATTAAGAGTAATTAACATACGGCTGCATTTATAAAACTGAATTCATATCGTAATATCTAATTAGAAGCCATACTCATCAACGGTTATTCATTCTCTGTACGTTCCCTGCAGTATTGGTAATCGACTCTACGCTGATGAGTTCATCGACTACCACAAACCTTTCGTCGACTACTCGCTAAACTACCAGCAATGCTTTTGAGCGGCGAATTTAACAAGGCGATGTCCGCTTTGGTAATGCCTTACTGTTCGTCGATTACTTCATCGGTAACATTTCGTCGACGCATTTATCGGTAACATTTCGTCGACGCATTTATCGGTAACATTTCGTCGACAGGTTAAGAAAAACAATAGAAAATCTCTGGAGACACTACCTTACAGATTACCACTGAGTACCAATGTAATCGGCGATGTAGTCAATGAAAAATCAATGGCGATGTAGTCGATGAAATGTTGCCAGCCACTACTTGTGAAACTGCAGGGTTACTCAACATTGCGAATAGCATAACACTAAATGCATTTGTGTATGTACAAGTAAATCCCATATCTTCCACAACACAAACTACATAGATATCACTGTCTCAATTTAAATGGTATAAGAGAATTGAGATTATCCGCATTCACAACAGTGACCAGTTATTCAACTATTAACTGATACGAGAGAATTATTGATTGTACTACCATTAGTCGCCAGAACTACACTGTTTCCCTCATGATAATTATTTTTATTTTTGCGGATCAAAAATTTTTGCTCTATATTGCTTGTTACGTATTTGCATTTTTCTGATAAATACGAACACGTGGATAGATAAATGTATAGTTAGCTACTTCGAGAAAGTGTTTCGACAAATTGTTTCAACTTCCTCTGGATATATGGAGGACTAAGGCGAGGTGTCTTTTATATTATTTTGAGATATCCCACAGAACGCAATGATATTATTTGCATGAACATTAACGTGAAGTGATTTTATTGAGACTAAACTAGGTATTTGCTTAATCAATTCATCTTCAGTTGGTATTGCTTATACAGCATAACTCAGATTAAATGCTTTGTTTTCAACATATATTCCTTCAGTAATTTAGAGTGATTTATAAGAGAAGCTCGTCATTATTTTGCTTTCTACTCCTTTGGGGTGATATTTAGTCGTCTTAGTCGGTTGACCTAGCCGTCTATGATATAGATACCTTTTCCTGTAGTTGCAATTTGCTAGTAACCTAGTTTCTTTGAAACCTATTGACCATTTCAACCAGTATTTCTCTGCTATCGCCGAATTTCCATACGCTGGAAATTCAAAGGGATGAAATCCTATTCCGTTGGGATTCTCTTCGCGCCGCGTATGATACACTTCTGGGCAAACTTGGTTCTCAAGAGAAGGACGTTGATCTCGAAGGCATAAACGGAAAATTTTTTGCAACCTACAATGCCCACTTACGAATTGGTAGACAAGCTCAGGTCAGGATCAGTGCATAATCTGGAAGCCAATGATGCTCAGCAGAATCACAATACCCACGTCACGCGACCTCCTTGCGATACGGAGAGAGATCACCCTTTTGTGGAGATCACCCTTCTTGGGCCACGTTTAGAGACATGTTTACTGCTCTTTATAAAAACCATTCTCGCTTATCCCCAGTGGAAAAGCTTTGTCATATTTTGAAAAAGACCCAGGGAGAAGCTCGGGCCTTCAGAGAACTTGCCCTCTCACAAATGAAGATTTGAAATGGCTTGGAGAAATCTGGTTGAGAGATAGGACAATAAAAGAGTTCTCGTCAACGCGCAACTAAAGACATTGTTCAACCTGAAACCCATTTCGAAGGAATCAGGTTCTAGTATAAAGGATATTCAGCGTACAATCAATGATTCTATTGCTAACCTGACCCTACTCAAAATTGACACCGATAATTGGGTTATAATTTTCATGTATATCTGCTCTACTTGCCTTCCAGATTTGACACTCAATCTGTGGGAGCAGTCTCTCAACAGTAAACACTAATATGGCCAAATAGGTGGAATGAAACGCTTTCCTGACTGCTCGGTTTCATACTTTAGAATCCGTTGCTGATATCAGGACTACAGCCAACCCTACACCATCTTCTCAAATTGGAGTAATTGGTCTCAGTGGCTCATTAACAGCAACATCCAGCCAATGTCTGTGGTATAACCATCCGGTCCCCGCTCGATAGATCATTCCAAACCGACGTTGAAGTATTTATCGTACGTAAACTCACTGGTCAGTTGGCGTATCAACCCTACATTTCCCCCATTCAGGCCAACTTCGGAGATCTTCAAATGGCGGATTTTGGGACAAACACAGATTCTAACGTAGATCTTCCCTTAGGGGGAGATGTCTATCCCAAGACAATCAGAGATGGAGCTCACTGGGACGATAAACGTCTTGTTGTTGCCCAAAGGATATCATTTGGTTGGATTGTAACAGGCAAAGTAGAGCCTCATGAACCATCCACCAATATAGTTTAATTTTACAACAAAATCTCCCTCAAGGAACAATTAACACGTTTCTGGGAATTAGAGGAAATCCCTGAGGTACCCTTAGTGTCCAAAGAAGACCACTATTGTGAACATTTGTTCCAGTCTACCACATACAGAAATGCATCAGGGCGTTTTGTGGTTTCTCTCCCATTTAAACGAGAATTTTCTAATGCTATTAGTCTGGGGAGTTCCCGCAGTATTGCACTATCGCAATACTTACGAAACGAAGCCAGATTGCGAAAATATCCAAAACTTAAATCAGACTATGACAAGGTTATAAACGAGAATTTAACGCTTGGACATATGACACAAGTTAACACAAATTTGTCCGCCTCTTATTACCTTCCCCATCACGCGGTACTGAAACCTGAAAGCACTACAACAAAGCTTCGGGTAGTGTATAATGCATCTAGTCCGTCGTCTAATGGGACGAGCTTAAACGACATACTGTATACAGGCCCTGTTTTACAGTCAGACTTGATATTGCTACTTCTGAAGTGGAGGCAATTCAAGAACGTGTTTAACGCCGATATCGAGAAAATGTATCGGCAAATTCTTGTAAACTCCAAAGACACACCATATCAAAGAATTCTGCATCGAGATACTCCTTATGAAGAGCCCCATGATTTTGAGTCGAATACCGTCACTTTCGGCTATACGAGTATTGCTAGAACTAGCTAATCAATGTGAGCAAGAACACCCCATGGTTTCTGAAATTCTAAGGAACTTTATGCATGTCGATGACGTTTTATGGGGCTCAAACGATCTTTCCAAAGTAATTGTTGCTAGAGAAGACCTTGTTAAAGTTCTTAAATCGTCTGGATTCTCTCTGAGAAAGTAGACATCCAACAATGCGACTTTGTTACAATGGCTACCCCCTGATCACCTCCTGGACTCTGCATTCCTGAAACTATCTAACAAAAGCACTACTCAAACGTTTGTATTACGATGGAATGCTGGAGGAGACTATTTCTACTTTATCCCCTCAAAATACCCCGTTAAAATACCTTCCCTAAGCCCACTGTACTAACCGCGATAGCATGCCTATTTGACATCTCGTGGGATTACAGCTCAGGAACTTATTGCCAATGATCTATGGTGGAAGGGTCCCCCATGGCTGACTCAACCTAAAAGCCAATGGCCAACGCATCCTGCCACCTGGGAAACTGAAAAAGAGCTACGACCTATAAAAACTCATATTAATCAACTGTCTGAATGCGACATTTTATCACGCTCTTCTGATCTTGCGAGCTATGCGAGTCTTCAGTTACATATTTCGTTTTTTCATTCGACTCATCCCGAATATAAGCGAAAGTATCAATATGGCAGTCAAGCATTATGTCAATCAGAATTAACTTTCGTGGAAAATCGTCTTACAAGGATATGTCAGGAAATGTACTTCCCAGAGTATAAAAATATTGTCCGTAGTATTCAGATACCACGAGGTAGTAGTATTATTTCTCTCAACCCTTTCATCGACGCGGACGGTATCATGAGAGCGAATGGTCGACTTACTCGGTCCCCAATGCTCTCGGACGACGAACGATTCTATCTTAAGATGATTCACAATCTGACAGCTCATGGTGAAAAGTCGCTTATGCTGCGACTGATTCGTACTGAGTTTTGGGTTCTTAAAGTGAGGAATCTAATTAAGACAATTATTTTTAATTGTAAGACTTGCGTTCTTTATAAACATAAATGAGGCCAACAAATAATAGCAGCTTTACCCCCTCAAAGGACGATGTTGACACACCCATTTTCGAATACCGGTGTCGATTTCGCTGGCCCCTTCGACATAAAATCTTATGTAGGACGAGGTACCAAAACCACTAAAGGATTCGTCCTAGTATTCGTATGTTTTGCGACATAGGCTATCCATTTGGAAGTGACGAGCGATATCTCCACACAAGCGTTTATGGCCGCCTTTGAGCGTTTTTTCTCTCGTCGGGTATCACCACACGCAATCTATTCGGATAATGGCACTGCGTTTACGGGTGCAGTCAAGCTTCTAGCTAAAGACCATGCCCATATTCTGTCTTCCGTCGAACAACATATCGCTTCTCAATACGCAATTCATTCAATAGAATGACACTTCATACCCCCTGGTGCGCCACATATGGGGCGCCTGTGGGAAGCAGGTGCGGAAAATTTCAAGAACCATTTAAAACGAATTACTAACTCTCAGATTTTTACATACGAAGAAATTTACACCATTCTTACTCGTATCGAGGCTTGCCTGAACTCCAGGCCCTTGAGTCCCATGAACGATAATGTTTCGGATCTTGCAGCACTGACACCTGGTGATTTCTTACTCGGAACTCCTCTTTTAGCTCCAGCAGAACCCGACCATTCCCAGTTGCCACTCTCACACGTGAATCGATGGCAAAAAACTTAAACTACTCTACCACCAATTCTCTTTAAGGTGGAAAGAAGAGTACCTTAACGAGTTTCACAAGCGAGTTAAGTGGAAGTATCCACAAAGGAATTTTGCTCCTGGGGATCTTGTAGTTGTTAGATATGACAACTTACCCCCTAACCAATGGCGATTGGCTGCATGGGAAGAGTTATATCCGGATCCGATTCTAAAGTTAGACTGGCTGAAGTGAGAACACACAACGGCCTTGTTACCCGACCAATTGTCAAACTTGTCTTGTTACCTAATCAAGAACAACAATAATCCACTTTTCTATATTTTCCAGCATATTATGTCCACTCCACCAAGACGCATGAGAGCTGAGCGCGAACCTGAAGAAGTTAATTGTCACCTTCGCATGTCACGCCCTGCCGTAGAACGGAAGCGCAAAGATTGCCGATATTGCCAAAAGGATCACCCGTTACGAAAATGTCTCAGATTCAGAAGACTTTCTGTCATCAGAAGATTAAATGTAGTGCACCAATTCAAACACTTCGTCAACTGTTTGGCGCACTCTCACCAGCTCCATCGGTGCCGTAGCACCGAAAGATGCAAAGTGTGCTTTGCCAGACATCATACACTTCTTCATGACAGCAGCCCGGGGCAAGCACAATAAATAAAAAAAACAATATCCATAAATTCCAGGGCATTATGTCATCTACATCTTATTATCAAACTTATTCGAATGTATCATTTATATATATATTTTTTTTACTTTTCGTCTCATAACTATAACTTGTACAATGTAATCGAATTCTTTGAGCATTAACACTACCACCCCGCTTGAAGCTTTGCATTAATGCCAGTTGGCGGTATGTCTATAAGTAAACCGTATATTTACTAGTTAAACCCTGAATTATATATATTATTAAGCCCACGACTGTCTTCAAAAGCTTTTGTCTCTCCGACGGCTCACATTATAGCAGTCTAATATTTTACACGACTAACAGCTTTAAACATCGGCTGAGTGGACAATTCAAGTCAGTCTATAGATATCGCTAGTGGCGTTCGTAAGCTACTCATCAATAAATACCACACGGAACTCAAAACTAACCCCCGCATTTAGGACTTTTTCTTTCGGTTTTATAATACTTGCTAAAAACCCCCTGCAACCGTAACATTTTGCTCCTTCGAGCCGGATGCACAAACATATATGTAGACAACAGGCGTGTTTTCATTACAAGCTAGCAATTATCGCTTGCTTGCTAGTAACCAAAACGCCAAATTAGCGACAATTTATTATATTATATATAATCGTCTTGCTCTAATGCATGGTTTGAAGTTATTATTGAACATCTGTATATTCTTCTCCTTGTCTTAGACTCACAATGACGATATCCAACACTGTTTTTCTGATTTTTTCATACTGGTAACTTTCTGCCTTTTTCAACCGAAAATACACATAATCGTCTTACTCCAACGCATGTTTTGTAGTTATCCTTGCAACTGTTTATATTCTTCTGCTTAACGATAACGATATCCAACACAGTTTTTCTGATTGGTAACTTTATGCCTGCTTAGGAGCGAATTGGAAGCGGTAACTTCAAGTGCCGCTTAATATCGCCAAAAAGGATGTACAGGTAGAGAAGAAAAAATTCCACAATTTGGCAACCCTAGTAGAAGAGAACGAAAAAAGTCGACGCGATTCACTCAAACGCATTTCTTTCCCGCGTCATAACTTGATTATTTCATACTTTTTACATACTTTATGAAATTTTATTTAAATATGGTTGGAATTTCTATAGTTAGATAGAATAACATCATCAGAAAACTGCTCGTGTATTGAAATATTTCACGAAGAGAGTAAGAGAGCGAGCAGAGAAACGACACGCTTCACTCGATTTCTTTGTTGGCATTCCACTCCATGAGTACATTTTCTTCTCTATGCAATAGTTGCTTTATAATATCGCTCAGCTCTCCATAGAAACTAAGTTGCAGCGACTTCAAGTTGACATCAACTTATCCATGGTGTAAAGCGGCTATTACCCACGCATACATGTCTGTAGACATGTATGATGGCATACCAAAAAACACTGTCTAATAGCATGTATGTCGTGTATGTCAGACATGTATGTTGGTTTTCAAAAATATTTGATTTTCTGATGTCTGTCGCATACCAACATTCTCATGGTAAAATGAGTAAGGTAAACTCGTTAGAACAGCTGATTTCAACATATTTCTTGCTTAGGTGTTTCTCTTATGTCAAATTCACATGCATTTTGTTTGTGTACTTTTTTGTTTACTTTTACAGTAGATACACACATGAAGAAAATTTGACAGATTATGGACACCAAACAAAAAAAATGCCTGTGTTTGTTGTACCAATTCCTAGTGCGTTTTCCTTACTTATTTTACCGTGAACATACTCGTCTAATAGCGTGTCTGTCATACTTCATAGAAAAATTCAGTTCGCTTTGTGACGTTGATTTGCGCGTATCGTACGGAAAATATTTGTGAAAAAATGACGTCTTTCAATAACGTGAGATTCTGGGAAGAGTTTATAGAACAATATAAAAGCTTACCACAGTTGTGGCAGATAAAATCTGATTTGTACCACAACAAACAATTAAAAATTAACGGGTACAACCAATTAAAAGAAAAACTAAGTGAAATAGAAAAACATCCAACCATTGACAGTGTAAAAAAAAGTAATAATTTACGTTGCTGCTACAGAAGGGAGCTGAAAAAGGCCCGCCAAACGTCAAAATCTGGAGCAGGCGTAGAGGACATATATGTACCCACACTATGGTACTTTAATAATTTAGAATTCTTAGAAGACTAGGAGTGCCAGCTGGGCCGCATTTCGAGTATCAATGTGGAAGCTGAGAATGAACCAATGGTGAGTAATAGGGGCCAACGAAAAATTGCCCAAAAATTTTTGGGCTAAATTTCAAATATTATTTTGGGTAATTTTTTCCTACTTTCACCCAATTTTAATCATTTTTCATTTGGGCGATATTTAATGCCACCGAGTACTTGCCCAATATTAAAATAAACACATTTTTTTAACTTATATACATATGTATTTGAATTTTGTTGACCGATTTTGTTAGTTTTTTGATTAATGTATGAGAAATTCATACTACAAGCTTACAAGTCATGTACATTTTTCGAATTGAAAAATGGTTGGTTTTTTTGTTGGAAATAATAGACAATTCAGTTTAACACACACTCACTGGCATGACTAGTTTCGAACTCCGTGACAAGTTCATCATCAGATGCCCAACTACTGTGCCTGAATTGATACCATCGGTTGACCATCAATTGTATATATGTATATAAACTCAATTCTGCAATTCACATGTGCGAATTAGTATCGATCGAAGATCCCTAAGTATCAACATCACTGAAAGGCCTATAATTCCAACATCAAGATTCCAATATATTTTATTTTAAAATTTCAATTAATAGTTAATTTTCCCAATTGTATTGAAATAAGTTTGCTTGTTTGTTTATTTATTTGCTTATCCTATACAACAAGATTTCAATCTTATAATTATAGTATAGGAATTAAATGTGCAAGTAGAATTAAATGGAGAATTGATTAATAAAATTTTGAAAATTTAGAGTAAATAAAAAAAAAGAAATAGCAAATAATTTATATTGAGTTTATATCGAAAGCAAGAAGTTAAATAAAATAAAATAAATAATTTCAAACCAGTTATTAATAAAACATTGACATTAGAACATTGAACGTTGAACATTACCAAAACCAAAATTCAGAGAGTAAGTTAAATGAAAAAGAATAAAAATAAAAATACAAATTAAAAAAAAATAGCAATAGTAATAAATAAACTTTAAGTCAAAATAATAGAAAAACAAAATAATAATAAAAATAACAAAATAAAATTAGATGAAATAAAGACATTGATATTATTAGTAGTACATGTAATTATTGAATTCTTGCATAATAATCCATTAATATCCAAAATAGTGCGGTAAAGTATTACAGAGAGGCAAGACATTAGTAAAGAATTGTCTTTCTGATATTAATGTTCTGTATCTGAATGTATCTTAGTTGACCTTGCAAAACTTAGACGACGGTAAAGGTAAGGGGGTTGTCTTAAATGTATAATTTTATGCAGAAACAAGGGAGATTTAAAAGGGTTGTCAATGGAGATACCATACAGTTGCATAGAGAAATAGGAGATATGATCATATTTACCTATGCCATAGACATAACGACAAATATTGTTGAAGACTAAATTAAGCTTACGTGTGCTAACCGAGTCACAATTTGAAAAAACTTCACAAGCATAGAACAGAGACGGCATAAGATATGCTTTAGCAAGCAAAATTCTAATATTCAATGGTGTGTAAGGTTGCGTTGACCACAACGTCCGCAGTTTGTTATATGTTGTGCCAACAATGTTGTTAATATGAGTTTTCCAAGATAATATGTTATCGAAAATAACACCAAGATTCCTAACAGAAGCAACAATTTGAATTTTCTGCCTATTGAACATTATATTAACACTAGATTCAGTGATTGTCGTAAACCTATCGTGAATCAAAAGACACTTTGATTTTTGCGTATTCAAAGAAAGACCATTTGCACAAGCCCTCAAATATATAGATTCAAGGTCAGAATTTATCCTACACACAGCTTCGTCAAGCTTATCGATGGGGGTACAAGTGTATAATTGAATGTCATCTGCGTACATGTGTGACTTGCAATAAGATATGCGCGACGGAAGATCATTTATGTACATTGTGAATAATAAAGGCCCTAGTATCGATCCCTGTGGAACCCCTCTAATCAAACAAAGTGGTTTCGATACGGAGTTTTTTGTATAGACGGATTGACTTCTTTCTTTAAGGTACGACTGCAATAACTTGATCGAGGTTTTGGAAAATTTCAAGAACTGGCTGAGCTTTAAGCACAGAATGGTGTGATCAACGGTGTCAAATGCTTTAGAATGGTCGAGGAGTACAAAGATATTCACATCCTTATGGTCTAAGTTGTGTCTTAGGTCTTCAGCTACATCTATTAATGTAGTTACACAGCTATGCTTTGACCTAAAACCTGATTGGTTTTCGGCCAGTAACGCTGAATTGTGGATATGCGTACTCCTCTGTGCATGCAATAGCTTTTCAAGGACTTTGGACAAGTAAGGTCGGATACCGATTGGCCTGTATTCTTTTCTCGATTTGGGAATTGGAATAATCTTAGCATGACACCACTTCCTTGGAAAACAACTAGACATGATTATCGTGTTGAATAAATGTGTAACAAACGGCAATAAATAGGGTAGTAAAGTCTTTACAAATTTCGGGTCTATATTATCACTTGACGTAGCATTCGACTTGACCGCAGAAAAAGCTTTAGCTACGTCCTCTTGACTGACACACGAAAACTCAAATAAGTCACCTCTCATATTCTCATCCACTTCATACCCTTCATAAAAATCTGCATTAGGAGAATGCATAGGTATATTAACAAAAGTTTTGTTCAATTCATCGACGTCAGTGATACATTCAGAAGTGTCAACATTTTTTCCAGCTCCAATTTCCCTTATTGTATTCCATTTCTGCTTTGCACTTATAGAATAAGTAAAACGGCTTGCATAATATTCAATCTTAGCTCGTTTGATAGCTAAATTTACATCTCTCCTAGCAATTTTGTATTCCTCCCTAAAATAATTTAATTTATAGCGCTTCCAGCGAGAATACAATAAGTCCCTATACTCTATTAGGGATTTGATATGTAAATTAAACCATGGTCTTGAATTAAAAGTTATTATTATAGTTTTTATTGGCTCAGAAATGTCATAAAGTTTGATGATATTACCTTCGAGAAAATCAAGTTGGTCGTTAGCTGATTCCATAGTATATATATCACTCCAATATATTTGTCCTACATTTTCCCTCAAACAATTATAATCTATGTTCTTAAAATCTCTATATGTCAATGTCTGTTTAGATTCGTACAAGTTAAAGTCATAAGCCATAATATTAAATCATGGTTTGAGAAACATGACGTTGAGAGTTGGTCGTACAGCAATATCTTAGAGGAGTCGTTCACAAAGAATAAGTCGAGTAAAGTATAGCTTGTTACAGTATAATGTGTTGGTATATTAGAATTAACCACAGATAATCCAAGAGACAGCATGTTTTCCATAAGTGAAGAATCAATTAACAAATTTGAATTAAAATCACCCGCGATAAGGGCGTTCGGGTATACCTTCGCAATCACCTCCAACCTGGCATTAAAATTATCAAAAGAAATCGAACAATGTGGCCTATATACACATCCAACAAGAAGTCTTTTGTCATTTGCCGAGATCTCAAGAAACAGAAACTCTATTTTATCATCATCTCCACTTTCAGCTATAAACTTACAAGATATGCCAAGCCTTACATAAATCGCTACACCACCACCACGTTTCTTTCGATCATGTCTAAAAATCTTATAGCCATTCAATGATATCAAGCTGTCAGTTGTAGTTTCATTAAACCACGTTTCAGATATACATATGACGTCAACAGAAGAATTCTCGAACGTTAATCTGAACTTACTTCTCTGGGACTAGAACCTTCACACGAAATCATCACCATGAAATATAAAATTGTGGACAAAACAACCTACAGCAACCAAACAACTCACAGCAACGTATTCGTGCCTCTCTAAGACAAAACAAAAGCATAAATTAAAAGAAAAAACAATAACAAAATCAATGTATAAAAATAAATAAATGTGGGACAGAATTAAAATAAGCTTCGGATAAATTTCAAATAAATTAAAAAATAAAAATGTATTTTCTACTGAATCAATCCTGTATACCAGCTTCTTCCTGGTCATCACGACAAAACTGCTTCAGTACATCAATGTGATTAATCGAAATTGGCTTATCATCTTCGTTTTTCTTAATGTGAACAATTCATTTCTAATAGTTTTTGCTGTGTTTGTGGAATTGCTGCTTCCAACATTGAATCGATAGAGTCTTCCACTGAAACACATTGCAAATAAGTTGCACTTTTAGCTCTTAAAAAATTGTGAAGGTAGCATATAGCTAAAACGACCTTCGTTGTTTCTATGGACTGAGGTTCATTGTAGTTCAGTGCACTCTAAATCGTGATGCAATGATGCCAAAGGCATTTTCGACAATCCTTCTGGCGCGTGAGAGCCGCTTGTTAAAATATTGTTGCTCTGCTGTTAGTGAAACGCCACCATATGGTTTCATCAGATTTTCTTTTAGAGGAAATGCATCGTCTGTCACAAACACGTACGGTAATGCCACCTCAAAGCTATGCGGTTGTGTTGGCGAGGGCAAATTCAATTCATTCTCTTCTAACATTGAAGAGAATTTTGTGTTTGCAAATACACCACCATCTGACACTCTGCCATTTGCTCCAACTTCTAACATCAGGAACTCGTACTTTGCATTGACCAACGCCATCAAAACAATGCTGTAAGACTTCTTATAGTTGAAGTAATATGATCCCGAATCAGGTGCTTTTGTGATGTTTATGTGCTTCCCGTCTATGGCACCGAGACAGGTAATAAAATTCCACAGTTCATTGAATTCGACACCAACAACTTTCTACTCTTCTTCACTTCTAGGCAACTAAAATGAAAATTTGAAATAAGAAACAAATAAATAAATTAAAAATAAATCAAAGATCATAAATTAATACAAAAGTTATTATTTCTTATAGGAATTTCTGCCACAACCTAAAAAACAAAACGGCTATTAGAAAAAAAGCGCAATGACTTGCTGATGCGAGCGGTGAACTCCCTGGAAAGTGACAAAAAAGACGACATCCAGATTTTAAGTGACTCTTGGGGGCCACTTTACAAAGAGCTGGACGCGCGGCAACAGCTATTTGCCAATAAAGCAATTAATGAAGTGCTCTACCAGGGTGCCCCTGGTAATTTGACCGAGACGTCATGCAAAGCCTTTGATAAGCAGCCTAATTTTCAAGCCATGTCACTACCAGCCGCTTCCGTCACCACCTCACCATACTTTCGATGGTCGAACGCGTCTTTATCAAATTATAGTGACGAGCCTGTATATGTCTCCACGCCACTGCCGTCACCCCAATACACCATTGTCCGTCCTGTACCAACAAGGCTAACTGTGACACAGCAGACACCAGAGGCGGAGGAATACCTCTCTGTCCAAGAACTTCTGGCAGATGAATCATATAACTAAATATGTTAAGAACTATTATTTTTTAATTGTTTTTTTTTAAGTATTTCTTTATGAATTTTATTATTTTACTTTTTCATTACATGTATTTTTTAATTTAATAAATGAAAAATTGAATTTTTCTGAAATTAATTTGTATCGAAATCCTTTAAATTCGAGGAATAACGAAAATATTTGTGTAATATACTTACGTGTATGCAATTTTTCAGAACAGTAATTATAGCTTCGCAAGTTTCAACAATATTGCTTATACTTGGCTGGGATATATAAGTTTTAAATTTTAAAGAAGCAAAACTTTCACCCGTTGCAAAAATCGTAAAGTGGTGAATAATCTTTCATGCGGCGAAATAGCTTCTCTCATCTGTGTGTCCTGCTTTACAATTAAAGGGGCAACTTTCCGCAGCAACTCCACGTAAATACGACTATCCATTCGTTAGAAATTTCTGTAGTAATCAGGAGCGGTTGCTTCTAATTTCCTCAATAAATTGGTATGGGAAAACGTCTTTCTTGTTTGCAACCATTCCTTTACCCGTATTTTCCTTTTTCTTTTATTTTCGTTTACCTCCTCTTCACTGAACCAATTGTCGTAGGTGAAATCAACGAAAATTTTTAGTAACTTTATAACAATGCTGTTTATTCAAATTTGCCGAAATTTTTTGTTAAATTTGACAAAATTTCGTCAATATGAAATAGTAGTTGTGTGCGCGTCATTTACAAATACAGTGACAGTTTAGTAATAGCATGAGCGTCATTTGCGAATAGATCAACGCTTTTAGTAATTGTTAATAAATATAGTTCCCGTGAGTAATATTATTTGTTAAATTTTGTTAATATTGTTTGCTAATATTGTATTGTTAAATTTACGTGTTTTCAGATACTATTGTCTGAACAGAAATCAATTAGTGACTTGGGGTTATAGAACAATTGATTTCTAGGAAATACATGTGAGTACTGGAGAATATGTATGTAGTTGCATAAATTCTGGCTATTCATTACATTAGCAAGGTGTTACGGATAAACCGTGAAATATCCACATCAGAATGTATTTTAACAGCAGCGAAATATGTTACGGACCACCTATCAACGCGGCACTAAGTCTGGTCCTCCGGCAGCTAGCGGTCTCAGAGGGTTCTAACCCGTTCCAAACTTAGTCCTAGGTAGCGAACACGAAATTGAGACTGAAACAAATACAAAAAAAATACAAAAAAAAACACTAAACAAAACACTACATATACCACATGGAACGAAGGAGTTTGATAGAATACTCCTGCACTGCCCGCCTTTCCATGGTCCTTAGTTTCCACAGAAATCATTTTTTTTTAAAGGACCAAATTTTCCACACACACCTACATTAGATTCCCTTAGAGCAGGTTCCCCCCTTTACAAAACAATTAGCACAACATATTTATATTCTTTTTTTTCACAATCACACAATTATACATTTATTATTAATTTTTTTTGAATATCCTTATACAACTACTAACATTTCTTATACAAATACCTAACAAATCACTAACACCAGGCGAAGCTAATAACTGGAGTCATTTACTCGGATTTCCACGAACTTAGAAGATTTGGTTGGCCCGTTTTGGTCCGCAACTACTTGTCAACTTTATTTTTTTTTATTACCCTAGTTTAAAGAGCTCTCTAAACTAACACTTATCTCGTCAACATTCAACGAGCATAGATACAAAAACACTCTTCTGTAACGTCTACTAAATCTGAGATTTCCTACACTCCTAATCTGAAACAACTGGTATTAATAATCTTCACAATTCACAAAAACCTTAATATTTAATACAACCTTACACCTAATCAAACAAAAAAAAAACAATACTAACGAAGTTCTATCTTATTTTCTTTTCAGTCTAATATTTAAAACATGTTTTTTTTTATATTCATCAGGTCTTCTAAAATTGTTCTTAAATAATCCATAAAACCTTATTTTTTTTTTACAGCCAACTTTATTCGGACGCAATAGGGACTTATTTGGATGATGGGAGCTTTAACACACTCACTAGATATGTATAGATACGATTTTTGTTACCTTACTCTCCACTTATTATTAAATGCATATTTTTTTCTGTCCTTTATTAGATGTTGTCGACAGCTCCTATTGGATGTTGGAGGATTCCTCGGTGTGTTTGCCCTCTCCGTTCTCAGATGAAACGCCGTCAATATTACAAGGATGCTGGCCCCGCTTTACTTTGGCTTGAGCGGGAACCAGCTTTGGTTTAAGTACTGCTATCGTGGATTCAACACTAAAAAAACACATACGATACACACAAATTAGCTACTGATGTACACATACACTTCCTAATATTGTTTGACTTACGTCCGATTATTTGAATTCATGCCCGAAGTGGCAGTGCTTTAATAAAGATAACGCACGTTCCTTGTATCACCACCGTTAATACCTTCCTTATTATTTTCTTAGAGTTCGATTACTTAGTCTACTCTCAGAATGAAAACAAGATTTAAAGACACTTGGTAAATTTAAAGACACTTGGTAAGTCACTATTCTCGGTTCACTCCTGTGGTATTTTTTTAATTTAATTATTAAGTCAACTTATGACAATATCACAACCGATGTTCGCTGTTCAAAATTACGGGCTGCTATATCACCGTTTTGCTCGCGTACCGCTTATATAGCTCCCGGAATCCTCCCGCCTAAAGCCGTTTTTTCCTAATTTTTCTTTAATTCTTTTTCCCACCGTCGCATAAGCTTTATTTACTTATATTGTAAATAACAACAATTCTGGCGGTTGTTTTTTTTCTCCAGTGTTGTTCCGTTTCGTAACTTCCTCATTTCATCATCTGGTAACACCAATGATATGTTGACACTTGGTTCGGAGTCCCTGAATTTGTACAGGTCTGGCAACATCATGTATAATGAAAACACATCAATCACATGGATAAAATTATTTGGAGCTGATGTTCAATTTGTTGCAAATGGAAACATTTGCAACGACGGTCAACATAACAGGTAAGTAATGAACGTAGAAGCTTTCCTACCCATCTGAAATGTTCTAATCTTTCAGGAATGAACATTTCTGCCCAGAACTCCATCGGGGGTGGTTTAACCCATTTCTTGTGCCACAGTGGGCTGCCGCTAAACTGACACGCAACAAAACTCCGTGGCTGCCAAGAAGCATCAGCAGGAACGGTGTGCGTGCCAAGATTTGTGTGACGCTGGGTGCTGTGCCGCGTTATGCCCTACAACGTGGGAGCTCTCACACCCTGAGGTGTCTCCTGCCCTACCGACTGAGCCGGGTTCCATGCCTTTTTGAGGTTAGGGTAAGAGTAATTTGTGCCGAAACGTGAGTCGCCTACACTCGTAGGCCGACATCGGTATTCCAAAGTTATGAATCGCTCAATAGGTAACGTTGTATCATTTACCTAAGTATTGTTAATATTACCTTATGTTATCAGTGCTGGTCTAATATGTTTGTTCTCTCTTTCAGAATGTTCGAGTATATCCGCCAGGGACTCACCGTTCGTCCGACTGACTAGGAAGAGGAGAATTCTTTCCTTTCGGCTACATATCCGTAAGTTCATATACCCATATGCATCACGGCCCCTACTTTCATATATGTAGTGTTACAAAAACCCGGGTATTTGTTCACCCCTTCATGCACATGCATATGTCCATTGTAAGTTGAGTGCCTGTAGTATATACACACAGTGTTTATACGATGACTGATCACCCTGGGGCACGAGTCATGACTTACGTTACTTCAACATGAACAGGCAAGAAAAGTCAGGGTGATCAGAAATCGAGTCAGGAAATGAAACTTCAGGAATCATTTTGACATTTCTTTTTCCCCTCTCGTGTCTTGCATGGTGGTAAAGGAACATCATATACACAGTGACGAAAAGTTTGTCTTGAAGTAATTATTAAATTAATTCAATACAAACGGTTTTTTTTCAGTCATTGTAATTTTTTTTTTTCGAATTTAAAATTTGAATTTTAATTTTTAATTGGAATTTAAATTTTAGTTCAATTTTCAGTCTTAGAATTTTGGCATATGATCTTTATCAAAATTAGACTTCTTATTGAATTGAATTCATATACGATCCCCGAATTTTACTTCAAATTCGTAATGGATTTTAAATTAAAATTTGAATTTATTTTATTTCCAAATACAAACTAAATATTGTATGGGAATCATACATGGGATTTTTTTTTAATTTGTATTGGATTTTTATCTAATGCAAATGAACTACCATAGTTCGCAATGGCAATTTTTTTAAAAAAAAAATTTAATTTGCATTTGCTCAGGCAATGCAAAAATGCAGTTTGGGGAATCAGATGCCAACTGTAAGGAAGTATGAGAATGTTTCTAATTGTTTGGAATTTGCTGGCAATTCGTTTTTCAAAGTATTTTATATGTAGAAGTCTGTGGTTTTGATAGGTATGATAGTGCTTTCAAATTCATAAACCTGTACTGTATAAAATATTCGAAAACAAAAAGTGCCAGATATGAAAGAAATGCTTTGAAAATAGGTCTCTGGCTAGTGTTATTGAATTATTATTATTTATTTATATTATTTTTTTTTTTTCATTTTGCATTTCGAATTGAATTAAGATTCACGGCGATGTATTCGAATTTGACTTTTAGTTGAATTATTGTTTTTTTTTTTTTTCGGACAGAATTTAAAATTCGACTTTACTCTTAGTTTGAACTGATATTTCAAATTACTAATTAGAATTACTAGGATTACCTTGTCAAATTAGTCTAGGAACTCCAATGTCAAATCGGCTTTCTCCTCTCATATTACTTTCCTAACACGTCGGTTTATTTCCTTCCCTTCGAGCATAAAAAAGGCATCGATCGGTCTCCGGTAACACAACTCCTGTATATCGATACTACTTGCTGTAAGATTCGGTACCCGGTATTCGACCATTAATATCAGTGGCCTAATGTACTCTGTCGCGGGGCTTGCCCATTCGCACATTAAGGGGTACACCACCTATGGTATTAATGAGTCAAGGTTACAATATGTAACTGGCCGGAATACGGTAGCACCTAGTAGTATCATTATGGAGTTTGTCTTACACCTTTTCTGATCCTTGTCTACATTTATGCTCTTAAATCCTTCACATGGCACGTCCCTAACGGTCTCCCCTGTAAGTCTTCAATACTATACATATTGTTCCCAACAGGTTTGACAATTCGGCATTTAAAAAACTTTCTTGCGAATTTCGCATTAAAGTTCTTACCAAAATCACTAAGAACGTGATTCCTTCTAAAAACTTCCTGACCAGGGATAAAGTTCACCTTCCGTGCCCTCTCATTATACCTTTTTGCACTCTTTTCGAACGCCTCATGCATGTTGCGCCTTATTTCCTCGCGTATCAATTCAAGTTTCTCCGTTCTGAACCCTTAGTGTACATTTCGTACCCGAACAGAGCAAAGAAAGGTGTAACTCCAATAGCTGTGTGCACTGAAGACCTTAAAGCACACTCTATCTCTGATAAGTATAGATCCCAGTCGCGGTGATCCTTCTCCAAATAGGCCCTAATCGCTGCCAATACCGATTGATTGACTCTTTCGGAGGCATTCGATTGCGGAGAGTATGGTGCAGTTTGTAGATGGTTAATGCAGTACGTTCTCACCATTTGCTTAAAACTCTTTGACGTGAATTGGGCACCGTTGTCACTGTGAATAGTTTCAGGGACTCCAAATTTCCGAAATACTTCCTCCACTAAGAACTTGATGACGTTGTTTGTGGTAGCCTCTTTCATTGCTTTCAAGAACACAAACTTTGAAAAGTGATCCACTACAATAAAAATGTATGCGTTACCACCTTTTGACCTCGGATATTTTCCCAGAAAGTCGATGTAAAGTTTCTGGAATGGTCGCTCTGTTATTACCTCGTTTCCGATAGAGGGTTGAAGACGTTGATTCGCTGTTTTAGTTTCCTTACACACTCTACAAGTCGATACATATTGGCGAACTTGAGAAGCCATTTTTGGCCAATAGTACAAACGCTTTAATCGATGTAGTGTTTTGGCTATGCCACCATGTGCGGATGTCGGTTCATCGTGCGATTTTTCTATAAGGATGTGCGTTAAAGCCTCTGGGACCCATAATTTCCATTCCACTTCATTTAATATTTGGTCGTTTTCGAATTTGTTTCTCTTAAAGATCATTCCATTGATAATTGCAACATCAGGTAGTTTCTCCTTATTAAGCTCAATAACCTTAATTAACTCTCTGTATCCTTCACTCTCAAACTCTGCCGTCTCGAAATCGAATACCTGGTCTTCATGCATTTCGTCGACTATAGGTAATCGGGAGAGCATATCTGCAACTACGTTCTCTTTTCCCTTGCGGTGCTCGATCTCAAAGTCGTATGCCTGTAGTTGAAGGGACCACCTTGCCAATCTCCCGCTTAGGTCTTTCAAGCTCATCAGCCATTTTAAGCTTGCGTGGTCTGTGATGACAGTGAATTTCATCATTTCGACATATGGCCGAAAACGTTTCACTGCCATCACAGCCGCTAGGCATTCCTTCTCCGTTACGCTATAATTTTTTGACAGCTGTTTAGCTTTTGGGAATAGAAGGCTATGGGATTTTCCTCCTCTTCATTTCCTTTCTGGAACAGCACCGCTCCTATTCTCACGTCAGACGCGTCGCATTGTATAAAGAACGGCTTGGAGAAATCGGGATGTCTCAATACGGGTGCAGTCGTGAGTGCATGTTTCAAACTATCAAAAGCTTCTATGGCTGCAGGTTTCATCGCAAATTTTTCATTTTTTTTCAACGTATCTCTAAGTAGACGAACACATTTGATTTAAGACGAGGTGGTATGACTTTGTCCATAAGTCGGCAGAGCCTTTGTGCAGCGTTGCACAGACCAAATGGCATAACCCGGAATTGATATAATGGTCGCCCTGGGACTGTGAACGCCGTATACGGCTTGGACTCCTCATCCAGCTCGATCTGCCAAAATGCGTGTTTCAAATCCACGCTACTTATAAAAACAGTTTGATCTATTCTACTGAGAATCCCATCTATATTCTGGAGCGGGTATGCGTCTTTAACCGTAACTGCATTCAGCTTTCGAGCGTCTAAACAGAATCTATTCTTTCCCGGCTTTCTGACTATTGTAGTTCTGTTGGACCAAGCACTCTCACTTTATTCAATAACATTCAGCTTAAGCATGTTGTCTATTTCGTTGTACACTATTTCTTGCATTGCGGGTGAAATTGGGTAGTGTTTGTCCTTAATGGGGTTCGTCCCTTCGAGAAGTTTAATTGTGTGTTTCTCTAGAGGTGTTTGACCTAACCCCTTCTCTTCAAATGTTAGAAATTTCTTCATCACGTCTCGAAGTTTTTCTTTTTCGCCTTCCGACAACTCGTGCATGCCAATTTTATGGTCGTCTTTATTATCCGCAAATTGAGCCTGTAGTTGCTCCATATTCAGCTCCTCCACATCCAATATATCAGAAGCTAATCCGAAAGCTCTCCAAAAGTCGATGCCCAAATACATTTTCTGTTCAAGATCCGGGCATAAATAGAACCATATGGTTGATTCCCGTTGATCGTATTTCACATGCATCTGCACTCTTCCTAATACTCGGTGTGGCTGGCCGGACGCAGTTTTAACATGTGAATAATATTTTTCTATGTTAAGCCCAAGTTCCTCTATAAACTCGCTGCAGTTCCTACCCAATACACTTACCGACGCCCCAGAATCTAATAACCCAGTAATTTCTCTACCTTCTAAGCTCACGACTGCGTATGGTCTCGGGTCTGGTTTACCGTGAAATCTCATTACCGATTCCACGATGGCTCTGTTATGCCGCCTATTTGTCTTCTGACGCTCTCTGAGTTTTAGAATCTTTTTGCTTATTGGGCCATATTTCCTTGGCTCCTCGTTTGTCACGATCTCGGGTTCAATGAAGTCATAAATACTCCTTTCGGCATTTGCTTTTAGTGATTGTTCTCCGAAAATTTTCCTTTTGACTATCTCATAATTTTGCCTTCTGATTTCAACTGGCAAATAATGTCTCTTAGCTGGGTAATTAGTTTCAAATCGTTGTTTTACTGGGCTTGAGTTTGTTGAGTTGTTTCTGCGGCATTCTCCATTGAACGACGATTTCCCGCCCCAATCGTGTTCCTTTTGTAGTTTCCCGATCGACAATTCGGGCATTTTGGAGTGATTGTATTTGGACGGCCACATCTGTAGCAGAACAATGCTCGCTCGGTTGCCGGACAATCCATAAATACGTGTCCCGGCTTGTGGCAGTTCCAGCATACGACGGGGTTGTTAATCGCGGCAACTTCTTCAACCTCGCTATTGTCCTCGTCTTCCTCAGCTTCATTCATTTCCATACAGGCTTCGTTGACTCTTATTCCTCTGTTAGGTAAGTGTGCGGTTGGTCTTAGCTCACGCCTGGGAAAAGCTCTTTCAACTTCGAGACATTCTGCTCGCAGATGCTCCATTGACGAGAACTGCATAGGGTATATAATTTTAGCGATGTTCTCCCTTAGGTTTCTCTTCACTATTCGTATGAGCTCATATTCGGCGATAGGCTGCTCCAACCGGGAACGTAACACATTTAATTCGTGGAAGAATTGATCCGTATTTTCTCCAGGCAACTGTTTCCTCTCCACAATATCTCTCATCACCTCAAAATTTGTTCGTGTAGTTTTGAAACGATTTAGCAGCGCGTGCTTTAAGGAATTCCAGTTTGTGACCATTTTATTTTGTATTTGTAACCAATACCAATTCCTGGCTGTATCCGCTACTAACATATGGAAATCACTATATATTTCCTCCCATGATATCTGGTACTGAGCCTGCAAGTGCTCCAAACGGAACACGAAGTCTTCCACGGCAAGGCCAGACGGATTACCATCGAATTTAAATCCGAATTTCTCCACCCTAATTCCTCTAGACATGCTGCTCTGCCAGGACTCGGGTGTGGGAGTATTCCTAAAAGCATTCCCACTAATTGAATTTTCATAAGTTGGCAAAGGAGTCGCATATGAGGGATTGACATTAATATCGGCATTGTTTGGTACCCTGTTGGTTCCTCCAGCTACGGCAGTTATGAGGTTCGTCAATTGACGTATACTCTCATTTACTTTTCGCATCTCCTCACTAATTATTTCCTTTACCAGCGGTCGCAAATTCACACCAGTTTCATTAATGCTTTCATTCACTATTGCCGCCAGGGGATCTATTCCCCTTGAAGGAATCGGCACGGACAAATGGCTATTTGAATTTGCTGACGTATTTGGTAAAGGATTCATATTCTCACGGTTATTCATTATGGTTCCAGACATATCGGTCACCACGGGTGGGATCGCTGGACCGGGATTAGACATTGTATGGCTGTTGGCTCTTCGAAATTTTGGTGAAGTTTGAACCGATACCCTACTGGCATCAAATGCCGATTGACGATTTCTTTTGCTCCTTCGGCGAAGTGCTGTGCTACCAGTCATGAGCAAAAAAAAAACACAACTAAGGTATATTATCAAATCTTAGTAAAAATACCTTTAAAACTTACAAGTTTGGGTCGACTTGTCCACAAAAAAAAGAATAGGCTAAATCGGAAGTATGGGGTTTGAAAGATTAAACTATATGAATTAATACAACCACAAATCTACAATGCAACATAATATTACTCTAAACCTTTTCTTTTTTTTTATTATAATTACTTAAAACTTGAGATAATTAGAATCTCTTGTTGACACAATTACACAACACAAAAAACTTTTCAAAAGCACATAAAATTCTAAGGGGGTTCCTGTCTTTTCTTTTCAGGGAGCTATATATTGAAGTGTGTGGATTAGTTAATTTTTTTTATATTATTTTATATATATATAGTGCCCTTATCAGGTTGTCCCAAGGTATACTGAACGACTGACATTACTACCACTTGTACATGAAAACACAAATTCAAAATCTAGGACCACGGCAATTCCACTATGTTCTAACACATGTCAAAAAGATCTCGCGGATATTTAAGGTTCGGTAGTACAACTGACATGTGTACGTTCGAATTTTCCACACCGGCTACTACTTTCCCCCCAAACCTAGATTCTAAATCCTATTGCCGCTACTCTAACAAATTAACATTTAAACGAAACTAACAGGTCTTTGACAATACAAACATTGTTACACATCATACAACAAGCTATTGCACCGACCGTTTTGCAAACTGGAGAGATGTACCCTTATTTTCGAACATTTTCCTAATACTAGTATTGCACTTACATCATGATCAAAAAAAATTAATCTTGGCTGCAATACCAGCTAGGTCGTTAAAAAATGCGGTATTCCCTTAAATCTATGATTGTCCTATTTTATATTGCACTGTGCTTAGGTATTATTGCACTGATCCTTTGATGCCCCGCCATTAATCCCGCCATTGATGTTCATATCGGCATGGAGCGTTAAGGCGCTGTTCTTAACGGCAGTACGGCATCATTTTTCGCGCCATTTACTTTAACACTGCGCGTCGGACTAGATATTTTTAGGTTGGGCGCCATTCTGTTACGGACCATCTATCAACGCGGCACTAAGTCTGGTCCTCCGGCAGCTAGCGGTCTCAGAGGGTTCTAACCCGTTCCAACCTTAGTCCTAGGTAGCGAACACGAAATTGAGACTGAAACAAATACAAAAAAAAATACAAAAAAAAACACTAAACAAAACACTACATATACCACATGGAACGAAGGAGTTTGATAGAATACTCCTGCACTGCCCGCCTTTCCATGGTCCTTAGTTTCCACAGAAATCATTTTTTTTTTAAAGGACCCCATTTTCCACACACACCTACATTAGATTCCCTTAGAGCAGGTTCCCCCCTTTACAAAACAATTAGCACAACATATTTATATTCTTTTTTTTCACAATCACACAATTATACATTTATTATTAATTTTTTTTGAATATCCTTATACAACTACTAACATTTCTTATACAAATACCTAACAAATCACTAACACCAGGCGAAGCGAATAACTGGAGTCATTTACTCGGATTTCCACGAACTTAGAAGATTTGGTTGGCCCGTTTTGGTCCGCAACTACTTGTCAACTTTATTTTTTTTTATTACCCTAGTTTAAAGAGCTCTCTAAACTAACACTTATCTCGTCAACATTCAACGAGCATAGATACAAAAACACTCTTCTGTAACGTCTTCTAAATCTGAGATTTCCTACACTCCTAATCTGAAACAACTGGTATTAATAATCTTCACAATTCACAAAAACCTTAATATTTAATACAACCTTACACCTAATCAAACAAAAAAAACAATACTAACGAAGTTCTATCTTATTTTCTTTTCAGTCTAATATTTAAAACATGTTTTTTTTTTTATATTCATCAGGTCTTCTAAAATTGTTCTTAAATAATCCATAAAACCTTATTTTTTTTTTACAGCCAACTTTATTCGGACGCAATAGGGACTTATTTGGATGATGGGAGCTTTAACACACTCACTAGATATGTATAGATACGATTTTTGTTACCTTACTCTCCACTTATTATTAAATGCATATTTTTTTCTGTCCTTTATTAGATGTTGTCGACAGCTCCTATTGGATGTTGGAGGATTCCTCGGTGTGTTTGCCCTCTCCGTTCTCAGATGAAACGCCGTCAATATTACAAGGATGCTGGCCCCGCTTTACTTTGGCTTGAGCGGGAACCAGCTTTGGTTTAAGTACTGCTATCGTGGATTCAACACTAAAAAAACACATACGATACACACAAATTAGCTACTGATGTACACATACACTTCCTAATATTGTTTGACTTACGTCCGATTATTTGAATTCATGCCCGAAGTGGCAGTGCTTTAATAAAGATAACGGACGTTCCTTGTATCACCACCGTTAATACCTTCCTTATTATTTTCTTAGAGTTCGATTACTTAGTCTACTCTCAGAATGAAAACAAGATTTAAAGACACTTGGTAAATTTAAAGACACTTGGTAAGTCACTATTCTCGGTTCACTCCTGTGGTATTTTTTTAATTTAATTATTAAGTCAACTTATGACAATATCACAACCGATGTTCGCTGTTCAAAATTACGGGCTGCTATATCACCGTTTTGCTCGCGTACCGCTTATATAGCTCCCGGAATCCTCCCGCCTAAAGCCGTTTTTTCCTAATTTTTCTTTAATTCTTTTTCCCACCGTCGCATAAGCTTTATTTACTTATATTGTAAATAACAACAATTCTGGCGGTTGTTTCGTAACTTCCTCATTTCATCATCTGGTAACACCAATGATATGTTGACACTTGGTTCGGAGTCCCTGAATTTGTACAGGTCTGGCAACATCATGTATAATGAAAACACATCAATCACATGGATAAAATTATTTGGAGCTGATGTTCAATTTGTTGCAAATGGAAACATTTGCAACGACGGTCAACATAACAGGTAAGTAATGAACGTAGAAGCTTTCCTACCCATCTGAAATGTTCTAATCTTTCAGGAATGAACATTTCTGCCCAGAACTCCATCGGGGGTGGTTTAACCCATTTCTTGTGCCACAGTGGGCTGCCGCTAAACTGACACGCAACAAATACAATACTATTTGTGTAAAACAGTTCCCACATGATCTCCGCATTGGTTTGGTCAATGATTTATACTCCTGATGTTAGGACTTTTGGCAAAACCTGTTTGAGACAGCCTTGGATTGGAGCTTGGATTCCCGGGGCCCCAAATTGTATGTCAGTATGTATCTTGGAGCCTAATTGTACTTTTATTTCCTTACACACGAATTACTCAACTTCATATAATTGTAATAAATATATGCTTTATAAAATATAGAATTGTAAAAGCAAAATGGTTGTCATATTAAATATAAAATATAAGAATATATAAAAAAGCATTTTTATTGTGGTCGACAAGATATCGTCAAATTGAATAAAACCATTAGTGCAATTTAATATATATTTTTATTCAACTTGACGAATTTTTATCAAAATGAATAAAAAATATTATTCAATTTGACGATAATTCGTCAAATTTACTACTCAAGAGAAAACGAAAAGTTTACAAAAAAAATTTAGTCAAATCAACAGCCGCTTTTTGTTCGGTCTATAGTGATGAAATATCGTCAAATTAACCTACGTTTTCGTTGATTTCACCACCCCATTTGGTTCAGTGTTGTAATAATGTTTCGTTTATAACAATAACCGCTACAACTTTCCGCTTCATTGCCATGCTTTCGCTTCAAAAATGTCTGCGTACTGAAGTATGCCGTCAGCATCTGACAGTAGCGGTATTCATGCAAACGTGAAAGCCGAGAACTTTTGCTCAACGCAAGTTTTCCTCGCACCGTTGCATGAGGCACCAGGTAAAGTTGCTCAGCGTAGTTGTGCTCAAAACCATATCAGCTGACCAAGATGGATACATAAGGTGGTAGCCGAAGCAATTGCATGTATTATGTATGTGTACTGGTTCTACTGTTCTAGTGCTATCACCTTATTTATCCATCCTAGTCAGATGACAACGAAATGTCAAAAGTTTACACGTTTCTCCATCCCACGGTTGCGATTCTTTCGAGCTTTCATGAAGACCGCTAGTGTGAAAGCAAAACGAAAAGTATGCCATCATACATGTCTACAGGCATGTATGCGTATGTAATAGCCGCTTAAGGTGAAGTTGGTGGTTTGTACAAACTAGTTGATGTAAAATCAAAACGATTTGGATTTTTTTAAGTTGATATCAACTTATCCATCAGTGTAAGGGGAAGTTGCAAAAACTTTCATACCCATTCCAATGAGAAACGTTCAGGAGGCAACATTATCGGAAAAATGTAAATAAATGAACCAAAAACTAAATAAATTAAACTTTATCAGAAAAATATAAACTAAGGGTAGTATTCTAAAAGTCCCGAAAGTGAACGTAACCGCAAAAGCCAACACGAACTCCAAAGTCAAAACATTGTAGTTTGTATATCGCACTATCACATGTGCGGTTTATAGAATTGCCCAACTAAAATAAACAATTATAGATTAGAAAAAGTTATCTTGAGTGAAATGCTCAGAATGAAAAAGATTAAAAAATTTAGTTCTATTTCAGTAGATCAACAGATTTTAAGATTGCTATTATTGTCGCTGGCTGCGACCTGAGTTATTCCTGAGTTATTTAACTCCCAAATACAAAAAATACGACAAGGTGTATTTATAACAATACGGTAGGGTAGGGATTATTTTTAAAAAAAATTATTACAATTAAAATAAACAATCAAACAAATATAAAAACCAACACTACTTACCCCAGTCTTTATCCCCAACAAACTGATTTAACAGCAGAACAACTGCTTTGCTGGAGCCCTACATTGTACTTGTTTACAAAACTTAACAGTTCCTTTCCAACACAACAAGTACAATGTAGAGACAAAGGGGGAACTGCGGTAAGTCGAAAACAAATGACGACAAAAAGGGACTTAAAAAACTCAAACAAATGATCATTATAGGCAAACCATAATAACAAATTAATGATCATAAACAACCAAATGCTAATAATATGACAAAAAAGCGAATGAATACAAACAAAAATATAAGTAAATACCCCCGTGGATCGACTCGAATCACTCTTCGAAATACAGAACAGTAAGCTTGGATACGGGGCGCCTAAGGACACCAGTAGACGTTCGGACATCAGCTCGACGTATAACTCCATCACTTTCCTTGAATACTTCTTCTACGCGGCCTCTCTTCCATTCTCGGCGGGAAACAGCTGGATCGCATATGAGGACCAAATCACCAGGAGCCACAGGTTTTGTATACTCGCATCACTTGGAGCTGCGCGTTAGTGTAGGCACAAATTCCAAAAGTGGTCTCGTAGCTGACGAGATATTCGCCACTGATTTTTAAACACAGCTGGCTTATCGACGACTGTTCCCTCTGGTGTTTGCGCAGTACTCGACGACCCCAGCAAAAAATGATTAGGCGTTAATGGCTCCTCATCCTCATGGCTGACAGGCAAATGAGTCAATGGACGAGTATTAACGATGTTTTCCGCCTCAATTGGATAACTTTGTAGGGTGTTCTTTAGGGGCCACTTCTTTAAGAGTCACTCTTAGAACCTTTTTGACACATTGAACCATTCGTTCCCATATTCCACCTTCTGCAGGATTATGTGGGCAATTGAACTGCCAGTCTATGCCCTTTGAAGACAACTCATCTTGGATTCGAGCCACGTCAAAGACTTCCTCGAACCGCTTAGCTTCTTGGTCGACACCAACAAAATTTTTCCCATTATCACTGCGTATCTTCAATGGGGTACCACGCCGATTTATAAAATTTCTTATTGCCAAGATACAAGCATCTGTTGAAAGGTCAAAGGCCACCTCCAAATGCACTGCTCTGATAGTTGGCAGGTGAACAGAGCTACCCAGCGCTTTTCGTGGCGACGTCCAATAGTTATGTTGACTGGCCCAAAGTAATCCACACCAGTGTATGTAAATGGCCGCACATATGGAGTCAGTCTGTCCGTTGGCAAGGGACCCATGTATGGCGGTACTGGAGTGGCACGACGAATTTTGCAAATATTGCAATTTGAGACACACTTATTCAGAGCACTCCTAAGCCGTTGAATCCAAAACGTTCTTCTTATTTCACCCAATGTAGCTTCAAAGTTTTGATGTTTCATGTTGCTATGCACATGAGCCACAATAAGTTGGGTCAGGTAATGATTGGACGACTAAAGGATGGGCCGCCTGGAATCTAGTGGTAACCAGCTGGCAGCATCGATACGACCATATACTCGGAGACAATTGTTTTCATCAATATATGGCGAAATGGAATACAGGTCGTTACATTTCGGTATTTTACCACCAGATCTTAAAATTTTGAAGTCGTCCGCAAAACTCCTCTTGTGCGAGCCGGCAGAGAATTGTTTCTGCACATCGCAATTCGATAGCAGTCAGGCAAGCTGTGTTATTATTAATCTTTCTCTTACGGCAGCAATCAACAAATTTCAATTATCTCAGATGACTTCTAGTCCCTCAGGCAACTTTTAGTCCCAACGTGTGTTGCTTCTCCAAATTTCTCAATAACAATTTTGCAGTTATCATGAAATGACACAAAAACCCAATTGGGTCATATACGGACATGATAACACTGAGCAGCCCACGTTTTGTGGGATACCTTAGGCCGTTTATAATCTCTGCATTTACTCGATGAAATTTAAAAACAAATTTGAATGCGTCGTCTCCCGGATGCCAATACGTGCCCAGAATTTTTTATACGGATGATTCAAATTCATTTAATGCTCCTTCAAAACTGACGTTCTGATCCGAATGACCTTCAAGAGCCAGGATCACATCCGACGAGTTTGATGTAGAACGACTCAGTTCAAAACCAGCATAATTATGTATATCACGAACTTGCTTCGATATTTCGATAGCTTTTGATGCGTTGTCAAAACTGTCCACAAAATCGTCAACATAATGGTGATCCAATATTGACTTCACGGCTTTTGGGAGACGATCTCGATATTCTAGAGCATTTTTCTCCTTCACATATTGGGCAACACACGGCGAACAGGCAGCTCCGAAAGTCATCACGACCATTTCATAAATATTTGGTTGACGAATTTCATTTTCACGCCACACAAATCTCTGGGAACATCGATCTTCTGGAGCCACGATGGTTTGATGGAACATTTCTTTCATATCTCCACAAACACCTACTGCACCAACCCGAAAATTGAATAGTACTGAAGGTAACGGCTTATATTGTTGAGGGCCTTTCAATAATTTTGAATTTAATGAGACTCCTTCTACCTTGGCAGCAGCATCAAACACCAAACGAATTTTCCCTGGCTTATTGGGATTAACAACTCCAAAATGGGGCAAGTACCATGCCTCGGGTTATAAGCTTGACCCTCTTTTGGTGACAATTTCCGTACATACCCTTTCTCCTCATATTCAGCAACTATATTTTTATATGCCACGCTAAACTCAGGATTTTTCTTCATCTTTCGCTCCATACCATAAAGGCGATTCAAGGCCATGGAATAGCTATCCGGCAAGACTACGTCATCTTGGCACCACAGTAGTCTGGATTGAAATCTTCCGGCAACCCTCTTTGTAGAACTTTCCAAAGTCTTCCGAGCACGTGCATTGTCCTTCGACTCAATGACTGGTAGAGCCTTGACGCCAAAATTCTCTGTCTCAAAATAACTTGCCACCAAATCATTTAAATTGTCCGGCTGTGCTGTCAGCAAACAAGTTCGGGCTGTAGGGTGACCTCCATCCATTTTCCCGAAAACGATCCACCCTAAAGGAGTGTTGGCAGCATATGGACCAGCTTCCTCCAACGGAACTATCTCATCGGGCAATCCTAAATGGCAATGGTCCAATCCAATGAGCAATTTTGGAGCCACATCGCCATATAAGGCTATAGCAATGCCATGATTCTTCATCAAGTCTGCATTGAAACTGATTGGGCAACTTCAAATTTGAAACACCAGAAACACACTTGAAGTCCAAGTTGTCTCACCAGTGAACTATCCATCATAGAGACCGATGAGCTTTCATCCAAAAGAGCATTAGTCTCCACAACACAATTTGGCCCATACAGTTTCACTGGTAGCACTCTAAACAGCAATTCACTTTTTTCAGTTATGCTTGAGACACAACTTAAAACTGGTTCACCAATCGGACCACTATCAGCTGATAATAAATTTGGGGTATTATTTTCACTTGAAGCTTTGGGTACTGATCTTCATGCAATAACTTGTTATGTTTCCTTCGGCAATTATTGCCGGCGGCAATCTCTGCTTGAATGTCCTTCATTAAGGCATGAGAAACATAACTTCAACTTTTTCACTTCACTCCATCTGTTCTGCACACTCAGTGACAAGAATTTCTTACACTCAAATGTTCTATGTTGTCCTCGGCAATGGGGACACTGTATCTCTTTGCGTTGAAAATCTGATGTATAAAAAACCACTTTCTTTTTTGACTCACTGTTGTTTGAGCGACTGGTACTAACACTAGTCGTTTAAATACTCCGTACCAAACTAGCTACACCTTGGAGCCAATCGCTAAAATCCATACCAGTGGGCCACTGGCGCATATTCGCTGCATATTGGGCCCAATCTAAACGGCGGCTCATGGGGAGCTTCTGCACCAACTCCTCCATTAAAGTTGGGTTTGACAAATGCTGATGCCCATTTTCATTTTCTAAAAAGGCGGCTAAATTTCTCACCTTGACAGCAAATGGTATCAGCTTATCCACAGAATTCTCCCCAATTGCCAAAATTTCTCGTACTTGTTGCAGCTGTCATCTTATCAGCAATTCTGGGCGACCATACTGTAATTTCAGTTGCACAATAACAGTGGGAACATTATTTGGATGGATAAGCAGAGACTTGACGCACTCCCGGGCCTCACTTTTCAACGCCTTTTTCAAACGCAAGCAATTTTCAAAATTGCTGTACAAATATGCGGCCGTTGAGTGATCAAAGGCAGATGAAAATATCGGTCAATCTTCTGGGGTGCCATTAAATTCTGGTAGATCAACAATTTTCCCCGCTATCGGCACTGAATTCTGCATCTGATACGGCACTGGCAGCATCTGATACGTCGCTGTCGGCTGCTGTACATTTAGCGACTGCGCTGCTAACCGATGCTGCTGATTTCCATAGCATGGAGCCACTGTGGCGCCATTACTTGCAAAGGAAAATGGCGATGGATCCCGACGATCTAAAATGTCCTCAGGTCCACTGCTATTGGAACTACCGGCGACACTGTTAACCGACATAACTGGTGCTGTACTACTCGATATCGTCATAGTTGTTGAAATGCTCAAGTTATTTGTAGTTGAAGCTGCTTTCAGGGCTCGTTAGGCATTTAAAAATTGAGCCTGCAAAACACCGATTTGATGCTGAAGGCTTTCCATGGCTGGGAAACTAAATTGGAGCTGGACGTCATTACACCTGGCGCTGGAGTCAACGGTGGCGGTATATGCGACAGCAACAAATTAGGGCCAGGATTATGTTTACCTGACGCCGTCTGTATCGTCTCAGCTGTGGTGACGAACACGGATGATGTTCCGGCAGTAAAGGAACTTTTCTTGGGCTCCGGCGGCATATGGGCCACATTCTCATTTTCAGTTGTTCCGGCAGGCATGGAACTGTTGAGTGTACTTACTGAGGAGGGCAACGAATCGGCAATTGTCAGGTTCCGCCGGCTTCTTCTTGGAGGTGAACGCTGCATGGACATCTAAATGGCAATCGGCAAAAGAAACAACAAAAAATCGCACAAAGTTTGCGAAATAAAATTTGTCGCTGGCTGCGACCTGAGTTATTTCTGCGGGGATAGCGAATTTAACTCCCAAATACAAAAAACACGACAATGTGTATTTATAATCATACGGTAGGGTTGGGTAGGGTTTATTTCTAAAAATATTATTACAATTATAATAAGCAATCAAACAAATATAAAAACCAACACTACTTACCGCAGTCTTTATCCCCAACACACTGATTTAACAGCAGAACAACTACTTTGCTGGAGCCCTACATTGTATTTGTTTACAAAACTTAACTGTTCCTTTCCAACACAACAAGTACAATGTAGGGACAAAGGGGGAACTGCGGTAAGTAAGGTAAATGACGACAAAAAGGGACTTAAAAAACTCAAACAAATGATCATTATAGGCAAACAATAATAACAAATTAATGATCATGAACAACCAAATGCTAATAATATGACAAAAAAAGGCAAATGAATAGAAACAAGAATATAAGTAAATACAATAATAAACATGAGCATCAGCGACAATTATTAATAATACTGCTAATACCAATTCACATAAAATGTGTAAAAAGCCTATGTAGTTTTGGGTTTCAACATAGATAAAGGAAATAAGTAGATATCCCACAGGCGTTGTCAAGTACTGCCACTAGGTGCTGTGTTGTCGTTTTGTAACTTTCATTGACGTTTCTCATAACATTCACTGACGTTTATTCAACCATGTGGGACATTTTTCCAATACAAAAATAGAATCATTTTCCAGGTTGTGCTATTCAAACAACTAATTTAGTTTTTTTCATGTCGTTGTGTTCCCCACTTTCAAGTTAAGTTTTTGTTATTTTAATTGCATCTTTTTGTTTACTGTTGTTGTTGGTGTTCGTTTCTGTTGAATTTGAGAGCAACGGACAACAAAACAAAACCAAAAGCCCCGTTGGTGTTGCCTACCACACCTATTGTTAGCACCTGTTCTAAATACATCTTGCAAGGTATATTTTGTTTGGGATCAAACGTTGTAATTATTGCATCCAGCTCCATCTAGAAAATATCCCATTGAACAAGAAATTTCCCAAGGCATGTGCGATATCTAGTTAATTCCTTTATCTATGGTTTCAATGTCCAATAAATTTCCCCATCTATATTAAATTAGTTGTATTTTCAAAAACACATGCCATTAGGCGGTATGTATTGTTTGTAATGTATTGGTTCTTTTGTTTATTATTGTTAACAACAACTGATGTGTATAATTTTTAAATATAATTATAATAGTTTTGCAACGCATTATTTATTTGAACGTTCCATTTCAAATTTTATTATTGTATATAAGAATTTCAGTGCGTAAACAATTTAATTTTGGATTATTTTAAAAAACAAGTTTGAGCTTAATCCGTCAAATTCATTTCAGCCAAAATTGGCAACTATTTATAACCAATGAAATGCAAAATACTTCATCTGCCTATCCTCGATCGACATTTTTGTTTAAATTTGTAATTTCTTCAATTAACGCGAATAACTGTGGCGTTCAAGTAACGCGAAGTGACTGATAGAATACAAATAGCGTTTTTTCGTAAAATTTGTGATATATTCGCAGTGCGCTCACCACATTTCATTTCGACATCGGACAAGAAAATGAAGTTGCCTCAACTAGTTTGAGAGTGTAAGGGCATAATCGAAGTTGATGTCTAGTTATCGAAGTTGGTGTCAATTTGAAATCGAGCAACTTATCCACAGGTCTAACTGCCCCTTAAGGGTGGTATTCTATAAGTCGTGAATCAGTCACTTCGCGTTACTTTTGTCGTTTTGGTAGTTTATAAAACGTGTTGCCAGAGGCAGACCAAAAAATTATGCCAAATGTTCTCAAAAATTGTGCCATTTGCAAAATCATTATGCTAAAATTTACTTGTTAGTCTTTTTTGTAATTGTGAGTCCAAAACAGTTGCAGAAGTTGCTTCAAGAAATGGGTGCAGCTGTTATACGTTTAACCGTTCAGCTTAAAAAGAAGTATTATCAGCACTACAGCAGGGTCATTATTCCCCCTAGAACTCCATCATATCCCACAAATGCCGATAAGTTGAGAATTCGTGTTTTTACCAGGCTCCGTCTTGGACACACCATATTCTCTCATGAACACGCAATGTGCTCTAAGTCTTACACATTAGCACATTCTTGAAGATTGACGACATATCAACAGCCTAAGAAGAACCACTTTTGGAAATAAATCAATATACGAATTACTTAGACACTCATCTTTAGAATCTATACATTCATTACATCACTGAAACTTCGAATATAAACAACATACATATATTGTAGATCTTTTAAGTTATATATTATTGTTACCTTTCTCCTGAAACTCTGAAGCACTCTCTTTACTCTTTTGTTTTAACAGTTGTAAGTTTAGCCTTAGTTTGAACTTTGTAAGTGAAAGATCAAAGAAAAATAAAGAGTTTAATTTAAAGAATGAAACGTTTAAGGGTTATTCATTTATAAAATCTAACTGGCGACGAGGATGGGATGTGAAGTAAAAAAAAAAAATAATAAACACATCCAGTGATCGAATCTACCGTGAATATTACGTTCTGATTCTAAAATTCGTGAAACATTTAAGATAACAAAAAATATAAATAAAAATTTCAAACACTAAAAGTATTCTAAGTTTATAAAACTGAATTATATTGAATCTAAAGAAATAAATAAAATAATTGTGATAATATCGATAACCGTGAATATCAATTAACTTTCAAATGACCTTTGCGTTTGTTAAAAGAAAAAATTAAAACAAAGAGGAACAACATAATTAAAGTACAGTCTTTTCAAAGATTATCCATAAAGAAAAAAATTACCAAACATAAAACAACAAAACTAACTGGTATACTTAATGCAAAGCAATTATACACTAAGAATCCTATTGTAATAAGGCAAAAAACCGTAAAACGATTCAATAAATACCACTATAGTAATCCAAATAAGATTGATGTTGCCCAATTTAGAAGACCTTTGAAGTCAGTAATGTGAAAATAAATAATGAAATTAAATAAAATTACCTTATATAAAATGGAATGCTATATGCATGATTTGATTTAAAATCATTTTTGTGCGTGGTATTTGCGATATACATTTTTTGCAAAATTCCGGAATAAAAGAATTTTGAATTTAAACATTACATTTTAAATGTAAAAATTTTTTTTGAACAACTTTTTTACTATTATTGTTATTATTTTTAAATAGCGAATATTTAGTCATTGTTAAATTTAAAATAATTCCTAGACAGCACTGGGAAGAATAAATACTTTCTACTTGTAAATATTTTTTTTTTAATTTTTTAAAATAGAAGAACTTATTTCATTTTATGTAATTGAATACATGTAATCTAAAACACTTTAATATTACCATTTCATTCTTAGAATTCCTGTTATTTATAGCTGAATATATTTATCATTCAATTTGTTAATCTTTTAATTTAAGATCCTTTTATTTTGATATTTCATTCTACATAACATTAATTAATTAACAAAAATGTGTAAAGGATTCGATGAGGCTCGAATCCTGTAGGGAGAGGTGAGTTATATATTATTGTTACCTTTCTCCTGAAACTCTGAAGCACTCTCTTTACTCTTTTGTTTTAACAGTTGTAAGTTTAGTCTTAGTTTGAACTTTGTAAGTGAAAGATCAAAGAAAAATAAAGAGATTAATTTAAAGAATAAAACGTTTATGGGTTATTCATTTATAAAATCTAACTTGCATACAAACGAGAGCCGATAGTCTCAGCTGCTAGTGCTCTATAATAATTTTAATCTTAGAAATAGAGTTCGTAAGAAATAAATAAATAAATAATAAGTTGTTATAGCAACTTCTACAACAACAACGAAAGCCAAACGAAGGGTGATAATTATCCAATAATTATCAAAATTTTTTTAATAAAACTTTAACAAATGTAATTTATATAATTGTTTGAGATCAATTGTTGTTAACAATTTCTTCCAATCGTCTTAGAATAGAATTTCCCATATTTTGGATAATTTCTTTTGGAATCAGTTTCACTTATCCTAGAGAAGAGTGATCAAATCGTCTTTACTTCGAAATTTCCTTTGTCTAATATTATTCTCAATGAACCCGGAGATTTTCTCTGGAGTTTATATCTGGCACTTCGAGAAGAACTTTTATCAGATTTAGACCATTCTACAAAAGTCACATATTGATACTATTGAATGCACTGTACGGCCCAAAACGGCTAATTTGAAGTTTGTTAATAATCGTCCATATTTTTACTCCGGGTCAGTGGTAACCAACCCATAGCCTCGCGAGGCGGACAATAATCGTATTTTTCTCGTATTTTTCACACACACACGATCGGCAATTCACATGTACACAACAAATATGTTTGATTCGAAGCGTTTGTAATACATTTGTGTGCGTGCGTTCGGTCTTACCACTGCTCTAGGTACAAAAAGTAAGTTTTACATCGGTTTTTTACTCCTGTTTTCATGAAAGCATTTTGACATCCATAATAATAATACGGACATTTTTGAAATTTACGCTTAGGGAGTTTCTGTGCCAAATTTTCTGTACCAAACAATTGTTTTCGTACGAAATTACTTTGGCATAACAACCCTGTAATTAATTTTGTTCACGAAATTTCGCAAAGAGGTTAGTGAGTACTTAGATAAATAAAAACCATAGATGATTCATTTGCTTACCCTGCATTTACACATGCCAGTAGTGGCATGCCATTGTTGTATACGTATTATCAACGAAAAAGAAGAAGAAATAGTCGAATCTGTTGCCATTTGCATTTGCGTTTACACATGCCACTGCCACTTCATTTGCAAAATGTACTCAGAGCAGAAACTACAAAAAATTTATTTACTGCTGAAATTAAGAGAAAGTTGTGCAGTTAAGGAAAATGAAAAAGTTGAGACAACAACAAAGGGTGGGAACGATATAAATTAATCAACTTTAAAATATTCTTCTGGCTCAATTTTGCCTCCATTTCACCTGTTTGTTTATAATATAGAGTTACCGAGTTCATCACATAAGCAAATGTTTTGGGAAACGATTAACATTTATTGTTATTAGTATTATTTTAATAGTATTAATGCTCTATTATTAACACATTTGCGTTTTTTCATGCGATTTTCAAGCAATATATCATAATAATACATTTAACAAGTTAAATCTTTAATTACAATTTTACAGTAATCCAGCAAATTTGCATTAAAGTTTTAACAGGGTAACATTGTTTATCGTTTTGACATTTAGTGGCAGGCAAATGCCAAATTCTACTCGCAAGTAATTTTAGCTGCCACTGGAGCTGCCATTGCGAAAAATGTAAATGTGCTAGTGAAAAAGTGTGAGTGTATTGAGTTAGTGGCAGTGGCATGTGTAAAGGCTAGGTTAATCACAATTTACAGCAGATGACAAAGACTGTTTCAGTGCGACCATTTTTCACTCGGATGCGATGAAAAAGCACTGCAAAATCATTTTTATTTCGATTCTGTTGTTTAAATTTCAAAATAGAATATAAATAATAGAAAAGCATATCGCTTTAGATATTTGTAGGTAGACAATACAAAAGGAAAAAAAGCATTTTTATATGGCCTTGTCAATAGTTTTTGTTTCCAGGGAAATTTGCCCATATCTACGACTCCGGCGCCATCTAGAAAAATTCTCTTTACCTTCAAATCCACCACTTATCTTTCACCATCTATGGCTTTTTATTTATCTATGGTGAGTACCAGGCAGTACCAGGCATGCTGTAAAAATAGATTTTTCAAATAAATTAAAAGGAGTAACTTTCAATACGAAAAATTGTGCCGTTTGAAAAAATATTGTGCTAAAAAACTGCACTAAAATTAAAGATTGGAAAATTGTTGAGAAAATTGTGCTAAACGGCACTTGGCATAATTTTTCAAAAAACATGTGCCAAAACCAAAAAAATTGTGCCAAAACGGCGTAAATTATGCCAACATGGTAACACTGGTTCGACTATACAAAGACCTGAACTGTAGAGAGAAAAAACTATCAAATAGTTTTGACAGAGTGCAAAAAATATGTATAGATCTACCACACACACTAAAATAATAAGGGTGGTATTTTATAAGTCGTGAATCAGTCACTTCGCGTTACTTTTGTCGTTTTGGTAGCTTATAAAACGTTATAGCTGTTCGGTGACTTCCTGCGTTGAGTTACGTTATTTAATGGGTAGTTTATAAAACTTAGCGCAACGTTTTTGATCACTTCAGCTGTCAAATTTAACACGCCACAGTTCTTTGCGTTAGTTGAAGAAATTAAAAATTTAAAGAAAAATGTAGATGGAAAATAGGCACATGGAAGTATTTTGCATTTCATTGCTTATAAGTAGTTGCCAATTTTGGCTGAAATGAATTCGACGGATAGAGCTCAAACTTTTTTTTTGAAATAATTACAAATTATATTGTTTCCTCACTGAAATTCTTATTTACAATAATAAAATTAGAAATGGAAATAATGCGTTGCAAAACTATTATAATTATATTTAAAAATTATAGACATCAGTTGATGTTGACAATAATAAACAAAAGATCCAATACATTACAATCAATACACACCGCCAAATGGCACGTATTTTTGACAACTAATTTAATACAGATGGGGAAATTTATTGGACATTGAACCCCAAAATAACATAGGTTTTTACACATTTTATGTGAATATTGTTGGTATTTACAGTATTATAAATAATAGCAATCTTAAAATCTGTAGATCTACTGAAATAGAGCTAAATTTTTTTAATCTTTTTCATTCTGAGCATTTCACTCACTTTCACTTTCTCTTATCTATAATTGTTTATTGTAGTTCGGCAACTCTATAAACCGCATATGTCAGTGACAGCTTTCGTCAACAAATGCAAGCGCGAAGTGATATATAAACTAATTTGACTTTTTTGACTTTGGCGTTCGCGTTAGCTTTTGCGTTTACGTTTACTTTCGGGACATTTAGAATACTACCCTAAGGGCCGTTATTATAACTTGCCAATAGCTAAAGTTGGGATGTTATCTGACAGATTATTAGTTTTTCGTTATTATAAGCATACTTTAGGCTAAAAGTGACCGGTAAGCTAAAGGGAAGATAGTGTTGCCTTTAACTTTTAACGTAAGGTTTATGTATTTAAAGTTGCCACATTTTCTGATATGTATATGCAGGAGAAGAAATTAATTGACATTAATTTAGCTTTGAAAATAAAAACTGAAAATGGAAAGCAGTCCACGTTTGTTTTGTATAAACGAGCTAGAGGATATTTTTGAAAACTCGCAGCCTAAAAGAAGAGCCTAAACCAGATCTACCAACAGAACCTCTTCTTCTGCCAAGTAGTTTTTGGCTTGTTTGGCGCCGTCATTTTAATATGTTTTCAAAAATTCACAAATTTCTAGATTGCTTATAAAGAAACAAATAAAAGTACGTTGCCACTACGTAACTATTTTTATTATAAAACAATTCAAAAGTAATAAGTTTTTTCTTTCGTATTGCCACATTATCAAACATATTAATTTTATTTAACTGGGAGTTTTTAATAACGAAAAACATTTAATGACCACTTTATTGCACACTTCAGCTAAAGTTACCTTTTACTAACATTTTGTTTAAAGGCAAGTTAAAATAATGGGCCTGTCTTTTTGCGTACTGATAATTTATACAAGTTGTTACTGAATGTTTTCTGTTTACACCAAAAAACCAGTAACGAGAGAACACGAGAGAGATTATTTTGCTAGTTCGATGATATAGAATTTACCAGTTTTTACTAGAGAATTTTTGCCAGTAAGAATTTGCAAGACATATCATATGTTTTGAAACATGTGTTTTATGTAAACAAACCAAATTCGGATATATAAAAACATAAAATAACAAATAATCATTGGAATTTTATGTTTTTAGACAAAAAATGATTTGTAATGCTTATAATGAACTTTTTAACTATTTACTTAAAAAAAGGAAACAGTTTTGGTGATTTGTAAAGTTTTATTCAAACTGCGGTTGTTGGTTTACAATGTTTACATTGCAAATCAGCTGTTTCATAAGGTATGTCTGCGTACTGATAATTTGTAACAATTTGCAAGTAATAACATACGTTTCATGTAAACAAATAAAATTCGGAAATATAAAAATTATAAAATAACGAATAATCATTGGACTTTTATGTATTTTGAAGGAAAAGGATTTGTAATGCTCTGTAATGAACTTGCAACTGTTTTAGTGATTTGTAATATTTTGTTCAAACTATGGTTGTTGATTCTATAGTGATTTACATAGCAATTTAGCTGTTTGCATACAAAAGTTCTTATTGCTTGCAAGTTTTTACTGGGGGTGGTATTATATAAGTCGTGAATCAGTCACTTCGCGCTACTTTTGTCGTTTTGGTAGTTTACAAAACATTACAGCTGTTCGGTGACTACCTGCATTGAGTTACGTTTTTTAACGGGTAGATTATAAAACGCAGCACAACATTTTCAGCTGTCAAATTAACTCAACGCAGGTAGTCACCGAACATATATAAAATTTTATATACTACCAAAACGACAAAAGTAACCGATTTTGGCTAATTCACGACTTATAGAATACCAGACTTAGGCTAAGGTCAGACTGTCAAATATTTTGCGTAACATGGCTGACAATTATGACAAATTGTTTTGTCATGCGTCTGACCGGCAAAATATTTGCTAACTATCGTTCGCACAAATGAGTATGTAGATGTTTGTAAACAAAAGTTTTAGGCAAATATTTGGACAGTGTGAACATTATGTGACAGCACACGAGCAAATTCTTGTCAAATTTGTTCCGTTTGTTCTTGCAAAACAAATGTAAGAACAAACATAAGCAAATATTTAGGTATTTCACAAGCAGTGATGCTTTCCTGGGGGTTCGCGCGAACCCCCTGATGTCAATGCTAGGGTTCGTGCAAAATCGTATTATCGGTGATTTTCTACCACTCTTTCGATTTTTAACTGTTTCTTTCAAATATCTATCAAATTTCGTCATTTATGGCGCCAACATTCAAAAATCCTCGGTAAATTTTCTATATCGATAAAAGCGATCTCTACGAAGACGGAGGCATCATTTTTTGGTAAGTTCGATTTTACACGTGCAACTTTTTTATTGCAATACTGCTGACGTCCTCTATGATTCTCTTTTGGTGTTCCAAAAAGCTTTTACACGTTCAACTGTTCCGCGTCTGAGTTGCAGAAAATTGTTGTTGTTGGTTGCTTTAAATATTTGCCGTACTCGTATTTCGTTTTGATTTCTTATACGCAAATTTTTAACACACTACACAAAACGAAATTTGCCCAAACAAACTTGCTCTGTGTGAACATGAGACCAAGTTCAAAGGAGAATAGCCAAAAACTTGAGCAAGCACGATTGCCCTGTGTGAACCGGGACATATACGTATTGCAGAAAAGTAAAGTACAGTTAGAAATAAGTGTGGAGTACATTCTTACTTGCTTTAACAAATTTATGTGGAACTAGCCTTCATTCTTCATTTATCTCTCTGACGCATACATACTGAAATTGTTGTGATTGTGAAATAAATAAGTGAAAATAAAGAAAATCGGTTTACAACATTTGTTTTTTAAAGAAATAGAAAATATTTTGGCAAAAAATTGTTTGTTGTGAAAATAAAGTAAAAAACCAAAAAAATAAAAGGTAATTCACGAAAAGTTGTGATCATTTTAAGTTGAGAACGTTTATTTATACATTTATTTAGTTTAATTCCATTTATTTTTCTTTTGTAAATCTTTTGTTCTAAAAATGAAAGTTGTAATACTAACAACAATTTTGGAATGCATGGACCGGCCTAACCTGCAAACTTCTTGTGCAGTGGTCAATACGGTGAAGTCTCCTCCTTGGCCTCGAACCAGCCACTCTCAAGTGATTTCGTGGTTAAAGAGTTTATTATATACAATTTTTAAAAAAATAAAGAAGAATATTTAAAAAAATTGCATAAGGTAAGTTCATTTTACATATTTCATATTTTACCTTACATAATTTATTTTTTATCCCTATTTCATTTTTCGAAGATGAAGAGACAAAATACGTTAACAACATATTTCTCAAAAAAAATAAGAGCGGAAACATCAGTAACTGATGAAAGCAGCTCGTCCATACCAACGGTAGAAGCAGGTTCATCTTCATCAGCATCGCAGGAACAAACATTAGAGGTTGCGAGTCTCCAAAATAACGCCACTAACAATTTACCAAACTGTTGGAATGAGACACAGTTGACGGAGTTTAAAATGAAATATGATGGCCTCTTTGTCAGTAATCAGAAATTGGGATGCGAGTATTGTTTAAAAATGGAATCAAAATTAATATCTAATGAATGGAAAGAATGTACTGTTACGCCATCGGGGCAAAACAAGAAAGTGCAACAAGCATCTTTAAGGAAAAAAATGAAAAAACATTTTGAATCACACGCACACATGCTAGCCATTGAACATACCAAAACCCTTGAAAAGCGAACTTTTACATCATGTATCGATAAGATGAACGAGAAATTTATTAATTCTACTGCAAAAGTCTTCAACACTGTTTACAGCCTATCGAAAAGAAACCGTCCGTTTTCTGACCTGGAAAGTGAAATTGAACTTCAAGTAAAAAACGGTTTGGACATGGGAATTGGACTTCATTCTCGACATAGTGCAAGTAACATAGTAGAGCATATTGCGAAAGAAACTAAAAAAGAATTGTTTAGTTCAGTTATTGAAAGGAATTTAAAAATTTGTACTATTATTGATGAAGCTTCCACCATCTCCAATAAGTCAACGCTAATAGTTTTTATTAAAGTGGAATCTTCTTCAGCAGAATCTTTTGAAATATCCCCAATAATATTCGTTGATATTGTGGAACTTGAAGCACAAGATGCGCAAAATATTTTCCAAAGTTTATTGAGTGTGATGCTTGGTGTTGGATTTAATACAAATTATTTAAAACAGAATTTAATAGGATTCTGTTCTGACGGTGCTAGCGTAATGCTCGGTTGTAAATCTGGAGTCAGCGTACGAATGAAAGAAGTTTTTCGAAATATTATTATTTGGCATTGTCTCAACCACCGTCGCCAACTTGTTTTAGATGATTCCATAAAAGACATCAAGCAAGTAAATCATTTTAAAGTTTTCATGGACAAACTATATAGTATATTTCACCAATCTAATAAAAACCAAAAAGAATTAGATAATATTTCCCAAGGGCTTACTTTGGAAATAATTAAAATTGGAAGAGTTTTAGGACCACGATGGGCTGCGTGCAGTCTTAGAGCTGTTCTTGCTGTATGGCGAAGCTACCCTGTTCTTGTAACTCTAACCAAAAGTTTTCTGGAATGGCAAAACGATTGCAAAACAAATATTTCCTAGGCGATTTAGCTCTAATGATTGACATTCTTCAGGAGTGCTCTTTAATATCCAATGCCCTTCAAGCTAGAAATATAAATATTTGCAGAGGAGAACAACTGATCAAAAGAACAATTAATGCTTTTGAAATTCTCAAACATCGTCGCGGTAATTACGAAAAAAAGTCGATGAAGTTATAAACTCTGAAGCATTCAAAAATATCACCTTCGTAGAAAATAAGATTTATGGAAACCTTCCCAGAGATTCTCTTATTGACAGCATCATAAAAAATTTGAAATTAAGATTGATTGGTTTCTCTCAAGAAGAATTGAATAGTAACAAAAAAAAATATTGATAATAGCAAAATTTATGAGTCAGCCAATTTGTTAGAGCCAAACACTTGGAAAATTGAAGATATTGTAGTTCCGTGGTTAGAGGCCGAAGAGAATTTTGATGAATTTCGAAAAGTTTTCATTTTTGACATCGATAAGAATGATTTTCGTAATTATTTACAAAATATAATAAGCAATGGTCATCAGGAAATTAATAAAATTCCAGAAAACATTCAAAAGGCAAAAAATATTATTAATACGATAGCTGTTAGTAGTGCTGAGGCAGAACGAGGATTTTCATTGATGAATATCATAATGACAGATAAAAGAGCCAGATTAACTGTACAGAATATATCAAATCTGAGGACTTTAAATTTAATTGGTCGCCCATTGAAAACTTGGAACGCAGTTCCCTATGTAACAAGTTGGTTGAGGAACCATAACTCGGCAGATGACACCAGGGTGAGAAAATCTAAACCGTCAGAATATAGTGAAAACCAAGAAGCTATTTGGAAATATTTTAAATGAGTTAATTACTTTTCAATAATATGTATTACTGTATGAAATTTCAGAATTTTATATTGGTTAACAAAATAAATGTGGATATGAATGATAAATTGCTTTTTTTCTGATAGTCTAATATTATTCAGCTAGTGGGTTACTCTGCCAAAAAATATTTCAATGGGAATATTTTTATGATGAGGTTCTTTTCATAATCCGGTTCTAGATCGAAAATTTTTTCTATTTAAAATGAATTAAATAAATAAAACAATTATCAGCAAAACTTGTGAAATGCATTTGCTTCGGTGGAGTACAGGGGACTTGTGAAATTGCTTTTGTTGTCGGAGGGTACTCGGGGCAGAAATTTTCGCTTATTTTATGTAAGAACCGCTTTTCATTCGGTTGAGATTTGGCTCCACATATAATGGCGATAATGTTCTGGAGTGCTTGTGGACAAAGGGTGCTGATGAAATGCTGTGGTGAGCATTGAAACAACCGGGAATATTAATATATAAAAAAAATTTTAGAAAATATTAACTGCGAATGCGAACCCCCTGGTAAAGTTTTGGGAAAGCATCACTGTTCACAAGGTCTCGTACTTGTCGTACTGTCGTAACTTCTCACAACAGTTGTACGAATTTTGTTGTTGGCTTCCATATAAAACTAACTTACGACAAGTACAACATCGAAGGTATGTTTACTGATTGTCGTACTTTACTAGTGCTGTTCTTCTTGTACCGAGTTTATTAGGGAATACATTTGATAAGTAACATCACTACCATAAGAGCTGTTGTTGATATTTATTACTTATTTTGTGATATTATTATGTTACGTTATTGATGTTATTATTTTATCCTTTTAGTTTCAAAAAATGCTTTTCTTCAATCAGTTCTTTTTGCAATCAGCTGGATACGTACGACATACAACAAAAAAATGCAATAATGGTTGTTCACAACTATCGTACTTAGGCACGACAATCCAGTACAACATTACGACATTACGGGAGCTTGTGAAAACCCTAATTGTTTACCTTTTTGTTGAAGTTATCAAAGCGTTGTATGGAAATTCGTTTGAAAACAATCAACTTTGTGTAATTATTAACAAATGTATAATTATAAACTGAATATTTAAACAATTTATTTATAAAATATATATTTTTGTATAGTTGCCAATTTTGATAGAAAGAAGAAGAAGCTCAAAGTTGTTACAGCCAATTCATGTAACTCAAACGAAAATGTATGCGAAAGAAAATCAGTCACTCACTTTCGTTCGTAATTGGATTCAGCTAAGGTTCTTTTGTTCTTTCGCACAGCTTTACGTCTGTAACGTAAGCAATTTATAAGTTGTCATATTACATTGGGGCCAGATCAACAATTTCATAAATTCCCCAAAAATTCCCTTAAAAAAGTGGGATATTTTAAGGGATTTATCATAAAAAAATACAACTCTGTCTGAGAGTAATCAGCTGGATAGAAATGAGAAGGTAAATACAAACAAAAAAGCAAATAATATTTTTTTTTATTCGTGTTGTGTTTTTTGTGAACAAAATTATTATGGATATTTCTATTGGAATATATTTTGCGGTCCAAATTGATGACATTGTGGAAGTACCACGGAGGCATTTAAGAGACATGTCGAATGTTCTGGAGATGCCAACAAACCAGTGAGTTTTACAATCATTTAAGTATGTACAATCATTTAAGTATGCCACAACAATTACTTGTAGTTGTTTACGCGATAACAAACAGACAAGTGACTGTTTTGACATGTAGGTTCGCATAGATGACAGCGATAAGAGATAGATAAATCAAAAATCGTACTAAAAGCTTTACGTATTCATTCGCATTGATTTTCTTTCGCATTGTCGTTCTGATGACTGTTAGGTGAAACGAATATCAGCTGTTTGTCATGTAGCATGCGAAAGAAACGTTCGCATAAGATACATGAATTGGCTGTAAACTGTCTACATTTTTACGGTTTGCAGCCACGGGAGGTTACCATTTTTTCTTTGTTTTTTGCCACAACAATTACTTGTAGTTGTTTACGCGATAACAAACAGACAAGTGACTGTTTTGACATGTAGGTTCGCATAGATGACAGCGATAAGAGATAGATAAATCAAAAATCGTACTAAAAGGTTTACGTATTCATTCGCATTGATTTTCTTTCGCATTGTCGTTCTGATGACTGTTAGGTGAAACGAATATCAGCTGTTTGTCGTGTAGCATGCGAAAGAAACGTTCGCATAAGATACATGAATTGGCTGTTACAGCCAATTCCCGTAACTCACACGAAAATTTACTCGAAAGAAAACCAGTCACTCACTTTCGTCAGAAATTTGATTCCTGTAATATTCTTTCGTTCTTTCGCATGACTATACATCTGTAACGTAAGCAATCTACGAGTTGTCAAATGTAAGTGCGGCCAGATCAACAAATTCATAAATTTCCCAAAATTTCCCTCAAAAATATGGGATATTTTGTAGAGTAAATCATAAAAAAATACAACTCTGTCTGCTTGAAACTGGTCAGCTGCAAACAAATGACAACATTAGTAAACAAAGAAATTTGGTAAACAAACCAAATTTATTAAACAAAGCAAATTCCTCAATATAATAAGATGGATATTTCAATTGCCGTCTATTTTGTGGACCAGAATGAGGACGTAGTAGAAGTGCCACGGAGGCAGCTACGAGACATGGCAAATGTTCTGGAAATGCCTACAAATCAGTAAGTATAATAAAATCACATAACTACTTACATATAAGTATGCTAAATGCAAATACATTTGTTTTTTATTTTAGGTTTATCCAGAATTTTAGACTCAGCAAAGAAATCTTTCTAATGATTTCTAAGGAGCTGGAGGGGAAGTGGATTCCGAGGCACCGGTGCACGCAAATACGGCCCGACATAAAGCTGGCAACATTTTTACGTTTTGTTGCAACGGGGGGTTACCAGCAGGCAGTTGGTAACGAACACGTTTCGGCGGCAGGCACATCGACCGTATGTAAAATGATTGCTGAGTGTCTAGAGCTCTTTGAGCATTATATTTGTCCGAAATGGATACGAATGCCTCTTCCTCCAGAAGAGGACAAAATAAAGCAGGCCTTTTGGGAAAAATATGGATTCCCGGGCATCATTGGGTGCGTAGACGGCACCCACTTACGAATCAAGTCTCCTGGTGATAATGAGAAGCATTTATACTACAACAGGAAAGGATTTTATAGCATAAATGCAATGGTGGTAAGTACATCAATATATACACATTTATTTCAGTATGGATAATGTTTTTTATTTCGTAAGGTTTGTGACCACAATATGAGTATCATGTGTGTTGATGCACGGTATCCCGGCTCTAGCCATGACTCATTTATTTGGGAGCAGAGTGCAGTAAACAGGCAACTGCAGCGTGATTTCGACGGTGGCAAACGGAACACTTGGCTTCTGGGTAAGTTATTCGAACATATCAATCAATATGTATTATATTTTATCAAGTGGTTTACATGTACCTATACATTTTAGCATTTTTTGTTTCGATTTTAGGAGATGGCGGCTACAAATTAAAACCATTTTTAATGACGCCCTTCAGAAACCCAAGGGATGCCGCAGATAATCGGTACAACAAAAAACACATTAGCGCACGAAACGTGGTTGAGCGGTGCTTTGGCGTGCTGAAAAACAGATTTCGGTGTCTGATTGGCTCAAGAGGGCTCCACTACTATCCAAAAAAGGCGACCCAAATTATGAACGCATGCTGTGCTCTTCACAACATTTGCGTGGCGTACAAGTGCACAGAAGTCAACGCGGTGGCAGAAATTGAGGAGGTGAGCGTCTCACACGAGAGCATTTGTGATGAAGTGGAAGAAGAAAGAGCTTTACAAATAAGGAAAAACATTGACATAAACTTATGAAATAAAGCCATAAATTTACTTTAGGCAAAAATATTTAATATTTTTTATTTTCTTATAGAAATCTTAAAAGTAGGGGGATACAATTAAATAAATTGTTTCGTTAACTGGGTTAGTTATCGAATGCTATATATTATATATTATGGACATGTTGAAGTTAGAGCAAACAATTGTACATTTTGGTTTTTTTTAACTAAATAACATATTTATATATTCTCTACTGTAAGAGAACCATTGTCGACAAAAGTTTTAAGCAGCACAAGAAATTGTTCAATATTGTTCGCACTTTTTGTAGCAGCTTCCGCTTGTTTTTCTACGGCTATTGCAATTCTTGTGGCAGCGTCACTTTGCTTTTCAGCCGCACTGACTAGTTTTTCGGCAGCATCGGCTATAATTTGTGTTGTGTGTGCTTGAGTTTCGGCCGTAGCAGCTAAACGCTCACTCACTCTTAGCTGCCGTCGAATAAGTGACAGTTGGCCATGCTCTACTATTCTTCGTTTTTTGGCTGAAGAGGAAGTAGCAAGCTCATCGTCACTGTCATCATGATGTCGTTTTTTATGTTGACTTAACTGCGGTGGGCTGATTGTCTGTAGTGTGTCTTCCGGATTGCTGCTTACTTGCTGTTGTTGCCTGGTCGGAGTGATTACCGCAATGTTTTGGCTATTCCTGGGTGGTGTTTCTATTAACGACTGAAAGCACTTTTCAGTTGAATCAATTGAAACCTTTGCTTCTCGGGCTCCAAACGCAGCGCCTTTAGGTGCTGCAGCTGTGGACAGAAATAATGTTCTATCGATCACTTCCTCCAACTGTGTCAGGCCGTTTAATCGATAGACACCACCACCAGTTTCGCGCATGCTATTGTGGTTGTCAATGTGGTTGTTCTTCTTGGTGCGGGATTTTAAGTCCGCCCAAGTCTGTAAATGAATAATGATAATGAATGAATAATAAATGAATAATTAATGTACAGAATAATAGAGTTTAGAAAGACAATTGAAATGATACCCATCTGAAACAGATCGGTTTCCAAATATTTGAGAAATGTGCGATTATATACTCAAGCTTTAAAGGCCTATATCTCAAAAAGTTGGATTTTTATTCGTTTTATATTCTTTAAAATTTGCTCCAAAATTTTTCGCGCACTCCTGATTTTTTCTTTCATTTTGGTTCTTCTTTTTATAATTGTTTGAACCCTGCCCCTGGTCATAAATTTCAGCCCAATATTTACCTTCTTCCACTCAACAGCAGTACGCATGGGAGGGCCACGAAAATTTAAGCTTGCGCCACTGCTCCTCCAAAGACTGTTTGCTAGCTCCAAACACCGGTGCTCCCCTGGCAAACTCAGGATTCGCTTCCATGTACTCAACTAATACCTGGAGCTGCTGCGGCGTTGACTTCCTTACGCTAAAATTTTATATAATATATACTTAAAATGTTTCATATGTATGTACATAACAATATTATTAACAACTTACCATTTGCTTTCTGTTTTGTTTGTTTCCATTTCTCTTTTTCGGTTGACAAAAATTTTCTGATGGATATTCTTAAACGACAACCAACACAAGAGCGACTCGTTTTGACATTTGCTTTCGTTTAGATGACAGCAAAGAAAAATAGAGGAATCAAAATTTGTATAGAAACGCTTACGTTTTCATTCGCATATATTTTCTTTCGCTTTGTTGTTCTGATGTGTGTTAGTGGAACCAAAATCAGCTGTTTGTCGCATAGCAGGCGAAAGAAAGTTTTCGTTTGAGTTAGAGGAATTGGCTGTTAATCATAGATAAAGGAATTAACTAGATATCGCACCTGCCTTGGGAAATTTCTTGTTCAGTGGGATATTTTCTAGATGGAGCTGGATGCAATAATTACAACGTTTGATCCCAAACAAAATATACCTTGCAAGATGTATTTAGAACAGGTGCTAACAATAGTTGTGGTAGGTAACATCAACAGGGATTTTGTTTTTGTTGTGTGGTCCGTTGCTCTCAAAATCAACAGAAACGAACACCGACAATAACAGGAAACAAAAAGATACAATCAAAATAACAAAATTTTAACTTGAAAGTGGGGAACACAACGACATGAAGAAAACTAAATTAGTTGTTTGAATAGCACAACCTGTAACGTTATTCTATTTTTGTATTGAAAAATTGTCCCACACTGTTGAATAAACGTCAGTGAATGTTATGAGAAACGTCAATGAAAGTTACAAAACGACAACACAGCACCTAGTGGTAGGACTTGACAACGCCTGTGGGATATCTACTTATTTCCTTTATCTATGTTGTTAATTGTTAAATCCAGTACTCGCTTGCAACTGAAGTTCAGTTTAGATTAATACCCTTTTCACATTTACCGCGTTTCAGCTGAAACGCCGGCGTTTCGCTCTCGTTCGATGATTTCAGCGAAACACGCTTTAATTGGCACTTATTTCCATACAAAAAAAACGCAAACATTATGCTCTTTTTACTGTAATTTGTTTGAAACCACAGTAAAAATTAGAGAGAGCACAGTGTTGTACTCCAATAGTAGTTAAAAAAACGAGTAAAATGAAAAAATTTCCATTGCTGGTTCAAAGCAAATGTCAGAAAAATGAGGGAAAACAAATCTGTTTGTTTACATTTCTAGTTTGCTTTGTGGTGGTAAGTACTTATTGCAATGTGATTTATGTATGTATGTATCAATGTTATTTATCAATGTATGTATCATATGTATGTATCAATGTTATTTTAAATTTCTTTATTCACAAATGTGCGTTTGTGTTGTTTACACTCAATACAGAAAACACAAAACAGAAATGAGAAATGTCACATGAAACCACAGTAGTTTAAAAAAGCATAATGTGAACACCATGGTTTCAAAATGATTTCAAGAGAGCGAAACGCCGGCGTTTCGGCTGAAACGCGGTAAATGTGAATAAGCTATAAGACGCACAAGTATAAGCTTTGTTCCCGTACGTACTATTTTTACTGTTTCTACTATTTTTTCGAATTTGAAAGAAATTTTTGAACCTTTTCTATGGAAAAATGACACAAATTTCTTTCAAAATTGGAAACAATAGTACGTACGGGAACAAATCTATAGTTCGGGTTCAATGCTCCAAATAAAAATTTATTGTTTTGGGGTAAAGGGAGTTTTTACTTTGAGTAACAATAGGCATGTTTCCGTTACAAGCTAGCGATTATCGCTTGCTTGCTAGTAACCAAAACGACAAACTAGCTATAATTTATTATAATATATATAATCGTCTTGCTCTAACGCAATGGTTCGTGATGGTTGTACTTTATATCCATTTCGATTTAATCATTTTCTTTTAAATATTTCTCACATTTAAAAAATTATCAACTTTCACGTTTTGTTAATGATTCGCGAATATGTATGCTTGACAGCCACATATCCCATATGGCAGCAGACATCTGTGAAACGTCAAAGTTGCCAGATCCGTGAAGGTCGAGGTTAACAGAATAAAGTGCAAGATCACTTGGATTTGGAGTTGTAATTATAAAGAGGTGAAGGAGAAAATGATGTGAAATATTTTACTTTTTTTTGAATATTATAAATAAATGGTGAAATTAAATCTTTACAGATTGTATATACACCCCCAAAATAGCAACTTACATTTGGATCCTTTAATTTCTCAGTTAGAGTAAAGGCCAAAAAGGGTAAGAAGAATTCGAAGAAATGTAATTTTGTTCAGCGAACAAAAACTTTACTGTGTATGTGGTATTCCTTTTTTATATTCAGGGTAACATACATAGCGCCATCATTCGCCAACAATTGTGCTCAACATTGGTGCACCACATTGTCGACCACAGCCATTGAAGGGAACGGAAAGCCCCACTATTGCAGCTTTTGGGCAATACTGTTCCAAGTTCTTCCCGTTGGTCAACCCTGGCATACACCTTTTTGGTAGTACCGTGAGTAAAGTAAAACTGTGTTCACACGTGGAAAAAAATATAAAACTTCAACCCAAAAAATATCGTCCAATCCACATTTTAAAGAAAATTTAAATATTGAGAATATAAATTCTGGTGACATTTAAAAAAAAAAACCTAACCCTAAAAACATGTGTTACGTAATGTCATGTGGTGTTCTGAAAAGTTCTGTTTGTCTAGTGAAAGTCCATAAATGTATTCGTGTTTAAAAAAAAAGATTTATAGTAAACAAAAAAATAAAACAATTATGCATTAAAAGAATTATATATAAATTATTGTAATATTAAATATTAATAGTATATAAAAACTATGTGATAAAAAAAAAACAAACAACAAAATGATAAAGTTATGAAGTAAAAGAATTAAAACTGTACAGCTATAAAATAATTTGCAATTAAAACAAACAAAAATTATAAAATTAGAACAAACATATTAAAAGAAAGAAAAAATTAAAAAATAAATCAAAACTAATAAATAAATAAATAAATGTGTAAAATTCAATCATGAAAACAAAACATTGTTGAATGCACAAATTTATTAATTTATTAAAAAAATAATTCTGTCTTTAAAATAAAAATATATTTAATTAAACATATTATATTATAAGTATTTCTGTATGTAGTATTACGTGTATTTCATTCATAAATCCAAACTTGTAATTTAAGTGTTGAATGAATTTTTTTTTGTGTCAGTTATACTGTATAAAATATGTCTTAAGTTTCTTTCAACAGGTTGAATAATGTAGCGGCAGTTCTAAAGTTATCGGCGGTTATTTTTGGGGTACTTTCAAATCGAAAATATTCCAGGCACATGAAGTACCACGGTTGCCCAAAATGGTCATTAATGGGGTGGGCAGCCTGAGAGGACACCGTCATCTTTGTCCCACGAAGATTCCTAATCCTGCTGATGTCGAGGTTAAGCCGATGTGAATGTCAATTCCCTTTAAAGTTTCCATTTCCTTTCTTTCTTTGTCTATTCCCCATCCCAGTTTGTTTTCCGTTTCCTGTTCAAATGGCACGAACATTTTCAAATGTAGAATCGTCTGGCGGAAAAGAATCCCCCCATCCGGCGAGCTAAGCCGCAGCTAACAGCACCGTGCCGCTTCCGTCTGTGTTCGCACAAAGGGTTCATTACAGGTTTGTAGTTATTCTTGTATATATGTATAATTTTCTCCTTGTCTTTGGCTCATAATATCGATATCTAACACTTTTGTTCATACTGGCAACTTGCTGCCTGTTTCAACCGGAAATACATATAATTGTCTTGCTCTAACGCATGGTGTGTAGTTATTCTTATATATGTTTATACTCTTCTCTTTATCTTTGACCTCACAATAACGATATCCACCACAGCTTTTCTAATTTGTTGTATACTGGTAACTTTATGCCTGTTTAGGACTGAAGTGGAAGCGGTAACTTCAAATGCTGTTTAATATCGCTTAGCTCTCCATACAAATTAAGTGATAATCTTACCAGGCGGTGTAACCAAAAACTTCTTGAGTAAAATATGTCAACATAAATAGAAAACATTAGATTAAAATTTTGCACAACTCGTCTAGTTTGGTTTCAAGAAATAGATAGTTTATTTTTATTTATGCCATAAAAATGGATGTTTCCTATAAAAAAAACAAGAAATAAGTGAAAAAATTAAATGAGAATTTTCGATAACTCACTTAGTTATCGAGAAATAACAAATTAATAAGCTTGTTTTTTTAATTCCTGCTAAACTTATTTCTCGACGACTTTGTATGGGGAGCCGCTTAAAATCGCTTAATATCGCTTAGCTCCCCATACAAAGTGGTCGAAAAATTAGTTTAGCATAGAATAAAAAAACAGGCTTAATATGTGAAATGGGTAAAAATCTTTTAGACATATTTCCACAAAAATTAGTTTTACTGGTAGGAAACCAAATAATAATCAAAAAACTTTAAAAAAACACTTGCATAATTCGATATTAAATTTAAAAAAAAATATTTTCTACAGATTAGGTCAAAATCTATTAACAATTTATGAAACCCCATTTATAATATATATATCGATCGGCGTCAAAAAATACATATATGCGCTGGATTTTAATAGCCACTTGGTTCGAGGTAAGTGAAAAATTCCCCTCGTGAAATTGGATTAGTTCAAAGTGCAATCTTACCAAATCAGCAGCCAATTTTTCACTTTTACGGAAACAAATTTTGTTTTTAATTAAATAGGTATTTATTGCTTTGTTGCTTACAATAGTAACAATTAAATAAATGATAATATTATAACCACCAACTACCAGTCTCCTCAAATGTAGTAGCACTTCTCGTTTGTCACTGCCGAAGACTTCAGCCACGTTCCCTGTGCAGAAATTTATTAACGATTAGATAAAAGTATCAAACTCTTGGGTATCAAATTTGTTCGTTTCTATAGAAGATACACATTTACACTTATTAAAATATCTTCGACACTTTTCCATTGTCTATATATAAGAGACACAAACAACACAACTGACTTTTCTATTTACAAAAGTTCTACAATAAAGTATAGACTTTTGGCCAGTAGAAATTTATTCTTTATTAAAAACACATGCAGATTACATTTTCACTTACATTTCTTTATGAAATTTGTAAATTCACACTTGATTTTAAGATATTTAATAAAACGGACGCATAAAAACTTTGTCAAAACTTTGTGCGCGTCATTTGGTAATAGAGCAACATTTTTAGTAATTACTAAAAAATTTCTTTAGAGTCACCAATATTAATAAAAATTTTGCAATAAAATAGTAACGTGTAAATTTACATCTCTTCAGGTATATTATCCAACAAAAGGAATTGAAAATCAATTTGTAGTTACAAAATAAGTGATTTTTTTGAAATATATGTGCCTTCTATTTCAATATGCACAAATTTTTTAATTTTATATAATTGTGGGTGGTGCAATAGGTAGTGTCCGCGCCTCTTGTACATGAGATCCTGGGTTCGATCCCTGCTCTGACCACCTTAAAAAAAATTCTTTCGGCGGCGGTCACCTCGCATAGTGACGGCGACACTATCGAGTATTTATTCATGTAAAAGCTTCTCAAAAATACCGTTCGGAATCGATGTAAAAACTGTAGGTCCCAATCAGTGAGTGAAAAATTAGAAAGCGCACAGCTCACTGGTTGTGAGAAGCTCTCCCCCAATCCCTTCATGGGATGTAATGGGAAACGGTTTTTTATACTAATTTTCATTGTCTCATTATAATATACAAAATCAATAAAATTATGTTAGAAAATAATATATGTACATTAAAAATTATGTTTACTGGGATTTATTGTCAACAAAATGTAGTCAAATGGAATAAAATCATTTGTGAAATGTAATATTTTGTTTTATTCACTTTGACGATATTTCGTCAATTTTACTACTCAAGCGAAAACGAAAAATTGAATAAAATTTTAGTCAAATCAACATCCAGTTTTTGTTATGCAGCATTCCCACTGGCATTGATTTTACCACTTTTGTAGATTTTAAGCACAAATCAAGAAAATCTTGCCTGATTTCCCACACGTTTTGACAGACGACAAATCGGGATTTTTCTTATTTGTCTCAGAATCAGGAAAAAATTCATTCTTTGCTTTGTGCAACGCTGTTTATCTCACAGGCGCATTGTGTGGTGGTACCACTAGAATATCCGACTTATTTACCATTCCCCTTCCTTAGGTATTTATTGTTTCTCAACATATATTTTTATACTTTTTTCGTTTCTTTTATTTTTGGAATTCATTTGTGATGAAATTTATTGTGGAAAAGTACCAGACACAGATAAATGCTTATTCTTGTAGGGTTAGTGTGTTTGTGGTCGTAGTAACACTACCTCGTCAATGCGCTTTGACATTCACTCAAATCAGGAAAAGTCCCAATGCCAACACTTCGGATTTTGTTAGCAAATTAACCTACGATTTCGTCGATTTCATCACTCCATTTGGTTCAGTGTAGGGAGCAGATAATTGACTGACAACCGTGTTTCATGTATTCTCACAGTGCTTGTGATGTAAAATCAAGATGAACAATAACCGATAGACCGAATTAAATTTCTTTTATTTAAATGAGTCAATGCATTTATGCAAAATTTTAAACATTAATGGACGAACTATTCAACAAAACGATCAATTAATATTTGCTATATTCATGAATTAGTAATTTTTTTACTGTTTATTTAAATTGGTAATCAGTTGATTTTAATTTATGTTTGTCAAATAACCTTACTACCATATGGCAACAATGGCAAATGCATTTATCATACATACATTTATCGGCTAATCGTTACGATGCAGCAAACTGACGCCATTTGCAAAACAAAAGTGAAGTGATAAAATACAAAATATTTAATGAAATTGGAGAATATTTAAAGTTCTAACTGCACTACGAGTTAAATGATACGATTTTAATGTTATTTCAGCTACGATGGTCATTATAATTGTTCACATCAACCATTAAAGAAGCTGTCAAATAACCTTACTACCATATGGCAACAATGGCAAATGCATTTATCATACATACATTTATCGGCTAATCGTTACGATGCAGCAAACTGACGCCATTTGCAAAACAAAAGTGAAGTGATAAAATACAAAATATTTAATGAAGTTGGAGAATATTTAAAGTTCTAACTGCACTACGAGTTAAATGATACGATTTTAATGTTATTTCAGCTACGATGGTCATTATAATTGTTCACATCAACCATTAAAGAAGCTTTGTGTTTGTTCTTCTTGTTGTTTCTGTCAAAATCATATGGTCACTTGATCATAGTTTAAATGCCCAACTTTGGCTGTACATGCCATGTCTCCACTGACTGCTCAATTTCAAATTTGTTTCAACCCGTTCACACCGAACAATTTTAATTTTGTTTGACATATCGTTGTTTAAGCGTAGTACTCAGCTGAAACAGAACTTTAGGTTTGCATATAAAATATATGCAAGTCATAGATAAAGGAATTAACTAGATATCGCCCATGCCTTGGGAAATTTCTTGTTCAATGGGTTATTTTCTAGATGGAGCTGAATGCAATAATTACAACGTTTGATTCCAAACAAAATATACCTTGCAAGATGTATTTAGAACAGGTGCTAACAATAGGTGTGGTAGGCAAAATCAACAACGATTTTGTTTTGTTATCCGTTGCCCTGAAAATCAACACAAACGAACACCAACAATATCACTAAACAAAAAGACACAATCAAAATAACAAAATTTGAACTTGAAAGTGGGGAACACAACGACATGAAAAATCTAAATTAGTTGTTCGAATAGCACAACCTGGAAAATTATTCTACTTTTGTATTGAAAAAATGTCCCACACTGTTGAATAAAGGTCAGTGAATGTTATGAGAAACGTCAATGAAAGTTACAAAACGACAACACAGCACCTAGTGGCAGTACTTGACAACGCCTGTGAGATATCTACTTATTTATTTTATCTATGATGTAAGTAACCACTTGCTTTTTTATTTATTTACGATATATTAAAACTTATAGTGAATATAATAGCTCATTCGCACTACAAAATATTTTCCCGATTTCGTATCAAATGTCCTAACAAAATCCGAAGTGTTCGCATTGGGATTTTTTCCTGATTTGATTGAAAGTCAAGGCGCATTGACGAGGTAGTATTACTACGACAACAAACACACCAAGCCGACAACAATAGGCATTTTGCTTTATCTGGTATTTTTCCACTATCAAGTTAAGCACAAATGCATTCCAGGAATAAAAGTAAACAAAAAAGTATAAAAAATATGTTTGAGAAAAAATATGTTTGGGTATTCCAGTGGTACCACCACATCGATGAGCCGTTATTGAAATGGTTGTAAACAAACGTACTATTCGTTCGTAGTGTGAGATAAACCAGCGTTGCATAAAGCAAATCAAGCATATTTTTCCTGATTCCTATACAAATTAGAAAAAATACCCGATTTGTCGTCTGTCAAAACGAAAAAAAATTATATAGTAACGGACGCGAATGTTTGGCAGTTGTTCTGGCTCATGGCTTTTACGGTAATTACAGACCATAGCTGCCTGAAGTGGGCGATTAGCTCGATGGACTTGGCATCTCTAATTATTTGACTTCGTCATTGAGCATCGTAAAGGCAAGTTAAATGTTGTGCACCACACACTCTCACGATATGAAATGGAGGAAATAACAGCATGGAGGAAATGATGCAGTTGATTGATTTAGAGCATAAAGCATTCCATAGTTCTGGCTATGAGGAGTTGAGTAAGACCATGATGGAAAACCCGGATAGACTACCCAATTTGCGTGTGATTGACGGCAAAGTATATAAGCGGACAATGCCCAACGATGGGAAACCTTTACATGAAGAGTTCGCCTAGAAAATCTGGGTGCCATAAGACCTGACGCACGAAATCATAAGGAAGTCCCATGACGCAACACAGGTACGGCGGATTCTTCAAAACATTGAAGAGAATCAAAGAATATTTTTACTGCCCAAATATGAACGCGCAACTGAAAAGTTTCGTCGACGCATGTCAAGTGTGCAGAGAGGCCAAGGCGGCCAACATCACCTTGAGACCACCTACGGGCAAGGAGATTGTCTCACAACGGCCATTTCAACGAAACGACTTTTTAGGTCCGTATCCTCGGTCGAAAAATGGAAATACTATCTTTATAATCCATCTCACAAAGTGTATGATTCTTAAGGCTATTGCTAAAGCAAATAGCAAGAATGTGATTCGATTTTTGGTCAGTTCGTCAGTCGCGAGTTCTACGAATTTGTTATCGACTTCGGCATAAAACATTGTCGAACCGCAGTACACGCTCCGCAGGCGAATGCGTCAGGGTGTGTGAATCAATCAGTTTTAGCCTTGATTAGATCTTACATGGAAGAGGATCATCGCGATTGGGACCGACATTTATCGGAAATAGAATGTTCACTGCGTTCATCGATACATAGTGACATTGCAGTGACGCCTTATTTTGCCTTGTTAGATGTGAAAATGATAACACGCGGCAGTATGTATGAATTAGCAAGGCGCCTGAAATTTTTAACCGATCTTGGTGAAAAACAAGTACCCTAGTCCATAGGGAAAGACTTAATCAGGACAAAAATACGAGAAAGCCTACTCAGAGCATATGAAAAGAACGAAAGGACATACAACACCATATGCCGATCTGTGAAGTTTATACCCGGACAAGAAGAAGACGAAACTTCCAACGGGGCAGTTTCAAGGATAATTTCAATGCCAAATTGGTTAGAAAATTCTTGAAGTGTCGAATTTTGAAGCCAGTTTATACGAAGTCGAAGACTTGGAGGGAAAAAGACTTGGAGTGTACCACGCAAAGGATTTGCGGCAGCAGCGTGTTCCTTAGAGCGAGCAAAGGAGTATGAAACCGTAATTAGCATGATATACGTCTAGTGAAATCAAAGGCGTGGGTTCGAACAGTTGAAATGGAAAGTTTTGAACAGAAGAAATTAATGTGTGTCAGGTACTCGTGTTACCTGTTAGTAATTCTGTGTCCGCGATAAGCGTGATATTTTGAGTACTGAGGTTAGAGTTTTATATAAAGCCACGAGATAGGAGAATAGCTAAAGTGGATAGGTTTTGGCAATTTATATTTTCACTCCCTCTATCATATCTTGTTAGCATAGACTGTAGTACTACGTAACGTTTCGATGTCTCGTTACAGATAGGGATAGCAAGACCCCCTGAATAGCAAGATCTCCTGAATAGCAAGACCCCCTGAACAGCAAGACCCCTGATTAAGCAAGATCCATTTTCGATCTTGAAGACAAAATGACAAGTCTGAATGAGTGCAGCGTCTGCATGGCGTTCCTTACCACAGAACACCCGCGGATAGACGCAACCGAATGCGGTCACTTATTTTAGATGTGCAGGCTACCCCATTCGGCGACTGTACCCCTTTTTGGTTAGCGGTGATCCCGCCGCAGACATCGACGAACTGCAGGCCCTCTCACAGGAAGTGACCGACACTCAACAGCGGGTTGCTGCAGCAGAGGCCGAGAACAACCCCCGCCTACAAACCCAACTAGAGGTGATGCGAGCGGATCACAATGAACAGCTGACGACCTTAGAAGTTCAGGAGCTAGCCATCAGAATCGAGAATGCGCAGCTCCAGCGAGAGAACCAGCAATTCCGCGCCAGCCCCATTCTGAGCTCGACGAGGTGAGAGCAGTACAAGCAGCTCAAGAATAGAACCACAGGCTGGTGGCCCTACTGGAGCATCGTCAAAGTCAGATGCAGGTCCAATTGAGCACGTCGAATGAGAAAATCACCAGGTGACAATCCGGAACTCGCCGCCCACCGTACAGAACGACCTTGTTGGAGAAGGTCCCCTATGCTCCCGAAGACTACCCAACGATCGGTTGCCGTTCACCAGGGTTGAAATATGATTTGCTGAACAAATCTGGCCGACTGAGCGACAACGCACGAGCAGCAGTTCGCCGACTGGAAGTCAGAGACAGCGTGGCAGTGGCGACCTTCTATAAGGCGGTGTCAAAGAGCTTGTCCAACCGGAAGGGTATTCGCTATCTCAAACTGATGGCGGATCAAGTCATTGTGCACGTGGCAGGAGAAGAAAGGGTGAGGGAGATAGACAACGAAGACCAGCTAGCGGCGCTACTCGACTCTCTTCCGCAGACTTCGAAGCGAATACCAGGACAAGCTGAGAGCTAGAGCTAAGGCGAAGAGAAACGAAGAAACGAACAAGCATAGAGATTGTAAGGAACCCGATTGAGAGGAGGTGTCCCGAAGAAAGATAGATGAGGAGTTAACACCCAGTGGTGCCTGAGGTTTGACAATGGAACCTCTGGACGTCGACCCCTACCGTCTATCTTTGGAACCCTACTTATCCAACAAGGTTTCCCTCCCATCCGTCGCTGTAACCATCCACAGGATGGTTGGGTTTGTGATGAACACATAAGAGGGTAGAAATACCCTCAGATAGCCACAACATCTGGCAACACCATAACCCAAGGGTACAACAACAAGACTTGCAAATACTATCTGCAAGAGTTGCACCATCGCAACGAATATACCACTGAACGAGGATTGGTTTGTTTACTAGTATCTTATACAGCGACAGATCAAACCAAATTCTTTTTTGCTAAAAAGGAGAAAGATTAACGGCGGAATTTTAGCGATCAGCCGAGGTTGAAAACCAAGTGGTCCACCGCTTTCTAAAGAACAATTAAACCCGGTATCCTGCAGAAAAGCGATGCAACTGCAAGTAATAAAAAAAAAATGGTTTCCCATTACATCCCATGAAGGGACCGGGGAGAACTTCTCAACCACTGAGCCGTGCGCTTTCCAGTTTTCACTCACTGATTGGGATCTACAGTTTTACACCGATTCCGAACGGTATTTTGAGAAGCTTTTTCATGGCTATATACTCGATAGTGTCGCCGTCACTATGCGAGGTGACCGCCGCCGAAAGAAATTTGAAGGTGGTCAGAGCAGGGTTTGAACCCAGGATCTCATGTACAAGAGCCCCGCACACTAACCATTGCACCACCGACGGCCACAATTGCAAGTAATACCCACAAACAAATACTCATCACCAAGTAAGCCTATTTCAAGGCTCCTGTAAGTCTGAGACAGTAAACTAGCTGCTAAAATGAAGAAACGATTATACTGCAAACACTAGAGCACCACGTAAAGGGTGTCGCCCAGGGCAGTGAAACAAAGTAAACGATAACTTGGAATGTCAAAAGTGATATAAGTAAGATTACCTAGCTAAGCAAGTTCGAACGAAAAGAAAAATTCGAAGCAATGTAAATGAATTTATTAGGTCAAAGAAAAAATAGCACGAAATATGAAATAATATTGTTAATTTGTTAAAATATTAGAAAAGGTTAAACTAAATAGAAATTCCAAAATAATACCGGTCAAACACCCAAAAATGGGTTAATTAAATGTTGCTTGAGTAGAATCCATAAAGTATAGCAAAATACACTGAAAGAAAAAGAACGTAAAACAGATGAAATGCAAGAAGGAAGTCGGATTTATCGTGTCACTTTAATAAAAAGAAATAGAAAATTAAGAGGAAATTAAAGAAATTTAATCTGAAACTCAAAAGTAAAAGAAGGTTTAAGTAACTTTAATTTTAATTGAGAATTGAAAAGTAAGTAAAGATAAAATAATTTAATCGGAAACAAAAAGGAGAAAAATTTAAGTCACTTTAAAATAAAATTAAACATTAAGAAATATTAAAGTATTTCAATTTGAAATATCAAATTAAAAAGAAATATTAAAGTATTTTAATTTGAAATATCAAATTAAAAAGAAATATTAAAATATTTTAATTTGGAATGTCAAGTTAAAAAGAAATATGAAAGTATTTTAATTTGAAATGTCAAGTTAAAAAGAAATATTAAAGTATTTTAATTTGAAGTGTCAAATTAAAAAGAAATATTAAAGTATTTTAATTTGAAATATCAAATTAAAGAGAAATATTGAAGTAATTTGGTTGAAAATACCAAAGAAAAAAAAGGAATTAAAGTGATTTAAATTTGAAATACCGTAGTGGAGAATACGAGTAGAAAAGTTAATCCAAAGAAAAGAAATTTGGAATAATTTAGTTTAAACAAAAAATGAAATGAGACAAAATACTTGAAAAACTTGCATTTAAATTAAAGAGAGAAAGTATAGAATAAGAGAAATTTGAGCTCTAGTAAAACTATTGAAAAACCCAAATGCGGCATATGTTTCGTTGCCGATAATCCGGTGTAGATTTAAACCTAGGGCCACTTTTATCGGCTCTGTACAGGAAAGTTTACCTTCTTTTTTCGTATTTCTACGACCATGACCGACAGACTACTATTAATTACATTTTATTATTTATCTATTTTATAATTCTATACATTTGGCCAAATTAAGTTACCCATGTATATAAATTTATTATACCTCAAGGAGAGGCTATACTTTTCGCTCCGCCTTATACTTTTTGGGGTCATTGTAGCCTTCAAGGTGTAATCTACGAGGGTAGTTGCGCCAGTATAGATCATAACCGGTATTACCCACCGGATGGTTGAGTTCGTGTGGTGTGTTGTTTTCTTCCTTTTGTATTAAAGCCCACAATGGGGCCGTAAAGTAATTCGACATTTCACGTTCGCGTTCGAATTCAATATAGTTAAGAGTAGTTAAAATAAAAGAGTTAAAGTCCACAATTGTGATTCTAGTCACCCTCGTTGAAATTTAGATAAATTAAGTTAAGTTAAACTATAGTTAAGTGGAAAGATTAAAATTAGAAAAAATCATGAAATTATTCAAAATCTAATTAATATTGCTTAAGTGCCTGATGGCCCAAGGGCCTCACTGAGCCGTGCTCAGCTTTTAGTTTAAAATATTAAGTAATAAAGCTTATAAAGTTGTTGGAATTACTTTGATTTACTTTATTTGCGACATGGCCGAGTGAGCGGTCAGTAAATGGAAAAGAGGTATGAAAGGGTACCATCATTAAAATCTTACTATGGGAAGCTGTACGCAGAAAGCATCATGGGGAGACTAGGTAGAGTTTCCAGGGGTGGGTCAAGTTGACGCTAACATCAGTCGGCTGGCGCGTGGTAGAATAGGCTTGTTCCTATTTCTACGAACTTTTCAGCTCAGATCAATTGTTGGTTTTCTTTTTCCCCTTTGTGTTCTCTTTTGTGTGACAAACTAGTGACATACATGTCTCTTTGGGCTCCTTTGTTCGGGCTCAGATCAATTGTTGTTTTTCTTGTTCTTATTCCCCTTTGTGTTATCTTTTGTGTGACGAACTAGTGACATACATGACTCTTTGGGCTCCTTTGTTCGGTCCAAGAAACAAAGAAGGCTTATGAGAAGAGCGTGCGAACATGCAACACCAGAAGTATACCAGTCAAATACATACCCAGGACTAGCAGATATACGTGTCCAATTGGGGATACGTGTTCCACCTAGATGGCTACGAGCCCTGGAAAGCGGAAACCCGCACTGATTGTCCTGTCTATCGTTTTGAGCGGTATGATATACGACAAATCGGAGAACCAGTGGCAGATTGGGGAGAGCTTGAGATTCTCAGGATGTCTGCACCCACCCAGAGCGATGTGTAATATTGCGTACCCGGCTGGAGGATCTCCAAGTGCAGTACAACTTCCGAGCTAGGACTCTCCGTGGAACAGAAACGGCACAGGCTACAGCTAATGGAGGAGAACCGGCGTTTGCGCAGTCAATCGGATCTGGAGGAGCTTAGGGCTTAGTTCATGGCCACCGACGCGCAGTTCCGGGCTGGAGTACAACGTGCCAGTACTAAAGCGGCAAACAGAGGCAGCGGATGTTAGAAGCCAGCAGTGGGAGGAAAGACGGTGGTACAATGGCTAGTGTGCGCGCCTCTTGTACATGAGATCCTGGATTGGATCCCGACTCTGACCACCTTGATTTTCTTTCGGCGGCGGTCACCTCGCATAGTGACGGCGACATTATCGAGTATTTAGCCATGAAAAAGCTTTTCAAAATAGAGTTCGGAACCGGTGTAAAACTATAGGTCCCAATCAGTGACTATAAAAACTGGAAAGTGCACAGCTCACTGGTTGTGAGAAGCTCTCCCCAATTCCTTCATGGGATGTAATGGGAACCATTTAGTGGGTGGAAAGACACTCGAGCCTAGATCCCTAAATTGATTTGCAGCGCCAGAACATACATTTAGCCCGACAACATAGCTAGCCAAGGCACGCCGCCAAGACAGCTTTCTCCAGATCAACTGTCAAGGATACGCTTTCGATAAGGTAACGATCTGACATCTGCCGTACCCTAGAACCCCGACTCGAATTTAGGGATTTGCTACACCAGTTGATCATAATCAGTTCCTCGGAGGAATGGAACATTATCGAAACCTCGACTATTATCGTAATCGATAATGAAATAATCGTAGAGTGGAAGCACCAGCTTTGAAGTTTCTAAAAGTTGGTAACGAAGCGTTAGTCCGGGACGAAGGGAATCTAAATCCTTAAGTTAATCAAGGACCAAGTTATCATTCACGTGTCTGGAGAGGAGAATCCGCGCGTGGTTGAGAACGAGTAGCAGCTAGAGGAACTTGTAGAGATTTTACCTTAGGTTTCGAGATGCCAAAACCAAACTCGATAGACTACTTGTCCTCCCTGGTAGGTTTCCTCCCATCCTTCGTCGAGGTCGTCATCATGATGGCCGGGTTTGTGGCGGCGCTCTAACGGCGTTAAAAGTACCAATCACCACCTGGTATAATTCCACCATCGACGATTATCACTCGACACCCAACTTGATTGTGTGACGTCGTTGAAATTTTATCCGGCCGCAGTGAATGTATGTGTGGCTGTCAAGTTTTATTTGGCGCATACATCTGATTCTCTAACTAACACAGCAAGCGATGAATATATAAAATGCTATAATCCTACGCCACCATTTTTATTTTTCCAAAATCACATTTTTCTGAAATCAGTGAGCGAGGCAAGTCTGATTCAGGGATCCATAAGTAATTTCTATCCACCGTCGGAAGTTTGAGTGTAAAGTAAATAAGTAATTGTCTAATTGTTTTGCCGCAAATAAATTCACCACCGGGAATCCAGTTTGGAAGGAAAACTCCGAACGTACGCATAATTGTGCCCAACAGTTCACCGGCTCATAAGCTAGGCTAGAGTGAGTCGATGTCTGTCCGGGACGTGTGAATAACTTGTATATAATTTCGCAATTTGCGTTTATTTTCGTGTGAAACACCCCAAACATATCGGAAATACTAACCGCAGGTGGACGGGAATCCAAGGGAGGCGCTTTGTCCGGAGGGCCATTGAATCACCCTAGTCGCTCGAGCGACGGCCTGAGCGCTTTGTTTATTTCATAGCCATTTTTGACTTTTCTCGAACATAAATATAACAAATACTTCCGTCAGTTTGCTCCAAATCAGCGCCAGCTTCGGCAAAAGTTAAATTTTTACCTCCAGTACACCATAAACTCTCCAGTAACAATTTCACCAGCCACCAACAATAACAATAGCCCAGTTTCTCCAACTTTAAACCATCAATCAGCGCCGATATCTGCCAAGCATCTGCTCCAACAACATCTTTAAATAACTAGCCATTTCATCATAATCGTCATTATTATCTTCAACACCAGCAACCGCTAATCCTCGTAATCATAATCATCATCAACTTCAACAGTAGCCAAGTATCATGGTACAATAAAATGTTCATGGTAAAGTCGTAAGAACAGCTGGTTTCATTTTTTTCATGAGGTTCTTCGCTTCGTCTGTCACACTCACATGGATTTTGTTTTTGTACTCTTTTGCATTCTTGTGTTGTTGGTATGTATTTGTGTAGAGTTTGACAGCTGAAGCGAATAGAACAAAAATAAAATGCCTGTTGTTGCTGCCTACAACAACAACAACACGCGCTGCTATTACTATGAAGATATTATTGTACCATGCCAAGTATCATCACCTGCAACAGTAGCTAATCATCATCAGCATCACCGCTAACAACTCATTGTCATCATAGTCATCTGCAGCATCAGTAGATAATCATCATCAGTATCACCACTAACAGCTCGTTGTCATCATAGTCATCTACAGCATCAGCAGATAATCAGGGTAGAGCCCTGATGAGGGCCTACAATGTTTAAGTAGGGAGTGTTAAACATATTTTATTTTATAGATAACCATAAGCAAAGTTAAAGATGTAAAAATCCAGTGAAAGCATGAAAGTTACATAAAAGATGAAACATAAAATCAATCCAAAAATCTGTACAATAAGCAGTAATAATCTACGGATAAAAAATAATGGTAAATTTGCGCCTAGGAAATGAAGTAAAGAAAATAAATCGCAGGAAAGATATGGATCATCAGTTAAGTGTAAGCAAATTGGCAAACGAGATAAAGATTGCATAAAAGCGAACAGAAACCGCATAGAATTTACCCATGAAGGGAAATCCTATTAAATTAAGTTTTATTATACGAAGTCAAGTTCAAATGATAGTGAATTTTTAATGGATATCTAAAGGCAGCAAACATAAGCCCGAAACCGTTCTGTTCCTGCTTTTTTACATTTTTTGGTATATATATTTAGCCCATGCGAACTGCCTCTGGGCGCGGCCTAGTTTATGTTCGTCTTGTTGATTGTAAAGGCTGATCTTAAAGAAGTGCAGCCTAGGCGTCCGTTAATCATCTTATTGTAAGAGCACGGGCCCATTTTGAGTTCGTTTCGTGGCCACACGAAGGCAGTCAACCTATCGGAGCCTAACCTACCGATGCGGCTAGATGTTTAAGTAATTTACCCCGTATTTGAGTTTCGTTGTTTTGGCTTGATACATATTTTTCAGTTTTAAGTTATTGAGGTAAGTAAATTTAATCTCTTCTAGTAGTTAAGAAGTAAACCAAATGTAAATCATGAAATTAAAAGTCAAGTTTCTTTGTGAATGTTTAACCTATTAAGAGGTTCGCTTCGCCCATGGGGCATTTATTGTTGAATTTCTAAGTCATTAAGCATATGACAGTTAAGTTTAGTAGCTTTAAGTATCCAAAGATTTGGTTTGGTTGCTTTGGCAACAAATAAAAGGTAGACGTCCGAAATGGAGTAGTTGGGTCATCGGGGTAAGTAACTTCGGCGATTTTGCGTTTTGGGATAAAATAAATAAATAAATGGTTTCCCGTTACATTCCACGAGGGGTTTAGGGAGAGCTTCTCACAATCAGTGAGCTGTGCGCATTCTAGTTTTACACTCACTGATTGGGACCTACAGTTTTACACCGATTCCGAACGGTATTGAAATTTAAGGTGGTCAGATTAGGGATCGAACCCACGTCCTCATGCACAATAGCCGCGCACACTACCATTGCACCACCGAAGGCTGATACTGAAGCTAAGGGGGCTGCATAAGGGAGGGCATCAGCTGATAACAACATCAGTCAGCCCATATAGTGCAAAATGAGTGTTTTGCATTTGAACTTCTTCCAATATAGCGTGTTCTTTGTTTCTAGGTAATTCCGTTCCTTGTTGTTTTTTATGTTTTTTTTGTGAGTGCAAAGCTCGTATGTAACCAATACTCAGAGTTCGATTGTTGTAGCATCTGGCGAGCGGAAAGATCCCCCCGTTCGGTGAGTTCACCAGCCCTGCATCCGTTGGCATAAGAGGCCGTCTGCTCAATAGGTACACCATAGATTAATACTTATAGTAGATCTAATAATTCTCCCATCAACTTTATGACATTTGGCCTGGTGTGATATTTACGTTTGATGTTGAAAAGAATTGCTTTACTAATACTAGATAGAGGCAATGGTTGAAACGACGAACAAAATATCAACAACGGCATTTCGTTTTGTGTGTTAAAATTATTGTGTTAAATACAACACAAATGTGTGCTAACAATAACAGTCAACAAAAAAGTTTAAAATACATTTAAATTTCACAGTTTTTCACCAAAATGACATGAAAAATTAAAGCAAGAAGTTATTGTAATTCCACCTGGTCACCTGGACCGCATCAAGAAGAGTGTGAAAGGAAACGTCAGATGATCCAAATATTGTCTCTAGTATGAGATTACTCTATGAGGTACACGAACACACGCATCCCAATATTAAGACATGTGGCGATCGGCTATACTGACAATCTTGATGAATCTGTGAGTCCCAAGTCAATTTTCAAAGCCACTTCAAACAATAGGATGGAAATAGCGTCTAATGCCAGTAAAGAGATGCAAAAAAACTGGCTGGAAGCGAACTTTATGCTGAAACGGAAATATTGGGATGCGCGAACACCCATGGGCATTCAAAGTGGATCCTTACGGTTTAACTGGAGTATTGCTTGTGCTACTTTTTGCCAAATATTTGGAAATTACAAGAGCCGAGCGGCATTTGGATGTATGGAAAACATGGACCCCGTCACGTCAATAGAAACCTTTGGGAGACTATCTTCAAAGTATTGTGAGCATTACCTAACCGAGTATGTAGTAAAGTGTTTTAATTGCTAAAATTATGCTTAATTTCAGCGTTACTATTATTGCTCTAGCTAGCACTTCGATGGCGTAGGCCATGGTGGTACTACTAATTGTGCTAAATCGTATTGATCCTCAATTTTTAAAAGATATCAAACGTTGGTGTATTTTCCGGCAAGTCGATGGTTTTCAGAACCACCCGTATAAATTCGTTGATACCTGTTATTCTTTCTCAAGATATTGAATGCCTTTGAATTCACTGACTAAGCTGCGAATCGTGCCTATATTTTAGAGACACAAGACAATATTTGTTCCTTCATGCTTAGTTCCTTCATGATGCTTAGTTCTTTCATGATCCATTTCAACCATATTTGGGCCATGTGGTGTTATTTACGGGAGAGCCAGGATTGTTAGAAGTTATGCCTAGTCTTCATATGCGAATGGAGGCTTCTGAGAAGCTGCATGAGGAATGGCAACACCAAAGGCGAATTAGAATTAGACGACCAGAAGATGTGCGCAACTTGGCAACCCTGGTAAAAGAGAACCAAAAAGTGTTAGAAATTCACTCAAATGCATTTCTCTCACGCATCATATCTTGATTATTTCATACTTTTTCCATAGTTTATGTAATTTTACTTCAACATGGTTGGAATTTGTGTAGTTATATACAATAACACTATCAAAAAGCTACTTGTGTATTGAAATATTTAATGAAGAGGGTAAGAGAGAATGACTAGGGTTTCACTCGTTGTGTTTGTTGGCATTTGAGTGGAGAGAAATTTTGACTGTCTACTTGTACATCGTTTTTGGGCAACACATAACAGCGATGAGGATCATAAAACCTACACCGAAAAGCACACACAACAAATGTTTGAAACGAAAATTATTGCGAAAAATGGGGCACCGGCCAAGATTACCTCGTCTTTATTAAAGGTAAACACAAAATCTATTAAAGTTTTGAGATTTTGTTAATTTGATCTAAGTAAGTTTTTATTTTAAAAGTTGTACACATAGAATAATACATACATAGATAAACTTATTCTCTCATCTGACGTTATATTTCACACTCTTCATCGTAGGTTTGTGGAAATGAGAGCAATTAAATTTAAAATTACCTTACACCAGATGGAGTTACAAATTATGTTCACTTAACTTTTTCCTGTCGTTTTGGTGTAGAACTGAAAAATTTAAATATATTTTGCCCTTTTTTGTTGACTTTTATCGTTGGTATACATTTGTATTGTATTTAACACAACTAGTTTGCCACAAAAACCCGAAATTCGGTTGTTATTCCTTTGTTGATCGCTTTATACTATTGCCACTATCTGGTATTATTGAAGCCATATTTTCCACCATCCAATGTTTACTTTCCATCCTACCTATGACGTTTAATTTATTGAGCGAATAAAAGCTTCTATGGTATATATTATTATATGGTTGTACACGTGATTTTCTTTTACGTTTAGATTATTGTCTTAAAACCAACAAAGACGATTAAGTAGTAGACATCCAACAAATGTGTGCAATTTGGCAACCCTCGTAAAAGAGAACCAAAAGACGACACAGTTCACTCAAATGCATTTCTCTCGCGTCATATATGGATTATTTCATACTTTTTAAATACTTTAAGTAATTTTACTTAAGCATGGTTGGAATTTGTAAGTTATATACAATAATATTAACAAAACACTGCACGTGTATTTAAATATTCAATGAAGAGAGTAAAAGAGATTGAGCGAAAAACGTAACGCTTCACTCGTTTTCTTTGATGGCAATCGAGTGGAGAGATAGTGTCAAGCAAGGTTTATGTATAGAAGGTTATGTCATCCCAGTCCCCATCCCTTTTCGAGCTTACAGCTGATAATATTTGTTTATATATTTTTTACCATCAATTTATTTATTAGCGAAAAACGAAAAAAAAATTTTTATATTAAGTTATAGTTTTACTTAATTTCCTTTTTTTGGTATAAATATTTTTGGCAATGTCGGCATTTAATATTCTGAACCTAAAGAACACTCTGCACCGGAATATTTTTTTCACATTTTCATCGACTTCAATACTTTCAGCTTTTTTTAAATATTGAGTCGTTTCTCTCACAAATTGGAGAAAATTGTGTCGCATAATTGCAATTTCTCCAATAGAAGGCTTGTTGGCTTTATAAGCCCACCTTCACTTATGTGGTTAACCCATGTATAAGTCGAGTCCTCTAATCGATTCACTGCAAGAGCAGGGTTTTCCTTTTGAAGCCTTTTGCAAATGTAGCCGGCCAAATATTCTAAGCCGTCGTACTGCAGGTCTTCTATTTTCAGGTCATTATTCTCGGTGTCTTCTTCGGCGGGAAGACAAGGACCAACACTCTTGAGTATTATGCCTGTGAAATTTACCTGTTAGGGAATTATGTACATCTTCTAAATCAGGCGTACTGTCAACCTCAACAATAATGCCTGTGAAATAATTTGTTTACATATTAGGCAAATAATTTTAATAAATAATTTAAACTCTTACTTTTTTGAAATGGCAACAGAGTGTTTTTGCCACTGACTCGTATCTTTGACATAATAATATACATCTTATATAGAAGGTCAGTTTGTGCTCCTAATGCCAAACCGTATGCATGCGTCTCGAATCTTGTTTTGGGTCCCTTGAATTCATGACATCAAACCAGTGATTTGTCTATTAAAGAAAAAACACAAAAATTATTTCAGATATATGGTATTACTTGCAAAATAAGTATAAATTATTACCAGTTTGAAAAATCCATGACATTCGCTCCAATTTTGAACTCTCAAAAATCCTAAGCAGGCAGCTCTTGTTATAGACTACGCTACTGGATTGGAGAAAAGTTTTGTAGCCAGTTTAACCTTCTGCCTCTCAGGTCCTACAACACTTAAATTATCTAAATATATCTTAGGTGTTAACTTTAAGTCATTAGTTTGAAGTGACAGAAGATTCAAAATTATATTCTTTTTTATCTCTTTGTTTTCAATGATGAACCCGCTATCAATAAAATGATTTCTTATTAGTTTTATAAGATGTGGAGCATCATTGAATATAAAAATTTTTCTGTCTTCGTCCAAAAACCTGATTGTACAACAGGCTTCAAAATACCCATACATGGGGTTTTTTTTTTTTTAATTTGCATTGAATTATAATTTGCATTACTTTATCTAATGCAAATGCAAAAGAATTACCATTGTTCGCAATGGCAATTAAAATATTTTGAATTTGTATTTGCTCAGGCAATGCAAATGCAGGTTGTGCAATCGGATGTCAATTGTAAGGAAATATGGGAATGCTTTTAATTGTATTGAATTTGTTTGACTGCTGGCAATTCTGTTTTAAAGTATTTTATATGTAGAGGTTTGTGGCTTTGATAGGTATTGCTTCATAGTAATTTCAAATTCATAAACCTGTACTGTATAAAATATTTGTAAACCAAAATTGCCAGATTTGAAGGAAATGCTTTGAAAATAAGTACAATTGCCAATGGTATTGAAATTTTTTTGAATTTGCATTTCGAAAGGTAATTCAAATTAAACTATAAATTACAATTGTCATATAATTAATTTGCCCCATGTATGAAAATACCTGTTGAAACATCCAAATTTTGTGACCATCTTTGTAATGTCCTCGCCGAGGGAAGCGGAAAATAGTTTATCTTTAAAAACCGGTACGTCTTGGCACTTGTTGCATACAAAGTTATAGATTGTGCAATATCTTCTTGTACAAAACTTTGCCTTCTGTTGCCGGCTTTAAGTTTTTTTATTTGGTCTTGGGTAGAGAGACATTTCAACGATTTTTCAAGATTTTACATCGTTAAATTCAAACTTTGAACATCTGAAGTCAAATTTTGCACGCTAATTGCAACTTGACTTTGTGTCAATTTCAGCATGTCATTCTCTTGGCGCAATGAATCACTTAAAACGATTTTTTGATCCCAAAGTTTTTATGTACAATTGTTGGCCATAAATAATCTCATCTTCATTTAATGTTGTTGTTTGTAGATTATCTTCGTAACTATCAGTCATCATGAGTGTTTTTTTCGTAGCAAAGTTTTTCAATTTCACTTGCAATAAAGGTAGGGTCTGTAGCTGGAACTGCTCCGGGGTTTAATTTGCTCATAGTGCTAAATCCTATTAACAATTGAAAAGATTTGAACTGAAAAAACAAAATTTGATATAGCTTACCCATTTCAAATTTCTTTCAAAATCCAGTTCCTTAAAATGTAACGAAAAAATTCTTTCATCTTTAACATTTACTGTATCCTCTTTATTACACAAAATTTCCCAAAGCTTCCTGTGCGCTGTATCCTTCGGGAACCTGTAGAAAGTTACTGATTTTTCACTAGCTGCAGACCGCTCTTGTTTACCCGGCACTGTAAATGTTTTTGTGGTTTCTCTTCTTGTGTTGTTGTTGTTTCCCCTTTTGCTTTATGTTGGAAAAAGAGTTTGGGTTTGTCTTCTAATGTTTTTAAATTCACTGTCTTATTTTGTTTTGTTCAATGTTTTTACAATGTTTATATTTTAGTTCAACGTTTTGTATATCGTTTATATTATTGCACGTTTGTAATTTATTTGTAATATTCTAACCTTTTATGTATCGGCACACAAGTCGCGGGGGACTTGAAACTAACTTCTTGTTTTCGCTCATGATTGTTAGCAGCGGATGGTTGCAGCTGAGATTAGCGAAAACAAGAAATACACAAAACAACAAAGGGCGACCGCTAGCCACAGCTGTGTGATCCTTATATCGATAGTAGGGTCATCTTTGATAGGGTTCGAGTACAATTTCTTAGGCAAATCATCAGTAACCAGCACATTTATTCTGAGCACCCACTTGTTTTTGAGATGTCTGGACATGATTTTGAAGGTTGTGAACTTATAGCCTTGCGGCCTTATTCATAAAAAGTTGTCATAGGTTTGTTAAAGGTTTAAGAAGGTAAAGCCCAAAAATTGTATTCATAATCGAAAAATTCCTCTGTTAAGAGTTCTCTAACGTCGCCATTTTTGTTGAACGTTTAACCCTTCTTTAAGGGCATTTTATCCGCATTAATACACAAATGATATAATTTTTTTACGCTTCACGCGTGCCGTACTTAAATATTTATGCGATATAAACAATTAGAATTATTTTGTGCATATTTGCAGAGTTTATAGTGTCACATTATCCTGCTAAGTAGCCAAATAGTTTCGTTCCAATTTTTATCATTTTTAACCAAAATGAACTTTTGTGTACATAGTGATGTATATAAAATCAAAACATTGAAACTACAACCTATTATCCGGTTTTATATTCGACTACCCGAAACTGAAATCCAATTCAATATGATTTTTTGGCACTTCTTCCAAATTTATGTATATATCAAATAGTAATTGACCTTTTGTTGAATAGTTCGTTCCATTAATGTTTAAAATTTTGCAAAAATTCATTGACGCAATTAAATAAAAAAATTTAATTCGGTCTACCGGTTATTGTTCATCTTGTTTTTACGTCACATGCACTGTGAGAATACATAAAACGGGGTTGTCAGTCAATTATCTGTTCCCTAGTTAAAATACTCATTATGAATACGGTTCTAATAAAATCCTTGCAAAATCTTAAAGCTTTCAATAACTGATGAATGCTTTAGAGCTAATTTAATGATTTTTTATGAATAAGGCCGTTGGTGTTGAAGTGATGGTGCCTACAACTTCTCAAACGTCGATGTGGCTATACGTGATACTGGAGATGACTGTCTGATTAAGGTTCGTACATTGGTCCATGAGTCGAAATTGTCAAGAGCAACTCTCAATACGGCTGTTGGAACGAAAACTGTTGCAAACGAGAAATGTGGCTCTAAGTTAGTGGTTCGTGGTGCTCTATGCAACATGGTGTTCTGTCAACGAGAGCAAATTTGACAGAGTCTCTCAGAAGTGCATTCGGCTAACAGAACGAGCTAAACAATTTCGTCGTTGGATTATCTCTTCGCATTGCTTACATGAGTTCATGTCCTGGAATTTTTCGCATCTCTTCAGGACATGATCCTCCTTGCATATGGTCCAGCCCGTTGCTGTGATGTCGGTGATCAGATGGGGTCATGGACATGTCTATCAAAAACAAAAAAGAGTAATGAGTATGAAGATAGATACAAATTTTGGTTAATACGGAATTTTGTAGTCAGTCCGAGAATAATTTTACTACATCCGTAATAGGTCTGCTTATGATGTCGCTAGTAGTTCCGATATCAACAACTCTAATATTTTGATCTGCCCCCTGATATGTTTTGACAATTCGACCCAGCTTCCATTCATTTGGTGCGAGTCTATTATCTTTTATTACTACGAGATCGTTAATCTTGACATTTTCACGTATCTGCGACGCAACTCGTTGAAGTATTCTGATTTCAAACGTTGACAGAAACTTTGTGAAAAGATTTTTAGCCTTTTCCATCGATTGGCCAAGGTTGGGATGTCAATGGGGATATCGAGTTCCGCTGGAGCCAGTATTAGTGTTCCGACAAGAAAATGTCCAGGTGTTAGCGGTGATAAATCATTGGGATCATCGCAGGTAGGACTTAAGGGTCTAGAATTGAGGCTCTTCAAAGATGACCGTCATACCCGGTATGAGTTTTCGTAGATGAGTCTTAAACGACTTGACACCGACTTCCCAGTCCTCCCATGTGAGGGGCACCTGCGGGTATAAATTTCTGTATGACATTTGGTTGAAGAGTCTTCATAAATTCTACTCCTTCCTTTTTTAACATGTCGGCAGCTCCAATGAAGTTCGTCCCATTGTCCGAGTAGATTCTATAAGGGCAGCCTCGCCTTCCTATGAATCTATAGAATGCTGCTAAGAATGCTTGGGTTGAAAGATCACTGGCAGCTTCCAAATGTATGGCTGGTGTTGCAAAACACACAAAAATGCAAACATAACCTTTGGTGACAAGACATGCTCGGCCTGTAAAGCCTCTGATTTTGAAGGGTCCTGCGTAATCGATGCCTGTATTAGCAAAAGGTCTATCCAACAAAGTTCGCTCTGGTGGCAGGGATGACATTATTTGATTTTGAGTATTGTGCCTGAAAATTATGCAAGTTTTGCAGTTACGGGTGACCATTTTGACTAAGGACTTCAACCTGAATATCCAAAATTCAGTACGCAATATTTTTTTGTGTAAATTCAAGTTAGTTGAATAAATCTTGAGTCATATAACAAAATTATCGGGTGTCGTCCACTGTATGTCAAAACCGGTGATTGTACAAGACGGCCGTTTGCCCTAAGCATAGAATAACACATACGTAGAAGGTTTTATTCGCTCAATAAATTAAACGTCATAGGTACGATGGAAATTTCACAGTGGAGGGTGGAAAATATGGGTTCAATAATACCAGATGGTGGCAATAGTATACAGCGATCCACAAAGGAACTACACCCCAATTTCGTGTTTTTGTGGCAAACTAGTTGTGTTAAATACAATACAAATGAATACCAACGTTAAAAGTCAACAAAAAAGTGCAAAATACATTTCAATTTTTCAGTTCTACACCAAAACGACAGGAAATAGTTAAGTGAACATATTTTGTAACTCCACCTGGTGTATGTAAACATTTCCACAGACCTACCGAGAGAGTGTGAAATGAAACGTCAGATGAGAGAATAAGTTCTTCTATAGTATGTGTTATTCTATGGCCCTAAGCACGCCCTCTAAGTCTAGGAAAGGGTTCAAAGTTATGAGGCTGCTACTAGATGATATGCGCTACTTCTGAGTCAAAGAATGGTGCTGATCAGAGAAATATTGCTTCTGAGTCCAAGTTATCAGGCGAGAAGATGTGTTCTAGTTGCACCTGTATTCCGTAGAACGTATGCTAATACTCTGTATGCACGACATAATGATGAAAAACAGATCAATGGATCTTCAAAAGTTGTTGTGACGAATACATTGACTGGCTTTGCTTCTAGATTTGTATCCTCGTTTATTTCGGATGATGGCCACCTACTGTGATGTAATTTTAACCATGTTGGCCCATACCACCATAACGTGTTGTCTGTTAATTATTTTGGCTGGGTTATTTTCTGATTACTGGGATCAACCACATGGATCAAAAAACTTAGCTATTGTCGATAAAACTTCTCTTTTTGTGTAGGTTGGCTCACTTTCAATATTGGGTGATGAAAACGTAAACGAGTCTAGAGAAATGTTCCATCGAATTCCCAGAGTCTTTGTTGATATACCTTCAGATATATTTTACCAATTGACTGGTTGAAATGAATCTGACGGCAAATCTTTTAGAACTCGCGGATCATTTGAAGTCCATTTCATTAATTGAAAACCTGATAATGCTAGGGCTGCTATCAACTCATCACGCGATTTTATTGAGTCTTCTAAAGTATGACAGCCAGCTAACACGTCATCTACATAGAGATTTTAGAAAATAATTTTACTAGCAAGCGGATACTTTTTCCTTACATCCTCCGCGAGTTCAATTGATACCCGGAGTGCTAAAAATGGGGCACAATTGATACCAAATGTGACCGTTTGAATCTCAAAATCTTCAACTGGGTCACTTGGCGATAATCTGTATAATATTCGTTGATATTTTGTATGTGCTGGATCTACAAGTATCTGCCGATACATTTTCGAAACATCTGCGTTACAAACAAATTTGAAGAACCTCCATTTTAGTATTTGCAAAACCAAATCTTGTTGCAGTGTTGGTCCTGGATATAAAATATCGTTGAGAATTTGTTTATTTGATGATGGACTGGAAGCATTAAACATGACTCTAAGTTTTGTTGTGAGTCGATCTGGTTTTATCACTGCATGATGGGGCAAGTAATAATTTGGAGTCTTCTCAACGCAAAGGAAGAGATTTTTCTCATGTGTCGTAGCTCAAGATATTCAATGATTGTTTTATCGTATAATGATTTGACTTCTGGTGTCTTCGCAGGTATTTTTTTCATACGGTTGAATTGAGCTAAGGCGATGTTTCTAGAAGTTCCCAACTCTTCGCAAGGTTTAAAAGCAAAGTGACGACGTATCGCCCCGAGTCGCTTCGACGAGTTGTAGCCTTGAAGTTCTCCTCGCAAAAATCATGTTCTTCTGATCTCAACACTTTTTTGGGGTCTCCTCCACCTCCCAAAAGCCTGAGGATTTTCTCTATTGCAACAGCGTTACAGAGTAATATGCTAGTATCATTTCCATTGGCTTGTGTAATGGGTCCTCACACAATCCAACCAAATGCTGTTTTTTTGTGCTTAAAGAGATCCCATTGAACGCATAGGAATGGCAGTGTGGTATATCAAGGGTCCTAGGTCCAAACGAATGAAAATGTCAATGGGGCTACTTGTTTTAAAGTGAGGATCTGCAAGTTCTAGATTGGCAGAGTCGCAAAAAGATTTGTTCAACGTTTTTGGCGGTAAATTAGAAGGAAGGATCTTCAAGATTGGTACCCAGACTTCCAATTCTGTTCGAGGTTTCAGAAACTGTTTGATTCAAGCCAGTGACATGAACTTGATTTCGCTTCGTAGGTAGCTTCAAACGATTTTTCAGTTTCTCAGAAGTTAATGTTGACTGAGATCCTGGGTCAATAATCGCTCTGGTATCGTATCTTTGTCCTTGAAACAGCAAAGTTTCCCGATTATGTTGTTGATTAGGTGAATTGCCCTTTTGTAGGGTCGAAGTAGTGATTCTAGGTTTTTCTTCAGTAGGTGTGGACTGTATGATGGTGGTTAAAGCTGCAGCACTGGTACTAGGGCGCGCGACATCTCTTACCGGTTCCGATTTTGTAGGCTGGGTCTCGTTACCCTTATCCAGCAAAGTGTTGTGTCTTTGGCGGCATTGTCTACAGCTAAATCGGATTTACATTCCTTGACCCCGTGATTCGGAGAGGGGCAATTGTAACATACAAATTAGATTTTTACAAAGTTGATTCGATCATTAACATTTTTTTCCAGAAATTTTGAACAAGTCCTCAAGGAATGGTTGCTTTTGCAAAGATGGCAACTCTGTTCACTCCTTGAGGAACCTTGGTTGTTTATAGTGTTTTTACTCCCAGCATCTTGTTGTGCTAAATTGGTTTGAAAAGTGTTGATGCGCTTCTCTTTTTAATAATTCTTATCAGATCTTGGCTGATTTGATTTATCATTCGATTGGATGTTTCCAACTGATTCTAGGGTTTTGAATTTATGGGTCAAAAAGGAGTCGAAATCCTTCCAAGTTGGAGTCCTAGAGCAATCAGATAAAGAGTCCTCAAAGTCCTCTAAGAATTTTCCAGGAAATTTCGTTGAGCTTAAGTAACCTAAAATTGGATCCCATCCTTCACTATTAACGTCCATGGTGTTCAAAGCTTGAATACAACTGTTAACTGTGCGTTGCAGTTTCTTTATGGAAGATCCAGCATCCAGTGACTTGAGGCAAGCTAAAAAGTGTCTTGAGTTGTTGATTCACCAGCATGCGTTTATTTTCATACCGACCTACTACATTTTTCCAAGCTATATCGAAGCCATCATTCGTTAAGGGAACGTGGCTAATAATTTCTCGAGCTTCCCCTGCGGGCTTTTGGGTCAGATGAAACAATTTTTCAACTTTGCTACTTTGAATTTCTAATATAGAGCGCGAAAATAAATCGCGAAATGTAGGCCAAGTGCTATAAGCGCCTTGAAAAATATTTGTGTCACATGGTGGTAATCTTGTAATTGGAGCGAAATCAACTTCGGTGTTTGGTCGTTCCATCAACGACAGACGCTTCCCCTTCTCCGACGATATTTTATCGGATGTTTGGATTTCGTCATTGAGTGAACCAAACAGCTTTTCTAAGCCGAAAGTGCCTTTTTATACCGATTTCTTAATTTTTCTTTATCTATAGGCTTCGTTCCTTCGGCTGGTATTGAGTCGCGACAAATACTGTAGGATCTGTTGACTTGATCCCATAAAGAATTTAGTTCGACCCGCAATACTTCTAACGCATGTATGTTGTCGTCAGTATTACGTTCCGCGTGAATACTTTCGGAGTCCAACAAATCATTCGTGCAGTTAGCAAACGTGTCTATCTCCATTTTGTCGAAGTATAACGAGTTCTCAATTTCCAAAAAGTACTTCCAAATCAAGAAGCGTATCCACATACGATAATATGTAAAAAATACAGATATGTAAAAAATACCCCTAATAACTCGACAAAAACATTATTATTAGGGGTAAGGGGGGAGGAGAGGGGGTACAAACTTGAAGTTGGTATTCTTCTTCAGGTCCTCTACATTTCTTACTCAGAAGTCAAACTTCAATTTTGAAGCGTTCTGCCTCTAATTCAGTCTCAAAAATATTACAGTTGTTGACATCCCAGCAAACTTTGGGGTCAAATATCTCGACATTTTGACGTGGTAGAGAAAAACGGGAAATACCATTAGATTCAGCGTATCAAAATTATGCAGGTTCGCTACGTTTCACTCAATTCAGATTTTTAAAGTGCAAAAATCACACACAGTGTAATGAGTATTTTAACTAGGGAACAGATAATCCCTAATAACCCTGTGTAAGAGAATTATTGGCTCCTTGAGCCATCAAAATAAAAACACTTTTGTTTAAAATATTTTTAATCTAATTCTTTATTTAATTATAAGAAAGGTTCACAATTTAATTAATTTACAGACAGGTCACTGTCTAGTAGATAAACGATTTTAGCACCATGGCAGTTAAACAATTATCCGACAGGTCACTGTCTAAGTTAAAAAACGATTGATAGCAGCACGGCAGTTAAACAATTGTCTACGTTGACTTCTTTAATTTGACTGATGTCCAACGATTGTTGTTTGGTATACAAAAGGGCCAGAAAGTAAATCATTTCATTTACTTTGAAATCTCCAAAAATTGCAATATCCAAATTTGCACAAACAACAATCATTGTGCACCGAAAATACATAGGATCAGCTGACAGAATAAACCATAGACTAATACATACCTAGATAAACTTATTCTCTCATCTGACGTTTCATTTCACACTCTTCGTGATGCGGTCGGTGTGATAGAGAGATGTTTGACGAAAAGTGATATACACCAGGTGGAATTACAATAACTTCTTGCTTTAATTTTTCATGCCATTTTGGTGAAAAACTGTGAAATTTAAATGTGTTTTAAACTTTTTTATTGACTGTTATTGTTAGCATACATTTGTGTTGTATTTAACACATTAATTTTAACACACAAAACGAAATGCCGTTGTTGTTATTTTGTTCGTTGTTTTGAACCATTGCATCTATCTGGTATTAGTAAAGCAATTCTTTTCAACATCAAACGTATACATCACACGAGGACAAATGTCAGAAATTTGGTGAGTGAAAGATTTTCTCTACCCATATTTACTCTATGGAATAAACAAAGTTCAATAACTACATAGGCAATAGACAATGCCATCGTATCTACGTACGTACATACGTATGCATTAGGGTGGAGTGAATCAACTACTTTTTTATTTATTTTTTTTTTATTTGTAATAGCACGGAGAAGTTGCCTATTGGGAAGTATAATGACCATGTAAAATTTGGGTTCTGGCAAAAAATTTCTTCTGCCCTCCCAACGACATTGAAATTTGACAAAAACGTCTAAAATTACAATTTTCCTGATCTAATCTTATATAATCTTTCCCTAAATGACTACTTATTCAATACAGTACAACAGTTTTATTTTTTTCTATAAGGTGCATATATTATACAACAAAACAATATAATTGTAAGGCACTTACTAAGGAACAAAGTTTGCTTTCGTATTGAAGTACGACATTTTCGCTCTTGAATCCATTGTCGCTCTTATGAAGCCATCCCTTGCCTCAGCTCCACAGACTGAAACAAAAGATTCAGTGACAAGCTTTACAGTGCGCTCAGCCACCTGTGTGTGGCAACAGTACTTTTGGAAATCGTACTTTGGAGTTTCCTTACTGCCAATTAATTCTTGCAATTTATTATTGGAAAGTTTGACAGTGACTGGTGGCTCAGTAGCTTGACAGTCTTGCCACTTAATCAGGTCTATATAGTCCGTAGCTTTAAAATTCAGAAGGGGCACTTGAAACACTCTGATTGTATCTGCTGTAGCAGCTGTTGCAGATTCACTCCTTGCTTTCATGATACGTTGAAGACCAAGTTGCCTGACGTCTGCCCTTTTGTCTGTTAGCATGCCAAGAAGAATATTTTCAGCATACCCGTAGAATGCATTTCGTTGAATAACTGGATCAACTACATTTTTCAATGATTCCTCCAGGTAACGTGACAGACTGATGGTGCGCCATAAGTGGTGGGCTCCGTTTTCACATGAAGGTTTGATTTTTATGTGGAACCACATAGGTGCATATACTCTCATGACATAAGTGACTAGAGTTACCAATTCGTCTTTTGGATTTTCAGTGCTTATGTACAACCGAAGAAGGCGGTTTGCCGTAGTAACCCACCTTGAATGCGAAATCCTTCCGGGATCCCGCCTAGCCAAATCTGTTGAACAGTTACCACTAGCAATGGCTTTGACCATTTGGTACATGTATTTCTGATCGGTACTAAGGTCTTTGATAATGGGTTCATGAATTTCAGGCAAATTGGTATCAATTGATTTGAACACAATGACAGGTAGCTTTTCACACAATTCCAACTTCTTGCCGATTGGTCCAGAAAACCCACGAGGCCCAGTAGTTTGCCCATCCAAGTGATGCAGGAGATGACGAAGTGGAAGCTCATTTCCATGAAGCATGCAAACTGCCCATTGAATGGGCCTTCGAAAATATTCTTCAAGAAGTCGGATCACTCCTCCTTTGTAACCGGTATTAACATTTATCCCATCACACCCAATCAATTCTAGATTTGCAATGTCAATAGAATGTTCTGTTAGAAAATCTGTTATACTTTTCGTGATCACCTCTGCTGTACCACTTGCTGGTGAAACGTGTCCAATATATTTCCCGCCTGGCTCTTGAACCAATGATACATGCTCTCCTACAATTGTTTGACGATAGTACTTCTTGCCCTTCTTAACTTGGAGCAGCGTTTTATCTTTACGCCCGTCGAAGTAGAGCCCAGTCCCACTCAGCTTGTTAGTAGAAAGTACATCAAGTCCGTCATACTGAAGATTGGACCGGTTTTCCTGGCGTTCTCTTCTAACTTGCTGCAGCTGATCTATCAGATAGACCATATCTGTCACATGTATTTGCCAAAGTTTTAAGTGACACTCGCATTTGGTTACTTTTTCCCTTTACCTTCGGTGTTTTAGAGTGTTCATTGGTGTACTGCTTCTCACTGTCAGATGCAACCTCTGTCTCTGATGTGTCAGATGAGTCCATATCCATAGTAGAATCACTGCATTCTTTTCTAGTGGGATTAATATCTCTTCCATTTTGAAGAGCTACTTTCTGTTTCCTTCGTTCATTCTGTTGAATCTTTTTCGTTTGAATGATATCGATGTTGCTTATAGCCATATTCCTTGCTGACTGTTGATCTAACAGAAATGGCAGTTCGATGGCAGGCACTTTCCTAGACTTTTCACAACCACACAAAACTGATTCAGAAGTCAAATGGCAAATGCAGGCCGCTATATCGAACAGGCGTAAACTGGGTTCATCATTAAAACTCTTAATCTTCCTTATGTAGGTACTGTCAGTTTGCCTGCCTTTGAATGGCTTAAGAAGGTTGACATACTTGGTATGGTACGTATGTAGAAGCTTCACAATTCTTTTACGGACACAACAGGAATTGAAGCTTTATTCCAAATGTCTTCCAGTTTATCAACAACAACCTCTGCTATCTCCGCAAAGGTTGGCTCTTTTTTAGTCGCTTTCTTGGAGAACCTTGTCCAAGCACAAAACTGCATCACTGATGACTGCCGATCTGTTGCTATAACAGCAATCTGTGTGTGGAGTGTAGAGTGTGTCTGGCTCTGTACGTCCCAGGAGGGGGGGGGGGGGGTAGAAGTTACTTTTAGCCAGAACCCAAATTTTGCGTGGTCATTATAGGTAACAATGTGCAACATTTCCGCGCCATTATAAATTAAAATAATAATATGCTAATAATTCTAAAAATATCCGGAAAATTGTAATTTTAGACGTTTTTGGCAAATTTCAAGGTCGTTGCGGGGGGGCAGAAGAATTTTTTGCCAGATCCCAAATTTTACATGGTTATTATATGCCACAATGTGAAACTTTTCCGAGCTATTACAAATTAAAATAATAATGTGTTAATAATTCTCAAAATATCAGGAAAATTGTAATTTTAGAAGTTTTTGGCAAATTTCAAGGTCGTTGTGAGGGCAGAAGAAATTTTTTGCCAGAACCCAAATTTTACATGGTCATTATACGTCCCAATAGGCAACTTTTCCGCACTATTACAAATTAAAGTAAAAAAATTAATTTTTTTCACTCCACCCTAGTATGCATGCATCGACGGACAGAACAACCAACTGATGGTTGGGACCGACGACTGGTGGAGACAAAACAACAACAGCACCAGTTAGCGGACCGACGACTGATGAAGACAAGACACCAGCAGTAAGCAGACCGAAAATAAGTAGTAAACAACATTACATGATGTTGTTGTTGTGATGTCATAAATGAACATTTGTATGTTAGGGAGACCCAAAATATTAACGTTTTATAATAAATTTAGTTTAACAGTAGATAAATGAACAAATATGAATAAAAACTAATAAAGATTTAGAAATTAAAGTAGAATTGAAAGAAATTAGCAAACTTATAACAAATTACATAATAATATAAGATAAATCTCCAACACCCTGTTTTATGTATTCTCACAGCGCTTGTGATGTAAAAACAAGATGAACAATAACCTATAGACCGAATTAATTTTTGTTATTTAAATGCGTCAATACATTTTTCCAAAATTTTAAACATTAATGGAAACAGCTATTCAATAAAAAGATCAATTAATAATAAATTTGGAAGAAGTGTCAAAAAATCATATTGAATTGGATTTGAGTTTTGGGTAGTCGAATATAAAACCGGATAATAGGTTGTAGTTTCAATGTTTTGATTTTATATACATCACTATGTAAACAAATGTTCATTTTGGTTAAAAATGATAAAAATTGGAACGAAACTATTTGGTTGCTTAGCAGGATAATAAGCTTGTTTTTTTATTCCCTGCTAAACTAATTTTTCGACGAATTTGTATGGAGTGCCGCTTAAAATCGCTTAGTTCCCCATTCAAAGTCGTCGAAAAATTAGTTTAGCAGGGAATAAAAAAAACAGGCTTAATTAATGTCACACTATAAACGCTGCAAATATACACAAAATAATTCCAATTGTTTATATCTCATAAATATTTAAGTACGGAACGCATGAAATGTAAAAAATTATTTCTTTTGTGTATTAATGCGGTTAAAAAAGACCTAAAAAAGAGTTAAACGATTAAAAAAAATGGCGTCGTTAGAGAATTCTTAACAGGAATTTTTCGATTATAAATACAATTTTTGGGCTTTACCTTCTTAAAACTTTATCAAACCCATGACAAATGTTTATGAATAAGGCCGTAAGTATATAACTATAAAAATTCCAACCATGTTTAAATAAAATTACATAAAGTATGGAAAAAGTATGAAATAATCAAGTTATGATACGGGAGAGAAATGCGTTTGAGGGAATCGCACCAACTTTTTTGTTTCTCTTCTACTACGGTTACCAAATTGCATAGAGAAGAAAATTTACTCATGGAGTGGAATGCCAACATAGGAAGCGACGAAGCGCGTCGTGTCTCTGCTCTCTCTCTCTCTTACTCTCATCGTTGAATATTTCAATACATGAGCAGTTTTCTGATGATGTTACAGTATTTAACTGTAGAAAATCCAACCATATTTAAATAAAATTAAAAAAAAGTATGAAATAATCAAGCAATGAAACGAGAGAGAAATGCAAGTAGGCAGTCAAAATTTCTCTTCACGCAAATGCCAACAAACAAAACGAGTGAAACCCTAGCCATTCTCTGCTCCCTCTCTTCATTGAATATTTCAATACACGAGCAGCTATTTCAGCTATTATCTAGCTATTTATCTAGAATTAAACGACCAGAAGATGTGCACAATTTGGCAACCCTGGTAAAAGAGAACCAAAAAGTGCTAGAAATTCACTCAAAGGCATTTCTCTCACGCGTCATATCTTGATCATTTCATACTTTTTTCATACTTTATGTAATTTTACTTCAACATGGTTGGAATTTGTATTGAAATGATACTAGGCGTTTTTACTGTTTGTACAGAATGACCCTTCTGACAGTTTTGTTCCTTTATTTATATGGTACTATTTCTTATGCTACACGTATTACATACATACATACATTAGGTTTTAGTTGTAAACAAAGTAGTAAACAAACAATCATTGGGTGTAAATAATGAGGGAGAGAGAGAGTTTATTGGATGACCATCGGCTGATTGTACCGTTACCGGTTGGAGTTTCATAATAAGTAGATCTGATGTACTTTGCCAATCTGATGGTAATGCTGTCAATCAGATGGTGGTGCTGCCAATCAGACGATGGACCTTGCCGATCAGATGGTGGTGCTGCCAATCAGACGATGGACCCAATAAGCACACCTACTGGCACTTTGTCGTTATATTTATACTACACCTCCCTTTTTCAGAAAGAATGAGATATCATTCTTTGTTTTTCATTTTAGTTACCCAAATAATTGTTTTGTTTTTGATATATGTACAATATATGATATATTTATTTATTAAATATAATTGTTCAAAAGTCTATATATTTTCTCAAAACTTAATTAATTGTTTGGTGTTCTTAATTTAATATTGTGTTTATATTCATTATGTAAGATTTATTTACTTATTAAATATAATTGTTTAATATTGTATATATATATATTGTTTTTTTTTTTTGTTATTATTTATTGTTATTCTGTTCTTTGTATTTCCGTATTCTGTCCAAGTGCACTTTTATTGTTCTGTCATTGTCATCTTTCACTGTACAATTATTTCTCTTATCTAAGTTAATTACTACGTACGGGCCTTTAAATAGACTATCTAATTTATGTCCTATTTGTTCAATGAATACTAGATCTCCTAAAACTATTTGTTCACTGTGTATATTCCTATCATAATATTCCTTTCTTTTTATTTTCGCCTTCTCTAACAATCGTTTTGATCTTTCCTGAGCTATTTGTAACTTAAACTTTACCTTCTTTTCATATGATTCCATATTGTAAATTGGATCTATTGTCTTGCTAGTAAGGAAGTCAAAATCTACAGGTGGTTTACCAAATACTAGTTCGAACGGGCAATAATCATGAACTGGTGAAGGTGTTGTGTTATAACAGTAGGTGAAGTATTTTAGCCATTCATCCCAGTCAGATTTATTAATGGATATGTATGATCTTAAATATTCATTAAGTGTTCTATGACTGCGCTCTATAGTTCCAAGCGTTTGGTGGTGATAGGCGTAGAAGTTACATTTTCAACCTTCAGTAGTTTACAAAGTTCGGCAAAAATTTGGTTCTTATATTATGTGCCCATGTCAGTAATAATTTTTTTCATTGGACCGTAAACCAATATACAGTTATCAAAAATTGCCTTTGCCACGGTTTTAGCACTCTTATTGGTGATTGGGACTATTACTAAATATTTAGTTAGGTCGCATATCATGGTGATTGCATATTCATTACCATGCTCGGAGCGTGGTAATGGACCAATAGTATCGATTTCCATAATATCGAATGCTGTTGTGGGGGTTTCTGTCAATATCATTTCTTCCTTCGTGTTTCTTATTGTTTTGTTCTGGTTAGATTTTTGACAATCGTGAACATGACGTCTTATGTCCCGAGTCATGTACTTCCAGTAAAATTTTCGTCGTATTTTCTTAGTTGTTCTCGTGATCCCTGGGTGGCCTCCAAATACAGGGTCATCGTGATACTTTTGTATTATCTTTAACTTTTCTTGATCGTTAGTTACTAAAGTAACTTTCGTCGTCAGTGCTATTATAAGATTCTTTAGAAATGCATTTCCTGATTCTTTATATTTTCTGATGGATATCCTTTCAAATATATTGTCATTCAATGACTGTTGTAGCTTCTTTATCCCATTACTTTCAGCTATTATTTCAAGCTTTGGAAATAATTGACCCAAGTCGATTTTTCCATTAACAATAATGTTATTTAGATTTTCTGTATATATATTTTTTCTGGCCTTTATTATTCTTAATTCATCGCCTTTAATTGCTAGCTTGGCGTTATTCTTATTTTCTTTGCAACTGAACGCTTCATAAACATTTATCTTATTTGGTGACTGTCTTTTATAAGTCAGTGTCTCCGCCTGTCTGTTTTCTTGTTTAGTTTGTTGTCTAGTTGTTACGCTTAATACACTCTTTTTTATATTTTGAATCTCTTCAAAGTCAATTCGGGACAATGCGTCCGCGGCATGGTTCTCTTTTCCCCTAATGTATTCAACAATGAAATCATATTCCTCTAAATCCAAACGCATTCTTGTTAATTTAGATGACGGGTTCTTCATAGAGAACAGATATGAAAGTGGTCTATGATCACTTTTTACTAAAACTTTTCTACCAAATATATATGGTCTAAAATACATAATTGCCCAATGGATTGCTGCCAATTCTTGCTCTATAGTTGACTTATTGCTTTCGCCCCTAGTAAATGCTCTAGAAGCATAAGCAATTGGTAGCTGTTTACCCTGATATTCCTGGCTTAATACTGCTCCGCAAGCGTTTTTACTTGCATCGGTTGTAATGCAAAATTCTTTTCCATAGTCTGGATACTGGAGTATTCGTGGACTTAGCAATTGGTCTTTCAAATACTGGAATGCTTTTTCGCATTCGTCAGTCCAATTAAATTCAGAGTTCTTCTTAGTAAGCTTTGTAATATGTCTTGAATATTCAGTGAAATTTGGGATAAAACGTCTGTAGTAATTACAGAAAGCAATAAAGCGTTTAGCTTCGTCACCACTCCTAGGAGTTGGATATTTCGAAATGATGTCAAATTTTGCTTCGTCTGGTAATATACCATTAGTTGTACATTTATGTCCCAGAAAAGTCACTTCACGACTGAAAAATACACATTTATCTGGATGCAATTTAAGATTGTACTTGCGACAGATCTTAAAAACATCTCGAAGATTACTCAACATGTGGTTCTCTGAACAACCAATTACTATTAAGTCATCCATGTATAAAAATGCTTTCGAAGGCGTTAATCCAGCAAATGCTAAAGTCATCATTCTTTGGAATGAATTTGGAGCTATTTTAATTCCGTATGGCAGTCTTTTGAATCTAAATGATCCCTTCTCCGTAGAGAATGAAGTTAAGTCCCTGGAATCTTCTTCGAGTTCTATTTGATGAAATCCTGATGTCAAATCGAGACAGGAAAAATATTTCGCTCTACCAAGTTGATCCAGAATGTCATCAATTCGTGGCAGGGGAAACTTATCAGCAATGAGTTTTTTATTTATTCCCCGAAAATCTACCACTAATCTCCATCTTTTTTCATTACTACCTGGCAATGATTTCTTGGGCACGAGCAGTATTGGGCTGTTGTATGCAGAAACTGATGGTTCGATTATGTCGTCATCAAGTAATTTCTCAACTTTCCTAGCAATTTCTTCTTTCTGCGATTGTGGAATCCTATAATTCTTAATGTATACCGGGGTATCATCATTCAAACGTAGTTTTTGGCTATAAAAATTGTTTGATGTAATTTTCTCAGATTCTAGTGCAAATACATCCACAAATTCTTCGCAAAGATCCATCAATTTGTCTTTTATAAAAACTGGAATTTTGTTTGAAAGTTTCAATAATTTCTCCTGTTTGTTCTTAGCTGATTCATTGAAGTGTATCTGGTTATAGCCTTTTAGACTTTCCGTTTTAATTTCGGTGTTCTTTATAATTACATTTCTATCCGTGGTATTCAGTATCTGTACATACGGTCTATCCCTTGATACTATGGAATTGGCTATAAAGACACCCTTGACCAATTCTTGATGAGGTATTAAAACATTGTCCTCGGTAATATTTATTTTCAGTAATCGTATGACTTCTGCCCTTGCTGGGATGTATATAGTGTTCGCGTCAGGATAGTTTGTCATACAAATTCCTATATCATCCTGGTAATCATTTGGTCTAAGAATTAATAAATCACGATCAAGCTTATAATCAAGAATGCAATTGTAAGTTTTTATGAAATCTAGACCAATGATACCATCACAAGGTATTGGGAAATCATCATTAGTAACATGGAAATTATGTGAGATGATTACATTTTCCACTGTTAAATCAAGAATAAGATCGGTTGTCATTGTTCCGATAGTTGAAACTAGACCCTGTCCAATTCCATTTAGACTAGTGATTCTATCTGTATTTATATTCGCATTTTGATCTATTGAACCAAATTTTATTATTGATATATCTGCGCCGGTATCTATTAAGAAGCATAAAGTCCTATTGTTCACAGAGGTCTTCACATGAACAAAACTGCTTAAATTTAGATTCATAGTATATATATGATCTATTGTTGGTTTGAAGTCATTAGGGGACCTTCCGAGTTTTCCGATTGTTGGTTGGTTGCTAGACGTACGTTTCTTTGATTTCGTCCTCTATTAGAACCTCTATATCCATTATTGAAATTTCCTTGGTATTGATTGTTATAACCTCTTCGACCTTGACCATATTGATGATTATATCCTACTGGACCATTTCCGCGTCCACGGTAATGTCCGCGACCGCGTCCACGTTCTCGAAAATGTTCATACTTTTTGCTCTTATAATATAAAATTGAGCTTTGCTGACTAGTACTATCTGTACAACAGTTTACGAATTTGGCTACTGCCTCATTCATGCTGTTAAATTGGCCGGCTTCCATTATAATTTTGACCTTATCATTACTTGAATTTTTGGTCATTGCCTTTACGGCTGCTTTAGTTGCATAAGTCTCAGCTAATGGTGGTGACAATCCATCATTCACATAAGCAGACTGTAATGATCTCGTCAGTTCTTCAACCTCTTTAATATATGTGTTTGCCGATTTCGAATTCTGTTTAACGTTCATTAACTTTGCGGTAATCACGTCTACAGATTCTCCTTTTACATTTGCCTTTAGTGATTCTATTATTTGTTCCAAATTTGTTTCTGATCCTTTTATCAAATTTATTGAGGCGCCCCTCAATTTGGTCTTAACGATGCCAACGGCGATTGGCTGGTTACTATCCTCACAAACTAGGTTGGCTAAATTCAGGGCGGCTAAAAAACTTTGTAGGTTTTCAGCCCTACCATCAAACTCAGGGATGAGTTTTGAGGCTATATTAAGATATTCAACGTTAGTTTGTGGCATTGTCTCTTCTCGGTGAATTATTTCCTGTTCTTCTTCTTTTACTAAAATATCATTAAATTCTAATCCTATCCCAATGTCATTGGGAATATTTAATATAACCGCATGTTTTGCTGCAATTTGTAAAAGTCTATCTCTTAATTTCCTAAAAATTGTATAGGCATCCTCTTTATGATTCTTAACTAACTTTTCATAATGTACGTGTAATATACCACGTACAGTGTTTAAATTTGTTGTTAGTAGAGTTAAATGTCTAGTTACTGTCTGTTTTCCTATGGGTGTCTTTTTATTTAAACATTTATATGACTTATTAAAATCGATTTGTAATACTTCTATTTGACTTATAATGTCTGTCCATTTTTTTTCCATTACATTCTTTTTTTCTAGTGAAGAATATTTTATTTTATGTTTTTTAAACTGTTCATAGTATAATTTTTTTTTTTATTGTTCATATGGTTTTGTTATATAAATTCTATATATATATGTATAATAGATTTTCTTACAACTTTTCGTTTTTCCCTTCTTTACATTTTATTATTTTACATTTTATTATTTTCAATTCAAATATTCATTTTTATATTGTGTTTTTTCTATAATTTTACATTTTCGTTTAGCCTACCTAATAGTTTGTGACAGCGAAGTCGCCTTGTCACTCTACGTTAAGGTGCTCGTTGGAGCAGTTCATTCCATGCTAATGTACATACATACTCTTACTTTATTGTTGTTTGGTTCTCTGCTGTTGCTGTTGGATTTGTTTATTTTGTCTTCTTTTGCGTAGGCCTTCCTCCAGTTGGTAGATCTTCTCGTAGATTACCTGGGAAACGTCCCACGATGGTGGATTGGGTCCTCTGACGTATTTCTTTAGAGCTGTAAGGTGTCTCCTTTCCCGGACTAATTTGCCTCCTCTTCTCTTGGGGAGTTTAACTTTCGGTATCGCTGTCCTTCTTAAATCGGCCGCCACCAATTGACGTCTCTTGTATTCTTCTATTGTTAATTTCTTCTGGCCCCTTCTTGTCCTTGGCTTTTTGGTTTGGTTTTTTTTTTGTGCCTTTGCTGTTTATTTCAAGCAGGCATTTGTGTGTTTTTTTTTGTATTTTAATTTCATAAATTTTTAAGTTTTATGTGCCTTTGCTTTTATTCCAAGCAGGCATTTGTGTGTTTTTTTTGTATTTTAAATTCATAAATTTTCAAGTTTTATGTGCCTTTGCTTTTATTCCAAGCAGGCATTTGTTTTATGTATTTTAAATTCACAAATTTTAAGTTTTATGTGCCTTTGCTTTTATTCCAAGCAGGCAGGATCGCCATGAAATGATACTAGGCGTTTTTACTGTTTGTACAGAATGACCCTTCTGACAGTTTTGTTCCTTTATTTATATGGTACTATTTCTTATGCTAAACGTATTACATACATACATACATTAGGGTTTAGTTGTAAACAAAGTAGTAAACAAACAATCATTGGGTGTAAATAATGAGGGGGAGAGAGAGAGAGAGTTTATTGGATGGCCATCGGCTGATTGTACAGTTACCGGTTGGAGTGTCATAATAAGTAGATCTGATGTACTTTGCCAATCTGATGGTAATGCTGTCAATCAGATGGTGGTGCTGCCAATCAGACGATGGACCTTGCCGATCAGATGGTGGTGCTGCCAATCAGACGATGGACCCAATAAGCACACCTACTGGCACTTTGTCGTTATATTTATACTACAGTATAGTTATATACAATAACACTATGAAAAAGTTGCTCATGTATTGAAATATTCAATGAAGAGAGTAAGAGAGAGAATAGAGAACGACTAGAGTTTCACTCGTTGTGTTTGTTGGCATTTGAGTGAAGAGAAATTTGACTGTCTACTTGTACATCGTTTTTGGCGTCGGGTGATAATCGACGATGGTGGATTTATACTATTTTAACGCCGTTAGGGCGCCGCCACATGTTATTTGATATTGCATGGTTGAATTTAAAACATGTAAACAACAGAATAAAATAAAAGATTCAGTGCTTGTGATAAAATACGTGTAGAATATTAGAAAAAAAACAAATAAAAATTTTATATAAACAAAATATTAAAAAATAATGGTTAGTAATTAAACTAAGTACGAATATAAATAATGTAATATAGAATTGGTAGAAAATGTTTATTGTAGTTATTGATCTTGAACCGAACAATTGTTAAAAACATTACAACTTAAAAGATCGAATAATATATACTCAAACGGAAATAAATTTGAAGACGGTACACTCTAAACGCCAATCTCATGGCAATCGTTGTTTCTTTTTAGAAACAACAACATCTATGCAGTGGCTTTCGATGAAAGCATGCACAGGAAAGAAATGTTGTGAATATTGATGGTTATGGCAAAGTATTGTTGTGGATGTTTTCGCACAAGTAGGAGTTTAGACAATTCTCGCTTACTTGAGATTTGTTTATCCCTATAATGTGTGACGATATACCTTAATACTTGTGGAGAAGGGAGCTGATTATATGCCTTGGTGGGCATTAAAATAGCTATATTCCCAACCATCCAACATAATGATCAATTTCACTTTTTTCTTTACTTTTAATAGTTACTTTTTAATAGTTATTGATCTTGAACCGAACTATTATTAAAACATAAAAACTCAAAAGATCGAATAATATGATCGATGAAAGCATGCATAGGAAAGAAATGTTGTGAATATTGATGGTTATGGCAAAGTATTGTTGTGGATGTTTCTCGCTTACTTGAGATTTGTTTATCCCTATAATGTGTGATGATCAGTGTTGCCGAAAGTGGGCATTTATGCCCAAAAGTGGGCATAAAAAATTTAAAATTTATGAGTTGGGCGGATTTTGGGCATTTTTTTGTATGCGGCATATTGATAATTTTTTTTTCTATTTTTTTTTTACATATTCAGCCTAATCATGAACATTCTCGAGAAATTTTTTCCCAACGAAATATTTTTTTCTCGAGAAAATCTTTCCCCAATTATAAATCCCCCGGGAAGAAAAAATAAGGGGAGGGAAAATTGAATTTTCGAACAAACAGCCGTTTGGCTGATTTTTGGCTACTTTTACTGTTTGACTGATGTCATTAAATTTATTAATTAGAAACGGTGATAACATTTTATTTTGATTTCGACTAAAAACAAAAGAAAAGCCTAAAGTGCATAGTATTGCTTTTCGGATGCTTGCGGGAAGTGTGTCGTTTGTGGAAGATGAGGAAGAACTAAGAAATAAAAAAACTGAAAGAAGACTGTTGCGCGATGGGTCTAACCCACTTGAGCTGCCGCAATCTTTGTAAGTAAATACATATGTACCTAAGTATGTATGTATATTTTTTCTTCCATACATACATATTTTCTTTTTTTAACAATAGGTTTCAAAAATACTACCGGGTAAATAAGCCAGCTTTCCGTTATTTACTTGAAGTACTTACAGAGCACTCTCCACCGGCAAAAAACAATTTGCTATTCCAGCGGTTATCAAGCTAAGTGCGTGTTTGCGTTTTTTTGCCGAAGGAGGATACCAAACGGGTATTGGCAAAGATTCTGACGTGAACTTAGCACAGTCTACTTTCAGTATTGTGCTGAAAGAAGTACTAAATGTTTTCGAAACACACCTTTGCCCGGTGTGGATAAATGTGCCAAAAACTGCAGCCGAAAAAAGGAAAATTGCGCTTGCTTTTTATAAGAAGCACAATATTCCTGGAGTCATGGGTTGCATCGATGGAACCCATGTGCAAATAATTGCCCCGTCAATTAACAAACACCTTTGCTACAACCGGAAAGGAAAATTTACTTTGAATGTTATGCTCGTAAGATCTTTTTACTTAATTTATCAAATTGTAGTCCCCTAATGCAAAAATTTGTTTTGTAAACCTTTACTAAATTTAAAAATATTTTTTTTTGCAATGTTCTTAGGTTTGTGATGATGAGCTTAGAATCCGTTATGTTGATCCGTCCCACCCAGGAGCCTGCCATGACTCATTTATATGGGCCAACAACGAGCTGCGAGTACACTTTGAGCAAAAGTATTTGCAAGGCGAAACCTACTTTTGGTTATTAGGTAAATATTTTTAAATAATATTAGTGATATATTGATTAGATTATTTTTAAATAAATTATGGAAAACTCGTAATATGATTTTTTGTACAAATAGGAGACGCAGGATACCCTTTGGAGCCTTGGTTGTTAACTCCCCATCGTGTCCCAGAAGATAGATCTATAGAAATGAGTTTTAACGAGACCCATTCAAAATGCCGAAACATTATCAAGCGCACCAATGGGGTGTTGAAAAATCGTTGGAGGTGTCTCCTTGGCGCAAGGGAGTTGCACTATGCACCGGAAAAAGCGGCAAACGTTGTAAATGTATGTTGCGCTTTACATAATGTATGCATACATTATAAAGTAGCGGATCCAGGCACTGCAGTCACAGATTTAAACATGCCGGACGAGGAAATATTACCACAAGTATCAAATCAATATTTAGCTACAGCTCAATCTATTAGAGCTAATATTGGCCAAACACTTTTGTAAATAAATGTCAATAATAACAATTTTAATTTTTGTTTATTACATAAAAACATAAAACACAAAAAATTCAGACACATTTTTAAAGAAAACAATTCTTACACAACACTTATATTAAATATTTCATAACCGTCTTACATACATACTATCGTAGCTGCATTTCTAATCTATTTTTTTCTAATTTATATTCAACTTCTCTCACTCTTTGTTTTTCCATAAAGACATTGTGCCTGCGCATTCATTTCTTCAATTTCCTCCCGTTTAAGTTCTTCAATTTTTTTAAATTGTTTATCGTTACTCTCGTTTAGTTTTTCGAGCGAACGATAGATTCGTTTTGTATGCTGTTGTTGCTCTTTTTGATTCTCTGCAATTGTTTTCATGGTTTTCACCAAATCTTTTTGAACTTCAACCTCAGCTTGAAGGACATCATAAGAACTTTTTACTAGTTCTTTATTCGGAGTGGTGAATCGTGGTGTGTTTTGTGGAACCTCTTTTGGTTCTTCTTGTACCTGCGACACTTCATCCTCCAAAAACTCTGCATCTAAATAAGTCTCAATTATATCTTCTTGAGTTTTTGGAGAATTTAGACCATACGACTTCGTTGCCACACCTTCGACTGCAGCTTTCATACCAATGAGGTTGTAAATACCTTCCTCTATAGAAGAGAACTTGACTTCCTTGTTCGGGCCCCCTCCAGTAGCTTTCTTTTCTCGTAGGTTTCGCGCAGCCTTTTGCCGGACATATTTTTTTTGATCTGCCCACACCTAAAAATATTAAAAACGCACGTACGACTATGGGTGATTAATCTGCTGTTAAATTTATATTCATACCTTACCTTTTTCCACTCAGCATGACATTTAGTTGGCGGACCCATCGTTTCAACTCTTTTCCAAAATCGTGAGAGTGCCTCCTTGCTACCTTTGTAAAAACCACATGCAATATCCGCGTTGGCTTCCATTAATGTCAGCAAGTGCTGTAATTGCTGCTTATTAGTAGTTTTTGACCTGTAAACACATTACATTTTTGTATTTTCTTTTTTATTTTCATTTTAAAATGAAATACTTACATGGCTATGCAAACTCCCTTCAAATTTAGAAGTGAAAAACAACTTGACTAATTTTATAAAAAACAAAAAAAAAGACTGCATTTTTGATTTTTTTAATGTATTTAATACATATAATGAATTCCTTAATATTTATTTGAATTGTTTTTTTATTTTATTTTATATAAACTTATATAACCAAAGCACAACATTAACTAATTTTATAAAAAACAAAAAAAAAGACTGAATTATTGATATTTGTTTAAATGTCTGTAATGTAATTGGTTTTTTTTTATTTTATGTTATTCATATACAATTTAAAAAAAACATACAAATTTTTAAAACAAAGAAAATTTTTTTAAAAAAATACAAATTTTAGTTTTCAGTTGATTCATAAGAATAAAAATAAAACAATTCAAGTATTTCTTCTTACAATTTTATTAATATTTTCCAATATTTCGAACAACTTCGTTGATCATTTTCAAGCATCTGATAAAACAAGAATAAACAAAGTATTCATAAACATTATTGAACAATTCAAACAAGAATCAACATAAAAATATATATTATTTTCCCCATAGGGAGAATGATTAATTTTAATTACATTTTGAGATAACACAGAGCGCGTCCAAGTTTTTCCGCAGGCTTATGCCAACTGATTTGTTCTTCTCTTGAATTTGTCAATTGTGTGCCTATACACATGCGCACATTGATCTGTATCTCGTTTGAAGCTAAGCCTTTTCTCCGATGGAACGTCAATTATATGCAGCATTTCCTGGAAGAGGGTTCTTGAGTAATTTTTCTCTTCAGTCAGAATTTCCACTTCGTCAAAATTTGGTTTGTGTCCTGTTAAAGTACAGTGGGCTGCTAGTGCTGTCTTTTGTTCTATCGGCTTATAATGAGCTTTTTGGTCCGACTTATGAGCAGATATTCTAGTTTTCAATTTATTCATTGTAGTGCCAACATATACTTTCTGGCATATGCTGGACTTGTCACCATTACATGGAATTTTGTACACAACGTTTGGCTTGTCATTTTTGTCAATAATAGACTTTGACCTACGCCAATTCATATTTTCCGTTGTCATATACATATATACAAATTTAAAAAAAAAAAGTTTTTTATTTTTCCAACATCTTCATGCTGCAAAAGAGTACACTTTTCAGCATTTGGAAAAGTGAGGAGTAAAAAAGAAAAAAAGGTCCTCACTTTTAATATATAACGTAAGGGTATACTTTTTCAGCTCTTGAATTTTTGGGCATAAATTGTTGATTTTGGTCACTTTTTAGGGGAAAATTTGGGCGGAAAAAAAATTTTCAAATGGCAACACTGGTGATGATATATGTACCTAAATACTTGTGGAGAAGGAAGCTGATGATATGCCTTGTTGGGCATTGAAATAGCTATATTCCCAACCATAATGATAAATGTCATATTTTTGATGTGTTAACATCTATAGGCGCGGGTACGGCCTAAATTCACAAAGTGAATACATCCAAACACAATTTGTCCGACTGCGCTCACACAGATTGTCAGACTGCGATCGTACAGATTGTTTGCCGTTAAACACCTCCGAAACGGCTGGACCGATATGTATGAAATTTTGTGTGCATATCGGGTAGGTCTCAGAATCGGCCAACATCTATTTTTCATACCCCTAAATGATAAGGGTGACGCCCCCCTATATAAAACGCAGATTTGTCCGACTACGAAACACAGATTGAAAGGACTGCGAAAAAAACACACACTGATGTAGGGGCAGCGAATAGCTGTATTGTGTGGGTGCGGAGCACTCTCAGAACAAAGAGAATAATGGTTATATCGGGCTTTTCAATAAGAGCGCTACAAAAGTTTTTTTGAATAATAATACCAACGAAATTCTTTATTCCTTTGAAAGTACGTTCGGTGCCATTATGTATGGAACTCGATTTCTTTTGCATGGTCACCACGGGCACGCTTGCAGAAGTCCAGACGCTGAACCCAATTTTCGACGGTTTTAAGGCATAAATCGGTCGATAATGCTGCAATTTCACGTTTGATATTCGTACGAAGTTCATCAATCATCGCTGGCTTGTTGGCATAGACCATAGACTTGACGTAGCCCCACAGGAAATAATCTAACGGCGTCAAATCGCACGACCGAGGCGGCCAATAGACTGGGCCATTTCGTGATATAACACGTTCACCAAACTTGGTTTCAATAAATTGATTCTGGCATTCGCTGTGTGGCTTGTGGCGCCGTCCTGTTGGAACGGCGGCCAAAAATATTCGGCTATCATTGAACGGTAGCGATTCGCATTCACAGTAATGTGCCGGTCTTGATCATCACGGAAGAAGTACGGCCCAATGACGCCGCCGGCCCATAAACCGCACCAAACCGTAATTTTTTCTGGATGCAATGATGACTCATGGATTACGTGTGGATTGCTGTCTAACCAATAACGCATAGTTTGCTTATTGACGAAGCCATTCAGCCAGAAATGAGCCTCATCGCTGATTGTTGAGGCCTATTAAAGTTGAGGCCTCTTAAAGTTGAGGCCACTGACTCCAAATTTCGGTAGTAAATTTTAATAATTTCGACTCGTTGTTGGCTCGTATATCTTTCCATGATGAAATGGCAAACCTTACTGAAGAGAAATGTCAAAAGAGCGGGAAAAAATATGGCGTCGTTTGCTGTCCCTATCGATTTACTTTTGAAGCGTCTCTGTTGAAAAACCCTTACGTAGCGTAAATACGAACGTAACAATGTATGTATGTACATGTGTCTGTTGCTTAGCATTCCCTTTGTTTTTTGTAGGAATAAAACAAAAAGTATTAAGCAAGAAAATAATGACACATGTGCTTGCACTGGTCTTTAAATAATTTTAAGTATTAATATTCGTGCAATCTCTTCAACATCTTAATGGAGATAATAATGAGAAAGGCTGCAGTAAATACCAACAAGACCATTAACACGAAAAGCCATATGTTGCTGGCGTATGCCGACGACATAGACATCATTGGGCGAAATTTGCGAGAGGTTACTACAGTATTTTCAAGAATCGAAAAGGAATCAGCAAAGGTGGGTCTTGCTGTTAATGAGGGCAAGACAAAATTGATGGTGTCAACGACTAGAGGAACCTCTCGACTTGGTCCGCACGTGAACGTTGACAACCGATTTAATTTTGAAGTGGTAGATGAATTAGTCTACTTTGGATCCGCCGTGAACAAGGACAACAACGTCAGCCTGGAGATAGATAGGAGAATTGTGCTTGCAAATAGATGTTATTTTGGGCTCAGCAAGCAGTTTAGGAACAAAGCCCTCTCTCGACGAACAAAAGTCCAGCTATATCAGACTCTCATTTTACCTGTCTTGACATATGGCTCCGAAACTTGGGTCATATCGCAAGCGAATGAAAAACACCTGGGAGTTTTCGAGAGACAAATTCTCAGTAAAATATATGGTCCTGTTAGGGAAAACGGCGAGTACCGACGTCGCTGGAACGCAGAGCTATATAATCTCTATTCAGACGTGGACATAGCTAGACGAATCAAAGTGGGCCAATTGCGTTGGCTAGGCCATGTTATCAGAATGGATGAAGATGAGCCAATGCGAAAGATTTTTGATAACGTACCCGATGGAAGCAGGAAAAGAGAACGACCAAGACTCCGCTGGAAAGACAGGCAGAAGAATCCCTCCGTATCCTTGGTGTTACCAACTGGCGAGAAAAGGCGAAGGATAGAGCCTGTTGGAAGAATATGTTGAAATTTGTTTAATTTGTTTGTTTAATTAATATGTGTAAGACGTCTGACCTCATGAGGTAGTAATATAGTCAATAAAAGTAAAGTAAATGTAACATCATTATATGATTGAACGCTGTTTTTTATTTTCCAATGTAACATTTACAAATGTGTTCATAGAAATCGAACAGGTTCCATGTAGCAAAGAAGTAGACCACTCATTGGATTTTTTCTTTGTTAATATTTCTATTAAAATTTACTTTTTTTTACGAAAAAACGAACTATTATTAACAGCATGTTTTTGTAACTATCTTCAAACAGTAGGCGTGCAATTGCTAGACAAGCAATCAGGTTTTCAATTGAGTTCATTGTTGCTTTTCGCTTGGGCATAAAAGCTCTTTTTCTTGGTTGTGTTCCTGTCAAAGAACAATATTACCTTCATGTTTTTATTGGCATTTCTTAAAGCTTTTTCATACAAATATATGGTAAACGGAGGCAACACTAGCCGTCAGCTCTAAAATCAACAACAGCTGATTGTAGGTGTTAAAAAATATATAAACAAACGAAAATAAACACAATTATTTGCTTTTTTTACCAATTTAAAATGATTTCCTCCGTTGCTCTCGGTTTTCCTATTAAAACTACGGAAAATGATGACAGAGAAAGTCACCTAAGCCGTAGGATTTTGCGTGATTCAACCAATGTGTTGGAGATTCCAGAAGACCAGTAAGTTTATCAGTATAATTTGCTTTTATGAATTAATGAAGTTATGTTTTGTAGATTTATTGCAAACTTCCGTGTTAATAAGGAAGTATTTTCGAATCTGTTAGAAGATTTGGGACCGAGTGGCTAGTTCTGGGAACTCGTCCATCGAGTCTACCAAGGCACGAAACTGGATAGAGTTGGTCTTTTTTACTCTGATAAGTACAATTGTTATTATCAATATATGCTGTTTCGTTTCAATGTTTAAAATACTTACATTTTTTTAGTCAACCATTTTTATTTATTTATTGAAATGAAAACACATCAATATAACCCACACGAACAATTTTTTACGATTGTCTATTTTGACATTTAACATTGTACGTTGTTGACTTATGTGAACCTACATTTTGACGATAACTAACAGCTTTTGTGTTTACACTCAAATAAGAGTTTACAAAAACCAAAAATGAAATTCGTTTGGCTCTAGACGTGCGATGAGAGAAAAAACAAGTTACAAAAACAGGCCGTAAAACAGAACAACTCAAAAGATCGAATAATATAAACTCAAACGGAAATTAACTTGAAGACGGTACAGTCTAAACGCCAATCACATGGCAATCGTTGTTTCTTTTTTGAAACAACAACATCTATGCAATGGCCTTCGATAAAAGCATGTATAGGAAAGAAATGTTGTAAATATTGATGGTTATGGCAAAGTATTGTTGTGGATGTTTTCGCACAAGTAGGAGTTTAGACAATTCTCGCTACTTGAGATTTGTTTATCCCTATAATGTGTGACGATATACCTAAATACTTGTGGAGAAGGGAGCTGATGATATGCCTTGGTGGGCATTGAAATAGCTATATTCCCAACCATCCACCATAATGATCAATTTCACATTTTTCTTTTTTAATATTTCTAATAAAATGTACTTTGTCGTAAAGAAATACTTTTTAATAGTTATTGATATTGAACCGAACTATTATTAAAACATAACAACTCAAAAGATCGAATAATATAAACTCAAGTGGAAAAAAATTATTTATTTTTGATTTAGCTTCCACAAATTGACAATTCAGCCATTTCTGAAAAGCAAATTTAGCCATAAATTTAGGTTGAAGCGCATATTTCCCCTAAAAATAAAGACTCGATTTGTTGGTAGTCACTGTTTTTTTTTTTATTTTAAAATAAGTTTTAAATGTGTAATTATATGCAATAAACGATAAAAATACAGGTATCTATAGAACAGTATGGATATTTATAATATTATATGGTTACGGTCTAAATTTCTTAAGAAATCTCTCGTTGAGATGCTCCAATGGGTCCCTTATTACTGGCCACTGTTGATATTGGTATATTATTGTTGTAACGTTAATGCATAGAACCGATTGCCTTACCGATGATTAACAGACCATTGAGGTCAGTACCTTGTTTCTGTAGTTTTCGAATCGAAAAAGTTGTCACATTTAGCATGAAACAAAAAATTCCATCGTTTCTGATTTGTGTGTAAAAAGTGTTTCTGTGTGTGTGTTTCTGCTCATTACAATTGGTATTGGAATTTAAGGCTGTGGGCGGATCGAACTCTTATTCCGTGGTAAAATTGGGCGAATAAATTTTGGTATGGTAGATAAAACTTTTGTCATTTTGCTGTGCGGATTCATGTGATGAAATTGGGACAGATTATTAACAAATTTTTGACATTCAATCGCCGCACAAAACAGGACAAGTCAGTGAGTGGTGGCGTTGAAATAAATCAAAAATATGTTGCACTTATTTTTGCGGCTTTGGAAGAATTGTTGAAGATGCAGTTCAGCCAAAGGACGTTTTTGTTAATATTCCGCGTAAAAGACAAACGACAAAACCAAAACAAATAAAACGTTTGTGTCAGTTTAGCACGATATATTCAATAAGGTGGTGGGAGCAGCAGATGTTGATGTTGTTTAACAAACTTTGGTTTTAATATAACCTGATTAAAGTGAAAATAAAACTTTAAAATTTACATAAAATTGCATATATTTATATTTTTCATTTTAAACAATGCAAACACAATTGTTTAAACAACATTTGACAATTTTCCTTGGGCAAATGAATGAAACAAAACCAATCAGCAGGTTGATGCTATCACCTTACCAAATACATCTTATTGTTAAACAAATGTCATTATTTGGTTCGTTGTCAAAATTTATAGTAGCCCTATAGTAGCCCACGCAAACTTCAAAATTTTGTTCGGTGCAAAATATTTGAACCAATCCGCCCACAGCTAAACCCTCCAAAATTATCTCTAGGGAATTCCAAATTAGTTGACATATATTCAGCTGCATTTCTCTTTTGCTTTTTGATTTTTCTGTAATATTTATGAAAAATTAATTGAAATACACTTATAGAAAGATATAATTCGTATCTTCTGCACTTAAAATATCAAAATCGCTCACCGTGTTAATTTGTGAGAGTTTGTGACAAACGCTTTTCGTTTGCACAGTTGCGGAAGCGGCACGATGGTGTTGCTGGGGCTCAGCTCGCCGGATGTGGGGGTTTTTTCCGCAGGGGAAGCACATTTAAAATCGTTCGTGCCAATGAAAAAAAATTTACGTATAACATTAAACTGTAAAGAAATTTGGAATCAGGAGATGACTGGAAATAAGGATTTGGAAAGGCGGAAGTTTGCACATTCGTAAGACACTGTTGACATTGTGTCTTCAGGCGGCCCTTCCCTGTATGACTTCTGCAGTCAGCCATTGTATAATACCCCAAAAATTTTCCAACCTAACTTTCAAACATTCGTCACATATTCAACCGTTAATTTAAAAACTACCACATGATTATTTCATATCACAAACGAAATACAGATTTATTGCTTGATATCATTAATTTAAATATAATCAAAATTAGACAATAATCATAATAACTATAAATAATTTTATTTCTATTTTAGGTTTTTTTATAATAACTTTCTTCCATAGCCTCAGATTGATTTATTCTTTTTTTCTTCTTCAATTTTTTTTATCAATAAAATTATTCTTCTTTTCTTTTGTTTTTAGTCTTTTAAATATATTTATTTTCCTCAAAAAATCTAATAAATAATTAAATTAATTTTTTCTTGGAATAAAATTATTATTTTTAATATATATATAATCTTGGATATATGTATGCTTCAACATACATTACATTACGTACACGTGGCAAGAATAATACATTTTTTTAAATATGCAACACAAAGATACTTTTTTTATTAATGAAAAATTTTATATATTTTTTTAACCATTATTTTTGCCACTGTGAAATCGTTTTTTCCCCTTTATTTATTCTTTTCTTTCTTTTTCAATTTTGCATTTATTTATTTTATTTATATTTATTAAACAGCCGTTTCTAAAGTTTATTTTTTTTATACTTTTCTTTTTTTGGTTATCTTTTTTGTATGATTTTGTTTTGACAATCTTTTTTTTATGTGTATTTAAAATTAATTATAATTTTTAATATTAACAATTTTGGTAACTGTTCCTTGTTATAAATTAAGGAAATATGCATTTACAATTTTGCAAACAATATTTAATTTGTAATAATGAATAGCATGGCTTCACAATGATGTTAAGTGCTTATGAAGCACTGTTAGTTCCTTAAATTGGTAATTTTTTTAGGTTTTTTTTAAGGTTATCTCGATTTATACAAATCAGCTGTTCCTGTGAATGAAATCTAGGCAATCGAGATTTCGGTTGCAGCATAAACGCGGTATTACCTTATTTCTCAACACAAGTGGTGAGATTTCAGCAGAAAAGGGTTCCAGTCAGCGCTAAGTTGAGGGCGGCAATTTTGGTAGTGAAGACTTTTATGTGTGATTTTTCCTCATCTATAGCCTCCCACCGTCGTCGACCGTCGGTGGTGCAATGGGTAGTGTGTGCGCCTCTTGTACAGGAGATCCTGGGTTCGATCCCTGCTCCAACCATTCTTCGACGACGGTCACCTCGCTTAGTGACGGCGACACTATCGAGTATATAGCCATGAAAAAGCTTCTCAAAATACCGTTCGAAATCGGTGAAAAACTGTAGGTCCCAATCAGTGAGTGAAAACTGGAAAGCGCACAGCTCAGTGATTGTGAGAAGTTCTCCCCGGTCCCTTCATGGGATGTAATGGGAAACCATTTATTTTTTTTTTATAGCCTCCCACGAGAATAATGCTGCTATCTGACACTGCAGGGCACTGGTCTAATAAAGACTTTTCCTGCTTTGATTGCATTTATTTTATTTTTGAAACCCAAATTAGAGTAAATTTTTTACATTTATTTAAGTTTAAGCTACATATATCTGGTGCAGAGGGGATACGTCACTTACGACAAATAATAATATATATTTCCCAAAGAAAAACACACTCACACACACTTTTCTATATTCTTACCCCTTTTTCGGCTGACTTTTCTGACGATTAAATGAAAATTGTCTTAAAACTTCGCTAAATTTCAGGTTCTTAACACGGAATTCTAAAAGGAAGCCTTAAACTCAGGTCTCACAAAAAAAATCAAATTAAAAAGAATCACCTTATCACTTATCACCACGAAAGAAACTTCTTCACAACCTCTCTACACGTGACGTTGATTGTAAAAGACGTGATAATTCGAAAATGAACATAATGTATGTACGCAATGTATTCGAACGTTGCTGTCTTATATTGGTTTCCATATGGCAACTCCCACATCAGCTGGTGTCATCAATTCCGTCTTGTTTCATCTCATCGTGAATGAACACTCGAAGAACAAGCGGCTAGGAAATGTATGAATGAATTCATTCAAAAATGTATACAAAGCATTGACGTCGCTTAAAAAAAAACATAATTTTCTTCGTCAAAAGAAAAAAATTTTGACAAATGAAAATAGAGTAAGGGTCCAGGTATAAACCTGACCACATGCGGATAAGAGAGATAATGTTCGAAATTGGTTTCCTGGAACACAACGACATGAAAAAAACTAAATTAGTTGTTTGAATAGCACAACCTGGAAAATAATTCTATTTTTGTATTGAAAAAATTTCCCACACTGTTAAATAAACGTCAGTGAATGTTATGAGAAACGTCAATGAAAGTTACAAAACGCCAACACAGCACCTAGTGGCAGTACTTAACAACACCTGTGGGATATCTACTTATTTCCTTTATCTATGGTTTTAAGTACTTTAATGCATAGATAAAGGTCCAATTAGTCTTGACGGTTGACGGTAAGCGATCAGCTGTTTGAGTTGGGGTTGCATTTTGCATGTGTTAGAGAGAGACAACTAAAATTTACGGTTTACGACGGTAGACTTCTGCAGGTTGCAGAATCCACCGTCAACCGTCAGCCGTCAAGACCGATCAGCTGTTATTGTTAGTGCTTTTACTTCGACATTTTGTGCGCTGCAATACACAATTACACAGCAACACACAATTTTCTTTTTATTTTTTATTTGACACAATCACTTTTTAACACAAAACTCATGCTTGCAAATTATATTGAGTACAAATGCTCTTCGATCATTTTTTTTGTATTGTTTTGTCTTTCTACCGTCTAACCGTCATAACTAACCGCGCAATATTGAGTAGAACGTCTACCGTCAACCGCCAAGACTAATTGGACCTTAAAGGAAATAAGTAGATATCGCACAGGCGTTGTCGTTGACGTTGATTTTCGGGATTTTTTAAAATCAATCCCGTTTAGCATCCCTAGTAACCAGTAACGAACACCCGATACCGAGATACTTGTACTCATTATTATGATTTGTACAACACTGTCTAACGCTGCAGCCACACTTTCAAGTTTTTGTTTCAAGTTTTGTACACATACTGCTTGTCAAAATTCATGTAAATTGATAGCTGTGACGTAGGCTGCACGCAACTTGAAAGCAATATTCATTTTTCATAAACCTTCATGTCTTCTGTATAGCTCTATGAATCGCAACATATCATTGTATTTATTACCTCTACTCACAAACATTTTTCATTATTTATAATATTTGTAAAAGTAGAAGTCAAAAAATTATGACGGCAGAATATTTGTAAGGAGGAAAACGAGAAACTGTTCATGACATATGTAATTAGCTGTTTTCTTGAAAGAAAATTGAAACACTCCACTTGAAAGAGAAATTGAAAGCAAGTTCCTTTCAATTTTTAAAAGTGTGAGTGTATTAGTAAAAAAGTGTGAATGTATTGAAACTTGAAAGGCAAAAATTGACCGTGTAACCCCCGTGTAACATGACGTCAAGTTCCGTTACAAAACGAGAAAGAGAGAAAAGTAGTGAAAATGGCACAAAAATCGATTGATTATTTTTTCAACAAATCTAAAGAAAGTGTAACTGACTGACGGACAACCCGAAGAGTTCGGGAACGAACAAAATTTGACATTTTATCAGAAATTGGTAAAACAGGAAGAATATTCGAAATAACATGCAAAAATTGTTCCATGCTACGGCGCCGGCTCCGAATGCTGGAAACATTTTGGAACCTTTATCATTGTAGGCAGAACCATTTAAAGGGTTATAGATTTTGTTTTCAGTGCTTCGAAGAAAATATCTTTTTTATTTTTCCTGTGAAACGTGTAATCATATGTTACAATTTTGTTAAAAATACCTAGTTTCCGAGATATGGTCGTTCCAATTCTCAATATAAAACATATAAACATATCTTCGTTATTTATTATCGGCTCGGGTTGTCATTGGGAAGATTATCATTGAATTATTATCATTAGGTGAAGAAATATATTGTTTTTCCTACCACATATGAAGATCGACGTGTGATTAAAGAAAGGTACTTTATTTGAAAAAAAAAAAGGAAATCTGAACGAAAATGAGTGATTATATGAAAATGAATAACTATGTGTAGCAAAGCTTGCATTAACATATACACGGTTGAATCGTGATTCAGAATCATCGTCGGTGGATACCATTATGTTTTTAATAGGTTCTCGATAAACAGTCGGCGTCGTCTCAAGACAGTTACAGAATACCCAAAATAGCGTTGATGTGACGACGATGTTGACACGAAGTGATGTTGACAATAAAACGACAACAACCGTAATAAGCGCGATTGTCAAATACAGTAACAATTCAAAATTTTAAAACTTTGTAGATGTAAAATATAAAATATTTTAAATTTGCTTTGACTTTGCGACATTTTGGGGAGTATTGGTACATACATTATTTCTGCAAGACATTAGAAAGAACTATTAAATGAGGAAGAGCTACAATATCGTCGAAGGATGCAATGCAAACTTTCGGATTGCTTAGTGTTTATTGAAGTAAAATCGAAAATAAAGCCCTGCCCTTCAGCAAAACTCTTCTTTGGCCTGTAACGAAACATTCGATCAGGGTTTCATATATCATGTCCATGTACTTTCATAATTTGTTGGTTAGGTTGAGAAGCTAAATTCACTATCGCACAGATATACTTATGTCGCTTGATTTTTGCGCTTTCCCATCATTTTCATACGAAATTTAGTGAAATCTTTTGATATTTTTTTGTGTTGTATTTGTTAAATGAATGAAATATGATTATATCTGTAATTTTAGACAATATTCGATATATGACACTATCACTGCGCTAATCTTTGAAAAATTATTGAACTTTTTTTTGTTATGTATGGTCAGACCAATTGAAAAATTGTTCCCAAAAATGGGCCGTTATTTTACTATTTTATTTAGAATATCACTGAAATTTACAAAGAAAATGGAAAGCAATAATATGTAATACCATTCAGCAGATTTCGGTGAACCGACGATGTCATAATTGGACAACTGTGGCAGTGTATATGTAATGTAACTACAAGCCAAAATATGTGTAGCAAAGGATAAAACTACATCAGCTCCATGGTAAAATAAGTAAGGTAAAGAAGTAGGAATTGTTGCAACAAAAACAGGCATTTTGTTTTTGTTTGGTGTCCATAATCTGTCTGTAAAAGTAAACATAAAAGTACAAAAACAAAATACATGTGAATTTGACATAAGAGAAACACCTAAGCAAGAAAAATTTATTTAATTTTTTTATTTTACCATGATCAGCTCTTTCTTTACAAATTTTCATAAAGAGAGTAAAATCTTTCTCTCTCTCTCTCTCTCAAAAGTAAATTCTTGTAAATTTTTACTGGGAAAGTAAACGAACAAAGCTAATATAAACTCTATCAAGCTCTCTGAAGTTGCCATATGTAATAACTTTTCGTCAACCAGGAACGGAACTGAGGTTTGCTTGCTATCGACAATCCACCCATAAATGAAATCAAACATTTTTAAATATTCGTGACTCACGCGAAAAACGTGCTCACGACACTCACTCACGCACGAAGATTTCTTCGCTACTCACGTGAGCAAAATTTGATCCTGCTCATGTTCGTGCGTGATGTCTGCTGATTGGCATCAATGATGCTAAATGCGCATCAGATGCTGAGCAATGTTGCATTTACGAACAGTCCCTATTGCAGGCCCAAACAAAAGAGGGAAGTGAAACGAAATAAAACTGTAAGCCCCCACATGGGCGTATTATATGCATTTATTCATTTTTATTATGTTGATAAGATATACATATAATATAACACAAATAATATGCAAACATAAGGAAATAACAAAAAGGATACTTCAAAAACATATTTATATAAGATCCATTGATAAATTAGGAAATTTTTATTATATTAGTTATAAAATTGAACGGATAATTTTTAAATTTTATAATTGAAGTTCAATCGGAATAAATATTGAATGTTGACCTGAACAATATCATAAACAATGAACTCATTATATAACAAAGATGATTTAAGCTTGTCATCAGACATTGGCTTTCCAAGAGGAATTTCAACACCATCTTCACGAGTGACAGACAGGGTCAGGCATAGTTCTACCACGTCCGAAGCAGCTATGCTTATTTGCTGGCAATTTGGTGACATACTTAGCACTGGTACATTCCATCATGTCGCCCAGTGCAACCTCAGAAAGAAGCATAAGACCTGTGGAGTTTTGTTTGCTGGTACAACAGTAATTAGCTGATTTTGAAACCATATCTGCAAAATAGATGCCTTTGCCAAACATATAACCGGTGGCGGGTGCTTCAGGTGGAGCGATTTTTAAACCGTGCGACAGAATGCCAGCAAAATTAGTAAGTCGGGAACCGTGCCAGAGTAGGCGTCTGTTATGAAGCTTCTTGCATGGTTTATAACGAAGTGCCTCACCCTGCCGAGCCACTTTGAAGATCTCAATCACTTCTAAGTCGTACATGTTGTGAGTAGCAGCATGCGTATTCTGAACATATTTCTTCAATAAAGCGAATTCTTCGACGTCCTTGTCCAGTGGTTCTATCTTTGTTTTCAATTGTTCATAGTGCTTATCAATTGGATTACTTTCCTCCTCAGAGCTTTCAGTTTGAAGCAAGTTATAAGCACAAGTTATAAACACAAGTTCCATCAAGGAATCTAACATCTGACGCAATTTTTCCACTTGCTCCGTTGTATCTAACAAAGGTGGAGCTGATACACCAAAGTTATGAGGAACCAATGTGTAAAAGCGGTTAGTGCAACCAATAAATTGAGAGCTGGGTCCCCCTTTCTGAATGAGGTTGTACACATCAGTAAGTACACTGTAAGTCAACTTTAACTGCGCCTGACTTAATTTTCCTAAAGGCATTTCTTCCATGTCCAAATCAAATTCCATCATAGTACGTTTCATTGAGTCAACATCAAATATAAGCTTAATGATATTTTGGACATGTTTTGATAAATTGGATTTTATAGCATGCTCTTCATTTAAATCCACCTTGGCATCATCTGCATAATCGATATCAATTGGATACATGTGATTTGGAACCTAAGGAAGAATAACAACAATTATTTACGTAGTGTAACACTTATATTTATGAGGACGTGTTTATGGCACCTTTCCAAAATTTGCACGATTTTCGAAATCATTTCCGGTCTTTTCTAAATAAATTTCTTTGAATGATTGTTGTGCTTCAATCAACGTGGAGAAATTCATCAGCTTGTTGTCTCCAATAGTGGTTCCGATGCGACCCCATGATCGAAATACCCAATATCTAAAATGAGCAATAAAAAACGTCAATAGCTTATATATATTTAAAACATGTAATTTTCACACCTATCTTTCTTATCGCTTTCCAAAAGTTGCAATTTGTAATACGAATTTTTATTACGCTGAATATCGATTATTCCAAGTACTACATTATACTTGTCTTTATTATGGGATACATAAACATGGGCTACGTCTTCCAAACAACTGTCAGGATCTACAGCCAAGCCGTCTTTTAGTCTAAGAGTCACAGATTTTGGCACCGATTTCGTGTAAATACTTTTGGACTTAGAGCTTTTCGCTTCCTCCGGAACGTCTTTACCCCAATGACAGAGCGTCATGCTGGTTATGAAGTAAAGGCCTGCAAAGAACCATCCTAACACACTTGTTGCTTGTTGTTAATTTTTAATATATCTGCTTGTATCTGTTTCGCTCGCTTTGGATTGAGTGCGTATGGAATATTTCTCTTTTAGATATCGATGGAATAGGTATGAGAGAGTGAAAGTACCAAGTATCAAAAATACTTGTATGATTACATACACAATAAACAACCCTGTTATGGAGAGCTAAAGTGTATAAAAAATTGTTCCCGGAAAAATAAATTTAACATTGTTTTAAACCATACCAGAGTAGTATGCGAATGTAAATTTTGAAGAGAAATGCTCTATAAATAAAGCTTAATCGAATAAAATAGAAATATAGCCGATGCGTTGAATATTTGTTTATATATTCAATAGTAAAGAATTTTGTTTACTGGTTGTTCAAAAGAAGAAGAAGACTTGCAAAACCCCGCCAATGTGTGCTTGTGTTGCTGACTGAAATTGTACTTAACAATACTGATATTGTGAGCTGTGGAAGCTGATTGCTTTGTTTGGGTGTATTGTGGTGAACGTGTGAAGTGAGAATATATATTGTGGCTGTTACTGCTGAGCTGGTGATACATTACTACAGCCGATACCCTTTGCCTGCAATAGACCATAATTATTATTTGTTGGATATCCAGAGCTGTGTATTGTTAATTACTTAAAAACTCACAATATTACAATGCCCTCCGGTAGTCACTACGTATGTCCAGTATGCAAGAAAATTGTTAAAAACAATCAAAATAGCATTGGATGTTGTATATGTGACAATTTCTTCCACATTGCTTGTGTTAAGATCACAAAGGAACAGCATTCTTTTTTGTACAAAAACAAAATCTTCCATTACAAATGCACTGGTTGTACCCACAAGAAAATAGTCATAAACCAAGACGATTTGAATGTCTCTTGCAGCAATATTGACTCGAGTGATATAATATCTGAACTTAGGCTACAGTGTGAGAAACTTAAAGCTGATTTTCAAAAACAGGTAGATGATCTCAATAAAAAGCTTGATAGCTTTATGAATGCCGCAAATATTGATTTTAATATCAAAATGCAACAAATGGAAGAAAAGTTGAAGAATTGTTATGCAGTTGCTAAACAAACGGAGTCCACAAATACAACCACTATACAAGATCTTGAAGTTCAAAATGATATTTTGCAAAGGAGATTAAACAGAGCAGATATTGTGATAAATGGTTTGCCTGATGGAATTGCAAACCTTAGAGAACCAATCGTCAAAATAGCGTCATTATGCAATATTGAGCTGAGCCCATTTGATGTTCAGCATTGTTGCTATTTTGCTAATGGAAAATCAGTAATAGTTAAATTTAATTCGGTTTATGCGAGAGACTGCATTATGGCCAATTACTATAGAAGAGATCCAATTCTGCTTTGTAACGTAATTGATGTAAATGTGAGAAGTAGAATCTACCTTAATGATCATTTAAATCGAGCGTCATCCAAACTCATGTTCATCTGTAGACGCTTGAGAAAATTTAACAAGGTGAAAAAATTTAAGTTAATCAATGCTGATCGACCGAAAGCACAAGTTGAAATGTTGAATGGAGCTATCAAAGTTTTTACCCTGAGTGAATGTGCTGAGCTGTTAGATTCAGAAGGCGACATATCTACATCACGTGCGACATGTGATAATGCTGGGTAGTTATTCATCTTAATTAGTAGTCAATTATTTACTTTGGTAGTTAATTATTCCTATTTTGTTCAAATTTGCAAAGAAGACAGTATATTTTTCCGGCAACATGGTTATATATAACGACTTTGTTATTTTCATCGCAGCTTCTTGTTTCCTATTATTATTTTTAATTATTATTATTTACTTAGATTTTTTTTATAATTTTTTCATAATGAATAATATCGGTAATATTGTTCATGATAATATATTTCTTCGTTCCCAATTATCTAGTTTAAAGGCAAATTTAAATATAGCGCATTTTAACGCCCAAAGCTTTAACATTAATCCAAATTCATCAAAGCTATCAGAAATTAGAAACATTGTTGAGGACAGCTTAATTGATATCGTAGGTGTCAGTGAGACTTGGCTAAAACCTTCAGTTTTATACAACGCCGTGAATTTATCTGGTTTTTCTCTCTGCAGGAGTGATCGGCCTCATCGTAGAGGAGGAGGAGTGGCATTATATGTTTCGAATAAATTGTCTTACAACATTGTATATGCTGGTAGCAATTATGGTGTTTTTGAGTGTTTGTTTATAGAGATTATAGCAGGAATTGAGAAGATTTTAGTAGGTGTTGTTTATTTACCGCATGGTGATTTTGGAGCATTTGAATCGGAGATGTGTGATATATTAGTAAGGTATAGAAACATTGTAATCATGGGCGACTTTAATAACAACTTATTTGATGTATCACAAGCCAGCAATGTCAGAAGGGTTTGTTCCAGGTTGGGTGTTTCGGTCATGCACAATAAATGTCCGACCCACTATGATACGTTTCATCAATCGACTTCTTTGATCGATTATTTTCTGGTTTCATCGCCTAGTAATGTTGTAAGATCTGGTCAATTTATTTGTCCGAGTATTTCAAAACATGCATTTATTTACATTTCTTTAAATGCATCTGTGCCTCGCAGTGAACAGTTTTTCGAATTTTATGACTATAATAATTTCAATATTAATGAACTCCGTGACAAGGTTTCATCAGCGAATTTTCCGGAGATTTACAATACGTCAGATGTGAACGTGCAACTTAGTATTTTTATGCGCGGTTTATATGATGTCCACTCAGTTTTTAGGAAGAAGATTATAAAAATACAAGTTGAATCTGACAACTGGATGAAATGCCCTCTTGTTCGTTATCATGATTCCATGAGTGATCTGGCTTATGGGGCATTTCTGAATGATAGGAATGAAAATAATTGGAAAATTTACTGTAAAATTAGAAACAGAACTAAGACCATTAAGAGAAAGGAGAAGAGAAAGGCTCATTCTGGAATTTTTGATAAGAATATGCCCCCAAAATCCCTTTGGTTAATTATTAGAAACAATGGGTTGATTGGTAAGAATCCGTCAGAGTTAGCGCCTTCAGAGTCACTTGATGTTAATGATATGAACGTGTCATTTGTTAATAATCAGTTGGATGTGCAGGAAGACGTGGAGAGGTTTTTACGATTTTCTTGTAGTGATCAGGGGTTTTCGTTCAGTATCATTAACTCAAGAGAATTATTTGGTGCATTTTCATCCATAAAATCGAATGCTGCTGGAAACGATGGGCTTTCCTTGAAATTTCTCAGAATTGTTTTTCCGTTTGTTGTCAATTATTTTTTACATCTGGTCAACACTGTTCTTATGACATCTATTTTCCCCGATGAATGGAAGACTGCTAAAATTAATCCAATTGCCAACAAATCAGATGCTAGTTCTGTTCAGGGTTTTTGGCCGATAGCCCTATTACCTATCCTGTCCAAAATAGTGGAACATGTCCTTAAGGAACAACTTATATCTTATATTGAAAGCAAATCTCTGCTGAATGACTGTCAATGTGGCTTTCGGCGTGGTAGAAGCACTTCTATGTTACTACTTGGTTTAACAGATTCAATAAGAAATAACTTGGCCGACCAAAAGTTGTGTGTTTTGCTTTCCCTAGATTTGGAGAAAGCGTTTGACAGGGTAAATTATTTCACTTTGATATACAAGCTATCTCAAATATACGGTTTTGGTAGCAGTGCCTGCAAGCTTATTTATTCATATTTAAAGGACAGACAGCAGTATGTTTCAGTTAATGGGCTATCGTCGAGTGTTTTGGCGGTTAGGAGTGGTGTTCCTCAAGGTTCGGTTCTGGGGCCTCTTCTTTTTATTATTTTCCTCAATGACTTATTTGACATTATAGGTGATTGGTGCACGCCCTATGCGTATGCCGATGATGTGCAGCTGCTATTTAGTGGAGGGTATCAATATGTGGACGTATTGCAGGCTAAAATTGATTATGTCCTGCGCTCTTTAAGTATGTGGATGGTTTCGAATAAACTTAGTATAAATGCTTCAAAGACCAAGGCACTGTTGTTTTCATCTTCTGCTGTTGAAGATTTGCAGTTGAAATATGATAATATTCCTATTGATTTTGTTCGTAACGTGAAGTGCTTAGGTGTTATCTTAGACGATACGTTATCCTTCGATTTGCACATAGACGGTGTCATTCGTCACACTAATTTCGCGCTTCGGCAATTATACAACACCGATTTAATATTGCCACGCAGCATAAAGGAGAAACTTGTACATGCTCTCGTTATGCCCAACATATTATACTGTCTAGAAGTATACTGTGGATCTAGAAACCAAAATATGAGGGGACTTCAATTAGCTTTTAATAGAGTAGTGCGGTATTTATACTCAATCAGACTTTTTGACCACGTAACTCCCTCTGTTAACCGATTCTTGGGTTGTAGTTTCTCAAATTTTGTACATTTCCGATCTCTGTTGTTGTTTTACAAAATGTTCAAAAATAAATTTCCTACCTTTCTCACGAATTTGTTTAAATTTGGCCGTTCATCACGTACGAATCAATTAATAATTCCTAGAGCGAGGGGTTATATGAATAGGTCCTTTCAGGTGAGAATAGCCAGATTGTTCAACTTGCTTCCTTCTACACTACGAGTATTTAACTTCACTAGCGCTACGTATCGCAAAAAGCTTCTTCAACACTTTGGAGAAATAACGCAGTAGTTGACAATGTTTCTTTTTGGTTTTTGTTTTTTACAATGTTCCTTTGATTTTTTTTTTATATTTTATTATTGCCTTTGGAAATTTTTGATTCATTCAACTGATTAAATAATGTATACACTATTTTCAATAGAGCTTGTGTTTGTAGTTTTCTTTTTGAAAACACCTTTGGGAACTCTGAATTATTATTAGTCATGAATAATATAATCTCTAATTTAACTTTGTTATCAACTAGTTTTTTGGTCTTGCTACTTAATTAAAGGATATAATTGTTATGTAATTTCTTATTTAATGAAAACATATAATGTGTGTTATAAATGGAGTAGTTCTTTTGTAATTTATTTGAATTGGCCGAGAGGCTTAAAATTACAAGTGTGAATAAATAAATAAATAAATAAATAAATAAATCGGTATTCTTGTTATCTGTGCTTGGAATATGAGGAGAGCGTGTGTTTACTTACCTCAGACATTTTTGTCATATTTTTTCTTAAAATTTGCCACAGATAAAACTTACACCATCACTTTTTGTAAAAAGAATGGAAAAAGTAAGAGAACAGCATCAACGCAAAGCGTACGATCTGGAATATCCATATTAAATGGATATATCCATTTAAAAAAAAGAGGTACAACAGTTACTTCACTGAGTGGAACAGATAAAGGGGAAAAAAAACTTACACTACAATGAGAGCCAGAGAAAGAGATGATACGATCTCTACTCAATCCAAAACGCATGAGCACATGTTGTGTTCTTTCTACTCTTTGTTGTATTTGTACCGATAATATCAGTTTCTTACTTGTTTTATCTGTTCGTACAAGTAAAATTAATGGAACGCTGCAGGCCTTTATTATGAAGTTTATAGCGCCCGCACCATTTGTTTCAACGACATCCAAATACTCCACGGGTATAACGTGTATTCCTAATGCTTTTGTCTTCTCCATGTGTTGTCCCATACACTCTACTTCCTTAGCTGCTGAAAATACTGCTATACCACCAAGATTTGCAATTCGCTTTTTTAATTTAGTTTCCATATTTTTTAGAGAAATATGAGCAAATTCTAAATTATATAGTGGAGGACGTTCACGTTTAACTTTTGGTCTGCGAAATAAAACAAATTTTGCAATTGTAATTTATTATTTTTTAAATAATGCTAATGACGGGGAAGATAATGGAGTCAATGGAACAAACGTTACAGCACCTGATGAATACACACTTTCCGAATGGGAATGCGGAACCCACAGGGGAACGACAACAATGTGAAAATGTTGTATATACAGGTAGACGCTAGCGCATAACACTCCACAAGAGAACAGTCGCGTTTTAATTTGTTCCGGTTAATTAATTTAATTTGTTACTACACAACGTCTTATTAAATTATTAAACTCCAAAATCTATGCATATTGTAATTGTGTTTGATTTAATTCCAAATTCGCTTGTGGAAATATACACGGAAACTGAGGGCAAGACTTAGGGAAAAAATATCACACAAATAAATTCATACAGAGTGATATACCACACAGCGAATATATACGCAAGACAAGTCGGAAATGATAACTACACAACCCGGTGATGACAACGGTAGCGGCGACAACAACGACAAATGTCATCACCGGCTGCCAAACGCAAAAATACATCTCCCCACGCACTCCACAAACAAGTATTCTCCCCCGCTCAAAAAACACAAAAACTTGATGATGGAATAACACTCAAGAGTATACTCAGAGAAATGGGTGAAATGGAAAAGAGGTTACGACAACATGCGGAACTTCTTGTAAGCAAACTATCCATTGAACTTACTGCAGTGGAAACGAAATTGATGAACAGATTGATGAAAGAGCAAATGATATTGAGGATCGCATTACTTCAATTGAGAGTGAGCTAGGCAATGTTGACAAATTGAGCGTTGAAATTGATGCGTTGAAATTGATGCGTTGAGAAAAGGATTAGAGGAGGTAAAGGCGGGTCAACAAGACTGCACCGTGGGGGATATTGCATCTGATGCAATTGTATTTGGTATCCCAAATTTTGAATCCGAGAACTTGAAGAGAGAACTTGACTTGGCGGAAGATGGTGCTTGGGTGTGATTTAGTTGACTATTTGCAAATCAGAAACCTCTTGTTTTTGCATATACTACTACATGAGCAAACTCCCTTGTACTTGTACAGTAAGCTTGTATTTGGATACTCCACACGATGCATGACGTTAATAATACCAGAGTATAAATACCTCAACTCTGGCAGACACTTCTTCGTCAACGCCATCAAATTATGGAATGCATTGCCTAATAGTATAAAATTGATAACGAAAAGAAACAGTTTTAAAACAGCCATTTTGGAATACTATATTAACGCAAATAATTAATTAATTTCATAACTTAATTTCTACTTTAATAACCTTTAATAATAATATTTTGTATATTTTTTTTATTTAAAATTTTTTATATAGGCGATAACTTTGAAGTGTAATAATAGCTTGCGAATACTATGTAATTTTAATGACTACCACTTATGAAATGCCATTTGAACTATAAAATAATTTATTTCTTATTGTTCTTATACTGAAAATCTAAATAAATAATAATAATAATGCGGCGGGGCCTGATGGAAATTTTCCGGCTATCCTACATGATGTTGACCAAATAACAACCCATTCACCCCATTGCTTAAAATTCGCCTATACAGCGTAGCGTAGAATTTGTACCCAAACCTGAAAAGGCAAGTTATGCAACGGCAAATGCTTACAGCCGAATTAGCCTTACCTCGTTTCTACTCAAATCCCTGGAGAGATAGAATAGTGGACAACATAGTGAAAACTGGAATACCGGACGATATGCTGAAGTTCAAGCAACACGCATATGTCAAACGTCTACCAGTGGAAACCGCACTTCATGAGGTAAACTGCATAGAGGAATATCTCAATGATAAATTGTGCACACTCTCCGTAGGCATAGATATTGAGGGAGCGTTCAACAATGTCCGGACCGAAACACTCACCCAATCCTTATACCAGTTTATGGTGGACCGGGCATTAAAAGATTGGATCAGTCGTATGGTATGGAAAATATGGATAAACTGCGGTTCTCATGACGTAAATATTAGAGACAGGGTACAACGTTGAACTCCACAAGGGTTATATCCCCACTCTTATGGGTCCTCACAATACAGTCTCCTAAGGAAGCTTACAGACGAAGGACTTAAACCAGTCTGCTGTGCAGACGTTATAATAACGGTTAGATACGTGTTAAAAGCTTGTATTGAAGAAATGTCCGCTTTTTTATTTTGGTCAAAATAACTTATGTGAATAAACCTCGTAAAATCGTTTGTTTAGGAGTTAAAGGCCAAAAAGGAAATGAAGAGTTTTTAAGGCCGGTTTTTAGCGTTTAGGTCAATTGGGACTGGTCGGTTTAAACAAGATTTGCAAAATTGGGATGCAGATATTATTTTTTAAGCCCAAGATTTTAGAAAAGTCGCGGGGAGCAAAGAAAGCAATATACTTTTCTTTTTCATATATTTTGTGGGGACTCTAATGGACATGGGAAGGATCAGATTGCTTTTTAACACTCTGCATCGCACCCCTCTTTACAAACTTACTAACTAGTATGTTCCTAATTGTAAAGAAGGAAATGGGTATCCCAGAGAGTAAAGCTTTGGTTATTGTGTGGGCAAATACTATGCACCTGAGAATAAGCGATATTCGAATAGTACAATTTACGGAGAATCGAGTATTGGGGGTTTAACGAAGAAAAAAGATTTTAGTTGGACGAATACTAATTACTTATCAATTGGATTCCTGAACGAGAACCCTCCATATTTTAATACAAATGAGAATATTTGTTATGACTTTTATTTAAAATTGGTAATCGACACCCATAGATGTTAAGAAGTATTATTTACTTTCCATTTATTTTTATATGTCCCTATATCTTTTTAAGCTTAGTTTATATATATATTTTATATCCTATTTATTTATTTTTGGGGTAAAACACACTCTCTTACTGTTACATTTGATATTTATTTACTGATGATTTATTTAATAAAAATAAGAAAGAATGACAATTGCGGAATGCGTACTCAATGACCAATACTTAATGACCAAGCAAAGCTTGACATTTGTGTTACAGAGTTAAGCATGAAACACATAGACGACGACAGGCTACCGACCACAACCTGCCAAAAATAAAATACATGCGTTTATATGCAAGTGAATATTTTAACGACGGCAAGGCGACACGACTGCAGGTTGTTGTCTATGCTACTTATGTAGCTGTAGTTGAATTAAACTAATTTCTATTTGTGTGGGCGACAATCAACAGGTTAGAGCTGTCAATGCCTGAAGTGGCACCACTGACAGAATAATCAACTGTTTTCACAATTTTTGTTATGTTTGTAATAATATTTATTAAATATTCTCCAGACATTTTATTTTCTTCTAACACAAATAACACAATAACACAAACGTCAACATTACAGATCAGCTGTTTACTTTGCAGTTGCCGTCTTGAAAATAATTCAGTAGCTGCCACACGTCTACATTTGCAGTCGGCGGCATTTGTAGTCGTGTGTTCATGTAGCCTGTCGTCGTCTATGTGTTTCATGCTTTAACATCATTTTAATAAGCAACAAAAGTGATGTCAATACTACTTATATACATATATAAAATTGTTCCCCCTTACGGCGAGAAGAGGATCCTCTGCCGACTGACTCTTGTTGAGCGACGTATGTCCTGGTTCCGGGCTTGAATTCCAGTTATTGCTGGCGGAGTAGGTCCATCAGGGAACCCCCTGAATGGTGATGATAACGGAGTTGATTAATTTTCACTTCTCTGAGTTAAGTTTGCTGGTGTTGCAACGTAGTCAGCCCCGTCTGCGATGCCCATTTCATTTCGAGTTCCATTCAAAGTCTTATCTCGATTGTCGGTATTATGATCTGGTGGTTGACGAAAACAACTACCGCTGCTGGCAGGCAATTTCTGGTTGATCTCGTTACGGTTTCGATCAGACCCCCGAGTGGCAATCGCCGTATCGACTCGTGCGCCCGCCAGACCTCGAATCTGATCAATGTGTCTCCTGTAGTACTTTCCTTGGTACTATCTCGTCCCCAAGCGCTTATTTACCTTTCCCTTCAGCCATTTACTTATGCGTGGGTTTCCAGAAAGAAAATAAACAGTCTGGTTAACCATTAACTCTCGATACTTTCTGTTAGTCTTCATGAATTGTTTTGAGGATATTTTTGTTCCCGTTTCCTCCGGTCTCATTAGATCAATGCGTGTTCGTAGCTATCGACCAAATAAGAGCTGTGCTGGGGATTGCCCGTGCTGTAATGAGGAGCATTCCGATACTGTCGTAAGAACTCATTGATATTTCCCTTTAAGGTATCCTTGGTGGTGCACATAGCCTTCAGTGCATTCTTAATCCTCTGTACATTACGCTCCGCTTGACCGTTTGTCGAGGGGTGATATGGGGCAGTATATTTATGGTATTTAAAACCCACCTTCGTTAAAAAATTGTTGAACTCCGCTGAAGTGAAATTAGACCCATTGTCGGAAACAATCATCAATGGTACGCCAAATGTTGCAAAAACGTCATCCATTAATGCAATAGTCGAAACTGACTTTAACTTCTAACCATTTAGATAACGCATCCGTAATGATAAGCAGCATCATCCCCTCAAATGGACCCGCATAATAAATGTGGATGCGTTCCCATGGGCATTTCGGATACTCCCAGTGGTGGTCCTTGAATTTAGTGGGAACGTTAGAGTATTTAGCACACAGCTGGCAGTCCTTAGCGAAGCCCTCGATGTCCTTGTCGATTCCCGGCCAATAAACAAAAGATCGAACAATGCCTTTCATTTTAACCATTCCCAAATGAGCGCGGTGCAGTTCTCCTAGTACATTCTTTCGCCATTTAGGAGGGATAACGATACGATGTTCAAACGTTAGACAGCCCGACGACAATCTATAGTTTATCTCCGGTGACTTATAACCAGCCCTAGCCACACACCCACCCCTTTCCAATATTTGGAGTATTTTTCCAAGGTGCTCATCTGTTTGTTTCTCGAGCAATACATTCTGCTGTTAGGTGAAGCTGATTTATCTGCCCAATAATGAAGTTATCGAATCCATCGCGGTCATCACCCGACCCATCGTATGAATTAATTTTGCAAGTTTTCGTTATGTTCGGTGTTACACGATACAAATAATCGGCGTTCGCGTTCTCCCTTGAGGTCTTATGAATATCATTAAAGTCGAAATTAGAGAGAAAATCTGAATAATTAGCCATGCGGGATATGCACAAAACTGAAAATGATTTACTCGGCTGCATTATTTGCACAAGAAGCTTATGGTCCGTTATCAAAGTCCAATGTCGAGCAGACAGGTATTTGAGGAACTTCTGCACCGCCCAACCGATGGCCAATGCCTCCTTATCTATCGTTGAATACCGTTGTTCTGTAGCGCTCATGGTGCGGCTAGCGTATGCGATTGGGCGCTCCTGGTTGTTGGTATACTGCGCCTAAGCCCGTTTTACTGGCATCTGTTGCAAGTACCAGAGGTAATGAAGGGTCGTAAGTTTGTCAAAAGCGATATCTGCATCCTTCGACCAGAAAAATCGGCCCTCTTTGACAACGTCTCGAAGGGGTCTCTCCAGAGTTGATAAGTTCGGTATAAAGTTCGAGTAGTACGTTGCCTTACCTAAGAATAACTGTAAGTCTTCTAACGTAGTTGGCTTTGGAGCATGTAAGATGGCCTCAATATGTTTATTAGATTTATGGACGCCCTGGGTATCGATTCTGTGACCCAAAAACTCTATTGACGATGCAACAAAAACACATTTACCTCTATTCAATTTGAATCCCAAGTTTCGTAGTCTCTCCAATGTCACCTCCAAAATTTTAAGAAGTTCATTAACATTTTTAGCATATATAGGAATGTCATCGAAAAAGTTAAGTATATTCGGTATACCATGAATAGTCATATCCATCGTTGGTGTTGGTCTATGCGCGTGTTGGTCGTATCAATCCATGAGTTGCTGTGTTGATCGTCAGTACGTGAGCAAAGTTTTCGTCGACCTCCAAATGCGAGTATTCATCCGTAATGTCCAGATTGGCAAACACCGTAGCTCCTTTCATTCTATTAAAGATGTCTTCCGGTCTTGGAATCAAGTGTTCATCCACCACCATTTGAGAGTTGATGGTGGGTTTGTAGTTACCGGTGATAAGTATGGCCCCACTCTTCTTAGTCACCACATGCGTTGTAGAGGCCCATTCTGAATATTCGATTTCCTTTGCGTAGGCATCCCTCAAGGCAAACGGAATTTCCCTCGATCGCGCAAAAATCGGTTTGGCATCCGATTTTAAGTGAACTTTTTCCGGTGGCCCTTTAAACTTCCCAGCCACGGTCCCAAAAACATCATCGTACCTTGACAGAAGCTGCTTTAAACAAAGCTGTTGGTTGCTCGAGAGAGTGGGTTCTTGCGTAACCACCGCATTCACATTCCCCTTAGTTGCCGAAAATAACTCACTCGACGTTTCACTTCCCGACGATTCTGTATTAAACAATTTTACGAAATTTATTTCTCGGGCATAGCGTTTCAAATTCCCCATCCACCACATATAGGTTCAGTCTTCAGTTAATCCTGTCATACTTATCGTTAACCACTATTCGGCCTATACAGTTTATCATGTGTCCAGTATAACTCGAAAACTGGAAATAGGATTTCTGAAGTACGAAAGACTTTTTTAACAAACGGAGATTCTTAACACTCATTATACTGCATAGTGCTCCCGTATCCAATTCCACATCCACCCTCTTACCATCAACAACCATCACAATCATTTTCCTGTCCACTGCTTTACCCGTCTTAACAACCGCTATTTGTTGCAAACTTTGAACCGGTTCACAATTTTCATGTTCCGCTGAATCCGATATCTGCCTAGTGTTTGACTTGCCCACTTTGCTGATGTGCTCCAGCTTGCCACACGCAAAACACTTTAAATTTCTGAATTTACAATCTTTTCGCATGTGTCGACCACCACATCCATAACAATTTCCCTCCGTCGCCGGATTAGCTCTTGGCTTTACATAATTTTTCGTCTTGACCGGTATAAATTCCAATTTACATTTAGGTTCGGTTGGAGCGGTGCCGCTGCACTAAAGCCGTCAATTCTTTGGAAGAGGTGCCGCTGCACTAAAGCCGTCAATTCTTTGGAAGAAGCAATTTCGTACATCTCAGCTAAGTATTGCGGTTTTCTCGCTATTACCTCATCGCAGATAATCCGAAATTCTAGTCCAAACATCATTTGCTCCACCAGCTTCCTACCGAGAAAGGCCCCATATTCGCACAATGTAGAAGCCTGCTTCAAACGCAACGTAAAAGCTGCCAGTGGCTCGCCCTCATTCTGTCTTTTCTGCCGAAATTTGAAACTTTCTGCGTACACGTTCCTCCTCCCGTCAAAATGATTCCACAGTACGCTTTTAATTTCAGTGTATGATAACACCTCTGGTTGTTTTGGACAGATTAGAATTTTGAGAGCCGTATTCAGTTCAGCCCCCATATGTATACGCGCATAATTGTGAAGTTCCTCACTTGCAATTTTACTTAGCTGCAGCGCCCAGTCGAATCTGGCAAAATAATCTCGTACTGGTGAGCCATACGTACTCTTGAATTCCCCATAGAAAAACGAGGGGGTCTTGAAGCATTCTGCCCAACATCTTCCTGCACCACAGATGAAGCCGGTCGCGAATTTGTAGATTGTACAGTCTCTGTAACCGCTGTATGGATTGCGTCTGCCAAAGAACCTAATACCGCATTTAGTTGTTCCTGCTGCATTGTGGCCACTTCTGACCCCAATGTTACATTTGATATTTATTTACTGATGATTTATTTAATAAAAAGTAAGAAAGAATGGCAATTGTGTAATGCGTACTCAATGAAAAATACTTAATGACCAAGCAAATCTTGACATTTATGTTACAGAGTTAACATCATTTTAATAAACTTCCTTCACGTCCTGCAAACAATTTTGGGAGGTAGGCCCGCTTATATTATCCTTATCGTCCTCCACAACTTCAATTTGGCTGTCATCCAACCACTCAATTTCCTCGTCATATTCAATTTCCAACGTTGGCTAAAATTAAAAACAACACATTTTATCTTAGAATTTTTATATTTTGAAAATATTTGCTAATTTTTCACCTACAGAGATCTAATCCGATCCAATAAATCCAACGATTCCAATAAATCCAACTCAATTTTCAATTAATCTGAAGCCTTCTTCCATTGTTCAGCTCTTTTATGGGAGCCACCCATAGCGTTTAGCTCCTTCACCACAGTCTCTCACAGAGCGTTGTGCTCCTGTTTGGAATCTTTGTTTCATCAGCTCCAAGAGCCGATGGCGCTGCGTCTATGAAACTCGCCCGGATTTTACCTGTTAAATAATTATATATTTAAACGACATAACTATTACTTACCTTCTCACTCATTTTGTTAAAAATATGCAAACAAATAAAAAACAAGCAATTAAATAAGCTGAGCTAAATATATTGAAAGTAAACAAACATTTGCACTCGGTTTATTTTGCATACCCATACCAATTTCGTTTAAACCGGTTCATAAATTTAAACACACTGTCGTCTTAAATGTTTATGTTTTGCTACCTATTTTCAAACACAATTAAAACCGCGGTAACACAATTAAAACATATTTTTTTAATAAAATATTTATTTGTATAAAATTACATCAATAAAATTGTATTTGGTTCAAAAAGATATATTTGATTATTTGCTTCCTGATAGTTGCAACAACACTATAGCAATCGGTAGAGTTCGCACTTGGCTTAAAGCCTGTGAGAAAATAATCGATTTCGAGTAGTCACTTTTCTTACAGAAACACTTTTTAAGCGATTCGTATTGGAGTAGAATCGGAACAAATGTCATATTGCCGATTTGGAACGCGTGAATGGAATAGGGATCGGCAATTTTGTTTACAGAAACATTGAAGGTGAGAATGACGTCAAATCGGTAATTTCAGTCGGTAACTGCGATCGGTACGAGTTACAGAAACGGGCTACTGTTCTTTGACTGCAAGCCACCGACCGGCTAAAAACTTCAAAGCAGCCGCCACCGACAATGTGGCCTCGGTTTGTTTCTATGCCCGCCACTATTGTAGCTGCTGATGACGACACTGCTGTTATGGATACCCCAGTTACGACTACACCCACCTACCACTGGGGGCTGATTGCGCTGATGTAAACAATGGGAGCTGATTGAGCTGATGTAAACAATGGGAAAACTTCAATTGCGTTGAAATACTTATTCATTTCTGCCATAGTCATGTGGTGTTTTAAGTTAACTTCTCATCCCCAGTTTGGGCATGTTGTGCGTTGCTTCCACTAAAGCATGGATTTTTGGAAGAAAACAATTGCTGATGCCGAAAATAAATGTAAAGGCAAAGCGGTCTACATCACAATCCGCCACAAAGGCAAACGGAGTCGTTTATATTTGCAACTTCCCCGTCTTGTGAGGAAAACAATAACTTGTAGTCATGGCAATATCAGCCAGTTGGGCTAGGACGAGGATGATTTAAAATTTTGAACGCAGACGTCCTGTTCTGGTTGAAAAGGTTTCCAATGTGGTGGATTCTCAGACATCGCGGCAAAGCCGCCATCGACCTTGGCAGTAGCGAAATGCACTTGGTAGACCTGTAATCCAGATACTTAAAAAACAGAGTATAAGAATACGAATCGGTCGGATAAATGGAGCCCACAGGTTCCAAAAACCTGCTCCACATAACAGAGTGGGTGCTTGAATTAAATCAATTTCTCCCACGTATTCAGTGGTGCGGGATCTGTGGGTCAAGGTTTTACAATTTATAATAGGGGGTCTTTAAATTGAAAAATTAATGAAAATTCTAAATTTAAACTTAGAGAAACCCACATTGAATCGAACGCAAGTGACTGACTATCGTTCGCTTTGCTTTTCGAGCAGGTGAAAAGTATGTTTACTCTACACTGACAAAAGTCGAATGAGCAAAACACATCCGTTGCAACAAGAATAGGTTGTAACGATACAACAAAGTCGTGACAACCATATGGGTGACCAACTATTGTACTTTCCTCAGAGAATAACAAATTGGGGTAAACTTCAAAACTTCGGTCTTTTAAATTTTTGTTTTGGCATATTTCCTTTTGGTTGACTAATAGAATTAAGGAAATCAGGCGAAGGTTTTTTCAGGAACCCTTTTGAAACCTGATCAACCCATGCAAATGAATGTTCATACCATAGGCATTCTACAAGATTTCGCTTCCGCTGGGTCTAAATACATGTCGGGTGATACATCGCTTCAAAGTCGTCCTGCGGATTCGTGTTACTCGCACCAGTTTCAGCTGATATGTGATCCGATGAGCCGAGCCATTCGGTGTCATCAGTTCTGACGTTCCCTGTGTCTTTTAAAAGTTCTGTATTTTGTGCTGGAAGTGATAAAATGTAACATAACGTATTTGATCTTTTAGAAAAAGTATATTAATTACTACTTACCCAAGATATACATACTTTAGCAACCTATATTTAAATTACTTTGGCAAGGGTTAGTCGTATAAACCACCTTTGCTTCGCAAAGCGCCGAAAATGTGCTCAACCACATCTTGGTTTAACCGGTTCGTTAAAATGTAGGTCATGGTAAATTTATCATTGACATACTTCAGAAGCATTTGCAGGGCGTTATTGCTCATTATTACCCCTTTTTGAAACCATTCCAATGTTTTTTTGTTTGGAATTATTGTGATGAGATCAAATCGTTCATACGTTGCAACGTATGTTGCTGAGCCTCCAATGAAATTCCAAAAGGTTCCTGAAGGGGTGAAAATTATCGATAATAAAAAGAAATAGCACATTGAATAAAATGTAATACCTTGCCAGGGTAATACATATCTTTTGACGTGGAATTTTGAATATAAAACCAGTCGTTCACTAACTGAATGAGATCAGCTATTTCAACTGGCTTATAAATGTCCAACCCAACAGAATAGCATATAATAATAGCTTTGGCTGTGGTATTAGAAAACAGCTGTGCAGCTAATTTAACTTTTTGTCTTCCTACTCCTTTGACCGAAATATGTTCATTCGTTAATTTTTGGGCAATTGATGTATCATTATTTGAAGTGTGTCCTATTAAATCTGCAATTGTGCGTGCAGTTGGCAGTTCATCGTTGCATACAAATCCAGAGTCTAGGAAGTGGTTTGTGAACACCTTTTCCTCTTGATTTGCAGGATTTGCAAACCAAGGTTTATCTAAGAAAAGTACATTGGAAAAATCAAAATAAAATTGGTATATTCAGAACTTAGAATATACCTGACGTCACACCTAATTCTCTCCCTAATTTGCGATTAGTGGACCCCATGTCACAAACCAATGTTACTACTATATACCCTGCTTTATTTGGTTCAATTATGTTATACAAAAAGTCTAATTTCATTTGACAATCAAAATCGTAGAATACTGGCAGCTTCCATGATTCCCTTAGTTCTCGGGCCATTACCACTTGCACATAGTTGGCTGGTTACCTTCATTTCATCGAATGCAAGTACACATACTTTGTCTTCACTTGACAGTTCTGTACTGTGTTTCTTGCGCTCTACTGAAACTGATAAAAAGCCTTCGTTTAGGTAGACTTTGCGAGCCCAACGGTTGAACGTGCTAATATGAGGTAGAGGAAACCCTTTTCTATACAAATGGTTATATGCTCTGTGACCTGACGCGTGCAGGCATATGGCATTTGAAATATTCTTCCACTGAACGTTTGCTGGGTTCACCATTTTTCGTATTTGCCCTTCAGTAAATATTGATGTTACGGAAGTAACGACCGAGCCCGTTTCAGAAAGCTTCCACTTTAGAGTCCTATTATCTTCCTGTAATTTTGTTATTGATTCCTTGCAGTCAATAATTTTGCTTGTGCTTTCAAGAACTGTGAGACTAGTAGTATACAATTTGCATATGTATATTAAAATATGAAAAAAATAGTACTATTTCTGTACACGTACTCAGTTTGTGTCTGTCCGTCTGTATATACCACGGATTTTTGGGACTCCACCAAAGTTACACTTCTGCAAGTATATAAACAAAATGAAGCATAGTTATGTATATATTAATACTTACTCCACTGACATATTCAAATTTATACCCTGGGGGTAATTGTTATTAAAATCATTTGATACTAAGCTGGAATAGGATTAAAATATACTAACCCATTTCAAGTGTTCATACATATATAACTTACTCTTCTAACGGAGAATGAATTGTTTGACTTGCCTGAATGCTGTCCTCAACCAATAGTGGAACGCAAGGCACAGCATTGGGCATTAAACTACTTAGTTTTACCCTTTGTATAATGTCTGAGGGCAAAAAGTGATCTGCACATATACGAGCTTGTTTCGAAAACTGCATCTGACAAATCTCTTGCCACTTGGTTCTTCTCCGCTCGTCCTTTGATACTCTAAAAAACGGGTCATTGGTACCTACCAATTTTTTTTTACAAACAGGTGGACATTTTTTCAATTTGTTTCTTTTAATTTTTTTTTAATTTTAACACTGAATTTTTAAATACTACAAAAAACTTTTTCACTTTGAATGCGCGTTATTTCCATTAACATTTAAACTTTGTAAACAAAAAATAAAATGTAAACAGAAAAAATCAGCTTTTCTTATGCGTTAATCTCTACTAGATCAGCCTTGGTTGTATGCTGTAGTTCATGGTACAATAATATCTACATGGTAATAGCAGCAAGCTTTGTTGTCATTGTAGGCAACAACAACATACATTTTGTTTCATTCGATTCAGTTGTCAAACTCTACATTGATGTTTACCATGGTACAATAATGTCTACATGATAATAGCAGGATGCGTTGTTGTAGTTGTAGGCAGCAACAACAGTCATTTTGTTTTTGTTCCATTCGCTTCAGTTGTCAAACTTTAGACGAGTGCATATCTACAACGCAAGAATGTAAAAGAGTACAAAAACAAAACACATGTTTGTTTGACAGCTGAAGCGAAATATCACATGAAAAAAATTAAATCAGCTGTTCAAACAACTTTATGTATATATTATTGTACCATGATGTATACCAACAACACAAGAATACAATAAAGTACAAAACAAAATACATATCTGTTTGACAACTGAAGCGAATAATGCCATGAAAAAATTTAGATCAGCTGTAGTTGAGGTATGGTATTGTGTTTTGAGTTGTGTGCAAAAACGATGTACAAATAGACAGTCAAAATTTTTCTTCACCTAAATGCCAACAAACAAAACGAGTGAAACCCTAGCACTTCTCTGCTCTCTCTCTCTTACTCTCTTCATTGAATATACAGGCAGCTTTTTGATAGTGTTATTGTATATAACTATACAAATCCCAACCGTGTTCAAATAAAATTACTTAAACTATGCAAAAAGTATGAAATAATCAAGATATGACACGAGAGAGAAATGCGTTTGAGTGAATATCTGGCACTTCTTGCTCGTCTGTGTTGTGTGGGTTCAGGGATATCCACCATGGTTGGAACACATCATGGGCGTATTGGATTTTCGTCAGAGTGTGTAAGGCACTAAGAGTGGGAGAGAGTTATTTTCAGTGTTGCCAAGTAAAATATCGGCAAATGCATCCAAAAATCCGCAAAAATTTTATTTAATCATAACTTGATTATTTCATACTTTATGTAATTTTATTTAAATATGGTTGGAATTTCTGTAGTTAGATACAATAACATCATCAGAAAACTGCTCGTGTATTGAAATATTCAACGAAGAGAGTAAGAGAGCGAGCAGAGGAACGACGCGCTTCACTCGTTTTCTTTGTTGGCATTTCACTCCATGAGTAAATTTTCTTCTCTATACCATAGTTGCTTTATGAATGTTGCACATAAAATATTGAAATTTTTTACCTCCAAACGCAGAAAAAACCGCTAAAACTCCCCGCGATTGGCATTAAAAATCCGCTAGATTTAGCGGGAAATCCGCTAAATTTGCAACACTGGTTATTTTAGAAAAATATGAAAATGTCTTGAAGTTTTATTTTTGTACACTGAAAAAAACTTGGTGTAAAATTACCCAAATTCAAGGTCTGATATTAGCCAGTGCACTACTGGGTCAGCTATTTAATTGGGCAATATTACAAATTAACGTAGGCAATTTTACGTTGTCAAACCATAGTGTCATCTTCGTGTTTATTTACCCAAAGAAGAAATTGCAATTTACAGAATTTAGTGTAGGTGAATTATATTCAATTAAAATGTGCATTCTTACCAAATGTTTAGCCCCTATTTACTGAAACAAATTTTGTTGTATTTTAATATAGAACCATTTATTGAATAATCATATTTTTTTTGCTACAATAACATTTAAACAAACGATAATATTATAATAAAGAAAGCCCAGGCTCATGAAATATAGTTCCACCCTTGGATTATTTCTGTCGTTGACTTCATTCACATTCCCTCAATTTTCCTGTGATGAAATTAATTAAAGATGAGATAAAACTATCAAACGTTTTGCTATAAAGTTTTGACACACATTTATATTCTCCAAGTTGCTAAGAGGTATTTATTTTCTCGTCGTTTATTAAAAACATTTCGCCATTGATAGAGTGTTTAACAAGAGACAACCAGGACAATACAGTTTCCTAATTACACAAATTTGACAATAGAATCTTGGCCAATGCAAATGTGTTGGCTATAAAAAACACTTGGAAATCAAATTTTACTGACAATTCTTTATGAAATTGAAAATTTTCACATTTTTTTGGGAAATTTAATAAAATGGACGCTGAGAAACTTTCGCTTCAGTTTTCAAACTCTACACAAATGCATACCAACAACACAAGAATGCAAAATAGTAAAAAAAAAAAAAATACACGCGTTTGTCAAATGAAGCGAATAATGGCGTGAAAACATTGAAATCAGCTGTTCAAACGACTTTACCATGTAATATTATTGTAGAATGTTTGGCAGTTTGTACGCGAAATAGTAAACAATTCAAAATGTCATGAAATGAAAAGCAAAAGAAAAACTATACAACGTGTAAGTATAAAATTGGTTTCAAGAAATATTTAATTTAACTTAGGGTAGTATTCTAAAAGTCCCAAAAGTGAACGTAAACGCAGAAGTCAAAAAATGGTAATATATCACTTCGCGCTTGCGTTTGTTTACGAAAGCTGTTACTAACATATGCGGTTTATAGAGTTGCCGAACTAAAATAAACAATTATAGATCAGAAAAAGTTATTTTGAGTGAAATGCTCAGAATGAAAAAGATTAAAAAATGTAGCTCTATTTCAGTAGATCAACAGATTTTAAGATTGCTATTATTTATAATACTGCAAATACCAACAATATTCACATAAAATGTGTAAAAAAGCTATGTTATTTTGGGGTTCAAGGTCCAATAAATTGCCCCATCTATATTAAATTAGTTGTCTTATCAAAAACACGTGTCATTTGGCGGTATGTATTGATTGTAATGTATTGGTTCTTTTGTTTATTATTGTTAACATCAACTGATGTGTATAATTTTTAAATATAATTGTCATAGTTTTGCAACGCATTATTTATTTGAACGTTCCATTTCTAATTTTATTATTGTAAATAAGAATTTCAGTGCGTAAACAGTATAATTTTGAATTATTTAAAAAAAAGTTTGAGCTCTATCCGTGGAATGCATTTGAGCCAAAATTAGCAACTACTTATAAGCCATGAAATGTAAAATACTGCCTATCCTCGATCGACATTTTTCTTTAAATTTGTAATTTCTTCAACTAACGCGAAGAACCGTGGCGTGTTCAATTTGACAGCTGAACTGATCAAAAACGATGCGCTGAGTTTTATAAACTCAACTCAAGTCACCGAACAGCTGTAACGTTTTATAAACTACCAAAACGACAAAAGTAACGTGAAGTGACTGATTCACGACTTATAGAATACCACCCTTTATATGTTGTTTTAAAATGCGGTGAACAATTGGAAAAACAAGTCGCACTAGATCAATTATTTACAGTAGAGATGGCAAATAGCGTGGATGGCTGGAGGTGCGTGGCTTTAAAAATGAGTGTGACATCCGCAGAATTTCATTAATATTTTCTTTGGTTCGTACTTATGTGGATTTTGAAAACATTGAAATCAACCAAATATACCAGTACGAGGAGGAACTTGCGTTTCAAAATTGTCGGATATCCACATTGATGTTATTTCGGAATTAAGCTGTTTTCGGCCGCCTTTAAGCTGTGTCCCAAATTCGTTCCCAGCAAAGTTTTTGATTTGTTATACTGACCGGAAGGTATGAACTACTTACTTATCCGGTCACGAACCCCGAGGGGACCGTTCAAAACGAAGAAAACATCTTTCGCCCACCAGTTCGATCTTTTGCCTTATCTCTCCGGTTGGCAATACCAAGTGTACGCAGGCATTCGTCAACCTGATCTCTCCAGCGGAGTCTTGGTCTTCCTATTTTTCGTCTTCCTTCGAGTTCGGTTTCGAAAACCCTTCGTGCTGATTCGTCTTCATCCATTCTACTGCCATAACCTAGCCAGCGAAATAGCGACATTTTGATCCGCTTAACTATGTATTATACAGCTCATGGTTCATGCGTCGCCGATACTCGCCGTTGTGCACTAAGGCCATACATTTTTCGGAGTATTTTCCCCTCGACGACTCCTACAGATGTTACGTCTGCTCGCGATATCATCTACATATATCGTAAGCATACGCGAGCAGCACGTGACTTTTGCTGCTGATGGTTTTATTCATGTTGACAGCAGATTTTCTCAGAATAATCTCTATTAAGATGTTAAAGAGATCGCACGATAGGGTGTCACCTTGCCTGAGGCCTCGCTTAGTTTCGAAAGGTTCGGTGAGATCCTTACCAACTTTCACTGGGGATTTGGTGTTTGTCAGGATCATCCGGCAAAAGGCGTATGAGTTTTTCCCCGTATCGGGCTATCGAAGGCCGCCTTATAATCGACAAATAGCGTGAAAATCTGGTCGGTGGTCGATATCAGGTATGGTCCAATCTGGTATGGTCCAATCAGGTCAGCGATAATTGGTTTGTCTTTCGCACATTATGCTTGATAGAACCTTATATGCTATGGATAAAAGGCTTATTCCACGGTAGTTGGCACAGGGACTCGGGTCACCTTTTTTAAATATGGGACATAGTACACTGAGACTCCAATCGCCGGGCATGCATTCATCTAACCAAATTCTGCTAATGAGCTGATGCATGCACCTTATCAACTCGTCGCCGCCAGCCTTAAACAGCTCCAGCAGCTTTGTTGTTTTTAAGCCGGGCAATGCTGTTCTGACCTCGTCTTGGTTAGGAGGGGGAAATCGACGTCGTCGTCCAAATTTTGATCGATTGTCTCGTCATTGGATATCTCAGGTACCAATAGCTTAGAGAAAGATCTCTCCATATTCCCAACATACTCTGTACATCTGCGATGAGATTTCCGTCCTTGACTTTACAGAAGGGCGCCCTGAACCATGTCCATTAGATCCGTTTTTGACTTTTTGGTAGATTTTTCGGTCTTCGTTCTTCCTTCTGTATGACTCAATTTTCTCACACTCGCGCTTTCTCCACTGCCGTTTCTTACGTCTAAAGAGACGGTTTGCCTCCTTTATTTTCTCCCTATACCGCTCAGTCGCAGCTCGCGCTGCAATTTACTGAAGCATTGCCATGCATGTAGCGTTCTTTTCATCATTTGCAATGCCACACTCTTCATCGTATCATGGCTTGCTGCGAAGCGGTTTTTCAAACCCAAGTACGGTTGTTGCGGCAGTTTTTATAGAGTCGGATATGGTGGGTTCTGTGCCAAAAGTTTCGAGGCGTTGGCTACCTCTGGCAATTACAGCTTTCCGATGTCTAGCTTTCTCTGCGTCTGGTTTCGTATGATTTTCGCTCTACTTAATCTTATGCGAACCTTTGCTGCTACCAGGTAGTCATCAGAATCGATGTTAGCTCCTCTAATCACTCGTACGCCCATTACACTGGATGAGTGCCTTCCATCAATTACCACGTGATCAATTTGGTTCTTCGTTCTTTGATCAGGATGTATAATGTCATGGCCAGGGCAGCGGTGATAGGTTTCCTCTGGGAACTTTGGCATCATCATCTTTCCCTTCTGTCGGGCATGACCACAAATAAGGTAAATATAAAAATATTTCGCTTTTATGCGGATTGTGGCTGTACGTTCACTCACAGGATTGAACATAGAGACTAGATTTCGCAGTCTTTTGCCAACTACAAATCCTCAACCAAATTCATGTTTTTTCTCATGACATCTGTAGTATTATCGCAGTTTCTTTTCCGTGTGCAGCCATTTCCTGTCCATCGCATTTCCTGGATTGCGGTAATGTCAGCCTTATAACTTTCGAGGACATCTGCCAATTGGATACTTGCTCCGGATCTACATAGAGTTCTCACATTCCAGGTGCATATCCGTAAATCGTGGTTCTTATAACGTTTGCGGGGGTCGTCAACAAATAGGGGTTGTTTATGTTCCCTCTTTCGTTTTGGTATTATCACTGTCATTATGAACGGTGGCGGGAGGCAACCCAAGTCCACCGTTTTTTTGCATTTTACCTACTGCCAGGGTATTAGATTGCAGCCGCCCATTTTTTGTTCCCAAGAAAGTACAAAAATATGGCATTAAAATTCTAAAATTGCGTATCAAAAGGAAAAATTTTTTTCCACAATAATATCACTTCGAAACAAGAATACAACACGTTACTAAAAGTAGAATATTTGACGGCCATCGAATTGCAAATCAATGTCATCACCGTCTATGTCCTAATAAATTGGTTCCTCCTCCAGTTCAGCTACCATTCCTTGTTGAGGGTCCTCAGACACTCTTCTGTGACCACAGAAGTTGCTACAGGTTTTGGACATGTTAATCTTTGGGCGGTCTTACGGATTTTCTCCTGCTGATATCCCAACACCGGCCTCATGGCTTTGAAATAGTTTTTTATATAAGAAACAAATGCTATTATATAAGAAACAAGTCATTTCAATTTTGTCACTTTTGCTATTGTTTAAATTGCTTTCACAAAACATTCCCAACATTTTTAATAAACGTTAGTTAGTTAAATTTTTATTAGTATTTAAAATACTTTCTGTATATAACAATTTAAATCAACGACATAACATCGTCATTATTATTATTCTTTGTTTCTCTATACTATACAAACTATAGGTAATTATCTCGGATAAATAATACAGTTTCTCTTAAATGTATACAGGTTTGTGTATGTTTTAACATTATTTGGCAAATTATTAAAAAGTTTAAGACCTTTAAAAAATAAAGTCCGTTGCATTGCTGTAGTTGTTTCTCTCTGGATCCTAAAGTCTGCGACATTTCTGAGACCATGCGGCTGGGATTCTCCCACATATTTAATTTCGTTGCATAGGTATTCCGGGGCTTTCCCTTGTTTCATTTTAAATACGAATTGTAATGTATTAAGTGCCAGGCGTTGTTTAACGTTCAACCATTTTAGAGTATCTAACATAAATTGTATTGGTGTATAACGGTTGCATTTTAAAATTGTTCGCATTGCTTTATTTTGCAGTTTTTGTAGTCTCTCCAATTGAGATTCATTGTAGCAGGTGTATATTATTGTCGATCCATTTTCGAAGTGTGGTATACATATGTGTATCGCGGTTATAGTCGAAATGTTCATTCTTATTCTTTTAAAAAATCCGATTTGTTCCCGATATTTTTACATATGTAATCGATATGTACTTTAAATTTAGTAATCAATTATAAAGCCAAGATATATTATATTTCTTACTTTCTCTATATTATTTCCGTTTATTTCAAAATTTTCGTCGCTTGTCATATTTATCTCCATTATCTTTGTTTTGCTTCCATTTAGTTTAAACGTATTTATTTTTAACCAAGTGTTTAGTATTTGTATATCGTGATTCATATTACTTCTGCACTGTTCATCATTTTCGCATTTGTCATGTGGCCAGATTGCTATTCTTTTAAAAATTGAAAATTTCACCAGTTATTGCTTTGATTGAGCGGCATGCTTGATATGCCATGCGTTTAAGCCGGGCTGGTAACTCGCCGGACCGGGGGATTCTTCCCACTCAATCAATGCGCGAACAATCTGACTCAGAACAATAAAATTACATACCAAGTCGAAACGTAAACACGGGATTTTCAGACATAAAAATAAAGAAACGGAGCCCGAATCATATTTTCAATAGTAAACACAAAAAAAAGGTGCATATCCGTAAATCGTGGTTCTTATAACGTTTGCGGGGGTCGTCAACAAATAGGGGTTGTTTATGTTCCCTCTTTCGTTTTGGTATTATCACTGTCATTATGAACGGTGGCGGGAGGCAACCCAAGTCCACCGTTTTTTGCATTTTACCTACTGCCAGGGTATTAGATTGCAGCCGCCCATTTTTTGTTCCCAAGAAAGTACAAAAATATGGCATTAAAATTCTAAAATTGCGTATCAAAAGGAAAAATTTTTTTCCACAATAATATCACTTCGAAACAAGAATACAACACGTTACTAAAAGTAGAATATTTGACGGCCATCGAATTGCAAATCAATGTCATCACCGTCTATGTCCTAATAAATTGGTTCCTCCTCCAGTTCAGCTACCATTCCTTGTTGAGGGTCCTCAGACACTCTTCTGTGACCACAGAAGTTGCTACAGGTTTTGGACATGTTAATCTTTGGGCGGTCTTACGGATTTTCTCCTGCTGATATCCCAACACCGGCCTCATGGCTTTGAAATAGTTTTTTATATAAGAAACAAATGCTATTATATAAGAAACAAGTCATTTCAATTTTGTCACTTTTGCTATTGTTTAAATTGCTTTCACAAAAAATTCCCAACATTTTTAATAAACGTTAGTTAGTTAAATTTTTATTAGTATTTAAAATACTTTCTGTATATAACAATTTAAATCAACGACATAACATCGTCATTATTATTATTCTTTGTTTCTCTATACTATACAAACTATAGGTAATTATCTCGGATAAATAATACAGTTTCTCTTAAATGTATACAGGTTTGTGTATGTTTTAACATTATTTGGCAAATTATTAAAAAGTTTAAGACCTTTAAAAAATAAAGTCCGTTGCATTGTTGTAGTTGTTTCTCTCTGGATCCTAAAGTCTGCGACATTTCTCAGACCATGCGGCTGGGATTCTCCCACATATTTAATTTCGTTGCATAGGTATTCCGGGGCTTTCCCTTGTTTCATTTTAAATACGAATTGTAATGTATTAAGTGCCAGGCGTTGTTTAACGTTCAACCATTTTAGAGTATCTAACATAAATTGTATTGGTGTATAACGGTTGCATTTTAAAATTGTTCGCATTGCTTTATTTTGCAGTTTTTGTAGTCTCTCCAGTTGAGATTCATTGTAGCAGGTGTATATTATTGTCGATCCATTTTCGAAGTATGGTATACATATGTGTATCGCGGTTATAGTCGAAATGTTCATTCTAATTCTTTTAAAAAATCCGATTTGTTCCCGATATTTTTACATATGTAATCGATATGTACTTTAAATTTAGTAATCAATTATAAAGCCAAGATATATTATATTTCTTACTTTCTCTATATTATTTCCGTTTATTTCAAAATTTTCGTCGCTTGTCATATTTATCTCCATTATCTTTGTTTTGCTTCCATTTAGTTTAAACGTATTTATTTTTAACCAAGTGTTTAGTATTTGTATATCGTGATTCATATTACTTCTGCACTGTTCATCATTTTCGCATTTGTCATGTGGCCAGATTGTTATTCTTTTAAAAATTCAAAATTTCACCAGTTATTGCTTTGATTGAGCGGCATGCTTGATATGCCATGCGTTTAAGCCGGGCTGGTAACTCGCCGGACCGGGGGGTTCTTCCCACTCAATCAATGCGCGAACAATCTGACTCAGAACAATAAAATTACATATCAAGTCGAAACGTAAACACGGGATTTTCAGACATAAAAATAAAGAAACGGAGCCCGAATCATATTTTCAATAGTAAACACAAAAAAAGGCAAAATTATGAATCAAAAAGAGGGATATTCGTGCTCGGGCTGGAGAAAAATATTGTCGACAGGAAATATTTTTATCTCGCCTGAGATGGACTGACAGATGTTATGGTCAGTCTTTACCCACCCGCTTGAAACTTACTGTTGTTTCACCATGACGCTGTTTCTCTTCTCAGCGTCCCAAAACAGTAACGTTGCGCCAAGAATCTTACCTCCACCTCATACCCCTACCACCATGGTTGCTCACACAACCATATTCAACACACGGATTTTTCTTAATCGTTATAATTCGTTTTATTGCTACTGAGTGTAGCTCTTACTTAAAACTTAACGCGACTTAAAAATTAACATTGTCTTTCTTAATGTGATATATCAAAATTAGGGTGCCCCATGGGCGAAGCTCTAGCTTTCAATTAAAAATAAAATGTAAATTTCACGGGAGCCATTCATGCTACCCTGTATACGGTAGTTTCACTTAAAATATTGGCTACTATAATTTACTTAATAAAACAAATGATTAACAAAATCGTCTTAAATTATTATCGCATGCTGCCTGCACATGCTGGAGAATTAACAAGAACTAGGTTGATCAACAGAAACACATTCGTGACTGAACGTTCGGAGTATGTCACAACAGGGACACGGCAGTGTGCGGCGAACTTGACCGTACGTCTCGCGAGTCTTAAGCCGAACGAATACGGACTTCGATATCCGAATACGATTTCACAAATAACCGAAATTTTTAGATTAGGTTTATTTTATGACCCATGTCGCCTAAATCATCAATCACATTTAATACTACGCGTTAAATATTTCGTGACACGAATAAAAACCGAGCGTTCATATAGAAATTCAAATATCAAATATAAACAAATCAATAATAATTATATACAATAGGTCAATAGTGTTCGTTCGTCCACTGTTTATTTGTCGGAGTCCATTTCGATCTCCTTAGGATTCGTTCGAAACAAATAGTTTTGGGGACCTAACTAGCTCCTATTTTCTTAATTTTCATTTTTCTTAATTTTTTTTACAATTTAGGCATCTTAATGATTATTCCATAATATTTATAAAGTCGTTTTTGTACGCTTCATATATATTTTAGTTGACTAAACTTTTGCAATTATTATTTTTCTATTTTCTTTTACTAATAACTTTCCTTTTACTTTTCCTCTTTTACTTTTATGTTGCAAAAGTTTAGTCTTTTACAAATTCACTTTTATTTTCTCTTAACCAAATTTTACAAACAAACAAATCTCAAGTAGATCTGGCTTACCTTAAGGGTTTACTCTAATTGTATGTTCATTCATACATTTCATTATGCATTTAAAAAAAATTTAATTTCAAAACTTTTCACTTAGGGCTTCACTCTGAATATCATTTGGAAATGATCCCCTATCTCATGTTCGTTAATTTACGTTCGAATGATTTTGACTACTAATAAATTCACTCGCGAACAGCTTTGTCTGTCCGGTTTGTCAATACATTCGAACGTATATTTTTATTATAAACTAGTCAATTACTTTCGACGATGTTGATTTTGACAATTATGAATTTTAGATTTACATCACAGCGTATCTATGTATACAACCAGTTTATTATCTTTTGAGGTGGATATTAAAACATCCGGATATTTTCGCTTTTCGATTTTGTCTTCACTTTAGAACATATGGGCCCTGGATTATGTTGGCCTTTACACGGGTATACAAATTATGCCCTAACGAAACATATCTCTGTCTATCCACTAGCTTTTAATTCGTCCGAAAAATTGGAACTGGACTTACCCTTTCAGCTGGTCAAGGAGGGGTACTTGATTTAGTGTATTATTTACTTGCAGATATGACCGTAGAAAACTGATGCAGCTGGTTGGTGTTTAGGGCTGATCTAGCTGATGTTGTTGTAGATGACTGTGGGTAGCGACGAACGATGGTGTTGTTGATGCCTATGCAGATAAGTGTTTCTGGCCTGTATATGACGGTCGTTACGTGGCTTAACTAACTGCTGGTGGTAGATGGGAGATATTCCTTGTGGATTTGGTCGATCTGCTGGAGCTGGTGTTGTTCGTGGTGCTCTTATCGGAGTGCTTGGTGCGACGAAGACTCTTTATGGCATTTGGCGCTTTCCACACTTTTGAGCCACAGCGTTTTTGGTCCCACGTCCGGATATGCACACCCAGAGTAACCCGGTGGTACTGCCTGTTCCTGCTGGTGTTCCAGGTACAACCTCTGCAGTACTCACCAAACCTCCGAATGCGCAGTCTTTCGATGGGTAGCCTAAACAACTGCCGGACAGTTCTGACTGGTTCGTGCTGTCTTCGGCTTTTAAGTGCGTCAACGCAGGGTCTCGCCGTGCACTTGGGTAGGATATCGTTTGCTATCTGTGGGGGAAACGTGGAATTGTGTCAGCTTTGCGTTTTCTGAGTAAGGTTCGATATATTTTATCTGATTAAACGCTATAATACTCGCCTTTTTCCACCTGATTCACCGGATCAGTTCTGTCTTTACCTGGGTTTGGAGGAACGGGCACCTGCTGATGGAACGAAATTTCGCCTCTCTGGCTCGCTGCTACGCTGTTCTCTGATGTTGGTTTACTCGATGGCTGGAGTGGTCAGGGACATCAAAGGATATTATTTTCGGGTAAAAGAAAGACGGGCAACGCGCACATACTTACACCACTTTTCCTTAACTCGTCTCTTGCTGTTCGGGGCACAAAAACTTGACTAGAACCTTCTAGTTCTCGGAGGCACTGGAATTTCTTGCTCCTAAAGATGAGGTGGTGGTACTTGGTTTCCTTTTTCTTTTGCCTTTTTCTTAAAAATTTCCAATTTGATGCTCTAAATTTTATTTGTTAAACACGGAGGCTGCTGAAAACTTTACTGGTTATCACGCTGTCTATTTCACAATTGATTAGCAAAATGGCTGAAACAACTAGACCACGCCGTTTAGCGGGAATTTTATTGCCGTTGTTGCAATTTCCACTCGTTCCTGCGTGATTTCTCGAAATTTTTTTATGAAAATTGCCGTTTTGTCAGATAATTCTGACAATATTGTTTACTTTTCGTTTCGCAAATGCCATTTTTTTCGATAGGTAGTACGTGCCAAGTTCTGTGGTGGTGTAATTAAACAGATTGTTGCCAGATTATGTGGCCGCCGGTAGATGGTTAGTATGGCGCCGCCACAAACCCGGTAATCCTGATGACAGGCCTGGCGAAGGATGACAGGGAAACTTTCTCCCGTCTGCGCCTGATCATGGGGTGTTGTCTTCAGTGAACCCCCGTCTGAATAATCCGCTACCGCTCCTAGGATTCATGTGGTTTCTACCCGGCGGTGAGGTACTTATTTTTGTTCTTGATGTCATGGGACTCAGATGTGGTGTCCTTCGGTTGATGGTGTCAGGTTCGACGTTTTAGCGAGGGGTCGCTCTTGCTCCTGAAGTCTGTGGCAGCCGGTTTAGCACTGCCTGTAGCTGATCCTCCGTCTCAACTTCGCATGGATTCGCCTCTCCGGCCAGGTGGATGACGATCTGGTCCTCGAAGAGTCGAATGGTCCTCACTCCCTTCCTGCCGAAAACTCGGCTGGTCACGGTCTTGTAAAAAGCGGAGACGACCTCGCTATCCTTAACGACTAAGCGTTGTAGGGCTGCCCTGCCGGTGTGCTGCAGGCGTTCGAAACGGTTAAGTATCTCGAACTTGAGATCCGGTACTTTGACTTCCAGTCCTACATGGTACTCGATGGGGGTAACCACCAGGGGAGCACACGAGCGTATGATCAGATCTTCGGGGCGGTAAGTAATGTCCATTCGCTCTAAGAGCTTGCGGATCTTCTCGCTGGTGTCCTGCTCGATCGACGCCGGGAAATACCGAATTGACAATCGGCTTGCCGCGTATCCTGGGGTCTTTGACTTGGCTGCGCTCTCTCTCTCTGGCGTGATTTAGCGGTATCCTGCTCTCGGGTCAGATCTTCGTTCCGACGACGTAGCTCCCGCACTTCCACTTCCAGGTCCAAGTGGTTGGTCATCCTTGCTTTCAGGTCGCGGGTTTCGGCTTGTGTAACCTCCCATTTCGCCTGCATCTGCGCCACATCACGCATTAAGGTTTCCATTTGGCGACTGTATCGAGCCTGGGATGCATCCATTTCTCCTCGCAAAGTTTGGTAGTCCTGGTGACGCAGTCGGCTATTCTCCTGCCGAAGGTGCCTTATTTCCTCCTGAGCCGTTTCCTCCTCGCGCGCGAGAGTCCTAAGGTGGTTACGATGCTGCTGGTCATTAATGCTGAGCAAGTCAACCACTTGTGCGTCTGCACCCACATACCTCTCTTCGGCCGTGCGGAGTTCCCGACGGAGCGTGTTGATCTGCTCCTGGCCTTCGACTGGTTCTTCTATTACGAACCGCATATAAAGTGGATGCGTCGTATAGTTCGGGCGCCGGCACACGTGACAATCGGTCCGCTCCTGTTCAGCCCAAGCACGGTGACACCTTCTGGGGAACACATGTCCACATTCTGACGCACATATCCCGCCATCCGCCTCCGTCATCGTCCCTAAACACACGTTGCATTCGACGCTGCTAGCCATCGCCGAGGAATCTACCTCCTAAAGGATATATCTACTCGGGGGTCTTGCTTAATGCTAACTATAACGACAACAAAGGAAAACTCTCTCAATACCAAGAACATCGTCAAAGGGGAACTTTATATCTGTCCGGGTCCTACTTATGGAGATCTAACCTTTTCGCAAGCTGTTGACTAATAGTTCATTGGTTTATTATTTATTCAGATCCCATAGACGTATTGCAACGTTTGCTCGCTCCATTCAGACTCTACCCCAAAACCTCTTCATCGCTCAGGGATGGTGAGGTTAGCCTATCGGCTACCCGCATCTCCCAAGCTCCGAGTAGCCTTGAGATAGATATTCTGAACGGAAGGTTCACTTAACCCGTTGTCTCCGACTTGTTCATCCATACCTTACACCATTCGCAATACCAAAGGTTTACCGGTATTATACCAGCTATTAACTCCATTAGTTGACTTCAAGAAAAAGAAAAAGGAAAGCTCCGAGTCTCACGCACCCGAACCCATGCCCTTTCTCCCGACACAACTTTGATCTCTTATAAAAAAAAAACGTCTGATTGGACTTTTCACAGACTCACGTTTTCCGCTTTCACTTAACGACATTACGTGGATTATTGTTTTAAATCTTTTGCATGAAATACCCCTAGGGGTTTACCCTGCCTGTCTTCGATCTCGTACAGGCTATTTCCTATAGGCTTCCGTATGCGACACTTTATGAACTTCCGCAACAGTTTGGCATTAATATTATCCTTGATGGAAATTGCGCCGATATACTTCCTGTCCGGGTATATATTTGACCTGCTTACACCTCGTATTATACGATCGATCGTTCTTTTCGTAGATCTTGTGCAGGCTATCCCTGATTTTTGTACGTATCAGATCCTGTGCTACCGCTTTTGGGACTTGGTCACTTTCAAGATCGGTTAAATTTTTCAGGCGTCTTGCCAACCGATACATGCTACCGTGAGTAACCATGTTGACGCCGAATAAAGCAAAATATGGGGTTACTCCGATTGCGCTGTGTATCGATGACCGAAGTCAGCATTCTATTTCCGTCAGATGCCTATCCCACTCGCGATGATCTTTCTTCATGTAAGATCTGATTGCTGCCAGTACGGATTGATTAACATGCTCCGAGGTGTTAGCCTGCGGAGAATGTACGGCGGTGCGATAGTGTTTAATCCCAAAGTTCGCTACAAAGTCGGTAAATTCTCGACTGACAAATTGCTTGCCGTTGTCCGAGACTATGGTCTCCGGCACGCCAAACTTGTGACAGATTTCACTCACAAGAAAACGAATAACACTCTTGCTGCTAGCCTTCGGCATGACCTTTGATAACACGAACTTCGTCAAGTGATCGAGGACAATAAAAATATAACTATTTCCATTCGTGGAACGTGGATACGGGCCCAAGAAGTCCACAAAGATCCTTTGAAAAGGCCTCGAACTGACTATCTCTTTGCCCATCGGTGGCCGTAACGTTACGTTAGCCGCTTTGGCCTCTCGACACAGTTGGCAAGCATCTACAAAACTTTTTATCTGAGCGTTCATGCAAGACCAGTAAAAATACTCCTTGATCCGCTTCATCGTTTTGTAGAAGCCTCCATGGGCCACATGAGGTGGGTCATGCGACTTCTCAATGATGCCTTGCGTCAATTCATTCGGCACCCACATTTTCCAAGCGAAATGGCATAGTTCTCTTGTATACCACTCCATTGATCACTCGCAAATCTGGTAGCCTATCCGCATTTTCCTTCACGGTCGCAATCAGATCTTCGTAATCGGAACTCTGAAAGGCCTTATCGTCTAGATCGATTAGCCTTAGCACCACCAAGGCTATTTCCTCCATCTCGTATCTAGACAGAGTATCCGGTACGACGTTGAGATTGCCTTTGCGGTGTTCAATTACGAAGTCAAACGACTGTAGGTGTAGGCTCCATCGAGCTAATCGCCCACTGAGATCACGGTGAGATATCAGCCATTTAAGGCTGCTGTGGTCCGTGATCACAGTGAAGGCCATCAACTCGATGAAGGGCCTAAACTTCTCTATTGCTACAACCACCGCTAGGCATTCTCGCTCCGTGACTGTATAGTTCCGCAGGGCGGACGTAAGTTTGTGCGAAAAATAGGCTATCGGGTGTTCCTCATTATTGTCATCCCGTTGGAAAAGTACTGCGCCAACTCCTAAGTCAGAGGCGTCACATTGTACAAAGAACCCCCTTGAAAAGTCTGGGTGCACTAACACGGGACTAGTCACCAACGCGTCTTTCAACTGGTCAAAAGCGTTCTTGGCCTCCTCTGGGAATTCAAACGATTTACCCTTTTTCAGAGTATCAGAAATTGGGGCGGCTATGGTGGCGTAATCGGATACAACCAGTGGCTCCGATACCAACCAGTGGCTCCTAAGAAGCTCCTCACCTGTTTAAGGGTTCTTGGATACTTGTAATTAACAATGGATTCCACTTTCGCTGGATCGGGTTTAACTTGGCCGCCTCCAACAAGGTAGCCTAGATAACGCAATTCGAAGCAGAACTTCGATTTTCCACATTAATCGTGAGACCTGCATCTTCTAAACAACGTGCGACTTGTCGCAACAGGTCCATATGGGGCTAAAAGTGTGGTGACACCACCAGAAGATCATCCAGGTAGACGAAGACGCGATCACGGAGAGCGGAAGGTGTCACCCTATCCATTAAACGGCAAAGCCTTTGAGCTGCATTGCATAATCCAAAAGGCATTACCTTAAAATGGTAGAGTGGCCTTCCGGGTACCATAAAAGCGGTCTTCTCCCGACTGGATGGATCTAATGGTATCTGCCAGAAAGCATCTTTCAGATCCACACTTGAAATGTAGAAGGTATCCCCAAGTCTGCTGAGCAAACCTTCTGTATGGGGAAGTGGATACGCATGCTTGACCATCAAAGCATTGAGCTTGCGGGCGTCCAAGCACAACCTATTCTTGGGCCCCTTGCGGACCAAAGTCACGGGGTGGCTCCACGGACTCTCGCTGGGCTCAATGACTCCTAGGTCAAGCATCCTATCCACCTCTGCATACAGAAGTGTTTGCACAGCTGGCGAAATAGGGTAATAGCGGTGCTTAACTGGGACTGCGTCTCCTGTATCAATTGAATGCATCTCCAATTGTGTTCCTTGTATAACAAGGGAACAACCGAACCACGGCATAGTATAGGTTTTGACCTCCTCAGGGGCTTGGACTTCCCCACATAGGTCTACCCCTTGAGTGGTAAGACTCTCTATATTCCCAAACAACTTAAAACTCCTCATAAAGTCCACGCCCAAATAGAGCGCACGTTCTAGAGTCGGAACTAGATAGAGGTCAATTTCCTCCGACTTCTTACCGAATACAATTTTCACTCGAACTCTACCTAGAATTCGGTGGGTACTTCCATCAGCCGTCTTTACCGACGAGCCGAACCGGAATATCCGTAACCCAGCTCGTTCGATCAGCTCCTCTCATCCCTTGCCTAAGCAAGTTACAGATGCTCCGCTGTCTACGAGTCCTTCGACTTCAATGCCTCCGATATTCACCTTGGTATATAATCGATTGTCGTCTCCTTCGAACAGAGTAGCGGCGGCGATCTCTCGTCGGATCAGCTGTCGTTTCTTATAACGTACTCGTGTTCGCTCTATCCGACCAGATACCCCAAAAATTCTAGCGCGAGCTTCACGATATTCTGCAGTGATGGAGTTTCTTCCACTCGGCTAGTGTTCTTCAGAATGGTAAAGGTGGTATCATCATCGGGTGATTGTATCGCAGAAGTGGTACCAGCTAATGTCATGTTAGAGTCTATGTTAGCAACATCAGGTTGGTCAGGGTCCATGTTGGTAGAATCAATGTTGTCACGGGCTGGGTTGGTAACATCCGCGTCGTCAATGTCTGGGTTGGTACATTCTGGGTTTAAACATCGGTGGACCTCAACTCCCCAGTCTGAGGTGTGGACCTTGGCTGACTTCCCTGGCAGACAGGACATTTGGGAGTAACTGTGTTCTCTCTCCTACACTTATAATAGAATATCTTCCTATAAGTCGCTGGACAATCTCTGAAAGTATGCCTTATGGTCCTGCAGTTCCAGCAGGTGACTTTATTCGAGCTGCCTATGGCATCCACTTCAACTACTGTTACTTGACCAACGGCCTCATCTTCGAAACTAACTTCATGCGGTAGAGTTGTCTGCTGCGAATGAAGTTGCTGCCGCTGCATCGACAATAAAGTTTCCGCTCTTCTCACTCGGTACTCTGTTTCCTCGGGGTGGTGTTGATCCCCTCGTTGGCCAGAACTGCGGTGTAGGTGCATGGAAATTCTCTGACGGCCGCTGGTATCCTACTGATGCCGCTATATCCACCATTGAAACCATTTGCGGTCTGTCATACCCCGATGGATGTTCAGCTTCGGTCGGTCGCTTAAAATCTTCAGCTGGTACTAGCTCTCTCGCATTCCTAGGAGCTTGTATCGATAACTCGTCATATCGGGTCGCCGAAACTGTCTTTCATCGAACGTCATCGGCTGGTGGTCCACCTGAGTTGTTACTAGTGGTGGCGGTAGTTGCGCCTCTCACTGGCTTCCCATACTGCTGACCAACGACTGTCGAGTCGCTTCCACAATAGCCGGAAGAATTCGTCGTACCAACGCTTCGTCTTCTCTCTGGCGGTCGGCTTCAGTTATATAGTCAACCTGTCTTCCTGGATGGTGTCTGGATGCTGCTTCGAACGCTGATGGTGTCGCGTCTGCCATTAGTCGTCGACCTACTAGTGCTCGGCGGGCTGTCAGCATGCTGAAGTCTGGAAACTCTGGAGTTTCTTCTTGATCAGAAGTACCATGATCTCCTGTGAGTTGGTCTAGGCTCACCGGATATATTCTACCACCCGGATTACTGGCTGGTACTGCAGCTGTTGTTGTGGCCGTTACGGCCGATCCTGCTGCGGTAGTATACGTCAGCGTCGCAGACGTTGCCTGCGTGAAGAACACCCCTACAGTGGACTCTCGAGACGGGTCATCCCCGCGAGTTCCTTCTGCGAGTGGCGAACGCTGAACGGGCATGGCTAATCAACCGAAATCCGAAACCAAAAGAAAGTAAAAACGTACAAATTTTCTTCCCCTTATATGGGGGTACAATGCGAAACAAAAGTAACTAAAAATTTAGTAAAACTAGAAGATTATCGGATGTTGTTCACCAAACAACAGCGTGCGAAAAGTTAGCTTAACCTCCCACAAAAACAAAATTTACTAATATGGCAAAAAAAATCAAGCTGAAAGTCAAGGATAAATTAAATGGTATAAATAAGAAATGTAAATCAAAAGATAAATGTTTGTAAAATTTCTAAGATTATCTCTTATTTCAGTATGTTATCTTATTCAATTATCAGGCGGTGATAACTGAATAATCGAATGTAAAAATCATGGATGAAACAAAAACTTAAGTCAAAACTCAAAAACGAAAACTCAGAAAATCAGAAACAAAACTCTAAAATCACAATCAAAAATCACTAAACCAAAATTCAAAAAAAAATCCGCAACGCAAATAAATCAAAAACTCAAAACCAAAATCTAAAATCCGTATCGTAAAATGTGGTAATTATGGGTAAGCTTAGGTAAGATCCTTGGGCAACTTTAGGCAAGATAAAAAGACAAAAAAAATATTTTCCCCAAAACGACATAAACACGAAATCTGATATAACTCAGAAAAACTAATCATGGAGGTCTACTGCGAACCAAAAAGAGGGCAAACGAAATGGGTCAGCGACCGCCTACCGTGACTCTCTCTCCCTGACTATTGTAGACACTCGTTTTGCCATGGATGTGGTGTAACAGGACGTCGCAACCCGGCTAGACCTGAAGATCTTCACCGGGACTTACGCCTGGCATCACACCAAAGAACAAAACTAATGTCGGGAACCATAAAGTCTTGCTAGCTATGCGTCAAACAACGTGTCGCAACGCGGTTAGACAATAAAATCTTCGCCGGGACTTACACTTTGGTTGGTAACATAAACTAGACAGGACGCGTACTATTAACTCTACTAAATTTAAACATGGATCAAGCAAAAATATCTAAGTCTGTGTCCCACTTGGAGCAATTGCCCCTGACATTACAGCAGAGACAAGACTTCGCAAGCACAAAACATAAAGAAAATATTACAAAAAGAGTATCATTGCCCCGCGGCTGATCCGTCGCAACGAGTCAAGGACTGAAAGACCACCTAAAACGGGACTTACAGAACGCGTAGGGACAACTAAATTCTTTATACTAAAAAAATCGGACTATTGAACACATAACTCGGGCCCCACGTTGGGCGCCATTATATTCTTTTAAAAATTCAAAATTTCACCAGTTATTGCTTTGATTGAGCGGCATGCTTGGTATGCCATGCGTTTAAGCCGGGCTGGTAACTCGCCGGACGGGAGGGTTCTTCCCACTCAATCAATGCGCGAACAATCTGACTCAGAACAATAAAATTACATACCAAGTCGAAACGTAAACACGGGATTTTCAGACATAAAAATAAAGAAACGGAGCCCGAATCATATTTTCAATAGTAAACACAAAAAAAAGGCATAATTATGAATCAAAATGAGGGATATTCGTGCTCGGGCTGGAGAAAAATATTGTCGACAGGAAATATTTTTATCTCGCCTGAGATGGACTGACAGATGATATGGTCAGTCTTTACCCACCCGCTTGAAACTTACTGTTGTTTCACCACGACGCTGTTTCTCTTCTCAGCGTCCCAAACCAGTAACGTTGCGCCAAGAATCTTACCTCCACCTCATACCCCTACCACCATGGTTGCTCACGCAACCATATTCAACACTCGGATTTTTCTTAATCGTTATAATTCGTTTTATTGCTACTGAGTGTAGCTCTTACTTAAAACTTAACGCGACTTAAAAATTATCATTGTCTAACATTGATATTTCAAAATTAGGGTGCCCCATGGGCGAAGCTATAGCTTTCAATTAAAAACAAAATGTAAATTTCACGGGAGCCATTCATGCTACCCTGTATACGGTAGTTTCACTTAAAATATGGGCTACTATAATTTACTTAATAAAACAAATGATTAACAAAATCGTCTTAAATTATTATCGCATGCTGCCTGCACATGCTGGAGAATTAACAAGAACTAGGTTGATCAACAGAAACACATTCGTGTCTGAGCGTTCGGAGTATGTCACAACAGGGACACGACAGTGTGCGGCGAACTTGACCGTACGTCTCGCGAGTCTGAAGCCGAAGGAATACGGACTTCGATATCCTAATACGATTTCACCGGTAACCGAAATTTTTATATTAGGTTTATTTTACGACCCGTGTCGCCTAAATCATCAATCACATTTAATACTACGCGTTAAATATTTCGTGACACGAATAAAAACCGAGCGTTCATATAGAAATTCAAATATCAAATATAAACAAATCAATAATAATTATATACAATAGGTCAATAGTGTTCGTTCGTACACTGTTTGTTTGTCGGAGTCCATTTCGATCTCCTTAGGATTCGTTCGAAACAAATAGTTTTGGGGACCTAACTAGCTCCTATTTGCGTAATTTTCATTTTTCTTCATTTTTTTTTACAATTTAGGCATTTGAATGATTATTCCATAATATTTATAAAGTCGTTTTTGTACGTTTCATATATATTTTAGTTGACTAAACTTTTGCAATTATTATTTTTCTATTTTCGTTTACTAATAACTTTCCTTTTACTTTTCCTCTTTTACTTTTATTTTGCAGAAGTTTAGTCTTTTACAAATTCACTTTTATTTTCTCTTAACCAAATTTTACAAACTAAGAAATCTCAAGTAGATCTGGCTTACCTTAAGGGTTTACTCTAATTGTATGTTCATTCATACATTTCATTATGCATTTAAAAAAAATTTAATTTCAAAACTTTTCACTTAGGGCTTCACTCTGAATATCATTTGGAAATGATCCCCTATCTCATGTTCGTTAATTTACGTTCGAATGATTTTGACTACTTATAAATTCACTCGCGAACAGTTTTGTCTGTCCGGTTTGTCAATACATTCGAACGTATATTTTTATTATAAACTAGTCAATTACTTTCGACGATGTTGATTTTGACTATTATGTATTTTAGATTTACAGCACAGCGTATGTATGTATACAACCAGTTTATTATCTTTTGAGGTGGATTTTAAAACATCCGGATATTTTCGATTTTGTCTTCACTTTAGAACATGTTCAGGTTGGTTATTTATGGGCCGTGGATTATGTTGGCCTTTATACGGGTATACAAATTATGCCCTAACGAAACATATCTCTGTCTGTCCACTAGCTTTTAATTCGTCCGAAAAATTGGAACTGGACTTACCCTTTCAGCTGGTCAAGGAGGGGGACTTGATTTAGTGTATTATTTACTTGCAGATATGGCCGAAGAAAGCTGATGCAGCTGCTGTTGGTGTTTAGGGCTGATCTAGCTGATGTTGTTGTAGATGACTGTGGGTAGCGACGAACGATGGTGTTGTTGATGCCTATGCAGATAAGTGTTTCTGGCCTGTATATGACGGTCGTTACGTGGCTTAACTAACTGCTGGTGGTAGATGGGAGATATTCCTTGTGGATTTGGTCGATCTGCTGGAGCTGGTGTTGTTCGTGGTGCTCTTATCGGAGTGCTTGGTGCGACGAAGACTCTTTATGGCATTTGGCGCTTTCCACACTTTTGAGCCACAGCGTTTTTGGTCCCACGTCCGGATATGCACACCCAGAGTAACCCGGTGGTACTGCCTGTTCCTGCTGGTGTTCCAGGTACAACCTCTGCAGTACTCACCAAACCTCCGAATGCGCAGTCTTTCGATGGGTAGCCTAAACAACTGCCGGACAGTTCTGACTGGTTCGTGCTGTCTTCGGCTTTTAAGTGCGTCAACGCAGGGTCTCGCCGTGCACTTGGGTAGGATATCGTTTGCTATCTGTGGGGGAAACGTGGAATTGTGTCAGCTTTGCGTTTTCTGAGTAAGGTTCGATATATTTTATCTGATTAAACGCTATAATACTCGCCTTTTTCCACCTGATTCACCGGATCAGTTCTGTCTTTACCTGGGTTTGGAGGAACGGGCACCTGCTGATGGAACGAAATTTCGCCTCTCTGGCTCGCTGCTACGCTGTTCTCTGATGTTGGTTTACTCGATGGCTGGAGTGGTCAGGGACATCAAAGGATATTATTTTTGGGTAAAAGAAAGACGGGCAACGCGCACATACTTACACCACTTTTCCTTAACTCGTCTCTTGCTGTTCGGGGCACAAAAACTTGACTAGAACCTTCTAGTTCTCGGAGGCACTGGAATTTCTTGCTCCTAAAGATGAGGTGGTGGTACTTGGTTTCCTTTTTCTTTTGCCTTTTTCTTAAAAATTTCCAATTTGATGCTCTAAATTTTATTTGTTAAACACGGAGGCTGCTGAAAACTTTACTGGTTATCACGCTGTCTATTTCACAATTGATTTGCAAAATGGCTGAAACAACTAGACCACGCCGTTTAGCGGGAATTTTATTGCCGTTGTTGCAATTTCCACTCGTTCCTGCGTGATTTCTCGAAATTTTTTTATGAAAATTGCCGTTTTGTCAGATAATTCTGACAATATTGTTTACTTTTCGTTTCGCAAATGCCATTTTTTTCGATAGGTAGTACGTGCCAAGTTCTGTGGTGGTGTAATTAAACAGATTGTTGCCAGATTATGTGGCCGCCGGTAGATGGTTAGTATGGCGCCGCCACAAACCCGGTAATCCTGATGACAGGCCTGGCGAAGGATGACAGGGAAACTTTCTCCCGTCTGCGCCTGATCATGGGGTGTTGTCTTCAGTGAACCCCCGTCTGAATAATCCGCTACCGCTCCTAGGATTCATGTGGTTTCTACCCGGCGGTGAGGTACTTATTTTTGTTCTTGATGTCATGGGACTCAGATGTGGTGTCCTTCGGTTGATGGTGTCAGGTTCGACGTTTTAGCGAGGGGTCGCTCTTGCTCCTGAAGTCTGTGGCAGCCGGTTTAACACTGCCTGTAGCTGATCCTCCGTCTCAACTTCGCATGGATTCGCCTCTCCGGCCAGGTGGATGACGATCTGGTCCTCGAAGAGTCGAATGGTCCTCACTCCCTTCCTGCCGAAAACTCGGCTGGTCACGGTCTTGTAAAAAGCGGAGACGACCTCGCTATCCTTAACGACTAAGCGTTGTAGGGCTGCCCTGCCGGTGTGCTGCAGGCGTTCGAAACGGTTAAGTATCTCGAACTTGAGATCCGGTACTTTGACTTCCAGTCCTACATGGTACTCGATGGGGGTAACCACCAGGGGAGCACACGAGCGTATGATCAGATCTTCGGGGCGGTAAGTAATGTCCATTCGCTCTAAGAGCTTGCGGATCTTCTCGCTGGTGTCCTGCTCGATCGACGCCGGGAAATACCGAATTGACAATCGGCTTGCCGCGTATCCTGAGGTCTTTGACTTGGCTGCGCTCTCTCTCTCTGGCGTGATTTAGCGGTATCCTGCTCTCGGGTCAGATCTTCGTTCCGACGACGTAGCTCCCGCACTTCCACTTCCAGGTCCAAGTGGTTGGTCATCCTTGCTTTCAGGTCGCGGGTTTCGGCTTGTGTAACCTCCCATTTCGCCTGCATCTGCGCCACATCACGCATTAAGGTTTCCATTTGGCGACTGTATCGAGCCTGGGATGCATCCATTTCTGCTCGCAAAGTTTGGTAGTCCTGGTGACGCAGTCGGCTATTCTCCTGCCGAAGGTGCCTTATTTCCTCCTGAGCCGTTTCCTCCTCGCGCGCGAGAGTCCTAAGGTGGTTACGATGCTGCTGGTCATTAATGCTGAGCAAGTCAACCACTTGTGCGTCTGCACCCACATACCTCTCTTCGGCCGTGCGGAGTTCCCGACGGAGCGTGTTGATCTGCTCCTGGCCTTCGACTGGTTCTTCTATTACGAACCGCATATAAAGTGGATGCGTCGTATAGTTCGGGCGCCGGCACACGTGACAATCGGTCCGCTCCTGTTCAGCCCAAGCACGGTGACACCTTCTGGGGAACACATGTCCACATTCTGACGCACATATCCCGCCATCCGCCTCCGTCATCGTCCCTAAACACACGTTGCATTCGACGCTGCTAGCCATCGCCGAGGAATCTACCTCCTAAAGGATATATCTACTCGGGGGTCTTGCTTAATGCTAACTATAACGACAACAAAGGAAAACTCTCTCAATACCAAGAACATCGTCAAAGGGGAACTTTATATCTGTCCGGGTCCTACTTATGGAGATCTAACCTTTTCGCAAGCTGTTGACTAATAGTTCATTGGTTTATTATTTATTCAGATCCCATAGACGTATTGCAACGTTTGCTCGCTCCATTCAGACTCTACCCCAAAACCTCTTCATCGCTCAGGGATGGTGAGGTTAGCCTATCGGCTACCCGCATCTCCCAAGCTCCGAGTAGCCTTGAGATAGATATTCTGAACGGAAGGTTCACTTAACCCGTTGTCTCCGACTTGTTCATCCATACCTTACACCATTCGCAATACCAAAGGTTTACCGGTATTATACCAGCTATTAACTCCATTAGTTGACTTCAAGAAAAAGAAAAAGGAAAGCTCCGAGTCTCACGCACCCGAACCCATGCCCTTTCTCCCGACACAACTTTGATCTCTTATAAAAAAAAAACGTCTGATTGGACTTTTCACAGACTCACGTTTTCCGCTTTCACTTAACGACATTACGTGGATTATTGTTTTAAATCTTTTGCATGAAATACCCCTAGGGGTTTACCCTGCCTGTCTTCGATCTCGTACAGGCTATTTCCTATAGGCTTCCGTATGCGACACTTTATGAACTTCCGCAACAGTTTGGCATTAATATTATCCTTGATGGAAATTGCGCCGATATACTTCCTGTCCGGGTATATATTTGACCTGCTTACACCTCGTATTATACGATCGATCGTTCTTTTCGTAGATCTTGTGCAGGCTATCCCTGATTTTTGTACGTATCAGATCCTGTGCTACCGCTTTTGGGACTTGGTCACTTTCAAGATCGGTTAAATTTTTCAGGCGTCTTGCCAACCGATACATGCTACCGTGAGTAACCATGTTGACGCCGAATAAAGCAAAATATGGGGTTACTCCGATTGCGCTGTGTATCGATGACCGAAGTCAGCATTCTATTTCCGTCAGATGCCTATCCCACTCGCGATGATCTTTCTTCATGTAAGATCTGATTGCTGCCAGTACGGATTGATTAACATGCTCCGAGGTGTTAGCCTGCGGAGAATGTACGGCGGTGCGATAGTGTTTAATCCCAAAGTTCGCTACAAAGTCGGTAAATTCTCGACTGACAAATTGCTTGCCGTTGTCCGAGACTATGGTCTCCGGCACGCCAAACTTGTGACAGATTTCACTCACAAGAAAACGAATAACACTCTTGCTGCTAGCCTTCGGCATGACCTTTGATAACACGAACTTCGTCAAGTGATCGAGGACAATAAAAATATAACTATTTCCATTCGTGGAACGTGGATACGGGCCCAAGAAGTCCACAAAGATCCTTTGAAAAGGCCTCGAACTGACTATCTCTTTGCCCATCGGTGGCCGTAACGTTACGTTAGCCGCTTTGGCCTCTCGACACAGTTGGCAAGCATCTACAAAACTTTTTATCTGAGCGTTCATGCAAGACCAGTAAAAATACTCCTTGATCCGCTTCATCGTTTTGTAGAAGCCTCCATGGGCCACATGAGGTGGGTCATGCGACTTCTCAATGATGCCTTGCGTCAATTCATTCGGCACCCACATTTTCCAAGCGAAATGGCATAGTTCTCTTGTATACCACTCCATTGATCACTCGCAAATCTGGTAGCCTATCCGCATTTTCCTTCACGGTCGCAATCAGATCTTCGTAATCGGAACTCTGAAAGGCCTTATCGTCTAGATCGATTAGCCTTAGCACCACCAAGGCTATTTCCTCCATCTCGTATCTAGACAGAGTATCCGGTACGACGTTGAGATTGCCTTTGCGGTGTTCAATTACGAAGTCAAACGACTGTAGGTGTAGGCTCCATCGAGCTAATCGCCCACTGAGATCACGGTGAGATATCAGCCATTTAAGGCTGCTGTGGTCCGTGATCACAGTGAAGGCCATCAACTCGATGAAGGGCCTAAACTTCTCTATTGCTACAACCACCGCTAGGCATTCTCGCTCCGTGACTGTATAGTTCCGCAGGGCGGACGTAAGTTTGTGCGAAAAATAGGCTATCGGGTGTTCCTCATTATTGTCATCCCGTTGGAAAAGTACTGCGCCAACTCCTAAGTCAGAGGCGTCACATTGTACAAAGAACCCCCTTGAAAAGTCTGGGTGCACTAACACGGGACTAGTCACCAACGCGTCTTTCAACTGGTCAAAAGCGTTCTTGGCCTCCTCTGGGAATTCAAACGATTTACCCTTTTTCAGAGTATCAGAAATTGGGGCGGCTATGGTGGCGTAATCGGATACAACCAGTGGCTCCGATACCAACCAGTGGCTCCTAAGAAGCTCCTCACCTGTTTAAGGGTTCTTGGATACTTGTAATTAACAATGGATTCCACTTTCGCTGGATCGGGTTTAACTTGGCCGCCTCCAACAAGGTAGCCTAGATAACGCAATTCGAAGCAGAACTTCGATTTTCCACATTAATCGTGAGACCTGCATCTTCTAAACAACGTGCGACTTGTCGCAACAGGTCCATATGGGGCTAAAAGTGTGGTGACACCACCAGAAGATCATCCAGGTAGACGAAGACGCGATCACGGAGAGCGGAAGGTGTCACCCTATCCATTAAACGGCAAAGCCTTTGAGCTGCATTGCATAATCCAAAAGGCATTACCTTAAAATGGTAGAGTGGCCTTCCGGGTACCATAAAAGCGGTCTTCTCCCGACTGGATGGATCTAATGGTATCTGCCAGAAAGCATCTTTCAGATCCACACTTGAAATGTAGAAGGTATCCCCAAGTCTCCTGAGCAAACCTTCTGTATGGGGAAGTGGATACGCATGCTTGACCATCAAAGCATTGAGCTTGCGGGCGTCCAAGCACAACCTATTCTTGGGCCCCTTGCGGACCAAAGTCACGGGGTGGCTCCACGGACTCTCGCTGGGCTCAATGACTCCTAGGTCAAGCATCCTATCCACCTCTGCATACAGAAGTGTTTGCACAGCTGGCGAAATAGGGTAATAGCGGTGCTTAACTGGGACTGCGTCTCCTGTATCAATTGAATGCATCTCCAATTGTGTTCCTTGTATAACAAGGGAACAACCGAACCACGGCATAGTATAGGTTTTGACCTCCTCAGGGGCTTGGACTTCCCCACATAGGTCTACCCCTTGAGTGGTAAGACTCTCTATATTCCCAAACAACTTAAAACTCCTCATAAAGTCCACGCCCAAATAGAGCGCACGTTCTAGAGTCGGAACTAGATAGAGGTCAATTTCCTCCGACTTCTTACCGAATACAATTTTCACTCGAACTCTACCTAGAATTCGGTGGGTACTTCCATCAGCCGTCTTTACCGACGAGCCGAACCGGAATATCCGTAACCCAGCTCGTTCGATCAGCTCCTCTCATCCCTTGCCTAAGCAAGTTACAGATGCTCCGCTGTCTACGAGTCCTTCGACTTCAATGCCTCCGATATTCACCTTGGTATATAATCGATTGTCGTCTCCTTCGAACAGAGTAGCGGCGGCGATCTCTCGTCGGATCAGCTGTCGTTTCTTATAACGTACTCGTGTTCGCTCTATCCGACCAGATACCCCAAAAATTCTAGCGCGAGCTTCACGATATTCTGCAGTGATGGAGTTTCTTCCACTCGGCTAGTGTTCTTCAGAATGGTAAAGGTGGTATCATCATCGGGTGATTGTATCGCAGAAGTGGTACCAGCTAATGTCATGTTAGAGTCTATGTTAGCAACATCAGGTTGGTCAGGGTCCATGTTGGTAGAATCAATGTTGTCACGGGCTGGGTTGGTAACATCCGCGTCGTCAATGTCTGGGTTGGTACATTCTGGGTTTAAACATCGGTGGACCTCAACTCCCCAGTCTGAGGTGTGGACCTTGGCTGACTTCCCTGGCAGACAGGACATTTGGGAGTAACTGTGTTCTCTCTCCTACACTTATAATAGAATATCTTCCTATAAGTCGCTGAACAATCTCTGAAAGTATGCCTTATGGTCCTGCAGTTCCAGCAGGTGACTTTATTCGAGCTGCCTATGGCATCCACTTCAACTACTGTTACTTGACCAACGGCCTCATCTTCGAAACTAACTTCATGCGGTAGAGTTGTCTGCTGCGAATGAAGTTGCTGCCGCTGCATCGACAATAAAGTTTCCGCTCTTCTCACTCGGTACTCTGTTTCCTCGGGGTGGTGTTGATCCCCTCGTTGGCCAGAACTGCGGTGTAGGTGCATGGAAATTCTCTGACGGCCGCTGGTATCCTACTGATGCCGCTATATCCACCATTGAAACCATTTGCGGTCTGTCATACCCCGATGGATGTTCAGCTTCGGTCGGTCGCTTAAAATCTTCAGCTGGTACTAGCTCTCTCGCATTCCTAGGAGCTTGTATCGATAACTCGTCATATCGGGTCGCCGAAACTGTCTTTCATCGAACGTCATCGGCTGGTGGTCCACCTGAGTTGTTACTAGTGGTGGCGGTAGTTGCGCCTCTCACTGGCTTCCCATACTGCTGACCAACGACTGTCGAGTCGCTTCCACAATAGCCGGAAGAATTCGTCGTACCAACGCTTCGTCTTCTCTCTGGCGGTCGGCTTCAGTTATATAGTCAACCTGTCTTCCTGGATGGTGTCTGGATGCTGCTTCGAACGCTGATGGTGTCGCGTCTGCCATTAGTCGTCGACCTACTAGTGCTCGGCGGGCTGTCAGCATGCTGAAGTCTGGAAACTCTGGAGTTTCTTCTTGATCAGAAGTACCATGATCTCCTGTGAGTTGGTCTAGGCTCACCGGATATATTCTACCACCCGGATTACTGGCTGGTACTGCAGCTGTTGTTGTGGCCGTTACGGCCGATCCTGCTGCGGTAGTATACGTCAGCGTCGCAGACGTTGCCTGCGTGAAGAACACCCCTACAGTGGACTCTCGAGACGGGTCATCCCCGCGAGTTCCTTCTGCGAGTGGCGAACGCTGAACGGGCATGGCTAATCAACCGAAATCCGAAACCAAAAGAAAGTAAAAACGTACAAATTTTCTTCCCCTTATATGGGGGTACAATGCGAAACAAAAGTAACTAAAAATTTAGTAAAACTAGAAGATTATCGAATGTTGTTCACCAAACAACAGCGTGCGAAAAGTTAGCTTAACCTCCCACAAAAACAAAATTTACTAATATGGCAAACAAAATCAAGCTGAAAGTCAAGGATAAATTAAATGGTATAAATAAGAAATGTAAATCAAAAGATAAATGTTTGTAAAATTTCTAAGATTATCTCTTATTTCAGTATGTTATCTTATTCAATTATCAGGCGGTGATAACTGAATAATCGAATGTAAAAATCATGGATGAAACAAAAACTTAAGTCAAAACTCAAAAACGAAAACTCAGAAAATCAGAAACAAAACTCTAAAATCACAATCAAAAATCACTAAACCAAAATTCAAAAAAAAATCCGCAACGCAAATAAATCAAAAACTCAAAACCAAAATCTAAAATCCGTATCGTAAAATGTGGTAATTATGGGTAAGCTTAGGTAAGATCCTTGGGCAACTTTAGGCAAGATAAAAAGACAAAAAAAATATTTTCCCCAAAACGACATAAACACGAAATCTGATATAACTCAGAAAAACTAATCATGGAGGTCTACTGCGAACCAAAAAGAGGGCAAACGAAATGGGTCAGCGACCGCCTACCGTGACTCTCTCTCCCTGACTATTGTAGACACTCGTTTTGCCATGGATGTGGTGTAACAGGACGTCGCAACCCGGCTAGACCTGAAGATCTTCACCGGGACTTACGCCTGGCATCACACCAAAGAACAAAACTAATGTCGGGAACCATAAAGTCTTGCTAGCTATGCGTCAAACAACGTGTCGCAACGCGGTTAGACAATAAAATCTTCGCCGGGACTTACACTTTGGTTGGTAACATAAACTAGACAGGACGCGTACTATTAACTCTACTAAATTTAAACATGGATCAAGCAAAAATATCTAAGTCTGTGACCCACTTGGAGCAATTGCCCCTGACATTACAGCAGAGACAAGACTTCGCAAGCACAAAACATAAAGAAAATATTACAAAAAGAGTATCATTGCCCCGCGGCTGATCCGTCGCAACGAGTCAAGGACTGAAAGACCGCCTAAAACGGGACTTACAGAACGCGTAGGGACAACTAAATTCTTTATACTAAAAAAATCGGACTATTGAACACATAACTCGGGCCCCACGTTGGGCGCCATTATATTCTTTTAAAAATTCAAAATTTCACCAGTTATTGCTTTGATTGAGCGGCATGCTTGGTATGCCATGCGTTTAAGCCGGGCTGGTAACTCGCCGGACGGGAGGGTTCTTCCCACTCAATCAATGCGCGAACAATCTGACTCAGAACAATAAAATTACATACCAAGTCGAAACGTAAACACGGGATTTTCAGACATAAAAATAAAGAAACGGAGCCCGAATCATATTTTCAATAGTAAACACAAAAAAAAGGCATAATTATGAATCAAAATGAGGGATATTCGTGCTCGGGCTGGAGAAAAATATTGTCGACAGGAAATATTTTTATCTCGCCTGAGATGGACTGACAGATGATATGGTCAGTCTTTACCCACCCGCTTGAAACTTACTGTTGTTTCACCACGACGCTGTTTCTCTTCTCAGCGTCCCAAAACAGTAACGTTGCGCCAAGAATCTTACCTTCACCTCATACCCCTACCACCATGGTTGCTCACACAACCATATTCAACACTCGGATTTTTCTTAATCGTTATAATTCGTTTTATTGCTACTGAGTGTAGCTCTTACTTAAAACTTAACGCGACTTAAAAATTATCATTGTCTAACATTGATATTTCAAAATTAGGGTGCCCCATGGGCGAAGCTATAGCTTTCAATTAAAAACAAAATGTAAATTTCACGGGAGCCATTCATGCTACCCTGTATACGGTAGTTTCACTTAAAATATGGGCTACTATAATTTACTTAATAAAACAAATGATTAACAAAATCGTCTTAAATTATTATCGCATGCTGCCTGCACATGCTGGAGAATTAACAAGAACTAGGTTGATCAACAGAAACACATTCGTGTCTGAGCGTTCGGAGTATGTCACAACAGGGACACGACAGTGTGCGGCGAACTTGACCGTACGTCTCGCGAGTCTGAAGCCGAAGGAATACGGACTTCGATATCCTAATACGATTTCACCGGTAACCGAAATTTTTATATTAGGTTTATTTTACGACCCGTGTCGCCTAAATCATCAATCACATTTAATACTACGCGTTAAATATTTCGTGACACGAATAAAAACCGAGCGTTCATATAGAAATTCAAATATCAAATATAAACAAATCAATAATAATTATATACAATAGGTCAATAGTGTTCGTTCGAACACTGTTTGTTTGTCGGAGTCCATTTCGATCTCCTTAGGATTCGTTCGAAACAAATAGTTTTGGGGACCTAACTAGCTCTTATTTGCGTAATTTTCATTTTTCTTCATTTTTTTTTACAATTTAGGCATTTGAATGATTATTCCATAATATTTATAAAGTCGTTTTTGTACGTTTCATATATATTTTAGTTGACTAAACTTTTGCAATTATTATTTTTCTATTTTCGTTTACTAATAACTTTCCTTTTACTTTTCCTCTTTTACTTTTATTTTGCAGAAGTTTAGTCTTTTACAAATTCACTTTTATTTTCTCTTAACCAAATTTTACAAACTAAGAAATCTCAAGTAGATCTGGCTTACCTTAAGGGTTTACTCTAATTGTATGTTCATTCATACATTTCATTATGCATTTAAAAAAAATTTAATTTCAAAACTTTTCACTTAGGGCTTCACTCTGAATATCATTTGGAAATGATCCCCTATCTCATGTTCGTTAATTTACGTTCGAATCATTTTGACTACTTATAAATTCACTCGCGAACAGTTTTGTCTGTCCGGTTTGTCAATACATTCGAACGTATATTTTTATTATAAACTAGTCAATTACTTTCGACGATGTTGATTTTGACTATTATGTATTTTAGATTTACAGCACAGCGTATGTATGTATACAACCAGTTTATTATCTTTTGAGGTGGATTTTAAAACATCCGGATATTTTCGATTTTGTCTTCACTTTAGAACATGTTCAGGTTGGTTATTTATGGGCCGTGGATTATGTTGGCCTTTATACGGGTATACAAATTATGCCCTAACGAAACATATCTCTGTCTGTCCACTAGCTTTTAATTCGTCCGAAAAATTGGAACTGGACTTACCCTTTCAGCTGGTCAAGGAGGGGGACTTGATTTAGTGTATTATTTACTTGCAGATATGGCCGAAGAAAGCTGATGCAGCTGCTGTTGGTGTTTAGGGCTGATCTAGCTGATGTTGTTGTAGATGACTGTGGGTAGCGACGAACGATGGTGTTGTTGATGCCTATGCAGATAAGTGTTTCTGGCCTGTATATGACGGTCGTTACGTGGCTTAACTAACTGCTGGTGGTAGATGGGAGATATTCCTTGTGGATTTGGTCGATCTGCTGGAGCTGGTGTTGTTCGTGGTGCTCTTATCGGAGTGCTTGGTGCGACGAAGACTCTTTATGGCATTTGGCGCTTTCCACACTTTTGAGCCACAGCGTTTTTGGTCCCACGTCCGGATATGCACACCCAGAGTAACCCGGTGGTACTGCCTGTTCCTGCTGGTGTTCCAGGTACAACCTCTGCAGTACTCACCAAACCTCCGAATGCGCAGTCTTTCGATGGGTAGCCTAAACAACTGCCGGACAGTTCTGACTGGTTCGTGCTGTCTTCGGCTTTTAAGTGCGTCAACGCAGGGTCTCGCCGTGCACTTGGGTAGGATATCGTTTGCTATCTGTGGGGGAAACGTGGAATTGTGTCAGCTTTGCGTTTTCTGAGTAAGGTTCGATATATTTTATCTGATTAAACGCTATAATACTCGCCTTTTTCCACCTGATTCACCGGATCAGTTCTGTCTTTACCTGGGTTTGGAGGAACGGGCACCTGCTGATGGAACGAAATTTCGCCTCTCTGGCTCGCTGCTACGCTGTTCTCTGATGTTGGTTTACTCGATGGCTGGAGTGGTCAGGGACATCAAAGGATATTATTTTTGGGTAAAAGAAAGACGGGCAACGCGCACATACTTACACCACTTTTCCTTAACTCGTCTCTTGCTGTTCGGGGCACAAAAACTTGACTAGAACCTTCTAGTTCTCGGAGGCACTGGAATTTCTTGCTCCTAAAGATGAGGTGGTGGTACTTGGTTTCCTTTTTCTTTTGCCTTTTTCTTAAAAATTTCCAATTTGATGCTCTAAATTTTATTTGTTAAACACGGAGGCTGCTGAAAACTTTACTGGTTATCACGCTGTCTATTTCACAATTGATTTGCAAAATGGCTGAAACAACTAGACCACGCCGTTTAGCGGGAATTTTATTGCCGTTGTTGCAATTTCCACTCGTTCCTGCGTGATTTCTCGAAATTTTTTTATGAAAATTGCCGTTTTGTCAGATAATTCTGACAATATTGTTTACTTTTCGTTTCGCAAATGCCATTTTTTCGATAGGTAGTACGTGCCAAGTTCTGTGGTGGTGTAATTAAACAGATTGTTGCCAGATTATGTGGCCGCCGGTAGATGGTTAGTATGGCGCCGCCACAAACCCGGTAATCCTGATGACAGGCCTGGCGAAGGATGACAGGGAAACTTTCTCCCGTCTGCGCCTGATCATGGGGTGTTGTCTTCAGTGAACCCCCGTCTGAATAATCCGCTACCGCTCCTAGGATTCATGTGGTTTCTACCCGGCGGTGAGGTACTTATTTTTGTTCTTGATGTCATGGGACTCAGATGTGGTGTCCTTCGGTTGATGGTGTCAGGTTCGACGTTTTAGCGAGGGGTCGCTCTTGCTCCTGAAGTCTGTGGCAGCCGGTTTAGCACTGCCTGTAGCTGATCCTCCGTCTCAACTTCGCATGGATTCGCCTCTCCGGCCAGGTGGATGACGATCTGGTCCTCGAAGAGTCGAATGGTCCTCACTCCCTTCCTGCCGAAAACTCGGCTGGTCACGGTCTTGTAAAAAGCGGAGACGACCTCGCTATCCTTAACGACTAAGCGTTGTAGGGCTGCCCTGCCGGTGTGCTGCAGGCGTTCGAAACGGTTAAGTATCTCGAACTTGAGATCCGGTACTTTGACTTCCAGTCCTACATGGTACTCGATGGGGGTAACCACCAGGGGAGCACACGAGCGTATGATCAGATCTTCGGGGCGGTAAGTAATGTCCATTCGCTCTAAGAGCTTGCGGATCTTCTCGCTGGTGTCCTGCTCGATCGACGCCGGGAAATACCGAATTGACAATCGGCTTGCCGCGTATCCTGGGGTCTTTGACTTGGCTGCGCTCTCTCTCTCTGGCGTGATTTAGCGGTATCCTGCTCTCGGGTCAGATCTTCGTTCCGACGACGTAGCTCCCGCACTTCCACTTCCAGGTCCAAGTGGTTGGTCATCCTTGCTTTCAGGTCGCGGGTTTCGGCTTGTGTAACCTCCCATTTCGCCTGCATCTGCGCCACATCACGCATTAAGGTTTCCATTTGGCGACTGTATCGAGCCTGGGATGCATCCATTTCTGCTCGCAAAGTTTGGTAGTCCTGGTGACGCAGTCGGCTATTCTCCTGCCGAAGGTGCCTTATTTCCTCCTGAGCCGTTTCCTCCTCGCGCGCGAGAGTCCTAAGGTGGTTACGATGCTGCTGGTCATTAATGCTGAGCAAGTCAACCACTTGTGCGTCTGCACCCACATACCTCTCTTCGGCCGTGCGGAGTTCCCGACGGAGCGTGTTGATCTGCTCCTGGCCTTCGACTGGTTCTTCTATTACGAACCGCATATAAAGTGGATGCGTCGTATAGTTCGGGCGCCGGCACACGTGACAATCGGTCCGCTCCTGTTCAGCCCAAGCACGGTGACACCTTCTGGGGAACACATGTCCACATTCTGACGCACATATCCCGCCATCCGCCTCCGTCATCGTCCCTAAACACACGTTGCATTCGACGCTGCTAGCCATCGCCGAGGAATCTACCTCCTAAAGGATATATCTACTCGGGGGTCTTGCTTAATGCTAACTATAACGACAACAAAGGAAAACTCTCTCAATACCAAGAACATCGTCAAAGGGGAACTTTATATCTGTCCGGGTCCTACTTATGGAGATCTAACCTTTTCGCAAGCTGTTGACTAATAGTTCATTGGTTTATTATTTATTCAGATCCCATAGACGTATTGCAACGTTTGCTCGCTCCATTCAGACTCTACCCCAAAACCTCTTCATCGCTCAGGGATGGTGAGGTTAGCCTATCGGCTACCCGCATCTCCCAAGCTCCGAGTAGCCTTGAGATAGATATTCTGAACGGAAGGTTCACTTAACCCGTTGTCTCCGACTTGTTCATCCATACCTTACACCATTCGCAATACCAAAGGTTTACCGGTATTATACCAGCTATTAACTCCATTAGTTGACTTCAAGAAAAAGAAAAAGGAAAGCTCCGAGTCTCACGCACCCGAACCCATGCCCTTTCTCCCGACACAACTTTGATCTCTTATAAAAAAAAAACGTCTGATTGGACTTTTCACAGACTCACGTTTTCCGCTTTCACTTAACGACATTACGTGGATTATTGTTTTAAATCTTTTGCATGAAATACCCCTAGGGGTTTACCCTACCTGTCTTCGATCTCGTACAGGCTATTTCCTATAGGCTTCCGTATGCGACACTTTATGAACTTCCGCAACAGTTTGGCATTAATATTATCCTTGATGGAAATTGCGCCGATATACTTCCTGTCCGGGTATATATTTGACCTGCTTACACCTCGTATTATACGATCGATCGTTCTTTTCGTAGATCTTGTGCAGGCTATCCCTGATTTTTGTACGTATCAGATCCTGTGCTACCGCTTTTGGGACTTGGTCACTTTCAAGATCGGTTAAATTTTTCAGGCGTCTTGCCAACCGATACATGCTACCGTGAGTAACCATGTTGACGCCGAATAAAGCAAAATATGGGGTTACTCCGATTGCGCTGTGTATCGATGACCGAAGTCAGCATTCTATTTCCGTCAGATGCCTATCCCACTCGCGATGATCTTTCTTCATGTAAGATCTGATTGCTGCCAGTACGGATTGATTAACATGCTCCGAGGTGTTAGCCTGCGGAGAATGTACGGCGGTGCGATAGTGTTTAATCCCAAAGTTCGCTACAAAGTCGGTAAATTCTCGACTGACAAATTGCTTGCCGTTGTCCGAGACTATGGTCTCCGGCACGCCAAACTTGTGACAGATTTCACTCACAAGAAAACGAATAACACTCTTGCTGCTAGCCTTCGGCATGACCTTTGATAACACGAACTTCGTCAAGTGATCGAGGACAATAAAAATATAACTATTTCCATTCGTGGAACGTGGATACGGGCCCAAGAAGTCCACAAAGATCCTTTGAAAAGGCCTCGAACTGACTATCTCTTTGCCCATCGGTGGCCGTAACGTTACGTTAGCCGCTTTGGCCTCTCGACACAGTTGGCAAGCATCTACAAAACTTTTTATCTGAGCGTTCATGCAAGACCAGTAAAAATACTCCTTGATCCGCTTCATCGTTTTGTAGAAGCCTCCATGGGCCACATGAGGTGGGTCATGCGACTTCTCAATGATGCCTTGCGTCAATTCATTCGGCACCCACATTTTCCAAGCGAAATGGCATAGTTCTCTTGTATACCACTCCATTGATCACTCGCAAATCTGGTAGCCTATCCGCATTTTCCTTCACGGTCGCAATCAGATCTTCGTAATCGGAACTCTGAAAGGCCTTATCGTCTAGATCGATTAGCCTTAGCACCACCAAGGCTATTTCCTCCATCTCGTATCTAGACAGAGTATCCGGTACGACGTTGAGATTGCCTTTGCGGTGTTCAATTACGAAGTCAAACGACTGTAGGTGTAGGCTCCATCGAGCTAATCGCCTACTGAGATCACGGTGAGATATCAGCCATTTAAGGCTGCTGTGGTCCGTGATCACAGTGAAGGCCATCAACTCGATGAAGGGCCTAAACTTCTCTATTGCTACAACCACCGCTAGGCATTCTCGCTCCGTGACTGTATAGTTCCGCAGGGCGGACGTAAGTTTGTGCGAAAAATAGGCTATCGGGTGTTCCTCATTATTGTCATCCCGTTGGAAAAGTACTGCGCCAACTCCTAAGTCAGAGGCGTCACATTGTACAAAGAACCCCCTTGAAAAGTCTGGGTGCACTAACACGGGACTAGTCACCAACGCGTCTTTCAACTGGTCAAAAGCGTTCTTGGCCTCCTCTGGGAATTCAAACGATTTACCCTTTTTCAGAGTATCAGAAATTGGGGCGGCTATGGTGGCGTAATCGGATACAACCAGTGGCTCCGATACCAACCAGTGGCTCCTAAGAAGCTCCTCACCTGTTTAAGGGTTCTTGGATACTTGTAATTAACAATGGATTCCACTTTCGCTGGATCGGGTTTAACTTGGCCGCCTCCAACAAGGTAGCCTAGATAACGCAATTCGAAGCAGAACTTCGATTTTCCACATTAATCGTGAGACCTGCATCTTCTAAACAACGTGCGACTTGTCGCAACAGGTCCATATGGGGCTAAAAGTGTGGTGACACCACCAGAAGATCATCCAGGTAGACGAAGACGCGATCACGGAGAGCGGAAGGTGTCACCCTATCCATTAAACGGCAAAGCCTTTGAGCTGCATTGCATAATCCAAAAGGCATTACCTTAAAATGGTAGAGTGGCCTTCCGGGTACCATAAAAGCGGTCTTCTCCCGACTGGATGGATCTAATGGTATCTGCCAGAAAGCATCTTTCAGATCCACACTTGAAATGTAGAAGGTATCCCCAAGTCTGCTGAGCAAACCTTCTGTATGGGGAAGTGGATACGCATGCTTGACCATCAAAGCATTGAGCTTGCGGGCGTCCAAGCACAACCTATTCTTGGGCCCCTTGCGGACCAAAGTCACGGGGTGGCTCCACGGACTCTCGCTGGGCTCAATGACTCCTAGGTCAAGCATCCTATCCACCTCTGCATACAGAAGTGTTTGCACAGCTGGCGAAATAGGGTAATAGCGGTGCTTAACTGGGACTGCGTCTCCTGTATCAATTGAATGCATCTCCAATTGTGTTCCTTGTATAACAAGGGAACAACCGAACCACGGCATAGTATAGGTTTTGACCTCCTCAGGGGCTTGGACTTCCCCACATAGGTCTACCCCTTGAGTGGTAAGACTCTCTATATTCCCAAACAACTTAAAACTCCTCATAAAGTCCACGCCCAAATAGAGCGCACGTTCTAGAGTCGGAACTAGATAGAGGTCAATTTCCTCCGACTTCTTACCGAATACAATTTTCACTCGAACTCTACCTAGAATTCGGTGGGTACTTCCATCAGCCGTCTTTACCGACGAGCCGAACCGGAATATCCGTAACCCAGCTCGTTCGATCAGCTCCTCTCATCCCTTGCCTAAGCAAGTTACAGATGCTCCGCTGTCTACGAGTCCTTCGACTTCAATGCCTCCGATATTCACCTTGGTATATAATCGATTGTCGTCTCCTTCGAACAGAGTAGCGGCGGCGATCTCTCGTCGGATCAGCTGTCGTTTCTTATAACGTACTCGTGTTCGCTCTATCCGACCAGATACCCCAAAAATTCTAGCGCGAGCTTCACGATATTCTGCAGTGATGGAGTTTCTTCCACTCGGCTAGTGTTCTTCAGAATGGTAAAGGTGGTATCATCATCGGGTGATTGTATCGCAGAAGTGGTACCAGCTAATGTCATGTTAGAGTCTATGTTAGCAACATCAGGTTGGTCAGGGTCCATGTTGGTAGAATCAATGTTGTCACGGGCTGGGTTGGTAACATCCGCGTCGTCAATGTCTGGGTTGGTACATTCTGGGTTTAAACATCGGTGGACCTCAACTCCCGAGTCTGAGGTGTGGACCTTGGCTGACTTCCCTGGCAGACAGGACATTTGGGAGTAACTGTGTTCTCTCTCCTACACTTATAATAGAATATCTTCCTATAAGTCGCTGAACAATCTCTGAAAGTATGCCTTATGGTCCTGCAGTTCCAGCAGGTGACTTTATTCGAGCTGCCTATGGCATCCACTTCAACTACTGTTACTTGACCAACGGCCTCATCTTCGAAACTAACTTCATGCGGTAGAGTTGTCTGCTGCGAATGAAGTTGCTGCCGCTGCATCGACAATAAAGTTTCCGCTCTTCTCACTCGGTACTCTGTTTCCTCGGGGTGGTGTTGATCCCCTCGTTGGCCAGAACTGCGGTGTAGGTGCATGGAAATTCTCTGACGGCCGCTGGTATCCTACTGATGCCGCTATATCCACCATTGAAACCATTTGCGGTCTGTCATACCCCGATGGATGTTCAGCTTCGGTCGGTCGCTTAAAATATTCAGCTGGTACTAGCTCTCTCGCATTCCTAGGAGCTTGTATCGATAACTCGTCATATCGGGTCGCCGAAACTGTCTTTCATCGAACGTCATCGGCTGGTGGTCCACCTGAGTTGTTACTAGTGGTGGCGGTAGTTGCGCCTCTCACTGGCTTCCCATACTGCTGACCAACGACTGTCGAGTCGCTTCCACAATAGCCGGAAGAATTCGTCGTACCAACGCTTCGTCTTCTCTCTGGCGGTCGGCTTCAGTTATATAGTCAACCTGTCTTCCTGGATGGTGTCTGGATGCTGCTTCGAACGCTGATGGTGTCGCGTCTGCCATTAGTCGTCGACCTACTAGTGCTCGGCGGGCTGTCAGCATGCTGAAGTCTGGAAACTCTGGAGTTTCTTCTTGATCAGAAGTACCATGATCTCCTGTGAGTTGGTCTAGGCTCACCGGATATATTCTACCACCCGGATTACTGGCTGGTACTGCAGCTGTTGTTGTGGCCGTTACGGCCGATCCTGCTGCGGTAGTATACGTCAGCGTCGCAGACGTTGCCTGCGTGAAGAACACCCCTACAGTGGACTCTCGAGACGGGTCATCCCCGCGAGTTCCTTCTGCGAGTGGCGAACGCTGAACGGGCATGGCTAATCAACCGAAATCCGAAACCAAAAGAAAGTAAAAACGTACAAATTTTCTTCCCCTTATATGGGGGTACAATGCGAAACAAAAGTAACTAAAAATTTAGTAAAACTAGAAGATTATCGAATGTTGTTCACCAAACAACAGCGTGCGAAAAGTTAGCTTAACCTCCCACAAAAACAAAATTTACTAATATGGCAAAAAAAATCAAGCTGAAAGTCAAGGATAAATTAAATGGTATAAATAAGAAATGTAAATCAAAAGATAAATGTTTGTAAAATTTCTAAGATTATCTCTTATTTCAGTATGTTATCTTATTCAATTATCAGGCGGTGATAACTGAATAATCGAATGTAAAAATCATGGATGAAACAAAAACTTAAGTCAAAACTCAAAAACGAAAACTCAGAAAATCAGAAACAAAACTCTAAAATCACAATCAAAAATCACTAAACCAAAATTCAAAAAAAAATCCGCAACGCAAATAAATCAAAAACTCAAAACCAAAATCTAAAATCCGTATCGTAAAATGTGGTAATTATGGGTAAGCTTAGGTAAGATCCTTGGGCAACTTTAGGCAAGATAAAAAGACAAAAAAAATATTTTCCCCAAAACGACATAAACACGAAATCTGATATAACTCAGAAAAACTAATCATGGAGGTCTACTGCGAACCAAAAAGAGGGCAAACGAAATGGGTCAGCGACCGCCTACCGTGACTCTCTCTCCCTGACTATTGTAGACACTCGTTTTGCCATGGATGTGGTGTAACAGGACGTCGCAACCCGGCTAGACCTGAAGATCTTCACCGGGACTTACGCCTGGCATCACACCAAAGAACAAAACTAATGTCGGGAACCATAAAGTCTTGCTAGCTATGCGTCAAACAACGTGTCGCAACGCGGTTAGACAATAAAATCTTCGCCGGGACTTACACTTTGGTTGGTAACATAAACTAGACAGGACGCGTACTATTAGCTCTACTAAATTTAAACATGGATCAAGCAAAAATATCTAAGTCTGTGACCCACTTGGAGCAATTGCCCCTGACATTACAGCAGAGACAAGACTTCGCAAGCACAAAACATAAAGAAAATATTACAAAAAGAGTATCATTGCCCCGCGGCTGATCCGTCGCAACGAGTCAAGGACTGAAAGACCGCCTAAAACGGGACTTACAGAACGCGTAGGGACAACTAAATTCTTTATACTAAAAAAATCGGACTATTGAACACATAACTCGGGCCCCACGTTGGGCGCCATTATATTCTTTTAAAAATTCAAAATTTCACCAGTTATTGCTTTGATTGAGCGGCATGCTTGGTATGCCATGCGTTTAAGCCGGGCTGGTAACTCGCCGGACGGGAGGGTTCTTCCCACTCAATCAATGCGCGAACAATCTGACTCAGAACAATAAAATTACATACCAAGTCGAAACGTAAACACGGGATTTTCAGACATAAAAATAAAGAAACGGAGCCCGAATCATATTTTCAATAGTAAACACAAAAAAAAGGCATAATTATGAATCAAAATGAGGGATATTCGTGCTCGGGCTGGAGAAAAATATTGTCGACAGGAAATATTTTTATCTCGCCTGAGATGGACTGACAGATGATATGGTCAGTCTTTACCCACCCGCTTGAAACTTACTGTTGTTTCACCACGACGCTGTTTCTCTTCTCAGCGTCCCAAAACAGTAACGTTGCGCCAAGAATCTTACCTCCACCTCATACCCCTACCACCATGGTTGCTCACACAACCATATTCAACACTCGGATTTTTCTTAATCGTTATAATTCGTTTTATTGCTACTGAGTGTAGCTCTTACTTAAAACTTAACGCGACTTAAAAATTATCATTGTCTAACATTGATATTTCAAAATTAGGGTGCCCCATGGGCGAAGCTATAGCTTTCAATTAAAAACAAAATGTAAATTTCACGGGAGCCATTCATGCTACCCTGTATACGGTAGTTTCACTTAAAATATGGGCTACTATAATTTACTTAATAAAACAAATGATTAACAAAATCGTCTTAAATTATTATCGCATGCTGCCTGCACATGCTGGAGAATTAACAAGAACTAGGTTGATCAACAGAAACACATTCGTGTCTGAGCGTTCGGAGTATGTCACAACAGGGACACGACAGTGTGCGGCGAACTTGACCGTACGTCTCGCGAGTCTGAAGCCGAAGGAATACGGACTTCGATATCCTAATACGATTTCACCGGTAACCGAAATTTTTATATTAGGTTTATTTTACGACCCGTGTCGCCTAAATCATCAATCACATTTAATACTACGCGTTAAATATTTCGTGACACGAATAAAAACCGAGCGTTCATATAGAAATTCAAATATCAAATATAAACAAATCAATAATAATTATATACAATAGGTCAATAGTGTTCGTTCGTACACTGTTTGTTTGTCGGAGTCCATTTCGATCTCCTTAGGATTCGTTCGAAACAAATAGTTTTGGGGACCTAACTAGCTCCTATTTGCGTAATTTTCATTTTTCTTCATTTTTTTTTTACAATTTAGGCATTTGAATGATTATTCCATATATATTTTAGTTGACTAAACTTTTGCAATTATTATTTTTCTATTTTCGTTTACTAATAACTTTCCTTTTACTTTTCCTCTTTTACTTTTATTTTGCAGAAGTTTAGTCTTTTACAAATTCACTTTTATTTTCTCTTAACCAAATTTTACAAACTAAGAAATCTCAAGTAGATCTGGCTTACCTTAAGGGTTTACTCTAATTGTATGTTCATTCATACATTTCATTATGCATTTAAAAAAAATTTAATTTCAAAACTTTTCACTTAGGGCTTCACTCTGAATATCATTTGGAAATGATCCCCTATCTCATGTTCGTTAATTTACGTTCGAATGATTTTGACTACTTATAAATTCACTCGCGAACAGTTTTGTCTGTCCGGTTTGTCAATACATTCGAACGTATATTTTTATTATAAACTAGTCAATTACTTTCGACGATGTTGATTTTGACTATTATGTATTTTAGATTTACAGCACAGCGTATGTATGTATACAACCAGTTTATTATCTTTTGAGGTGGATTTTAAAACATCCGGATATTTTCGATTTTGTCTTCACTTTAGAACATGTTCAGGTTGGTTATTTATGGGCCGTGGATTATGTTGGCCTTTATACGGGTATACAAATTATGCCCTAACGAAACATATCTCTGTCTGTCCACTAGCTTTTAATTCGTCCGAAAAATTGGAACTGGACTTACCCTTTCAGCTGGTCAAGGAGGGGGACTTGATTTAGTGTATTATTTACTTGCAGATATGGCCGAAGAAAGCTGATGCAGCTGCTGTTGGTGTTTAGGGCTGATCTAGCTGATGTTGTTGTAGATGACTGTGGGTAGCGACGAACGATGGTGTTGTTGATGCCTATGCAGATAAGTGTTTCTGGCCTGTATATGACGGTCGTTACGTGGCTTAACTAACTGCTGGTGGTAGATGGGAGATATTCCTTGTGGATTTGGCCGATCTGCTGGAGCTGGTGTTGTTCGTGGTGCTCTGATCGGAGTGCTTGGTGCGACGAAGACTCTTTATGGCATTTGGCGCTTTCCACACTTTTGAGCCACAGCGTTTTTGGTCCCACGTCCGGATATGCACACCCAGAGTAACCCGGTGGTACTGCCTTTTCCTGCTGGTGTTCCAGGTACAACCTCTGCAGTACTCACCAAACCTCCGAATGCGCAGTCTTTCGATGGGTAACCTAAACAACTGCCGGACAGTTCTGACTGGTTCGTGCTGTCTTCGGCTTCTAAGTGCGTCAACGCAGGGTCTCGCCGTGCACTTGGGTAGGATATCGTTTGCTATCTGTGGGGGAAACGTGGAATTGTGTCAGCTTTGCGTTTTCTGAGTAAGGTTCGATATATTTTATCTGATTCAACGCTATTATACTCGCCTTTTTCCACCTGATTCACCGGATCAGTTCTGTCTTTACCTGGTTTTGGAGGAACGGGCACCTGCTGATGGAACGAAATTTCGCCTCTCTGGCTCTCTGCTACGCTGTTCTCTGATGTTGGTTTACTCGATGGCTGGAGTGGTCAGGGACATCAAAGGATATTATTTTTGGGTAAAAGAAAGACGGGCAACGCGCACATACTTACACCACTTTTCCTTAACTCGTCTCTTGCTGTTCGGGGCACAAAAACTTGACTAGAACCTTCTAGTTCTCGGAGGCACTGGAATTTCTTGCTCCTAAAGATGAGGTGGTGGTGCTTGGTTTCCTTTTTCTTTTGCCTTTTTCTTAAAAATTTCCAATTTGATGCTCTAAATTTTATTTTTTAAACACGGAGGCTGCTGAAAACTTTACTGGTTATCACGCTGTCTATTTCACAATTGATTTACAAAATGGCTGAAACAACTAGACGACGCCGTTTTGCGGGAATTTTATTGCCGTTGTTGCAATTTCCACTCGTTCCTGCGTGATTTCTCGAAATTTCTATGAAAATCGCCGTTTATTATCTGACAATGTTGTTTACTTTTCGTTTCGCAAATGCCATTATGCATTTTCGATAGGTAGTACGTGCCAAGTTCTGTGGTGGTGTAATTAAACAGATGGTTGCCAGATTATGTGGCCGCCGGTAGATGGTTAGTATGGCGCCGCCACACATTCCGTAAATATCAAGGTATCATATGCACATAGTAAAATTTCACTTTTTTCAATGATATTTGGCATATCATTTATATATATAATAAACAATAGTGCCCCCAGTATTGATCCTTGTGGAACGCCGAAGTCATTGTCGATATTCTCGGATTTTATGCCATTAATGCTAGTGAATTGCTTTCTGTTTGTCAAATATGATTCCATAGTAGTCGTTTAAAATGCAAGTTTAAAGTCTACATTGTCATTATCTTTTTATTTTTGTCAACTTTTTTCCAACGATTTAAAACATAATTTACTGTTGTTTCACAAGAAAAGTTTTTCCGGAACCCCGATTGATATTTCGACAATATATCGTTATTTTCAATATATTTTTCCAATTGTTCTTTTACCACTTTTTCTAGAATTTTTTTTTTTAGCGTGTTTATTGGACGATAATGTTCACATTTTTGGGTTTTGCTATTTTTTCTATAGGAGTTACCATTGCTTCCTTCCAAGTTTCTGGGAATTCGTCATTTTGCAGAGACATGTTCACAATATTTAGAATAATTTGTCCAACTGCGTTCCAGTTGTCAAGGTTCATAATGTTTGATATTTTATTAAAATCAGATTTGTTTTTCAATTCTTTTACGATTCTCTTAAGTTCTAAAATATTTATTGCACGAAATTTGAATACCGTTTCCTTTATTGGTATATTATTTACATATTGCACTCCATCAATCGAGTCTCTGATTTCCTTAATACTTCCCATAAACGTCAATGAGAATTATGGGAAACTTCAATGAAAGTGTGAGTAGACTGGACAGCAGCTTGTGAACAAAGTTGACAATGGGCGCGCTATACACTTTCAACTTTTGGTTGAAAGGCATTTACACATAGTGCCTGTCAGAATTCGTTAAAACTGACAGCTGTGACGTATATATATACATATATTTTTGTTAAAAAATCACATTATTTTTGTATGAATAACACACACGCTTTATTTACTTTTGTACTGTCTGCCTGGAGAACAATTTGTTCTTGGTTGATTGCCAGATTGTTGGGATCACTGGTATGCTGGCGTTTAGCGCGGCTATAGCTCGTCGGATGGGGTGGTACTTTCCAACACTCTGACCCTCAGACAATATTATGTACTGTCTGCCTGGAGAACAATTTGTTCTTGGTGGATTGCCTAATTGTTGGGATCACTGGATGGGGTGGTACTTTCCAACACTCTGATCCTCAGACAGTAGCACAAAAATCACAAAAATTCATACCAGCTTGGTGATTACTTACATATAAAGATGTGACTCGAAGCAAGACCTGGAACAGGAAGAATATACGAAACGAAACGAAAACTCATACTGCTACCTTATCCAATCGCACACTCAGAACTTACTTGGCTGTTGTAACCCCAAGAGAACCCTCCCACTTGGAATACGGGGATATCCCACCATGACACCATTGTAAATTGTTAAGGGTATCCGAGATCAGTTTCTCTACTTACTTTGTTTTCCTCCTCCTACTACCACTCTAAGACGTTTACGCCTTCATATTAAAAAAACTTAATTTCTTTTAAAAAAAACATTACAAATTCGTTTTTTTTTATTTTATTTTAGTATGCACAGAAAAAAAGAAATATCAAATTTTAAGATTTTAATGATGAATAATATATGGAGACTTCGATAAAAAAAACTTTAATGGTGAAAATCAAATAGGTCCGTCATGATGCCAAAAAACGTCAATGAGAAAAATAGAAAGACATGACGAAAATGCTTCCGACGACAGGTTAATGGCTTCCTTCCAGTATGACCACGATTTGTGTTGGAGATGATTGCGGAGGATTATCCTGAGGTAGTTGCGGTATTCGTAACGTAATTGTATTCGTATCTGTATGCCGTATCATTAAATAAAAGTATGCTTGGAACATGTTATAAATATTTTTTATTATCCTAGGTAGAGACGACATATTAATATCTGTTGCGGCAATCAATGGCACAAAACTTTATAACCTACGTACTAGGAGTGAGCTCATCCCTAAATCCGTTGGCATTCTCCCGTCCAATGTATCGGGAAGTAACAAAAACCCAGAAAATTTAACAATGCCTACTCTACGGATACTGATTTAAAAAAAAAACTTTCTTTTATTTGCAGATTACCATCTCGTACTGTGTGTTCAAATTGTAAAAATTTATACATACCTCGTTTTTGGATACCTCTGCACTCCAGGAGCGGTAGTGGTATAACGGATTGGCTTCCCACGATGCGACAGAGGTTAAGGTGGTGCGGCTGGCTTGCGTTTTATTCACTAGTTCTTCAATTTATTTTTTTGTTATAAATTTGAATCTATTAGTTTCTTTTGGAAAAAATTATTTTTTTTTGAAAATTTAAATTTTCGTATTTTTAATGTTCATTAAATGTTAATTTCATTGCTTGTGAATGTTCATTACATGTATATAATATTGTTTCACTTAGTGTCTCTTCTTTTTAAAAAATAAAATATTTTGCCTTTCAAAATGACCACAGAAACGGTTGTGTGTTTTCTCGAGTGATGACGCTGTCTTGCTCTCCAGGGAACCTCCGTCTTGCTCCAAAGTCAATCAAAAAAAGAAAGGGCCATTTTCTTCAACTTTTTCAGCCATACTTTTTTCTCCTGTCTCAATGACAGATGGCTCAAACCGTTCCCTACATTCCAGTTTGAAAACAACTGAACATTGTAGCAGGGTTGCACTCGGCTTATGATCCGCATTTTCAAAGGAAAACTCACCTATAGGTGGCGCTATGTCCACAGTGGCATTGTGTTCCAACGTGCACACCACACTTTCCCACCGAACAAATCAAACGAATTTGACACAGCTTTTACAAATCAGTTGTTTAGTTGAACAACTGGCTGAAACGCTGGTTGAAAGAGAAAATCGCAAGCAACAGCCTTTCAACCATAGACTAATACATACCTAGATAAACTTATTCTCTCATCTGACGTTTCATTTCACACTCTTCGTGATGCGGTCGGTGTGATAGAGAGATGTTTGACGAAAAGTGATATACACCAGGTGGAATTACAATAACTTCTTGCTTTAATTTTTCATGCCATTTTGGTGAAAAACTGTGAAATTTAAATGTGTTTTAAACTTTTTTATTGAGTGTTATTGTTAGCATACATTTGTGTTGTATTTAACACATTAATTTTAACACACAAAACGAAATGCCGTTGTTGTTATTTTGTTCGTTGTTTTGAACCATTGCATCTATCTGGTATTAGTAAAGCAATTCTTTTCAACATCAAACGTATACATCACACGAGGACAAATGTCAGAAATTTGGTGAGTGAAAGATTTTCTCTACCCATATTTACTCTATGCTTTCAACTTTAAAATTTGTGAGTGTATTAGTGAAAAATTCTGAGTTGAAAGCAACTAGTTGAAAGTGCATCTATGGATAAATTACCATGCAACTAGACGGTGTATGAAATAACTACAGCCGAGGGTGATAGATGGCATTTCTTGTATTTCATACAGAAATAAAATACTTACGCCAGCAAAGGTAATATAACCACTATTATTTTTTGTCTGTACTTTAAACAAAATTGGAAAAAAATTATTTTAATATACTAGAAACTGCACTGTACACGTTGCAGCAATTCACATTTTAACTCAACAACAGCATATTTTGTTCATTCCCGTTTTGCTTTGGGTAAATGCAAAAATATGCAATTCAAATTTCCCTATAGTTTGTCAACATGAAATTGCCTACCTTTATGGATAATGCGGCATTCAGGTATACACTCAAACAATGTACAAGTAGACACTCAAAATTTCTCTTCACTCGAATGCCAACAAACCAAACGAGTAAAACCTTAACCATTCTCTGCTGTCTCTCTCACTCTCTTCATTGAATATTTCAATCCAAAAGCAGCTTTATATCATATAGTGTTATTGTATATAACTATACAAATTCCAACCATGTTGAAGTAAAATAAAATAAACAATGCAAAAAGTATGAAATAATCAAGATATGACGCGAGAGAGAAATGCGTTTGAGTGTATTGTTACCACTTTTTGGTTCTCTTTTACAAAGGTTGTCAAATTGCCTACATCTTCTGGTAGTCTACTTTTTGGTCGTCTTTGCAAATTGGCTAAAGAGAATTATTGAGGGTAGAGAAGAATAAAAATGTCAATTTGTCAATCCTCGAAGAAGAGAACCAAAAAGTCGACGTGAGTCACTGTAATGCATTCCTCTCTTGCGTCACAACTTGATTATATCATTCTGTTTACATAATTTTTGTAATTTTATTTAAATATGGTTGGAATTTCTATAGTTATATACAATAACATCATCTTAAAACTGCTCATGTATTAAAATATTCAATGAACATAGTGAGAGAGAGAGAGCAGATAAATGAGGTGCTTCACTCATTTAATTTGTTGGTATTGCTTAATGGTAGTAAATTTTCTTCTCTACCCCTTCATTCTTTTGAGTTGGCCATATAAGCTGTTTTTGACAACTCGTGGCAACACTGTTGTTGAGTCAGAATTGTTTTTCTTGCAAAATTGTACTGTAGGCTAGAAGTCGAAGTAATTGTGAAGCCTATCCTATTTGTTTAATATATCTAATTGGAAAAGGATTCTGTAAATATAGGTAATAATGGCGTATATGAACCAGTCACAAATGCCGGACCAACAATTCTTGTGGGATATATTTTCACGGTAATTCAACGATAAAGTAAGCGGTATGTGAATGCCTCTATATGTAAATCTTATTAATTATAGAGTGGACAAAGATCGTAGTGGCTACATATCTGCTGATGAATTACAAGTTGCATTATCAAACGGGACGTGGAGTCCATTCAATCCCGAAACAGTTCGTCTAATGATTGGTATGTTTGATCGTGAGAACCGTGGAACTGTCTCATTTCAAGATTTCGGAGCTCTTTGGAAATACGTCACGGATTGGCAAAATTGTTTTCGATCATTTGATCGCGATAACTCCGGAAATATAGATAAGATTGAGTTGAAGACAGCACTTACATCATTTGGGTATCGTTTATCCGATAATCTCATCGACGTGCTTATAAGAAAATTCGATCGATTTGGAAGAGGGACCATTCTTTTCGACGATTTCATACAATGCTGCATAGCTCTATATGTGAGTAGTAGTACCTTTTATTTTGTTCTGGACGTTTACTCTCTTTAGATATCGATTGGAAAATTTAATTGAGCTCAACAAATCTAGTGTTAGGGATGCACCATTTGAGTCAATCCAGTTAACCAGGATACTGGCGGGTAATTGTGGCTACATTAAGTGAAGTCTACAACGGTACATTTGGCTTCATTCTGCGACTCCTTTGAGCTAAACTAGACAAAAATTTTGTTTATTTTTGGGTCCACGGAAGTGTTTTTAAAACGTCGAAAACTCGAACGTTTTCGACCACGTTTGCTGATGCAATTCTTGCACTTTCATATAGGTCACAATTCTAAATTAATCAAAACTAAATTTAAATTCTTTGTATTCAGTTTTTTTCATGCGTTTTCACGTTTACCTTCAGTTCATTTGAAACAAGCTCTTTATTTATTATTACTAAAGACTCACAAAAAGTTGAGGATTTCCCACCCTAGTTCTAAACGCTAATTCTCAGTGCACGGTAGAGGTTCCCGAAATATTTTTTTTGCGCAGTGTTGCAGCCTGATAAACCGTTGCTAAGATTTAACTAATATCCACATTTTTGCTAAAGACAATTTTTGTGTTCAATTACAAATTGAAACTAGTAGCGAAATTTCAGTCGAGCGAACCGACTTAAACCTCCCTCAGCCTGCCATGCGTTTTTCAAACTTTTTTTAAAAATTTTTTACCAACCCTCGGGCGATGTCCCCTATAAAAGCAGTGCATTGTATTGGCATTAGGAAACAGAGATAGAAGTAGGAGTTAAAACCGAATAGTGTCTGTTGATGTTTGTCTTAAACTTTGTAACATCATTGGTAATAGGGTATACAGTTGCGGGAAGCTTATTCCACATACGGACACCTTACATTTCTTTCGACGACGGTCTCCTCGCATAGTGACGGCGACACTATCGAGTACATAGCCATGAAAAGGCTTCTCAAAAATAACGTTCGGAACCGGTGTAAAACTGTAGGTTCCAAACCATGAGAGTAAATCTATAAAGCGCACAGTTCACTGATTGTAAGAAGCTCTCCCCTATCCCTTCATGGGATGTAATTGAAAACTATTTATTTATCCTGCACTGCATAATCTCCCACACATCTTCGTTTACATTCAGATCGGATCTTTGTGGAGGTGTAAATACTTGTCGTGGGGCAGGTTCCACTAGCCAATCTTTAACCAATTGGGCTGTGTGCTTTGGGTCCTTATCTTGTTGGAAGATCTAACTCCCTCCCAGATATCGACTCACACATTTAAATTAAGTTCCAATATATATTTATATTGATAACGATCCGTGTTATAAATTCAAGCTTTCCTACACCAGATGTAGCGACGGAACCCCAAACCATTACGTTGCCACCGCCATGTACAGTAGATAGTAACTTTTTTGGATCCATTGCTGTATTTTCTTTTCTCTACACTATGTTGCACTTATGTTGCTGTTCGAATTCTAACCGAATCTTACTATTCTTTACGCAGAAACTGGTAATGCCAATTGAGAAAATACGGCGAAAACTCAAAACGTCGAATTAATGTTTTGAACAACTTGAACAATATATTGAGGAAACTAAAATAATAGAAGAAAAATATTCATGTGAAACTGCTGTGAACTATGTCGTAAATCGGTGGAAATATATCGAGAAGAAATATTTTTTTTTTGCAATATTCATTGATTTTAGAAGAGCGTGTGTAACAACAGATATAAACATACCGTTAAGAAAACTGCAATTACGGAATTCAAGGAACTGAATTAAATTGGTTCACATCATCCTACATGATTGTGAACACCAGACTAAGGTTAACAATGTAGCGTCTAATCCATGAAAACCGAATTAGAGGTACCCCAAGGATTTATTTTAGGATCTATAGTGCGCGTCTTGTATATTAATGATATGCGGAATATATTGGGAAAAGTGTGAAAAGTTACTTTTCACACAGAACAAAAATGCCACGAAAATCTGAATTACGACAAGGGAAATATAAATACTTGGATTAGAATTAATAAATTAAAACTTAATGAATGTAACAAAATTAATGACAATATGAACAGTATTACGGAAATTAAAATAAACGACAAAATAATTGAGAAAGTTAAAAGTAGAAAATATTTGGGTTTCATAACAGATAAAGACTTGCCGCCTTATTCATAAAAAGTTGTGAGAGATTTGACAGATGTTTTTTTAATAAACTGTCTCTCAATCCTCACAACTTTTTATGAATAAGGACGTTACAATTTGAAGATCACATAAAATATTCTGTATTGCGCAAAACCTCTATGCAAATTTTTGTTGCAATTTATTTCATTATTGGCAACTTAAATATTTGCAAAAATAAAAAATCGAAAATCATAACGTACACTTGGTATTTCCAACTGGAGAGATAAGCAAAAGATCGAACTGGTAGGCGAAATATGTTATCTGTGTTTTGGAAGGTCCCTAACCCCCCGGGGTTGTTCGAGACCGGATAAGTTAGTAAAATATCGTTCTGAAGATGCAACTCCTGGGTTATGTGGTAATTCCTTGCTTAGCGAGTATCAATGTGGGTTCCGTAGCAACAGAAATACAACTGATTTTTTGGTTGGTCTTACTGACGAGATAAGGGATAATTGGAACGATCGAAGACTGAACCTTTTGCTGTCCCTTGACTTGGAAAAGGCATTCGATAAAGTTGGTCATGCCATCTTGAATCGTAAACTATGTACTTATACATTATACGGTTTTGATTACAACGCAAGTAGGTTGATTTCGTCATATGTGTTTGAGAGAAACCAATATATCTGTGTGAACGGGTTTAGTTCTTCTATTCTTACCGTATGAAGTGGTGTCCCTCAAGGATTTGTTCTTGGGCATGTGCTTTTTATGCTGTTTGTGAACGATATGTTCGATGGCTTGCAAGACAACTGCTTGCCTTTTTGTTTTGCAGATGATGTACAGATTTTGTTTAAAGGTGAGCATCAGTTTATTTATGGATGTGCTTAAGGTCAATGCGGATTATGTTTTGCAGTCTTAGCAACGATGGCTGTTACATAATAATCTTACGGTAAATCCTGCCAAGACAAAGGCTATGATATTCTCTAACCGTGATGTGGACTTAGGTTTGCAATATAACGGAGTAGGCATCGAGTATATACGTAGTATGCACATCTTGGGTGTGGTACTCGATGACCATTGTTTGAGCCGGCAAGCGTTTTTGTGGGCAGTTGCGAAAAATGAAACACCGAAAAATTCAAATTAATTATTCAAGTACAATTTTGTTTTCTTTATTCAAGTATAGACGACCGACAACTAACCGAAAACCTCAAATTCAGACAATTCATGAAGGTTTTCGACAAAAAATAACATCATTTATGTACATCTTGTTGGCAGTTCAAATGGATATGTGCACACAGACATTCACATATATAAAGCTTCAAATAAACGTAGAGCCAGTGAACAGAGTGAAAGCAAGTCCTTGGAATATCTTGCTTTCTTTGTCGATCGGTCCCACAAGAATATGTATGTAATTGTGGATATGTGTGCACGCACAAACCCAAACCAAAACGAACAACAGTAAGCATGTAAATAATATCGATTGGTACTACTTTAGAAACAATTTACATAGAAACGATCGTTTTATGAAGGTTGTCTGGTTAAGGCCGTCGACCTTTGGGATATGAACTGGTCCGGATCCGCGGTGAACATTCTCTGCGCTTAACAACCATCTTTGTTTGGATGGTCACATTGACTTGGTTGTGTCGCGAACAAACTTTTCTCTGCGAATGTTATATACAAATTGAAATTGGCAATCTGTAGCTCACTAATTGAATCAGTTTTATTTGGGAACTTAGGATTTCGATTATACAGTTAGCAGCAAAAGGCATGGTACCTCAGTCGAACTAACACATATCAAATTTCTCAAAAGTGACGCCTCCCAGTCGGAAATTTGGTAAGGTACTTCCAATGGTAAGGCAAGTTTTGAATACTTCATTTTGTTGCTTACCAAAAATAAAGAAAAGGTATGCAAATCAAATCCTAAAAACAAATCCGAAGCTCTTGCTAAGCGTCGGCCAATTTTGAATACTTTATTTCTATGCTTACTAAAAGAAACTAGAAACGGCATGCAAAGCCGAAACCAAAAAAAACAGTTATGCTTGCTTACCTTTGTTGTTGGACGAGAAAAGAAAAAATATAATTCTCTGTCATTTCATTTCTGTTACTGGCGTGAGACGGCGTGTAATAAGTAATTATTATCTACATTTTATAAATTTTCAAAATTTTATTTGATAAAACAAACATTTTAAATTCGTTTATATACCTTACGCATACATTACACTGTAAGCGAGAAAAGAAGTAACATTGCTTACGTTTTCATGTATCGAGAAGGGGAAATGCATGCGTTTGGAAAGCATAACTTACAAATTCTTCCAAAAAGAAACCATATTCGGAATTCTCAATATTGCAATGCATTGCACTTCTTCTTGCCAAAAAGAAGTTATTGTGGAATCCAAACACGAAGTTTCTCGAGTGATAACATGCATTACCTTCACTTTATTTTTAGAAACAAAAGTGGAAGCATGTACTTATTATCCTTTCAAAATAATGCTTACGACAGGCGGCAATTCTTTTAAAAAAGTAATGGGAATTCGTAAGGGAAGATAGCATCACTCTCGAACGGAAAGTAAGCATACTGTAATACATTATTGCATGCTTCTTTTTCCTACTGGGCTAATAATAATTTATTTTTATTGTATGTGTTCATTTATTTCTCAATAATTAATCCAAATAAAATTCTGAGATAATGCCAACTCCAGATGTTTGTACAAAAAAAGTCTTGGTACCCCTGGACAAAACCGATATTATATTCTGCCTCGTTGTCGACGTCGTCATCAGATTTTTGTCAACTTTAGAACGTTATAAATGTATTATCACATCGACCATAAAAAAGTTTTTGATGTCTATGATCCAAAAACAACCCTCTTAAAGCATTACGCAAATTTTTTTTGTCCAAATGCCTTCAAGTCGCCAATAAAAATGGTGTCGATATTGTATTGACGTCGACGACGACAACGGGAATAAGGGCGATTAATTTTGTCACTCACATTTGTGCAAACATATTAGAGATCCTACATTTTATTCCTAATTCTTTTTTGAAAACTTTTACGGTACTTTTCTAATTTGTAAACAACAGACAGATCCGTGGGTTATTGAAAAAAGTTAAGTGATATAACTGTTAGAAAAGAATATCGGTAGTGGAAGGACAAATTATGATTAATAGCCGTGAAGTAGGAAAATCATACTCTGAAATAGAGTTGGGAATTTTAGTTCATTCAATTGAGCGCTCTTTTTAGTTCAGCTCAATAGAATGAACTAGTTCATTCATTTAGTTCACTAGTTCATTGTATCATTTCTGCTTAACAGTTCAGATGAGCTGTAAACTAAAGAGCTCATTTCAGTTCAACTTGTTGTTGTTGTAACAGATTGTCTGTTTCCACTCGTTCGTCCCTGGAAGATATAAAAAAACAAAATTAGGTGTAATTCCCCTATGTGCCACTAGAGGTAGCGGTGGGGAGCTGGAGAAATTGTGCCACCTCCAAGGTCTGTCCCATAGGTCCACTGGGCGCAAGTCAGTAGGCCTATCAGGACAGTTGAAATGTGAATAGTCTCATGAGGGCTTTGTAGGCAGTGATCTAAGGTGCCTGGGATTATTCTTGATCTGTATGAGTTCAGAATAGAACTCCAACCAGATCTAATCTGGCCAGAATAGTTCTGGTGTGCCTGGGCAGAAGCCTCTCATTATTCGAAATCGCGGGTGGGTGTTCATTAAGGACCCTGTTGCAAGAGTAACCATTTATGGCCTCTGACAACGCCGTGTTATGCAACAATTTCTGAGCTACTGCTATCGACAGTTTATTGACATCCGCTGGAATGACGTCTTGGATGTCCGCCCAGTAGCGGCTGATGTCCTTCCGTATGTGACGAGGAGGTGGATCCTGCATCAGAATATGATGGTTGGGGTGACTGGTCAGATGACAAGCCATAAGAAACTGTCTTATCAACAACACATTATGTTGTTGCACTGGCAGTAACTTTGTCTCCTCATGTAAATGATCCACGTTCGTCATTTTGTGTGCATCCTAGTGCACTATTTTGGATCCTCTGCAGCCCTTTCCATTGGGTATCACTTAAGAAAGATGACAACACCGGGGCGGCATAGTTGACCGAGCGACTTATAGCTTATAAGTCACTACAATTGTTCCCTCCTTGCCCCAAGTTGTCCCTGCAAGGGCCTATAGGACCTTGTTGCGGGTGTGGACTTTTCTTCTAATGTAATCCCCATGTTTAGAGAAAGTAAGAAGATTATCGAAAATAACTCCGAGTATTTTGGGGTTACGGACTGTGGGTATATACCCCCATTGACAGAGATGTCGATCTCCTTACTTCTTTGGTCCAAGAAGTGAAAAGGGTCACAGAAGACTTCGACGGAGATAACTGTAAATTCCGTTCCTGCAGAAAGCTAGTAAGGGTCGCTAGATAGCTGTTAATCCTAGCACTTATGTCGTCTACATTTACGCCCGAGGAGATGATAGTACAATCATCGGCGTACGACACAATACTAACTCCTTGGGTGGTGCACGAAGATTCGCAAGATAAATGTTGAAGAGTATAGGTGACAGTACTCCTTGTGGCACTCCCACTTTTATCTTGCGATAACGGAAATTCTGCCCCTGAACTCTACAAATGCCTGCATCCCATTGAGGTAGCTGCCAAGCCAGCGCTTGGTAGTATTTGGGAGAGACGAGTTCAAGATGTCCTGGAGCAGGATCGAGTGATCAACACTGTCGAAAGCTTTAGACAGGTCTAAAGCTGCGACCACTGTGCGTTCAGCGGGTCTGCTCTGATTGAGGCCATTGGTGATATGGGTAGTTATCTCATTTAACGCCGTCGAAGTGCTATGCGCTTGCCTGAAGCCATGTTAGTGATTGGCGAGCTGAAATTGCTCTTTCAGGGTCGGCAAGAGTAGGGACTCCGAAACTTTGCGACAGGTGATAAGAGGGAGATCGGGCGGTAAGATTCTCCCTGGTTAGCGGGTTTTAGGAGCGGGATAACTCGAGCAGTTTTCCACACGCCCGGTATGACCAGTTGGCACACCGAAAGAGTGAGCGTGTGCGCGAGAAACCGAATCCCTATAGGTCCGAGTTTCTTCAGCATTATCATCGAGCTGCTATTAGGACCGAGAGCTTTAGAGGGTTTAGATTTGGAGATTATGACTTCGAATTCCATGGGTGTGAAAGAGCAGGGTACTAGATCTCGTTTGAGATTCTTAGTTCTCCGAACTACAGCTCTCTTAGTCCTATTCTGCTGGATTGGGTGTGCAATAAAGTACTGGCAGAATTTGGTAGCGCATTTCTTGGCATCTTGGTATTATCAAACGCGATACCAATGTGACCCTTATTGTTTCCATTGCCAGATAGACCTCCGATATAGACCAAAGCCTTTTCGAACCAATATTGCAATTTTCCACATGTTCAAGCCATATGTCGCGACGGTGCTGGTTGATGAGTACGGTAATCTCATCGGTCAGGGGCAATATTCGTTCATCGGGTTGGGTTGCTGGCGCGTATGAGATCACGCTGATCCGCAAGATGAGCAGCATCAGATATGAAGTTGGGTCTACAGTTGGGAATTGTACCAGCTGGGATAAAGCGTTTTACAGCTTTGAGAATGGTATCCCTGAGGATCATCTAACCCTGTCTGGCGCAAGAGGGTAGCTGCAAATGACGAAGGGATTCGTCAATAACGTTCGTAAAGCCAGGCCAGTTGGCTTTGTTGTAGTTGACGAACGTCCGTTTATCCGACTCCACAAAGTCGCTAGGCTTCTCTACAGTGATCAGGATGGGAATATGATCAGAGTTTAAGACTATATGAGTCTGCCAGGTGGTATTGGCTAGTAGCGACGCACTGACGATGGAGATGTCAGGGGAGCTTGAGCAATTAGCCGTTAATCTTGCAGCGAAGTTCTCATTTATAGCTGCGAATTCCGAGTCGTCTAAATGGTCTGCAATATTAATGCCACGCTGGTCTGCAACCAGCTGGGAGAACATCTCATGATGAGCATTGAAGTCGCCAAGTATAATTGTACTATCACCCTGGAGTAGGTGTTCGATAGTGGGATGATAGCCCGCACCGATGCTATTAACGGGCGGAATATATACATTGACGATTTCAATAGCGATGTCTCCAGTCTCTATCGCTATGGTCATCGCCTCAAGGAACCGATCGGGCTGGGTGGGAGGGGGTGGGTCTGTGAGTTTGAAGCTCACGCTTCGCTCGATGATGAATGCGAGCCCTCCACCATGATTTCTCACCAATGTGCAACTGAGTGGCCGCGGGTTGCGGCTGAAATGGTGCGTGCCTGAGAGTTACAGGACGTAATTGAGTAACTGAAGGGGGCAGTATGGGTGTTGTCGACGGCAACTGGGTAGCTGACGGGACGAGTTTGAGCGTGAAGCTCATTTGAAATTGCGGGACGCACTTGAAAATTTGACGGAGGCAACTGAGGTGGGTTGGTTGCCTGAGGAAATTGTTGTAGTCGCCGTGGCGTGATTGAGGACAATTGCACTAATCTGGGGGGTGGAGTATGTGTAATGATCGCATTCCCCGCTGGAGTGCCGACAGTTGTCCCGGCATTAGCCGTGCAACAACCAGCGACAATGACTAGTGCAACGCCTCATATGACACCAATTCCTACAGCGATTACACTGGACTGATGTAATATTCCTATTTATAACACCGTTGCAAACTGAGCAAAGCCATTGGGAAGGCAGGAGCAATGTTGTTCGATTGCTGTATATTTCCACAACAACTCGCCACGAAATTTATCGACCAGTCTCTATGACTAGCGAGGCCTGAGCACCTTCTAAGATGACACCAGTTCTGGCATCTATTGCATTGGACCTGGGTAAGGTTCCGATGGATCCTGGTGGGACACACAGAACATATCGAGATCTCGGGATGGCCAGTATTCTGTTCTATGCCAGCAATAATTAATAATATTTTGACATGATTTGCTCACCTGGGTAAAAAAACGGGTGGGTAATACAGCATAGATTCGATTGTCCTGGGAACGAGTTCAACTTGTAGTTTTACATAGTTCAATCGGAGCGAATAATCGCGAAAATGGTCTGATTTTTGCAGATTTTTGAAGTGTTTTCGATACTGTGATATTTGTTTATACTAAATCGCCCTATTGAAGTTCGGCTCTGAGATATTGGTATTTCGGTTTTTTTTTGTATAAATGTTGTATTGTGTAGAAGAAGATGTAGTTATTGTGTAGAAGTTGGTTAAATATTCATTCCACAACGATTGCAACATTAGGAACCTTGGTGCATATTCAGTGAGACAAAGAGAGCATGAAACAGAAAATGGAGGAGGTAACTGCATGACTGAAATAAAAAAACTGGTGAAACAATTGAACTACTGAAACAAAAGAGTGGAACAGTGTGAACTAGTTCATCTAGTTCACAAGAGTGAATCGTTCAATTGAACTACGTCGTTCGTAAACTACACAATTTTACTCTGAAATTGCTAAAATTACAAATTAGAGCAAATCAACCATAAAAAAACTTATAAATCGGTTCAAAAATTAAAAAAGCTATCTATTATAGGAGGAAAAATAGAGTTCCTATTTAAGAAAAATTTATTTACAAGATAGCTTCAGAGTTAATGGAACCGTATGACAAAAGTGATTCTGCAGACACGGTTTGTAGGTGCATCAAAAGGGCCGGGAACAATGGCCGCATCGAACGAAACAAGCCTTTGGTTAGCACAACAATTATAAATTAGCGTATAAATTTCTCTATTAAATATTAAATTAATTGAAATGAATTTTTAGGATAGTCATATTCTTGCTTGAGTCCAAATTGAATATTTATGGATCAAACGGACGTAGCATAGTATGAAGAAAAAAGTGCGAAGAACTAAATCCAAAGACCAAGCGAAAAAACTCAAGCACGGAAGTGGAGGTGTCAAGGTATGGAGTTATATGTCTGCATCAAGTGTTGGTACTTTAGTATTTATTGAAGAAATATTAGATTAAACTGTTTACCAAAAATCGCGCGATTTTTTTCAAATTCTCCTCATCACCAGCTCCATAATTTCTTCCTTTTCCAAATTGCATTCCCCATTCACTTTGAAATAGTAATGGCAATTTTTGTGTATTTAGGGTTTCCCTTTCGCATTTGTCTTGATGTCCAATAAATCTCAAAAAGGCATATGATTACATTCTGCAGTTTATTAATGTCAACATTTTTCAACTTAAGCCTACGACTTTTACTAGCGACTTCGAAAAAGCGCTTCGAAATGCTATTTTAAAACTTTTCCAAAAGTGCACCTGAAGGGATGCTGGTTTCATTACTGCCAGGCACTCAGACGGAAATTGGCAAAAATGAGTGAACTAGCGTGAGCCGTAAAATCAACCGCGGACGTAAGGCGAACATTTAAAATGATATTAGATTTACTAATCTTCCGGCGGACAAAATAATTAACGGGTTTAACATATGTAAAAAAAAATTTGGGCGTTGTGACCGTAGGGCGGTATGACAGGTCGCCTTACAAGACACCACTCACGCTCAAAACGCCTCCACACATCCCAATATTAACATATTACATAGGATAAAACCTCCGTCTTCATGAAATTTCCAATACAAATTAGATTAAAGAATTGATTTTGGCAGATCGGGAGGATACATCTGAAGATTATTTTAAAAATACTTACGTACTCAATGCCATGTGAACTCTTACGAATTCAGGGATATCGTACTAAATATTAGGTAAATTAATTCAGTTCAATAAACATCCACTTTTTAAAATATATATGCTTAAATCCAGGCGTATCAAGACTTATGCTGTACACAAAGCTGGCATTGTAATGATCTCCGATTTTTTATATTTTAGTTGGTTGAATAACTGGAAAGTGTTTGTGATTTCTTATAGTATATAACTGAAGAAATAAAACAAAAATTAATATCGTCCGTTTTCAGACACATTTTTTGAAAAATTTGGGAGAATGTCTTATTTCGATGGGGTACCATGACTTTTGCTGCTCACTGTATATTAATTTTATATTTGATTTTGAGAGCTTTTTGCTGTTTTTATTTAAACAGAACATAATGAGTAATTCATGTATTTATCTGAAAAGTTTATTTTTTATTTTTATATAAAAGAGAGTTATTGTTTAATTATTATACATATATACTTTCACATTTTGTTGAGTAGTATTTTGCATAAGTGGCATATTGTACTTTTTTAATTGGCCAATAGGCCTTAAGTTAAAATGTTGTATAATAAATGAAATGAATAGTTCGAGAGTGTATAAAAGCATCCCATCTTACTGCGGATTGTTCGGCTAATATTGTAGCATTAAAATTTTGGTTTTTATTAACTCAATTTAAAATAAAGCTTTCATCTCGCCGGCTTGGTTATTTGGACGCCCACTTTTAGGTTTATTTTCAACACAACCCGTGTTGTTTTAATTATTGGTTATGGATTGCACCGTGGCTTTACTAGATTTAGTATTGTAGCTATTTCACCATACTAGAGTTGTGTAGTTCACGAACGAATTAGTTCAATTGAACGATTCACTCTTGTGAACTACATGAACTAGTTCACACTGTACCGCTCTTTTGTTTCAGTAGTTCGATTGCTTCCACAATTTCTTACATTTCAGTTGTGCTGTTCTCTTAATGTTAATGTTGTCATATTTGTGGAGTGCACTACACATCAACTGCAGCGCAGATGACCACTTTTCTTTCAAAATATAAAATCATTACAGAAACTGAACTATTTCGGAAGTGGAACAACCCGATCGCTATAACAAGTAATTTAGTGTAAAAAGTTATTAGAATATGTATCCAAAACACATTGGGAATCCGCTAAAAGGAGATCCTCTTTGCGATTATTTGCCCCGATTGAACTAAATCACCAAGTTGAACTGAAATAAGATCTCCAGCTCACAGCTCATATGAACTGAAATGAAACAATGAACTAGTTCATTCTGTTGAGCTGAACTAAAAAGAGCGCTCACTCGAATAAACTAAAATTCCCAACTCCACACGATACGACTTTAACAGCCCTATTCTGGCAGGGTTACAAAAGTCACCATGGTTACTATTTGTCAGCAATGTGACAATTGTCACAAATCGGTATTCTGACACATTGTCACATATCAAAAACTGTTACTTGCCAAAGAGGAGGAGGAGGAACAGCGCGTGACAGCTGTTTTGTTTGCCATAGTTGATACAAAAACATTTTATAAATTGTACAAGTACACAATAAAAGTGTATACGGGAAAAAATTAATAATATAAATTGTACCAAAACGACAAGAGGGCATACTTAAGTGGAGGAAAGGCTTTTGTTGCTTTGTGATATGAAAATGTAGCCGAAAGAAAAAAGGAGGCGTGTATTCTGGCGTCTTCGTGAAGATAGTGACCCTATTAGCATTCCGGAGAAATTTTTTGTCCAATATTTTCGGTTGTCAAACAAAAGCGTGTGATTTGATCAAAGAACTCATGCCAAATGGATTGTAATTTTTTTCTATATAATAATCACCCTTATTCTATTTGGCGTCGGCAATTTTAAGGCAACAGCCACTCAAATCAAAGACAACATCAATTCTATGTATGGTAGCGGAAAATATCAAAGAGGAGTAAAATATCAAAAATAAAATACAAGTGTTATAAAAAATAGATAGAGGCTATTTAAATTTCATACATTAAGTGAAGTATAAAGTTTAATTAAAATAATATACTTATACTTAATAATCAGTGAAATGAACAGCGATAAGAGGAGAAACTGGAGTCAGATGCAAAGGAGTGTGTGATAAAGTATACCATTGTACGATTAAATGTGCTGCAATAGACCAATATTCGGCGAAAATTCTGGATGCCGGGGTTTTGTACGTTTTATATGCGATGACTGTATAGAGTATATACATAATGTTGATCTTGTGTTAAAAGAGATTCAAGATGATGTAAACAAAAATAGACAAAATTTAGTTGACTACAAAGATGAATTTGACTTAGTTAGTTACGATGAGCGAATTAAGAAAATAGACAGTGTGCAAAAAGGTTGTGAAAGGAACATGCAGGAAATTACTAAATTATTCCAAAATGTAAACCAGTGTGAAAACAAAAACAAAGAAATGTGCAGCAAAATTGAAAAAAGCAATGAAGAAATGTGCAACGAAATAATGAAAGTGTTGGGGGTAACCCTACAAACTAAATAGCAACATGCCAATCTGGCATCACCGCGACATACAAAGCTGCACGCCGCAATTACAAACTATAACGTATATCTTCTAAACGTTTTCTTAGAGTTATTACTCGCAGCAAGCCAACGAGTCCACACCCGATTCGCGAATAAAGAGTTAAAGTATTTTCATTTTAAAATAATTGTGTTTTATTAACATAAGAAGCACAACAACTGTGGCGACGAGGACGGTGAAATAAACTAATTCTATTTACCAAAGGAAAAATACCAAAAGCAGCTATGTCCGACGACAAAGTTTTGCAATTGTTGGAGAATCAGCAAAAGGCTATGCACCAACAGGCACAACTGCTACAGCAAATGGCTACAAGCGCAGGGAGTTCAAGCTTCCTCAAGTGTTCCGCAAACTCCGAGCACGTCAAAAGCCGCTCTGATGGAATCATTAGCACACTCAATGACGGATTTCATCTATGAACCAGAAAGTGGTTTAATTTTTCAAGCTTGGTACAACAGGTATGTACACGTTTTCGAGAAGGAGGCAAGCACACTTGAAGATCACGACAAAGTTGCTCTCTTATGGCGAAAAATGTCCAACCAAGTGCATGAAAGATTTGCAAACTATGTGCTACCAATCAAACCCGCTGATATGACGATGAAAGACACTATCGATAAGCTCAACAAACTTTTTGGAAAAGTAGAATCACAAGTTTCGCAACGTTACAAATGTTTGCAACTGGCAAAGTCAGACAGCGAAGACTTTAAAGAGTACGCCAGTCGAGTAAACCTCCAATGCGAGCTGTTTAAAATGAGTGAATTAAAAATCGATCAGTTTAAATGTCTTCTTTTCGTATTAGGCCTCAAATCGGGTAGAGACAGCGACATACGGGTACGCCTTCTTAAAACACTAGATGAGAAAAGCGACTCCATGAATCTAGACACGCTCGTGGACGAGACGCAACGGATACTGGATCTGAAAGCGGATAACACATTGATTGAACATCAATCAAAAGTAGTTTTCTCCGTCAACAAATCAGATTCCAGGCAATCTTACAAACTGCCAAAGTCACCATGCTGGCTCTGCGGAGAATTGCACTACGTAAAATTCTGCCCATACATCAAACATAAATTTAGCAAATGTCATCAAACTGGACACAAAGACAACTACTGCTCCAGCTCAAAAATGGGAAAGTCTTCAAAACCAACGTACAGTGACAACAAGAACAAACTCAAGAACAAGTGCAACGCGAAATCTAGCTTCCGCACAAATGCCGTCTTCACAACGAGACAAATGCAATTTAAGGAACTTCCCAAACACAAAACAGTGACAATGAATGGAAAACCTGTTCGATTACAAATCGATACGGCATCGGACATATCAATAATCTCGATTTCAACGTGGGAAAGCATAGGTAAACCTGCTGCTTACACAACCAACGATACCGCTAGTGACGCAAACGCGAACAAAATTAATCTCCGAGCTATGACCGAGTGCAACATAACCGTAGATGACGTCACAAAGTTACTAAAGTGCTATATCACAGATATAGATCAACTAAATATAATGGGTATCGACTGGATACAAGCATTCGATCTTTGGGACAAACCAATATCAACATGGTGTCGTCAGGTCAAGTTCGATGACGACATAGTAGCACTCAAAAACAAGTACCAGACCGTGTTTGACAACAGTCAACTGGGACTTTGTACCAAGACAAAGGTTCACATTCAAGTGCTACCAAACGCCAAAGAGATATATATTCCCAAAAGACCTGTTCCTTATGCGGCAAGAATTGAAATCGAGACAGAGCTTCAAAGACTAGAAGATGCAGGCATAATTTCTCCTGTGGATTCATCGAAGTACGCAGCACCAATCGTGGTCAGTAAGCGAAATGGAAAAATTCGCATCTGTGCAGATTACTCTACTGGACTTAACTCCATGGTAGAACCAAACCAATATCCATTGCCCACACCAGAGGAAATTCTCGCCGACTGCCACAACGCTATCATATTCAGCCATTTGGATTTATCAGACGCGTATCTCCAAGTGGAAGTCGATGACGAAAGCAAGAAACTCCTTACGATAAATACACACAAGGGGTTATACAAGTTTAACCGTTTAACACCTGGAATAAAATCTGCTCCGGGAACCTTCCAGAGGATAATGGATCAACTATGTACAGGAATAGACGGCGCTAAAGCATACATTGACGACATTATGATCGCAAGTAAGTCTATTTCAGAGCACAAGTCTAATCTCAATCTACTCTTACAGAAGATAGAAGAATTTGGTTGCCGGCTAAAGTTTGAAAAATGTCAATTTTTCAAAAGCGAAATAAAATATCTTGGCCAGATCATCGATAGAAATGGCATCAGACCTGATCCCGCAAAAATCAGTGCCATTCAAAATCTGAAAGTCCCTCAAAACATCTCTGAAGTCAGATCTCTGCTTGGGTCAATCAATCATTACGGGAAATTTGTCAATAACATGAGAAATCTCAGAAGGCCTCTTGATGACCTACTGCAACAAGGCAACAAATTCAAATGGACTTCAGATTGTCAAAAATCATTAGACGACTTCAAACAAATTCTTACCTCTGATTTGCTGCTAACGTACTACAGCCCGGATATGCCAATACATGTAGCTGCAGATGCATCTTCACACGGGGTCGGCGCAGTAATCTATCACACATTTCCAGACAAAAGTGTAAAAGCAGTGCATCACGTGTCTAGATCACTTACACCTGCTGAACGCAACTACAGCCAAATAGAGAAAGAGGGTTTAGCGCTTGTATTTGCCGTACAACGTTTCCATAAAATGCTGTTCGGTCGTAAATTCACGTTGCATACGGACCACAAACGACTACTGTCAATTTTTGGATCGAAAAAGGGAATTCCAGTTTACACAGCTAACCGTTTGCAACGTTGGGCTTTGATACTACTAGCATGTGACTTCGAAATCAGATACACGAACACGAATGATTTTGGTCATGCAGATGTGTTATCTCGACTCATCAGTGAACACGAAAAGCCATCAGACGAATTCATCGTTGTTTCTGTATCACTCGAAGAAGATATTCGCAAAGACATTGATGAAGCAATATCAACTCTACCCATTTCATTCAACATGATAGTCAAAGCCACAGAACGCGACAAAATTCTGCAAACCATCATACGCTACATAAACAACGGTTGGTCAGAAAACAGCAAAAATATTGAACCGTCTATACTTCAATATTACCATCGAAGAGAATCATTATCAATTGCCGAAGGATGCATACTCTTCAACAATCGCATCGTAATACCAGAAATATATCGTCGAAAGGTTCTCAAACAACTTCACCGAGGACACTTGGCATCTGAACGAAGTAAGTCAATAGCACGAAGTTATGTGTACTGGCCACACATTGACAAACACATCGAGGACTACGTGAGGAAGTGTGAAAACTGTCAACAAGCAGCAAAGAGTCCCGTCAAGACCAATCTTTGCTCTTGGCAAATAACATCGCGTCCGCTTGAAAGTATCCATATTGACTACGCTGGACCTGTGAAGGGTAAATATTATCTGGTTATTATTGACTCATTTTCGAAATACCCTGCCATATATGAAACGTCCGCAATGACATCATTCGCTACAATTAAAATTCTAACGGAGTATTGCGCACAATTTGGAAATCCTACACAAATCGTTTCGGATAACGGAATCCAATTCTGTTCAGAACAATTCCAAATTTGGTGCAAGGGGAGGGCCATAGAGCATACAAGAACGGTACGCTTCCATCCCAGCTCTAACGGACAAGCGGAAAGGTTCGTTGACACACTTAAACGTGCCTTGAAGAAATCTGAAGGGGAAGAAACGCCTACCGAAGCACTTCAAACATTTTTGGAAGTCTACAGATCAACACCAAATCCAAACTCACCAAATGGCAAGACTCCAGCGGAATCGTTTATAGGCAGAAAAATGAGAACTATTTTCGACGCAATCCTCAAACCTCAAGTCATTGATCGAAAATGTAACCGACAAATGGAGGAACAATATAACACCAAACATGGTACCCGTAAACGAGTATTTGACCATGGAGACTTGGTCTACGCCAAGAACTTTAGAGGAAATAAGTGCTATTGGGTGCCAGGCGAAATCATCGAAAGGATCGGTAATGTTATCTACAACACTCTAATTGAAGTTGGCGATAGGAAAATCCTCGTAAGAGCTCACACGGATCAACTTCGCGCCAGAATTTCCAAAGATGACGACAAATCGACACCGGTATCTAATTTGCCTTTAGATCTACTACTCGAAGAGTTCCATATAACGCCATCATCGCAGTATGAAGAGTTTGTAACACCACCAGCTTCACCACAAGGGTCTCCAGCAAGAATAACCATCCGAAGACAACCCGTGGAACCAGTATCTAGGCCACCGTAGGTAAATAAAGGAGGGAGATGTTGGGGGTAACCCTACAAACTAAATAGCAACATGCCAATCTGGCATCACCGCGACATACAAAGCTGCACGCCGCAATTACAAACTATAACGTATATCTTCTAAACGTTTTCTTAGAGTTATTACTCGCAGCAAGCCAACGAGTCCACACCCGATTCGCGAATAAAGAGTTAAAGTATTTTCATTTTAAAATAATTGTGTTTTATTAACATAAGAAGCACAACAGAAAGTGATCAAAGACACAAATGCCAAAACAAACAAGATGTCATATTCTCAAACAGTAAGAGAAGGGTAAAGCCCAAGGAAAGACAGGGAGTAGAAAGAACAAACGAGGATTTAAATAAAAAGGTGGATCCAATAAACCTAAAAATAACAAATGTAGAAAAGAGAAAAAATGGCACACTAGTTATTCAAAGTGAAAATAATGAAGAAAGAGAGAAAATAAAATCTGCAATACAAAGTGAAATGAGTGACAAATAGATTTGCAAATTATTACACGGTGTTACAAAAAATAGATTTTTTTCTGTCCTATGAACCAAATGCACATATTCGGAAAGAGGGGAAAAAATAAAAATACATGTGTATCGTCGATTCTCATGTACACGTCCATTTACATGGTCTTGTGGCCTAACAATCAAGGAAAATAACTGGTATCTATACAAATATAGAAGGGCTAGTTAATAATTTCAATCAATTATAGATTATTGCTGATGCGAACAACCCAGATTTTATAATTTTATCTGAAACTCATTTAACAGAAAATATAGAAGAAAGTGAAATACAGCTTCAAAATTACGCGCATTATATGACATTGTCGAAATCAACCAGGGCAGGCGGTATATATTTAAAAAATCAGTGGAAAATTACAAAAATACATGAAAAAATTAGCGATACTAAATATTGGATAAGTGCATACATGGCAAAATACAAGCAAACATGTTTTATAATAATAGCTATATACAGATCACATAGTAGCCCAAAAACAGAGTTCTGCGAAATATTCGAGGAAGTATTGGAGGAATTACCTGAGAAGAACATTGACATATTGATAGCTGGCGATTTTAATATCGATTGGAAAAAAGATTTTTATAAAGAGAAGATTGAATATGTGCAGAATGATAATGGCTTAAAACAAATTGTGACAGAATATACAAGAATTACACAGAATTCAAAAACACTAATCGATTACATTATAACGAACAATGAAAATATACCTGTAAAAAGCGATGTAAATAACAAAATATCGGACCATGAATCAATATACATCACAATAGAATGTCCAAGACACAATGAAGATAAAAATAATGAAATAGAAAGTTTTAACTATAATAAACACCTATTTAACAGAGAATTAAGAAATACATTATTATATAATACAACCTTTAATATGAACAATAAAGCATATTTTCTGAATACTTCCCTTGAAAATACAATAAAAAATTTACGTATACGAAAGTAATAAATAAAAAGCACAAGACAAATAAATGGTTCAATCGTCAATTACATATATTAAAAAAGGAAAAAATTGTTAAATATCAAGCAGCACTAATGAATAATAAAATAGAATCATGGAATGCATACAAAACGTATAGGAATATGTATAAAGTTGAGATTGAAAACAGGGAAAATGAACACACAAGTTACAGGATAAGCAAATCAAAAGACCAAAGAGAAATGTGGAGAGAAATTAAAAACCTAGCAGTGAAGAAACCAAAAGATGTGATAAAAAATGTGATATTTAACAAATTAGAACATACGGATAATTTCGAATTAGCTGATAATTTTAACAAATATTTTGTTAATAGTATAAAGTCAATTCGGGACTCCATAGAATATGTGCAATATGTAAACCAAGTACCTGTGATAAAAAAAAATTTAAATTTCGTGCAATAACAATGATAGATTTAATGATAGAAACATACAATGATAATACCGATTAAAAAAATAGCTAATACGAATAAATGTGAAGAATATCGCCCAATTAATACATTAAAAACGTGTGAAAAGGTTATCGAAAAAGTGGTCAAAGAACAGCTGGAGCATTGTATTGAACAAAACGAAATTCTATCAAAATATCAATCTGGTTTTCGAAAAAAATACTGATGTGAAACAGCAGTAAATTATGTTGTAAATCGGTGGAAATATGTTAAAAACAATAAAAAAAATTCTGGCAATATTTATAGACTTTAAAAGGGCGTTTGAAACAATAGACCGGAAAATACTGCTGGAAAATCTTCATAACTACGGAATCCAAAGGACTGAGTTAAATTGGTTCAAATCATACGTTAAGAATCGGACACTACAGACTAAAGTGAACAATATGATATCGAATACCATAAGCAACGAATTCGGTGTACCTCAAGGATCGATCTTGGGGGCACTACTGTTTATCTTGTATATAAATGATATGCCAAAAGTATTGGAAAGATGTGAAGTAGTATTATATGCGGACGACACTCTGTTTTTTACAGAGGCAGACACAGAACAAAATTGTTACGAAAATTTAAAACATGACATGCGAAATATAAATACATGGCTTAAAATGAATAAACTAAAAAAAATTAAATGAAAGTAAGACAAAATTGATGGAAATTAATATGAACACTTGCACGGATTTCAGAATAAACGACAAGATAATTGAAAAAGTTAAAAATATAAAATACTTGGGTTTTTTAACAGACAAAGACCTGAAATTTAAAGATTATATAGAATACATTTGAAGAAAGATTGGCAAAAAGATAAGTTTTTTCAAACGGATTAGAAATAAAGTTTCAACTATTACTGCAATAAATATTTACAACACAATTAATTATAAAACCACATTTTGAATATGGATCAACTATTTTATACACGTGCTGCACAAAACAACAAATTGAAAGACTGGAAAAACTTCAAAACAAATCCATGAGATCGATTTTAAAATGTAATCGTTATACGTCTACAAGATACATGCTTGATGCGTTAAAATGGTTAAATATAATTCAAAGACTTAAACTTAATACTATCCTCTTTATTCAAAAACTTAAAAATGGAAACGGAGCGGAATACCTAATAAGGCAACTTCAATATGTCGGAGATGTACAACCATATAACCTCAGAAATGCAGAAGATTTCAGAATACAAAGGGTGGCTACAACTGGTATGCAGAAGTCGCTATTTTATAAAGGGCTAGAACTGTATAACAAATTGAATATCGATATAAAAAATGAAAGAAATATTAATAATTTTAAAAGGAAAATTGTATTTTTTATTAGAAATAATGAAAACTGAATTTTTGTGATATGATGATATTTTTTATAAATGGAATATTTTGTAAATGAAAAGTATTTAAAATACTACTAAATAAATAAATAATAATAAATAAACAATAATATTATGTAAGAGTATTACAACGCCGTTGCCTGTTTATCGACAATGTTAATAAAATTCATCACACATATCTAATGTAGAGTCAGCTGATTCATTTTGTTTCTTGTTTTTGATAAAATATAAGTTTCGTGCTATTTTTGTGGAAAAAAAAGAAGTTTAAATAAAAATGTTTTTTCTTGCTGATTCGGACTCGTCGAGTGACGAAGAAACAAAAAAAAAATAATATTGGAAAGAAGACTGCTTTTACAGAAATCTTGCGTTTTTAATTTGCCCGATGAGATAATTTCCTAAGTAACGTTTTTTTTTATCCTTTTTAAGATTTGAAAGTTATTTTCGGCTATATAAACCTTCTTTTAAATGTGTGTTGGAAAAAGTAGAGCCTCATTTAAAAAAGGGACGAGATCAACGCTTGTTCCAAACTCAACGCTACCAGCTGAGCGTTGGAAATGATTTCAACCTGGGACTGTCACAGCCAGTAGTTTTAAACATAGATAAAGTAAACTAATAGATGAAGTACAAGTGTTGGGAAAATTTTAGTGTAATGGGTAATTTTCTAGATGTCGTTGAAAGCAATAAATGGGGTTTTTTGTTCCCAAAAAAAGTCAACAAATATGACATTAAAATTCTAAAAATTCATATCAAAAGAAAAAATAATTTTCAACAAAACTATCATTTCGAAACAAGAATATAACACGTTACTTAAAGTAGAATATCTGATGGCCATCGAATTGCAAACCCATGTCACTACCGACTATGTCATAATAAATTGGTTCTTCCTCCGGTTCAGCTACCTTTCCTTGTTGAGAGTCCTCAGACACTCTAACGTTTTTGGCATCTGCGACCACAGTAGTTGATATAGTTTTTGGGCAAGGAAGTTTTTAGTTTAAAAAGGCATACCGTCATGTTCATCTTTGGGTGATCTTACTGGGTTTCTCTCATTGACATCGCAACACCGGCCTCATGACTTTGAAATAGTTGTTTATATAAGAAGCAAATGTTTTTGTATAAAATCATTTACATTTTCCCTTGTTTAAATTACTTTCACAAACATTTCCCACAATTTTGAATATACGTCAATGAAAATTATGGGACACTTCAATGAAAGTGACAGTAGTACAGGACAGCACCTTGTGCACAAAGTTGAAAATAGGCGCGCTATATCTATTATTTCCTTTATCTATGGTTTTAAATAGTTACTTTTCCTTTGTGCCGCGTTCATTTTGTGCAGAAGACCATATTTGTTTTGTTTTCTCTGCTTTTGACAACCTGTTATTGTGAAGTGAATTATTTGTTACGAGGTGAATTTTTCGTTGTCACCGTGTTGCCAGAATACCAGATACAAACAGTGATGATAACTTTGGTTGCGAGTTTTAATGAAATTTTTCGCCGTGGTAGAGTCCAAACAGAACGGGAAAAATATCTAGCGTCTAAACGAAATGAGAGAGACAGCGTCTTGCGACTTCGGTTGATTTTTATCTCTGCGTCGTATCTTCTGGATTTTTTTTGGAAGTTTGGAAAAATATTGTTATAGATATACAGGAATGAAATTGTTTTTACTGCTTTTAAAAATGTATTCGGTTTTATTGTATTGTGTCTAAAAATAAATCATTTTGAAACCCTTTCTTTTATTTTCCTTTGTATCCACATGTATCAACGTATGTATGTGCTGAGTGCTCTTATGATTTTCATGAAAATGTGGCAACTTCATTCCCTCAATTGAGAGATTTCATGAGAGCGCCGGCGTCAGCCGCAAAGGTTTTTTGTGACGATTTTTCCCTGCCATAGGAAACCTATGTAGAAAAAACGTCGTCGTCTGTACGAGAGATTTTTTCCGTCGTCGCCTGAAGCGTGTCTGGTTCTGTTTGGACTCTAATGAAGAAATATTTGTGCTTAATGCCTTGTTCACGCTGCCGAGAAATTGAAGTCTTTCGCAATTTGGGCCGAAATTGAGTTGAAATTGCTCAATTTCGCATATATTTTGACAACTACGAAATTGAGATATTTACGACAATTTCGCTGAAAATGTCGCATACAACGCTGCTTTTACTCAGCAAAATTAACTCAGTACTCTTTTTGCACATATGCAAGATAACGAAGCCGACAGAAAATTTTCTGGTGTGCTGCCGTCGTAGATGTTTTTTTGAAATTCACGCCGCCGTCTTTAAAGTATGCTTCGACTTAAAATGTTAGCCGATACTATCAATTTAGCTGCATTTAAAGGCCCGAATTACTAAAACTAATATCTTAATTTTTTATACAACCAACGAGATGAACCTAAAAGCAACGTCTGCCGAAAAATTACATTTAATAAAAACTCAGTTGCCGCCGTCGCTTTTTTTGTTGCTCAAAACGCTGACGATAATTATGGTTCGGCTTCGTTCACCGAACACGTGGTTACTAAAATTACAACAAAAAACAAAACAATTGTATGACGCCTCATTCACCAGATTGAAATTTTAAGTTTACATCGAAATAGGGTAGTCAAAATAAACTATAAACCGTGGTGAATCAGTGATGCATGTTAAAGTTCACGTACCATTGATTTATTTTATTGTTTTCATTCATTTCCTAATAGAATTTTGCGTTATTGTGCCCAGGCACTAACATTTTACTAATGGCAATATTTGTAAACAAACAGTTGCCATTTTCAACGAAATTGCTCAAAAGCCAGTGTGAACGATTTAAATTTCGTTCGACAATTTCAATCCGAAATGGTTAATTTCGTGGCGGCGTGAATAAGGCATAACACTGTCTACAACTGAGACTAATAATATGAGAGAGAACGCCGACAGAATAGAGGAACCATTTTGCTTTTGATAATATTAATTTTAACAAGGGGAATACGTATTTATTTCAATCTTATAAGATTTCATCATTGCCTGACTCTCCTACAGTAAACTTGTGTCGTTAGTTCGCAGTGTTTATGGTGTCTGTGTTTTTGTATTTTTCTTGTTTGTGATTTTTTTTGTAAAAAAGTGAATAAAATTAAACGAAATACGAAATTGTTATACTTTTATATACATATGTACATATACATTTGTAAAATTTGTTGCAAAATAAAATTTTTCATATAAAGCGGCATTCAGGTATACCCATTTTTGACAGTTCATCTTATAAGATAGTTGTGATGAGATTTATTATAATATTATATTTACTTATTATAATACTAACATTTAACACTAATTTAGGGTCCACACGTAAGATAATAGTCTCTGCGATTGAATTTGACGTTTGTTGATATAAAAATCTTAAATCTCATATCACGTGTGGGCCCTGTGTAAGCTGTGCCAAATCAAATTTGAAAATGTTGACAATAGAAATTATTAGTAGACAAAATACCGATGAACACACTGAATATCGATGTGCGTGTGTGATTGTTATTTTAGCCATATCCTGAACAATCATTTGATTTTAGGTAGATAAATACAAAATAAAAAATACTCAATATGAGGATAATAACAAAAATATAAATTAAATGGCAAAACCAACAAAAAAACAAATATCAAGGTATCTCGTGTTTTGTCAATTTCACCAACCAAACTTATATTAGGTGCAAAATCTGTATATGTGTGTGTTTAAACAGCAAATACAACACTCCACACGCAGCAGAGAAAAGAGTTCGACTTCACCAAACGGCCTAACAACGGCTAACAGCCAAAAATCACTATAGTCAAAACAATAAGTAGCAAAAGAGCTATTGTTGTGATACACAAAATGCTTTCAACGCTTGTTGGTTATTTTACTTCGTATAAAATTATAACATTACTTAAATATCATTCCAAACTTCAAAGTAAATAAAACTTTGTTTGCATTTGTAATTAACAAAAACATAACACGCCATCTCCTTCTAACGTCATTAGAGAGACAGAAAAAAAGCACTCAAATGTTATTATCCAAAAGCTCATGCTTCAGTTAATAACATTTGCATTAGAAACAAGGCTATTACATACACAGTACAACATTTTTCAGGTCATTCATTCGGGACTCAATTCTGAGAATTGCAAGTGAAAGTAGCCCCAAAAATAAGAAGTTCTGCATCATTCGTTTTGTCCAGTTGGCTGCATTAATAATTTAATGGACATTTTTGCTGTTTCTTTGATGTCCTTTTGCGACAGTGTTAACAAATTTGATTTTTCGTCGTAGTGTATTTCAATACCAAGGATCTGTTCAAAACTGTCAGCCTCTACCATTTCAAACATTTTTGAAAGTTGTCTTTTTACATCATTGTACTGCCCATCATTTTCACAAACAAACAATAAATCATCGACATGCAGAACAAGATACACCACATATCCATCACGTAAGCGAACGTAGACACAGTAGTCATGCTGCTATCTTGTAAAACTCATTCTCATAGCAGAGTCATGGAATTTCCTGTACCAGCACAATGGGAACTAGTCCAGTCCGTACAAGGCTTTTTCCAGCTTGCACATCATTCCATTTTTAGCTTTCAAACCTTCAGGGACCACCATATACACCGTTTCGTTTAACTCGCCATTGAGAAACGCGATTTTAACGTCAATTTTACAAATTGTATAGCCTACTTAAATTGCCACGGACAAAACAGTACGTATTGTTGCTAGTCTTGCAACCGGTGCGTATGTTTGTTCATAATCGATGCCGTATTTTTGTTGACAGCCTCTAGCCACAAGTCTCGCTTTGTACCTGGAGGGGGGTTGTCCATTCTTATCGGTTTTCAATTTAAAAACCCATCGACAAGTGACGACCTTAATATTTGGCTCCCTCTTCTTAACAAGTACAAAGGTATTATTTTTCTGTAAAGAAAGCAGCTCCTGTTCCACCGCATCTTTCTACTGAACACGGTCTGCCCTCAATTCGATTTCACTAAAGCGAACAATTTATTTTGGACAGATTTATCTGATCAAAATGTGTATTGTTTGTTAACTTGCCTGGCATTTTGCGCTCACGGCATGCACAGCACCTCCGCCAAAAACGTCATTGTCTCCACCCAAAACATCACCATAAGAGTGATCACCATCGCCACTTTCTGCTGTCGTATTTTCATCACCGTCATCAAAAACTTCAAAAGGCTAGATTTCTAAAATGGAGTTATTTTCCGCATCATCCCCTTCTGAACTGGCATTTCTCTTTCCACCACACCCAACGTATCATCCTCGCATGCAACTTTCCTGGCTTCCGTTTTTGGATCACACAAACTCTCATTGTCGTTAACGTTTACTTCAGATTCTGCTTTCGCTGGGAAATTTGACTCATCAAATTTTACGTTTCGGGCAACAACAACCTTGCTACTGGTTTCCACAGCAATACCATAGCCAACAAACACCATCTCATCGAATTTGCATCAAATTTTGATCTCTTTCGACAAAAGTTCGAACGCGCGACAACCAAAAATTCGTAATTTACCAACATCAGGCTTCATGTCGTACCACACTTCTGTTGGGGTTTTATTTTGGACGCAACTCTTTGGACTTCTATTCCGTAAGTACGTTGCCGTTTCCACTGCTTCGCCCCACATATTTTTGTTTAGGTAGGATTTGATCAACATTGTCTTCGCTTTTTCAACAACACTCGTGTTGTATCGCTCAGCCACACCATTTCGCTTCGGACAATATTCAACTGTTGTCTCAAGCTCGATACCCTTCACAGCATAGTACTTTTTCTGTGCATTTGATAAGTGCTCTATACCTATACTTCATCCAAACTTGGCTTCTGTGTGATACTGAAAAGCTTTAAAACAGTCAAAAACATCAGACATCATCCGGTTAAATATAACCTGGCAAAATGGCTGAAGTCGTCTATAAAGCTGACACAATACTTGAAGCCATCGTTAGTGATGGATGTAATCGGGCCGCATACATCCGTGTGAATTCTTTCGAGAATTCTTGAAGATGGTTGCATATATCTTTTGTAAGGCAATTCCGATTGTTTGCCTTTCACATAATTATCACATACAACTTTCTCTTGCCCAACTTCAAAACCAGTCACCATTTTGTTAGATTGCAGCTTTTTAAGATACGCATCATTTATATGCCCAAACTGTCTATGCCACAAATCACTTATTCCACAGATGTTTGCTTGCATATTTTCTTGAAACAGCATTACCTTGTACAGTGAATTCACCAAGTTCGCAACAGTCACATTAATACCATTTCGTTTAATAAAAGCTTTCTGATCACGCATGAAAAATACTTAGATATCTTTTTCTTGCAACGTTTTTATGGACAACAAATTTACTCGCAATTCCATGGCATACAGCACTTCGTTTACCTCAATTTTTATTGTTTTACAATCGACTTCCGTAAAACCTTCAAAATAGCCTCTGTGCGCCGACATGATTGCACCGCCTTCCTCTGCCGTGCTAATGGCAAGCGGTTTAGCAAGCGTCTCAACCTTAGTTAATGCTTTCAGATTATTTTTGGCATGCCTCGCGCTGCCTGAACCCAAAAGCCATACTTTGCAGTCGCCATTATGCCCCATCATAAATGCTACCGCCGAGCTTTCGTTTTTTCTGTTCTTGCCGCCATCACGTATCTTAAACTTCTTCTTGTTTAGTGGGAAGTCAACAATTGATTGAAGCCCGTGTAAAAAGCAGCATCATGTCCACTACCACTATCATAAGCTTTCTTTACTCACTTTTTGCCGCATCTCTTCGTTTAGCAGCCTTGACTTCGCGTACTCCAATGTAAGTGTATCGTCTGGCAAATTTTCAAGCGCCGTTATCAGGGGTTGAAAGTCGTCGGGAAATTACTTAAGTAGATACTAAATTATCTCATGGTTGCCCAACTTTCCACCAGCCGCCACTAACTCTCGAACGCATTCATCAAACTTCGTGAAGTGCTTCTTCATGTCACTGCCTAGTACGCAACATATTTTGTTTCGCCATGTTCGTGCCGGAAAAAGTGCTTAGCAGTGCACTCCACATTTGCTTTGCAGTGGTCTTACCTTTTATGTACTCCAAGTGATTATCATCCACCAGGGATATGATAAGATTCTTCGTCTTGGAATTTTTCTCACACCATAACTTGACATGAACTAGGCCCATAACCTGTTGAAACAGCAGATACAACAACTCTACACGCAGCGGCTAAAAACAGTTCGACTTCACCAAACGGCCTAACAACAGCTAACAGCCAAAAATCACTATAGAAAAAACAACAAGTACCAAAACAGCTATTGTTGTGATACACAAAATGCTTTCAACACATGTTAGTTCTTTTACTTAATATAAACTTTATTATGTCAACAAACTCATTAGCATAATGTACAAAATTATAACATTACTTAAAGATCATTCCAAACTTCAAAGTAAATAAAACTTCTGTTTGCATTTGTAATTAACAAAAACGTCATTAGAGAGACCGAAAACAAAGCACTCAAATTTTATTATCTAAAAGCTCATGCTTCAGTTAATAACATTTGCATTAGAAACAAGACTATAACATATGCAATGACTGTAATAGATTCACAGCTGTTATTGGAGTATCGCTGAGATAAACATCTGGGGATATAAGTGTACATGTATAATAGACCGTTTATAGCATATGAGGCAGAAACTGGAAGTTGCTGCGATCCTTGATTTGCGGGCCGAAAAAGTTTCCATTTGGTTTTCAATTTGGCCTCCAATAAAAAAGTTGGTGCCCATCGAATAACGCTAAGGTTTGCTTAAAGTTCATTGAAAAATCAAAACACACTTTATATGGTGAAATATGGGGTTCTTAATCAAAATACTTATGTTTAAACAAGTAAAAATATTTTTTTTGAATAGCTAGACAACATCGATTTTAAATACAGTTTCTATTCTAACAAGCCATAAATGATCAAAATCGTTAGAGAAACAAAAAAGTTACAACAATTTGAAGATTATATTAGATCCGACTTGTGTGAGGGATATTTTCGACGATATGTTTTAATGCACTGTAAGATAAATTGATTCTGTTCTTCGTCTTTCGTAAGGATCCTGTTGTAATCATTTATAAATTGTACACCGCGTTCAGCTGCGTCGTTAACAACAAACAGACCACGACAAACATCGAGAGCATCTTGATAATATTCTTTAGTTTCCCAAATGGATGGGTCATGCTTCAAGAATTCAGTGGTCAATCCGAAGACATCGAAAAAATGACAAGAAATCGCTCAAATTATTGTGCAGCAATAGTTTTGGGTCGGAGAACGTTAGATCATCATCCAATTTTACGATTGGTTCTGTTGATTGCAGGCACCTAACCATGTTTCGTTTCTCTTCGTGTGAAACATCCGAATCGAAAAACGCTGAAGCCATTGTTTCCGGTGCCAAATACCACAAATGACTTTTCCATTTACGTAAAAACGCTTCAGACACATCTGGGTAGTTTTCTGCATATGCGATGGAGTCTTTCAAAAAAGTGTATCTTGATTTGGGGCTCGTATGGCATTTGTGCATGTAAACCAGCGTAGTCCATTCAATTCTCGTTGTGTCAAAGTTAACGGCTCCCGAAAAAGGTGATGACTTGTATACAACCTCGTTTCCCTGTATCATATTTAGATGAGTTTTTATTTAAGATTAGATAAAATCTTACATACATATAAGGTGATTCGATAAAAACACTTCACGCACAAAATGATTTTTATTTATCAGCACTGTAACCAGATATACAATTGAACACAAGCTTTAGAGCCACATATATGTAACAGTACATAGGATCATCAAACACACAAGGAAGTTAAATATTCACGTTGGCATTGGAGAGGATGAATCTCAGTGGGAGGTTGTCCTTGTTGCGGCAGGAGTCGTATAAGTCCTGTATAACTTTGATCGCACGCTCACAGCACTGGTTGCTTCGGGCAATGTTGATTGGAGATTCATATGTTTTCCAGTGGGTCTTCAAAGCATTTGAGAGCTGTTGGGTAGTCATTCAGAGCTACAGAACAATTGACTACTGAACCAATGATCAGCCCATGAGTAAGAAATGAATGAACAGATTTTGCGTAACCTGTTCCGGGTTTCCGGCATCAGAATAAACGCAAGTAGAGCTAGAATGGCACGAGAGCTCCAGCGTGCATTGCAGATTTTTGGGATCTGCTTAAACTTTACAAAAGGGATCTCATTCCTCTCATTGAAGTGACGGAAGACACGAGTGAGGTGGAAGAGAAACTTCATATCGCTCCAGCCGCCTGTTTCCTTAATCTCAGTTTTACATTGCTGAAGGCTGCTTTCAATTGATCATCAAATCCTGCACACTGCACAAAGAAGTACTCGATGTTTGGTGATTTAGTCGACCCATGGAGCTCATCGTGCATGACAACTCGAACAACGCGATCCAGCACATGGTGCTGGTAACTGATGAACTTGGGTTTGGGGTGACCTTTCTCTTCGAACATTTGCAGCAGTCGAACTACAACGCCTGTCTTTTTGCCGGTATTCACGCTTGTTGTATCGGCAACAATCATCACGGTTGATCCCCACATGTTGAACTCATATAACACATTCTGGAGCCTTCTGCGATTGTTTGAGCTTTCCCATCTTCCAATTTGAGCGCAGTCAACTTAATTTCTTTAGATTCATTCTTGAGGACCACGGCCTGATATTCAAAGCTCTCAATGTGTTTGCCGTCAAAGTGCATGCTCCACTTCTCCAGATAAAGCGTGTTTACCAAGTACTTCTTCACCCAAGCAGCTTCCTTGTAGAAAGCCTTGTGGATTCCTGACTGACATGGGGTTGGGATTTCAATGCCCTCAACGTGAAGGTGGTGGCACACCGTTGCTGCTCCGTGGGACGACAGCTTTGAGCTTGTAACAAGGCGTCTTGCAATGTCTGTTGGGTTATGCTTCCTTTTGCTCGCTGATGCTGCATTGTCATCCTCCCAAGGACAATCTTTACTGTTGTCGAATGAGTCCGTGCTACTTTCGGAACAATCCGGTATCGCTGAGCTGGTTAGTGTAGACACAGTCGCTTCCATTGCCCTCTTTCGCTTGGATGGGTGGATGGTATTGGCACCACCAGGGTTGCCGCTGGAATAACCAACGCGGCCGTTGCTCTCAATTTGCAGTTTGTAGAGGTTCTCATCCTCTGCACATCCATTCGCCTTTTACCTTGGTCATGTCAAACAGTTCCTTCAATGATTCAATATTTAGTTTTTTTCTGCAGCGCTCGTAGTCTTCCAGAAGTTTTGTTAGTTTTGCACAAATGGCTTGATCAGATATACGCGGGAAGGGCTTTAAGCTCTATATCAATTAGACCGATCCTCTCTCTCCGTCCTTTGGCAGTGGACTCAAGAAATTTGAAGCGTCCAATGACGTGGTTTTTCAGGGGTATGCGGCTCCGTTCACTCAATGGTGCTTCAACAATTCCCACGTTGCCTCTTCTTGATGGCGCTTGAAACTGGACTAGGTTCTTTGTCCAGGTTTCCTTGTTCTTCTCCGTTTTAGAAGAGCTCTTCTTGAATGACATGTTGTATTCTACTCAACAACTTAAATGGAAAAGGCCTTGCCGCTATTAAAGGCCTTAATTATAATTCACTATTCACTTTTAAAAAACTAAACTACTTGTAACCTTCGTGTTCGTCGCCACTTGGTGAATGACACAAATCGATCAATGCACACCTATTTATACTACGTACTTTTCAATATTATACTGACAGGTACTTATGAACGGGCGCATCTTTTTTTACGGTGGCTATATACCTGATTCAGCACGTGTGCGTTGTAAATTTTTCAAAACTTTCAAAATAATGACATCTCATAAATGTGGTTTCTGTAAAAAAAATCATCCCCAACAGGTAGCAAACGGAAAAACACATCAATAAAACAATTCACTTTCCTTTTTCCCGCTTAAATTGAATGTAAACGAGTAGCTACCATAAAAGGACCCGAAGAGCAATTCAGCATTAATTTATGAGAGTTTATTAGTTTCTTACCACACTCATAAAAATGACATAACCTTTTGTTTCCCACTAATTTTGAGAATCATAAAAATGTCAACGTTTTTTTTATATGACTTAAAAAAAAGAAAAAATTTAAATTTTTTCACAAAAATATCATTTCAAAGTGGTTTGTGCGTGACCTTTTTCAATATTTAAATGTAATAAACTTTATTTTAGTCATTAATAGGCAAAAGTTCATTCATTCGTGCAACAGGAAATAGTTTTTGAGAAAAAAAAACCAAAAAGTCATCATCCTAATGTACATACATGCCTTTTCCCATGCACCTTGCGTGAGATGTTGCACCAGGTGTACGAAAGCTCCCGCCGACTTCATCCAGAAACTTTATTGTTAAATGTAGTAGTTCCTTGTAATCCGCGCGGATTTGTGTTTGATGTAGCTGTTGGTTGCAGAAATTCTTATGGCTTCGCAGTACTAACTTTTGAGTGTACAATTGGGTCTTCGAGTCCGCTTTTTAAACGATTTGTGGTCGAGATTTTCCCAAGTGGCAGCAAAACGATTAAAAATAGACACTTGAGGCCCACTTGTTACGGAATGTTTACTGCAGTATTTTCAATAATCGAAAAATAATCAGCGAAGGTGGGCCTTGCTGTTAATGAGGGCAAGACAAAATTGATGGTGTCAACGACTAGACAAACCTCTCGACTTGGTCCGAACTTGAACGTTGGCAACCGATTTAATTTTGAAGTAGTAGATGAATTTATCTACCTTAGATCCGCCGTTGACAAGGACAACAACGTCAGCCTGGAGATAAATAGGAGAATTATTCTTGCAAATAAATGCTATTTTGGGCTCAGCAAGCAGTTTAAAAACAAAGTCCTCGACGGACAAAAGTCCATCTATACCAGACTCTCATTTTACCAGTTCTGGCATATGGCTCCGAAACTTTGGTCAAATCGCAAGCGGATGAAAAACACCTGGGAGTATTGGAGAGGAAAATTTTCCGTAAAATATATGGCCCTGTTAGAGAAAACGGCAGGTACCGACGTCGCTGGAACCAAGAGCTATATTACTTATATTCTGACGTGGACATCTCTAGGCGAATCAAAATAGGCCAGTTGCGGTGGCTAGGCCATGTTATCAGAATAAACGAATATGAGCCAGCGCGAAAGGTTTTGGAAGCAGTAAGAGAGTACGACCAAGACTCCGATGGAAAGACAAGGCCGAAGAATCCCTCCGTATCCTTGGTGTTACCAACTGGTGTGAAAAGGTGAAGGATAGAACTAGTTGGAGAAATATGTTAAAATTAGTTTAATTTGTTTGTTTAATTGATATGTGTAAGACATCTGACCTCATGAGGTTGTACAATTAGATTTAAAAATAAAATATCGGGTTTTTTTAAATAAAACAAAACCGGTTTTAAACAAAATATTCTTTATATTATATTTATTTTTATTTTTAAAAAGCTAGTCAGCCGTATTACATATGTCGTTGTCGTATTTCGACTACGACAGTTTTGTAAAAGATTAAAGATAACACGCCAACTTTGTCTTTAATCTTTTACAAAACTGTCGTAGTCGAAATACGACAACGACATACGTAATAAGGCTGAATAATAATAAGAAAAGTTTTCCTCTTAACCGGCGTTTGGGACCGGCAACACCAGTGTAATGTTAAATTAGTTTGTTTTGAGATTTGTTTAAATATTCCGCCCATAACCACATTTGTGACCCATGCCACGGTAAAAAAAATACATACAGTGGTGGTCATACAATTAGAAACGCCACTAGAATTTGTATTGTATAACAGAATTACTTCCATAAAACGAAAATTAAAAAATAACAGTATTGTAAGACCCACTTGTTGCTATACTTTCTACAAATATTTAGATATCTAGCTATTTCCCTGAAAAGTGGAAACTACATTTTCTAATAGATTTCTAAAATTCGATAGCCGTGCAATTAGAAACGACGACAAAAACAATATTTTATTCCCAATTTTACAGAAAAATATATTAAAATATTACAAGACGCTTAATATTTGTAGAGTAGCCCTTATTTTTTATGACATCTGCCAATATCCGTGCTAAACTTTCTACCAAAGTCCAGTGTCGCGAGGATGGCATCGATTCCCCATACTGCCTTAATAATATTTCGAAAATGTTCGTCACTATTTCTTGGATTTTTTGTTTTTAATTGTCGTTCGACATCTGCCCATTATGCGAAAACATTGGTATGCGTATCCATAAACCATTCCCAGCACGAAAAAATACTAGTTCAGAACTAGTAATAAACTAGTATTTTTGAACCATAGATCTAGTACTCGCTTATATAAACAACTGTAGAAAATAACATTGCGATTTCCTAGGATTAGGAAAAATTAGTGTCGCTTTTGAACTGGAGGTGCACCAGTTTAACAGTACTAGTTCAGGGTCAATTTGTATGGTTCTAAATGATCAGTTTTGAACTAGTTATGTACCATAGAAAATAAATGTACTTCAGTACTATTCATTAAAAGTTGGACGATATTGGGTATAAAATGGTAATTAATGAAATTTCTTACTTACTTATCCGGTCTCGGACAACCCCGGGGGGTCAGGGACCTTACAAAACGAAGATAACATATTTCGCCAACCAGTTCGATCTTTTGCTTTATTTCTCCAGTTGGCAATACCAAGTGTACGCAGGGATTCGTCAACCTGATCCCTCCAGCGGAGTCTTGGTCTTCCTATTTTTCGTCTTCCTTCGAGTTCGGTTTCGAAACCCCTTCGTGCTGGTTCGTCTTCATCCATTCTACTGACATGGCCTAGCCAGCGCAATCGCGTTATCCTGATCCGCTTAACTATGTCAATGTCAGGATAAAGCTCATACAGCTTATGATTCATGCGTCGCCGATACTCGCCGTTGTGCACTATAGGGCCATAAATTTTTCGGAGTATTTTTCTCTCGAAGACTCCTACAGATGTTTCGTCTGCTTGCGATAGGACCCAGGACTCTGCGCCATAAAGCAAGACAGGTTGGATGAGAGTCTGGTACAGCTGGACTTTTGTTACTCGAGAGAGGGCTTTATCTCTAAAGTGCTTGCTTAGCCCAAAATAACATCTATTCGCAAGCACAATTCTCCGCTTGATTTCAAGGCTGACGTTGTCGTTTTCACCCACGGCAGATCCGAGGTATATAAATTCGTCCACTACCTCGAAGTTATAACGGTTATCAACGTTCACGCTTTGGCCTAACGGCGTGGAGGCCCTGTTCGTTGAAACCATTAATTTTGTCCTGTCCTCATTTACCGTCAGACCCACTTTTGCTGACTCCTTCTCAATTCTTGAAAATACCGCAGTAACTTCTCTAATTGTGCGCCCAATGATATCTATATCATCAGCATACGCGAGCAGCATGTGACTTTTGCTGCTGATGGTTTTATTCATGTTGACTGCAGCTTTTCTCATAATGATCTCCATTAAGATGTTAAAGAGATCGCACGATAGGGTGTCGCCTTGCCTGAGGCCTCGCTTAGTTTCGAAAGGTTCGGTCAACTCGGTAAGATCCAATCGCCGAACATGCATTCATCTAATCAAATTTTGCTAATGAGCTGATGCATGCACCTTATCCGCCGGTAATCCATCGGTTCTTGCGGCTTCGTTGTTCTTAAGCCGGGCAATAGCTGTTCTGACCTCGTCTTGGTTAGGAGGGGGGCAATCGATTGTCCCATCGATTGTCCCATCGTCATTGGATATCTCAGGTACTAGTAGCGCGGAGAAATGCTCTCTCCATATTCCCAACATGCTCTGCACATCTGCGACGAGATTTCCGTCCTTGTCTTTGCAGAAGGGGGGCCCTGAACCATGTCCATTAGTTCCGTTTTCAACTCTTCGGTAGAATGTTTGCGCTTCGTTCTTCCTTCTGTATGTCTCAATTTTCTACATAACGATTTGTACCCACGCTTATCTTTTTCAAAGAAAAGCTAGGAGAAACGGTTTTAAGTTCAAAGGGCCCAAGGACCGTCAGGCAAAAAAAAATTAAATTTTATGTTTTATAACTTTGCCATGATTTTATTTGGTTAGTGGTATACTTTGGTTTAGCCCGACTTTCTGCACTTAAGCCACCATTTTATGTACATTGAAAAATGTACAATATTTTCACATAAAACATAATTAATGTAATTAATAGTTTACAGTGTTAACATAAAAGCAAATAACGGTTATGTAAATACGAAATACTGAGGAGCGAATGAAGAGAAGCTGGGGTCTTTGCCCGAAAATCGTGCATTGGCTTATTTCGTCTATCAGTAGGGTTCAGCGCACTGCAAGGAGAAGGGCAAGGAGAAGCACTCCGCAGGCGGCGCTGGATATAATCATGAATTTGACTACTCTTGATGTCTATGCGAGACAGTGTGCTGTCACAAGCGCCATTCGCATGAGAGAATTGGGTATCTGGAGACATTCCCCTGAGGGACATGTCAACATTCTCCAGGAGTTGATTGAGAATCACCCGGACGAGTCTTGAGTCAGGCTACTGACTACATGTTGCCGACTGTAGACTTTGGGCACTGCCCTGAGATCATGATGAGTGACTGGGTGTGACGTATACCTTCCTCAATCTCTGGTCATCTGCTCTTTACAGATACCTCCAAAATGGGATCGGGCACAGAAGCGGGGATCTTCAATGAGGACTTTCAACTCGGGCTTTCGATGAGCTTGGGTGCAAATTGTTGTATCTTCCAAGCGGAAATCGTGGCGATTATGCGAGCTGCAATTCAGATAATGGACTCATGATTGTACCCATCGGGTGAATTCGTCATCTGCGTTGATAGTAAGCCAGCCCTCAGTGCGATCTTGATTCTGCACTAATGCCCGACAAGCTAAGACTCTGCTGGTTTCCTGGACATAGTGATGTCACAGGGAATGTTGAAGCAGATTGTCTTATTAGAGAATGATGCATTTCTGCTGATTTGAGATTGATTTCCTCTGCAAATCCACCGATCTGTTACTTGTATGGCTTGATCGATGGATAGACTATATTAACGCTACCTGGCGGGCCAGTGTGGATTGCAGGATTTCGAGGGTTATATGGCCGTCAGTGGACTCGGAGCTTCTTCGACGTAACAAGGCTTACTTGCGGCTCCTCACTGGAGGGATCACGGGTCACTGTGATGCTGGAGGCTTCACTCGCAACTGGATTATGAACGGGGTTGATTACTGTCGTGCTTCTGTCAGTGCCCATCCCTACAGCGTAGGCGTCTCCGCTGCTTTGGTAGGTTTCAGGCAGAGGGCCTGGGTTTTTGCGCGATGTGGCCATTGAGGATTTGATGGAATTCTCGCGGGGTCTGCCATGGATGCAGGCAGGCGATACCATCATACGATGATCTGCCTATTGGTTCTTTCTACCCCACTGGGAATCCGGAATGGTAAACCTTGACCTGCACATTAGGGTGTCCCAAAAAATGTTTCTTTTTGATTTTCATAGTTGCTCAGGCTTAATTGGAAAGCTAATAGGGTAAAGTATTTTTGAGATTTTTCGGAAGAGGTTTAGATGGATTTTACTTAAAACTCGGTCAATAACCACGATTTTCTTAGTTTGTGAATCAACATTTTTGTTCAAACTTTTATTGTATGTGCATAAACCACTAGTTTTGTGAATGATTTTGCTCAATAAGGTGCCATGTATTATATTTTTTCGTAAATGTTGGATAAATTTTGTTAATAACGCTTTATAACTTTTAAAACTTAAAAAACTAATGATGTACTTTGAAAGTCGAATAAATTCCAAGCAATTTTGTAAAAAATTCGAATAGCAGTTGCTGTTCCAGATTTATATCATTTTAAAGCTTTTTACCCATAAACTGTTGCAATATTTGCATCGAATTTGCCTTAAAAATTGCATTAATGAAACAATCTTCGTGCGCTAAGTAACGACATAGATTTACATGCAGAAAAAAACGGCCCTAGCAACATATTGCAGGAACCATATATATGTTTGCAAGCATTGTTTTCATGGCATCCAAACAACAAAAAGAGACATATTTTTTAGCGTATAGTAAAATTGTTTTATTGGGGATCTTGCGATGCAGCGCTATGCCCTGCAATAAATTCTGAAAATCTGTTTCAGAAGTTGTGACGTTGATGTAACTGTTAGCCAAAGCCATACCACGTTCTGCGACATCGTTTACCACATGCAATCGTTGAACTTTATGCGTTATTTCGCGAAAGAATTTGTTGGTTTCCCTTTTTTCGGGATCTGTTTGTAAAAAATCAATAAAAATGTTGCTTGCTTCAAAAAAAAGTAAAGTTGGCTTTTGAAACGAAACTTTGGGTTTGTTTATTTTGAAGCATGTATTCTCTTAAACCTGCTTTTACAACACGCTGAAAACTCCGTCTTTTTGTTGTTGTTTGAATTACAATATAACGGGTTTGTAGATTATACTTTAACTCTATACTTTTAAACGCACCAAAATACCAAAATACGTTTAAATTTCACAGTTCTTAACCAAAATCGACATGACAAATTTAAGTCAAAAATTTTTTAATTCCACCTGGTGTAAGTCAGTTTATCTCAAATAACTCTATCGCACCACGGAAATTGTGAAATAAAACGTCGGATGAGAAAGATTGCACCTCTAGGTGGCATTACTCTGAGCTATGAGGTAGGTGTCAACTGGTCTGTGTTGAAGATACTTACTTATCCGGTCTCGAACAACGCCGGGGGGTCAGGGATCTAACACAACGAAGATAATATATTTATTTTACCAACCAGTTCGATATTTTGCCTTATCTCTTCAGTTGGCAATACCAAGTGTACGCAGGGATTCGACAACCTGATCCCTCCTGAAACCCTTCGGGCTGGTTGGTCTTCGTCCATTCTACTGACATGGCCCAGCTTGCGATATTTTGATCCGCTTAACTACGTCAATGTCGGGATATAGCTCATACACTTATGTACTATAGGACCATACATTTTTCGAAGTATTTTTCTGCGCCATAACGCAAGATAGGTTGAATGAGAGTCTGGTATAGTTGGACTTTTGTTACTCGAGAGAGGGCTTTATCTCTAAAGTGCTTGCTTAGCCCAAAATAAAATCTATTCGCAAGCACAATTCTCCGTTTGATCTCAAGGCTGACATTGTTGTTTTTGTTTACGGCAGATCCGAGGTATATAAATTCATCCACCACCTCGAAATTATAACGGTTATCAACGTTCACGATTTGGTCTAATCGCGTGGAGGCCCTTCTGGTTAAAACCATTAATTTTGTCTTGTCCTCATTTACTGTCAGACCTTCTTTTGCTGGCTCCTCAATTCTCGAAAACACCGCACTGCGGATTTAGTGTTCGTCAAGGTCATCCTGCAAAGGCGTATGAGTTTTGCAGGAATACCAAGCTCAGAAATTGATACGTAGAGTTTCTCCCGTATCAGGCTATCGAAGGCCGCCTTATAATCGACAAATATATGATAGGTGTGATTTGTTTTTCGTGGGTCTTCCACACTGGTATGGTCCAATCAGGTCAGCGATAATTGGTTGTAGTCTTTCCCACATTATACTTGATAGAACCTTATATGCTATGGATAAAAGGCTTATTCCACTGTAGTTGGCAAGAGACTCGGGTCACCTTTTTTAAATAACGGACATATTACACTGAGACTCCAACCATCTAACCAAATTTTTGCTAATGAGCTGATGCATGCGCCTTATCAGCTCATCGCCGCCAGCCTTAAACAGCTCCGCCGGTAATCCATCGGCTCCTGCGAATTTGTTGTTCGTAAGCCTGGTATTAGCTGTTCTGACCTCGTCTAGGTTAGAGGGGGACAATCGACGTTGTCGTCCAAATTATGATTGATTGTCTCGTCATTGGATTTCTCAGGTACCAATAGCGCAGAGAAATGATCTCTCCATATTCCCAACATACTCTGCACATCTGCGATGAGATTTCCGTCCATGTCTTTACAGAAGGGGGCACTGAACCATGTCCTTTAGTTACGTTTTTGACTTTTTGGTACAATTTTCGGGCTTCCTTCTTCCTTTTCACTCTCGCGCTTTCTCCACTGCCGTTTCTTACGCCTAAAGAGAAGGTTTACCTCCTTTCTTTTCTCCCTATACCGCTCAGTCGCAGCTCGCTTTGAAATTGACTGAAGCATTGTCATGCGTGCAGCGTTCTTTACATCATTTGCAATGCGACACTCTTCTTCGTACCCTGGTTTATTGCGAAGCGGTTTTTGAAAGGCAAGTACGGTTGCTGCGTTTTTAGAGTCGGAAATGGGTTTCAGGATCGTCATTGGGAGGGTAATTGCAGCTTTCCGATGTCTAGCTTTCTCTGCATCTGGTTTCTTACGTTTTTCGCTCTACTTAATCTTGCGCGAACCTTTGCTGCTACCAGGTAGTGATCAGAATCGATGTTAGCTCCTCTGATCACTCGTACGTCCATTACACTGGATGAGTGCCCTCCATCAATTACCACGTGATCAATTTGGTTCTTCGTCTTTGATCAGGGGATACCCAAGTATCCTTGTGGATGTCTTTGTGCTGGAATCTTATACCACTAATGACAATGTTTTTTGCCGCGCAAAGTCAATCAGTCTCATACCGTTGTTGGAACTATCAGCATGTAGACTGAATTGAAATTGGTTGAAACACATTCTCCCTGCCTACTTAGCATTAAAATCTCCTAGTACAACCTTAATGTCATGGCCAGAGCAGCGGTCATACGTTTCCTCTAGGAGCTCATAGAATATGTCTTTGGTATCATTATCTTTCTCTTTTGGTGGGGGTTTTATGCGGCTTGTAGCTTTTGCCAAATACAAATCCGCAACCAAAATCTCATGGCAACTGTAGTATATGTCGCAGTTTATTTTTCTTGTGCAGTCATGTCCTGCCCATCGCATTTACTGGATATCGGTAATGTCAGCCTTATAACTTTCGAGGACAATTGGCATTGGATACTTGCACCGGATCTACTTATATATAGAGTTTTTACGTTCCAAGTGCATATCCGTAAATCGTGGTCCTTATAACGTTTGCGGGGGTTGTCAACAAATAGGCGACTAATCCTGAGACATATCCATCGCATATCCAATCAGGCTTGTCATTTGTTCCGCCTTCTAACTCTAGCCTAATACTGCGTGGAAGTAGTGAGCTGCTTGAACTGCCCAAATGAAGGAATCATTTCTGGCCCAAATGAATGGCTATCAGAAACTTTCCACGGACAGTCCCATGTCCTCTGTGTTGATGTTGAAGATAGATGTAGTAATATTCTTTCTGTTAAGAATGGAGTTCCTCAAGGTTCGGCCTTAGGACCGGCTTAAGGTTATACAGTTTGTCCACAATTTGAAATGTTTACGAGTTATTTCATATGGTGGGTTGCTTTTCAAACAAGACATAAGTATGGTTTAGGACACGTGACAATAAGGTACAGTTTGCAAATGCCTTATCATCACTACACTTGGAGGTCGTTCGACCCATTATGATTGCCAATGTAATCTGAAGAAAAGAGAAGGGGCCGAGCCCCACTATTAGTGACTACTAAGCCAATACGTTCCCACGACAATCGGATCTATGCTCCAGAACGATCCGAGTTTCACTCGGCCAAGGAATGTCAACTCAGCATCAGCTGTATCACCCACCCGTTTTTTACCCAGGTGAGCAAATCTTGCATAGACCAGAATCCAGGCCTTCCCGAGGTCTCGATCTGTTCTGTGAGTCACACCAGGTTCCATCGGAACCTTACTCAGGTCCAATGCAATAGATGCCAGAACTGGTGTCATCTTAGCAGGTGCTCTGGCCTCGCTAGTCATAGAGACTGGTCGAGAAAATTCGTAGCGAGTTGTTGTGGAAATCTACAGCAATCGGGCAACACTGCTCCTGTCTTAACACCCCCAACCCGTGATCGATTGACACCCTCAGATCACAATGCAGCGATGCCTTCCCAATGGCTTTGCTCAGTTGTTCAATTGTTCTTGAAAGTTTTTAAAATGACTAGCAATGAAGCAGAATCATCATTCCCTTTAATTTTAACACCCACACTAAATGTCAAGACATAATATAATATGGTTGTCTAAACTAAGGTTTAGACTTAACAATTTATTTTTTTTTCTAATATTTTAATGCATATTTAATTTGAATTTACAATTTGCATACCTTGAATTACACTATTGAACAACTATACCTTATAAAATGGATTTATAAATTACAATTATTGTGAATTACCCCAAAAAAAGCTCTTAAACTGTTATACTGAGTTAACATCAGTTGAAGCAAAGCAAAAGGAGTCAGTCGTTCAACTGCACTCATCCGCTTCGGTTTTAAAAAACATTACCCAAAGTTTAAAACCAACACATGTACATATTGAAACCGCTGTGAAATAAACAATATAAGTTTTATAACGTTTTTAGAAACCATCGGTGATTTTTAATTATTTACTCGTAAAGGTGAGAATCAACCCCTATACAACCCGCATTAACCCGCCACAAAAACGCTAATTCTTCTTGTTGGGTGAGATCGCCCTACATCGATCATAAAATTAATTTGTATTTTTTTTGATTTGTTAAATTTGTATAATATTGAAATTGCGGGCCACCCTAATATTGTTTTCTAATAATTTTGTCGCAAACAACATACATACTGGTTTTGGTCATTATGTTTTGTACCGTATGTATGTATGTTGTTGCTTGTTGTTTACATTATCGATGCAAAAGAATATAACAACATCAGCGCTGACGAAGTTGTTTGCTTCAGTTGATCACTCAGCCGTTGTATTGTTGTTGCTATTTCTTTTACATTATCTATTCACATTAACTGTCGCTCTATGTTTATGGATTCGGTGGCCCGCGACAATAAGAAAATATTGTAAAGTCAGTTGTTGAAATGAAGTGAAACACCAAACATGAAATATTAAACATTAAATTGAAAATCAAATTGTTTTTTATTTAAAATTAAAATAAATAGTTTTCTGCGCGAACATTTTGGGAACCGTGACAGGACGGCCAGTAAATTTAGTTGCGTTTTATAAAATAAAAAAAAAAATAATAAAACCATTGTGCGATGAATGTACCAATTTTGAAGCTGCAAATTGTACGGTGATTGGTTTTCGTCGTTGGAGTTACTCATAGATGCACCAATCAATTTGCTGCTGGAACAACATATTTTGATCTTCGTGCATCAACCTAAATTGCTGTGCCTCCGCGAAAAGATTATTTTTGAAAAGAATCATTTTTTTGTATGATTTATTTAGCAGAAACACATCGAATTTCGTAGTTTAGTGGCTCTTTGTGATTTATTTGTAGTTGATTTGAAGCCGTTAATTGATAGCCAGGAATTGTGTCACACAAACATAAATGGATATATTTTTGTAAAGTACCGCTACGGGAAACAAAATTTTGTCGCCCATAGATATTGGAAAGTATACATAACACAGTATTTTGGCGCTTAACATAGCAAGGTACGCTACTTGCACTCTGTGGTTTTGTGGAAGTGTCTTCCTTATATTGTTGTCAATATGAGCAAAGCCGGTACAGATGAAGTCAAAGGGGAAGTAAACGCAAGATGCTCAGAATTGTTTCGGCTCAAGCAACAGCGTACTTCCATGAAGAGAAACATCTCTAATATTCAAAAGAAAGTGGAAAAAGATGGCGATAATTTCGATCCCATTATTTTGGAATGCCGTTTACAAATCCTGGAAGCATATTTCGAGGAATTGTCTCACATCCAAGGACAAATTGAAAAACTTTGCCCCACAGACAATGCCAGATGCGATTTGGAGGAAATTTTTATTGCCGCAAGGGCAAAAATAATGGTTTTGGTGAAGAAAAATCGTGGCCCTTTTTCGATGGACCACAGTTTTCTCAACGCTTCGATAGTTGGTGATTCAAATTCAAATGTTAGTTGCAGTTTTGATACATTTGCAATCTCAAACTCAATTTGTTCGTATTATTGCTCATCGGAGCACAATATATCAGCTTGTTCTTCGTTTTCATCGCTTGTTGTTGTTGAACGCTTTAATTTCGTAAAGCGTAACGGAGTGTGCATAAACTGCTTTTGCAATGGTCATCAATTTTCAAAATGCACATCGCAATCGAACTGTAAAGTTTGCCAGTCTTCGCACCATACATTGCTGCATAGTTTTTGTGGCCCTGAACAACTTGGGCCTCCCAAATCACATCACTCTCAATCAACATCGGAGAATCACAGCAATCCTCTTTTGTTAGTTGCTCGCTCGGCCAATAGAGCGATAATTTCAACAGCCGTGGTTCTCAGCAACGATTATTGTGATGCTTATCAGCCAGAAGTTTTTGGCATCGGTGAAACTAGAAACAACATCAAGTTTTCTGTCGACGCCACAATCAAATCTCGAATTAGTCCCTTCCAGTGGTCTTCTTTTGCTATGACTAAGACAATTTCGGCTCAACAACCTGTTGAGTACATCAAAATTACATACTGGAGAATACCTCAAACTATAAAATTAGCTGATTCGTGGTATAGCAAACCACAACATGTTGGCATACTTCAAAGTACTGAAGTATTTTTCGGTTTGTTGTTCGATGGTCGCATCTCACTGGGAGATGGCACGCCTTGCCTGACCAATACAATATTCGATTGGATTGTCAGTGGGATATCCAAATTAACACACAACTCAATTGATTCAACTTTGAACAATTCCCTCAAAATAGAAGAAACCTCTAACGCCCTCGAAACGTCGCACAATGGTCAAAAATTCGAATCAGACTTCGTCAGAAATGGTTGTTTCGATATTGGCAATATAATCCCATTCAAATTGCCATTAGAAACGTTGTATGCAATGAGGCAACGAGAATGGAACACTTCACTACAATTTCATTTACATTCCAAGCAGTCTCTTCGTAGTTCGAACTACATCACACATCATCGCTATCTCAAATCCACATCTGAAGATTCAAAAATGTATCGACAATTTTGTGTCGATGAACGTATTAGAAAATATCAACTCGTTTGGTGGAGGACCAGGAAAAAAGAATTTGAGGTACAGTACTTGAATATGAGAACATATGATTGGGTACCGCTTGTCTTTTGTCGTTTCGTATTTTGTGTCTCATTGCAGAAAAGCGTTGCTCGATTTTTGCCCGTGGTTCTGACCTACTGCGAAAGGACTATCGCTTTATTGAGTTTTCCACACGAATCCTCAAAATCAAAATTGTTTGGATGAACATCAATGAAGTTTTGTCACATACAAAACTTTTCATCACTTTTCCTGTAATTCTTGGTCAAATTCGTCACATCGGTTACACCGTGCAAATAGTACACTGCGTAAAATGTACCTACAAACCAACATTACTTTTCGCCAGTTCAACAATACACCAACAATCAATAACTCGCCGTGAAATCTACGCCACCATTTTGCTCTGGAGAAGGTGGCTCAATTTGAAATTCATCTCATCGCTCTATTTTTGGAACTCAAGAATTCTTCCGCAATGGCCAAAACTACATTCTTCAGCCTTGAATTTACTCATCGAAAATCGTATCTCACGTCCTGTAGAAGACTACAGAAGTGTCTGGTGGAGACACAGCCTCCCAAAAATTAATCCTGCCGATATGTGGTTTCACGTTTGCAGTACCAATGAATTGCCGTACACCTTCACAACACTCGTTCGTAGAAATCCAGCAATCAGTAAATATGCTGCATTCACCCTCAAGTCGTTGGACATGATGACGGTACCCCACCGTAACTATCGCTTTTCGCTCGAACTTTAAATATATTGTCAACTCTGGACGAGTTCGCTTTACATTGCTGAAATTACAATGTGGCTCTTCCTTGTCCAACACCAATACCAGCTCTCTCACCATCCTAAATGATCCCTTGAAAGAGAGGCCTTTCAACGGGGGGAGCATGTTGGGTGAGATCGCCCTACATCGATCATAAAATTAATTTGTATTTTTTTGATTTGTTAAATTTGTATAATATTGAAATTGCGGGCCACCCTAATATTGTTTTCTAATAATTTTGTCGCAACAACAACATACATACTGGTTTTGGTCATTATGTTTTGTACCGTATGTATGTATGTTGTTGCTTGTTGTTTACATTATCGATGCAAAAGAATATAACAACATCAGCGCTGACGAAGTTGTTTGCTTCAGTTGATCACTCAGCCGTTGTATTGTTGTTGCTATTTCTTTTACATTCAGCCCAATTCTAAATACTCCCAAGGAAAAAATTCCCAAGGAATTTATTTTTCCCAAGAACAAAATCCTCCAATTCTAAACAGATGGGGAAGGGAATAACTAGGGAGAAAATTTCGAGTTTTCGAAGTAAGTTTTTTTTCTTTGCAGGCATGTGCTACTTGCATTTAAAGTCAGCTGTTTTTGTTTAGGTGTGTTTTATTTGCATTAAAAGTCAGCTGTTTTGTTTTGAATGCAAATTCTGAAATAAATTTTGTAAAGTAATAAGTGAAAAAAGTTTAAAGATATAATATAAAAGTTAAAACAAAATGTTTAGTGTAGCCGTTTTGTTGTTAGCTGAAGCAGAAGAGCAGCAGCAGGACAAGTCGGATCAAAGGGTGGAAAGAAGAAAGTTGCGTGATGCCAGCAACCCACTTGAATTACCACAATCTTTGTAAGTGCAATGAAACTATTATACTTAATATATGTATATTTGTTAATTTGTTTTGCTTTTTAACTTTTCAAAGATTTGAAAAGTATTATAGAGTTAACAAACCGGCGTTTAAATATTTATTAATGTGTTAACGTCGCACATTGAGCCAAAGCAAAAGTCTTTCGGTATATCCCCTATAGTGAAGCTAAGTGGATCACTACGTTTCTTTGCCGAAGGTGGGTACCAAACGGGTATAGGGAAAGACTGCGACGTGTCTCTGGCCCAGTGTAGCATGAGCAAAGTTCTGACAGAAGTCGTCAAGATATTCGAGGAATATCTATGTCCAAGTTGGATAACTTTCTGCAGGACCGAAGAGAAACGGAAGATTGCGTTGGCTTTTTATGTGAAGCATGGCATTCCTAGCGTTATGGGGTGCGTTGACGGAACGCATGTCCGCATAATTGCTCCCTCTACCAATAAGCACCTGTACTACAACAGAAAGGGGTACTATAGTTTAAATGTAATGCTGGTAAGTTCTTTCGCAAATATTCTATTTTGATCATATAAATATATCTATTTTGAAAACATTTACAGGTGTGCGACCATGAATTGCGGATTCAGTACGTTGACGCCTCCCATCCCGGTGCGTGCCACGACTTGCGCCACACGCGGTTGACATCTTCCCTGTTTCCCTTAAGCCAACCGCACGCAATTTCTGGGTGCAGTTGAATGGCACTTAACAGAATGTCCAATTGCCTTTTGTTACTTGTTTTAGACCTGAAAGTAAAATTAAATGATAAAGTGAACAAAAATAATTGATATTTATTAAATTTTTCTTAAATAATATTATATACTTACATTTTTCAACACAACTCCCTTGCAATGTTTTGGCGAAATTATTCCCAAAGTTTGTGATCACATTCTCCCTTCTTTTGACATTCGTAATACCTACTTTTTTCCCAGGGATGCATTTTCCTTTTTCGAAGATCGTTTAGAATAAGGGAAAAGGGAAAAGGAAAAAAATTCCCTGGGAGATTCTATTTAGAATAGGGGAACAGGGAATAGGGAAAAAATTCCCAAGGAATTGTTATTTAGAATTGGGCTGATTATCTATTCACATTAACTGTCGCTCTATGTTTATGGATTCGGTGGCCCGCGACAATAAGAAAATATTGTAAAGTCAGTTGTTGAAATGAAGTGAAACACCAAACATGAAATATTAAACATTAAATTGAAAATCAAATTGTTTTTTATTTAAAATTAAAATAAATAGTTTTCTGCGCGAACACTTCTCTTATTGTCTCTTCCCATTTGTGGCTTATACAATTTCTCCTCCGAGAAAGACTATTCACATTTTTAACTGTCCTGATAGGCCTACTGACTTGCGCCCAGTGGACCTATGGGACAGACCTTGGAGGTGGCACATAGGGGAATTACACATAATTTTGGGCCACTCAATTATATCCCCAGTCTATATACACATATCTCAGCTTATACGCCGTGATCAATACATACAATATCTTCCCAAGATGAAGATCCACATGTGCAGGTCTTTACCATTCGAGATTACTAGTGAGGTACAAAGAACCAATAGACAGTTCATCATATGACGGTTTCGCCTGCTCGGATCCATAGCAGACGCCTTGAAAATTCCATCAAATCCCCTATATTGCGACATCGCTCAAAGAGGCCGGCCTGGCCTCTCTGCCTGAAACCATCCAAAGCAACGGCGACGCCTTCGCTGTATGGCTGGGCATTTACAAAGAAGGTGCTCAATGCTCTCCACCTGTTCTGCATCACCAAAAGTACGGCAATAATCAACCTCGTTCACAATCCAGTTGCGAGTGAAGCCTCCAGCATCACAGTGACCCATGATAACCCCAATGAGAAGCTGCAAGTCAGCCTTGCCCATTCGTAGAAGCGACTTATTCCTCTCTAAGTCCAATGCCGGCCACGTGCCCCTTGTAATCCTGCAATTCACTCTGGCCAGCCAGGCAGCGTTGATCTCGTCCAACGACCAGAGATCGATCAAGCTATACAAGTAACAGATATGTATGTAGGTGTTTTTGCAGAGGCAGTCAATCTCAAATCAGCAGAAGTGTATCCTACTCTAGCAAGACAGTCTGGTTCAACATTCCCTGTGAAATCACTGAGTCCCGGAACTCAGCATAGTCTTATGGGTCGATTATCGATAGCAACCGAACCTCAGTTGCGTTGTCAACTGACAACACCACTGAAATAAAAATTAGTATTATGTATGGCAACTTTAGCCAGTTGCCGTAGGTAACAGTGTTTCCCGTCGATAACAGAGTTTTGACACTTCGCCAACTGTAATTAATGTAAACAAACAATAAATCCGAAGTGTGTGAGAAATAATAGTGTCTTGAGGAAGAAAAGAAAAAAAAACTTTTTAATAATAATGATAAGTTCAGTGGAATTATTTTTTGACGAGGAAACAAGGTACAAACCGTGGCCTCTATTAGAAGACACTTAAAGAGACAACTCTAATCTTGTAGAATTGCAGTTTACACTACGAAATGCTATTGCTCACAATATTTGTTAACAAACAAATCCCTGTTTTAGGATTGCAGCAGCAGAAGGCTGCTTTGAGGTTGCTGATTTTAGGGCAAACACATGGATACTAGGGCTAAATTGCCGGAATTCGGGCGCAGCTCAAAACTTGAAAAAAGTTCGAAATTGGAGGAAAATATACTTATCCGGTCTCGGACAACCCCGGGGGTCAGGGACCTTACAAAACGAAGATAACATATTTCGCCAACCAGTTCGATCTTTTGCTTTACTTCTCCAGTTGGCAATACCAAGTGTACGAAGGGATTCGTCAACCTGATCCCTCCAGCGGAGTCTTGGTCTTCCTATTTTTCGTCTTCCTTCGAGTTCGGTTTCGAAAACCCGTCGTGCTGGTTCGTCTTCATCCATTCTACTGACATGGCCTAGCCAGCGCAATCGCGTATCTTGATCCGCTTAACTATGTCAATGTCAGGATAAAGCTCATACAGCTCATGATTCATGCGTCGCCGATACTAGCCGTTGTGCACTAAAGGGCCATAAATTTTTCGGAGTATTTTTCTCTCAAAGACTCCTACAGATGTTTCGTCTGCTTGCGATAGGACCCAGGATTCTGCGCCATAAAGCAAGACAGGTTGAATGAGAGTCTGGTACAGCTGGACTTTTGTTACTCGAGAGAGGGCTTTGTCTCTAAAGTGCTTGCTTAGCCCAAAATAACATCTATTCGCAAGCACAATTCTCCGCTTGATCTCAAGGCTGACGTTGTTGTTTTTGTTCACAGCAGATCCGATTTATATAAATTCGTCCACTACCTCGAAGTTATAACGGTTATCAACGTTCACGCTTTGGTCTAATTGCGTGGAGGCCCTGTTCGTTGAAACCATTAATTTTTCTTGTCCTCATTTACCGTCAGACCCACTTTTGCTGACTCCTTCTCAATTCTCGAAAAAACCGCAGTAACTTCTCTAATTGTGCGCCCAATGATATCTATGTCATCAGCATACGCGAGCAGCATGTGACTTTTGCTGCTGATGGTTTTATTCATGTTGACTGCAGCTTTTTTCATAATGATCTCCATTAAGATGTTAAAGAGATCGCACGATAGGGTGTCGCCTTGCCTGAGGCCTCGCTTAGTTTCGAAAGGTTCGGTAAGATCCTTACCAACTTTCACTGCGGATTTGGTGTTCGTCAAGGTCATCCTGCAAAGGCGTATGAGTTTTGCAGGAATACCAAGCTCAGACATTGCTTCTTAGAGTTTCTAGCGTATCGGACTATCGAAGGCCGCTTTATAATCGATAAATAGATGATAGGTGTCGATTTGTTTTTCGAGTGTCTTCTCCAGGATTTGGCGTAGCGTGAAAATCTGGTCAGTTGTCGATTTTCGAGGCCTAAAGCCACACTCGTATGGTCCAATCAGATCAGCGATAATTGGTTTTAGTCTTTCGCACATTATACTTGATAGAACCTTATATGCTATGGATAAAAGGCTTATTCCACGGTAGTTGGCACAGATACTCGGGTCACCTTTTTTTAAATATGGGACATAGTACACTGAGACTCCAATCGCCGGGCATGCATTCATCTAACCAAATTTTGCTAATGAGCTGATGCTCATTGGATATCTCAGGTACTAGTACCGCGGAGAAATGCTCTCTCCATATTCCCAACATGCTCTGCACATCCGCGATGAGATTTCCGTCCTTGTCTTTACAGAAGGGGGCCCTGAACCATGTCCATTAGCTCCGTTTTTAACTTTTTGGTAGAATGTTAGGGCTTCGTTCTTCCTTCTGTACGTCTCAATTTTCTCACTCTCGCGCTTTCTCCACTGCCGTTTCTTACGCCAAAAGAGACGGTTTACCTCCTTTCTTTTCTCCCTATACCGCTGAGTTGCAGCTCGCGTTGCAATTGACTGAAGCATTACCATACGTGCAGCGTTCTTTTCGTCATTTGCAATGCGACACTTCATCGTACCATGGTTTATTGCGAAGCGGTTTTTCGAAATCAAGTACGGTTGTTACGGCAGTTTTTATAGAGTCGGAAATGGGTTTCCACTGCGCATCAGGATCGTCATTGGGAGGGGGTGGGTTCTGTGCCAAATGTTGCGACAGCAACCTCTGGTAATTGCAGCTTTCCGATGTCCAGCTTCCTCTGCGTCTGGCTTCGTACGATTTTCGCTCTACTTAATCTTGTGCGAACCTTTGCTGCTACCAGGTAGTGATCAGAATCGATGTTAGCTCCTCTGATCACTCGTACGTCCATTACACTGGATGAGTGCCTTCCATCAATTACCACGTGAGCAATTTGGTTCTTAGTTCTTTGATCAGGGGATACCCAAGTAGCCTTGTGGATGTCTTTATGCTGGAATCTTGTACCACTAATGACCATGTTTTTTGCCGCGGCAAAGTGAATCAGTCTCATACCGTTGTCGGAACTGTCAGCATGTAGACTGAAATTGCCAATAGTTGGATTAAACATATTCACCCTTCCTACTTTGACATTAAAATCTCCTAGTACAATCTTAATGTCATGGCCAGGGCAGCGGTCATACGTTTCCTCTAGGAGCTCATAGAATATGTCTTTGGCATCATCATCATCTGTCGGGCCATGCACACAAATTAGGGAAATATAAAAATATTTCGCTTTTATGCGGATTGTGGCTATACGTTCACTCACAGGGTTGAACCTAGAGACTAGATGTCGCAGTCTTTTGCCAACTACAAATCCGCAACCAAATTCATGTTTTTTTTTTCATTTTCTTGTGCAGGCATGTCCTGTCCATCGCATTTCCTGGATAGTGGTAATGTCAGCCTTATAACTTTCGAGGACATCTTCCAGTTGGATACTTGCACCGGATCTATATAGAATTCTTACATTCCAAGTGCATATCCGTAAATCGTGGTCCTTATAACGTTTGCGGGGGTCGTCAACAAATAGGGGTTGTTTATGGTTTCTTGTTCGTTTACGTATTTTCACTGCCATTATGAACGGTGTGTTTTTGCATTTTACCTACTGCCAGGATATTTGATTGCAGCCGCCCATTATGAATCAGACGCTGACCAGGATGTGATATGTTGAACCTGGATTTTCTTCTTTTAGTTTCTATCCGCCGTTGGCCCGTATGTTTGGCTCATCCGCCTTCTAAGGACAAAAGAATATGACCGATTGTTTGATGAGCTTCAGTGACATCAGTCACCTACTAAACCTGATTTGATGCTCATTTGTTTGGCCTTCTCACTCTAGCTAGCTAACGGAGGTTTCCGAAAAGCCATTTCTCCTCCGAGAAAATGTATAAATCAAACTAAATAGCTTAACTCAACCCTCATACAGTCCACTCTACTACCACATACGAGCTCATTAACATAAGCTAAGGCGAGCTTATTCAATGGTAAATTGGGGTTATCTGGGTGCACAGATGCCGTTCCAAAAAAATAAAGACACCATTAAATATGGGATAAAACTATCTTTCATTTGAGTACCCACTGTTGTCTGTTTCTAGCAGTCTCTAACTGGACTCGTTTTTTCTATCAGGTGGGCCCCGTAGGTCTGTCCGACAACAAAAATGTATTTTTCGTGTTCTTATATTTTTCTTTAATTTTGTTTTGCATCAGTTTTGAGCTGCCTGAGCTCCGACAATTTTGCCGCTACTAGGTTCTATTTTATATATGTAAAAAATATTGTATTTGTTAGCACAAATATTTATAAACATTACAATTTAGCAACACAAAATTAGGATTTGGTTTAGAACAACAGCTTTTGACTTTTTATCGTTCTCCTGAACGTTTTGTTTTGTTTTAAAAACTATACAGCAACCAAATATTCCTGGTTGCCCATATAACCTCTATCAAGCAACTGAAGTTGCTAGCAGTCATTGCCAGTTGCCATATGTAATAACTTTTCGGCAACTGGCAACGCAACTGAGATTCGGTTGCTATCGATAATCGACCCATTAGTTTGCCGAGCACTACACTGTTCAAAATCCGCTTGCAATCCCTAACCAATTTGAATTTACATGTGTGTGATTAGATCGCGCTGAGGACTGGCTTACTGTCAACGCAGATGACGAATTCGCCCGATGGATACAATCAGGAGTCCATTATCTCAGTCGCAGCTCTCATAATCGCCACGATTTCCGTTTGGAAGACACTACAGTTTGCAAGCAATTTCATCGAAAGCCCAGTTGAAGGTCCTTACTAAAGATCCCCGATCCTGTTCCCGGTTCCGTTTTGGATCCATCTGTATAGATCAGATGACCAGAGAGTAAGGAAGGTTACCTTCCTGTAATGGTGGATTTTACGTGATGTATGCACATATCCCACACATCTATAGGAACATTAATTTTTACTTTGTTGTACTTCAACCTTCCATTTTGGTACTACAGCTGACAAATTCCTTCACTGTAATTTTTTTTGAATTTGCTTCTCACTATGGTATATGGTATTACTCACAAAAGCTGGAGAACTGCGAGATACCAAGTATCCCGCGCATATTACTTCGTAAGGTACTGGTATGGAGATTACAAGCATGTGCTTGAACGCAGACCTCTTTTATACATACCAAATTTCGAAACCATAGTCTGTAAGTTTTTTTTTGTCCATAGACTATAATAAATGAAAATGAACAGGAGAGGAGTTTTCATCGAGGTTTGGTAATTCTTGATCACCCAACAAATGTCTTTGCATCAGCAAACGAAATTAAAAGTTTTAAGTGCTAAAAGTAAAGGTTAATAGTACAGTGGTTAGAATTGTGTATAGGTATAATTGAAGAGTGATCGAGCAATTGGCGACTACGGTTAAATTATTCTGTTATGCTACAGGATTTAGAGGAAAAATTAAGGATAATATAATAACCAGGAACTAACCGACGGTGATAATTACTAATTTGACGTCTATCGGGAATTACCACTAGTTTTATTGCACTTGACCGAGAGGCGTAACCTTTGTGGAAGCAGTCCGTCGGTTGGGACAAATAGTTTATTGAAACCTATTGAGGTTATGATGGCAAGTAGGTAAACGTATCCGCATCACATTAACCGTATCTAGGGTCTTGTCCCAATTGGCTGGAGACGTACCGATGATATATTAACACCCAAATATGTATTCTGTTTTTTTTTTTGTATCAAAAATGGAGTCAATACGCTAGAATTGACCATTTCTAGAATTACTTAGGCCTCTAATGTTGGATTTTAAAATAATGTGTAAAAATTATGAGAATATTTTTTTTTTGGGTAAATTTGTGCCTCTGATTTCAAAAAAATTATTTACAAGTCAGTACGAACAACCGTTTACCTTCCATGCGACAAAATATAAATAAGTACCTTAAGCAGTCTTGTGACTTTAGTGGCAAAAAAAAACAGTAAATTTTTAATGAATTCCGTATGTTGGGTTTCGTTGAGAACATTTGAAATTAACTACAAGATCATATGAGAATTGAGAAACACATTGTTTATTTTCGGTTATGATAATCACACTAATACTTTTTATGATTCGAACAGTATTATCGCAAATCCACATGCCTAGCACAAAGCGGGAAAAATCAGATAAAAGGGAGCGTTTAAGAGCTTGAAAAGCTCTTACAAATATATTGCTACATCTGTTAGCAACTGTAAAAAAAAGCTTCCTTACTAAAAAAAAGTCGTTCCATTTGCCATCAGTATGTCTTTTGTGAAGAGTGCGTTAAATCGGTTACGGATATCCTTCCTAACCTAAATTGGTAAAAGAAATAAGCATTTTTTTTATTTAGCTAATACATTATAAAGCTAGTCGAATTGAATTCACATACCTAGCACAAAGCGGGAAAAATCAGATAAAAGGGACCGTTTAAGAGCTTGAAAAGCTTTTTCAAAAATGTTGCTACATCTGTTAGCAACTGTAAAAAAAAGCTTCCTTACTAAAAAAATCAGTATGTCTTTTGTGAAGAGTGCGTTAAATCGGTTACGGTTATCCTTCCCAACCTAAATTGGTAAAAGAAATAAGCGTTTTTTTATTTAGCTAATACATTATAAAGCTAGTCGAATTGAATTCACATGCCTAGCACAAAGCGGGAAAAATCAGATAAAAGGGACCGTTTAAGAGCTTGAAAAGCTTTTACAAATATATTGCTACATCTGTTAGCAACTGTAAAAAAAGCTTCCTTACTAAAAAAAAGTCATTCCATTTGCCATCGGTTTGTCTTTTGTGAAGAGTGCGTTAAATCGGTTACGGTTATCCTTCCTAACCTAAACTGGTAAAAGAAATAAGGTTTTTTTTATTTAGCTAATACATTATAAAGCTAGTCGAATTGAATTTAAATTTCCGAAAATGGTTGTTGTAATTTAATAAAAAAGAGAACAAAATATTGAAACTAAAATTCTAGAATTAAGCTGATTTATTCAATAAACTTATCTAGCAACATTAACCACAACATTTAAGAAGTATCTCACGATTTTGTTCTTAAAAAGAATCTTCAAACTACGAAAAAAATTAAAGTGTAAAACAAAAGAAAGAACAAGAAAAAATTACTCTCTAATTGCCTCAGAGTTTACTCAGAAGAAAGTTTATTGCACGCTATTTTTATGTGATTGTTACAGGAAGTGAATTCTGCAAAAAGCAAATGTAATTAGATTTCTTCTGTTTTAGTGTCGTGATCTGGTTGTTTTTGGAACGAAATTCCTTATCACACGTTGCGGGATGGGGGCTAAATGAAAAAAAATTAAACAACTTTTGTTTTAACACTTATGCTACAACCCATTATTATCAACTATATTGTTTACTTTTGCTTTGGTTTGTGTCTAGACTAACGGCTTGGATCATAGAGAAAGAAATTAACTAGATGTCTCACATATGTTGGGAAATTTCTTGTTTAATGGGAAGTTTTCTAGGTGGAGCCTGTAACCAATATTAGTATATACATACTATTGTAGTGTTGAACTCAAACAAATAGTTTATGCCTTTCATACGTAACAAGCAAAACGATTAAACATGCTAGATCGTGGAAGCATTGTACACAATATGAAAACATAACACAATTGATCTTGACAATACATATTCGCTCCCAATCTCCACACATGTTCTTATATTTCAATCTTAATAAGCTTTCCTCTGTTTTTAATTACTATTTTCATAAAAAATTTCGTTTAGTTTCTTATCAAGGTTAGAAAAACCTCAAGTGTTTAAACAATAGAATAAGAAGATACACTTCGGGTTTTCCAAAGATGGGATATGGTAAACCCGAAGATGTGATTCAGTAAGCCCTGGTGATTAGCTATTATAAAAATAGATGCTTCAGGCTTATACGTTAGTTGAATGATAACCTTCTTACAATCAACATTTATGAAAGAGTGCTTCTAAAAAATAAAATATTAAATTTCAGGATAATATGGCGCATATTACACAAAAAGTAAAATTAGCATTTGAAAAAATCATAAGTTAGCTGAAGAAGCTCCCGTTGCGTGTTCTAAAGCGTCAAGTTAAGACTAGTAGCGCTAAGCAAGGCTCCCTGAAACAAATATCCCTTGTCAATGGCTATAGAGAGCAGTTGATGGACCTCCGTAGGTCTGCTGTACAAGGGGTTTCCCAAACTAGGGGTAGGGAAAGTTGGCTATCAACTCGAATTAAATGGGTTGATGCTGAATCGGCCTTTGGTTGGCGGTAAGTTTTTAATTTTAAACATTTATTAGTATTATGATTATGATTACTATAATGAAATATTTACTGCTTAAGAACGCGACTCATCTTGAACTTGAACCACAAAGACTCGAAGAATTTCCTGGAAGACTGCAGAGAAGTATTCCAGAGAAAAATAAAAAATCTTTGACTGATAATCTAGCTCCCAAAGTGAATGCAGTGTTTTGCGGGGAGTTCTACATAATCAGGGGGGGAGATGAGCTTCATGAACAGAAGTCCATGGACACAAAAAACGGGACAATTTAGCGCGAAACGGACCTCGGTACTTGGTTCAAAGACCATGTTCAAGAATCTTCCAAGAGCGTGGCAGCGGTTGAGTGTTGGCAGCCATTAAAAACTTCGCTGTTAACACCAATTAATTTACCCCACAGCTGGGCGCGTTATACGTGCCGCTGCCCATGCGGGCTGAAACAAAAAGGCTTGTGTTAATGTTAAGAACAATGACAATGCCTTCTTCGCTTGGGCAATCATTTCCGCCCTCCACCCAGCCGAAGCCCACTCGTACCGCACATCGTCGTATCCAGACTACAGCGGAACATTTAACTTCAGAAATGTTCAATTTCCAATGATGAAACGCCAGATCTCCCGCTTTGAGAAGCAGAACGACACGTCCGTAAACGCGTAAACTTATCTGACAAAATATAAGAAGGAGCAGCATGCAAACCTCATGGTACAGGATGTATACCCTGAGGTGGGTAAAGAAGAAGGCGACGATGTAGATGAAGATAATGCCAGGCCTATCAACTACCACTACATATGGATCAAAAAGCTGTCCAGGTTGCTCTCATCACAAGTTTCACACCATAAACCTCCCAAATATTTCTGCGACCGCTGCCTGCACTACTTCCATTCAGCAGCAAAGTTGGAGATGCATGCAGAAGATTGCGGCAAGATGAACAACTGCAAGATCCACATGCCCACGGAAGCAGAAAAGATGCTTAGTTTTAAAAATTTTAAAAATAAGGTATCGGCTCCATTTGTGATACATACTGATTTGGAGTGCCTTTAGGATGAGTCAACTTCTGAAAAGAAAAAATTAAGCCTACCCAAATTACATATCAAAAGCATATATAGTGCGGGCTAATATGTTAAGTGTGCGTATGACCCCACGTTATCGTTCTATAAAAGCTATCGCGGTGCGGATTGCATTGAATGGTTCGTTTGCAAATTAGAACAATTTGCTGAAGATGTTGAAATGGTATTTCTTTTTCCTCTACCTGTGCATCAATTAACAACTGATCAGAATCACGATTTTGATTTAGCTTCTACATGCCAAATATCCGGAAAGTCATTAGTGATAATGTTGTCAAAGTCCGCGATCATTGGCATTTAACTGGTAAATATCGTTGACCTGTACATGGGGGGTGCAATATTAATTTTAAAGACACCCACACAGTACCCATTATTTTTCATAACCTTATGGTGTTCATAGACGATGAATTTGAATCGCGATTCAACCGTGTATATGTTGATGCATGCTTTGCTACACACGGTGATTAATTTTCGTATAATCGCTCATTTTCGTTCAGCTTACGAGCCGCAAGGTTGTTGCATTGTGTCCCATGTATTTTGTCAAAAGACGTTTTAGTTGATATGACCGTTGTAATTAAAGACAAACAAAATAAAGAAAAGCAAAAAACGGCTTAGTACATCCCACAAAGTAGTAAGTGAACGATATACATCAATACAAATTTTTTTGGTTGAATTTTAATTTATTTAATTTAGGTGAATATTCAGACCTATATCTAAAAACTGATGTGCTTTTATTAGCACATGTCTTTGGAGCAATTTCGTTCAAGTTTCTACAAAACATATGGTTTAGATCCAGCTCACTACTTCACGCTACCAGGTTATACGTGGGATGCTATGCTTAAGCATCCAGATATTACCCTTGGGCTTTTAACAGATATTGCTATGCGTATGTTTGTAGAGCGCGGTATTCGTGAAGGACTTAGTCAGTGTAGTAAACGGTACACTAATGCTAATAATAAATACATTACTGATTTTGATGCCACCCAACCATCAAAATACTTAATGTATTATAATGTTAATAATCAATATGGTTGGGCAATGTCAAATATATACCCACAATGAATTTAACTAATGGGAACTTTGTATATTAAAACGAAGTATAACATTCATTATCGAAATATCATACAGGCTCTAAAATATGTTCGTAAATTAAATAAAATTCATAGAATTTTACAATTTAAGCTGTCTTCATATTGATCTGAATACACGTCTCCGAACGGTTGCTACAAGTTTGAGCAAGATTTACCATGTAAAACCATGGTAAACATTCGTAAACATAGCATCGTTAACCTGGTTACGAAGTGGTTAATTCGATATGGTGCAGAAGCTTATATCTCAAAGCCTGAATTTAAAGCCTCATCAATTTTCGACGAGGGTCTAGTTGTCATCGAATTAAATAATGCTATATGAAGTATGTTGCTCTTTGATACGAGTGATTATTCAATCACAAATCTTTACAACATTCCCAATTCTTGATGAAGGATGAAAATAAGGGAAGCATAATGACTGAGTTTGTGGGTCTAAGATCGAAAATGTATGCGGTTCGAGTAAGGGTAAAATTGATACGAAAAAATCAAACGGCGTTAAAAAAAAGTGTAATAAAAAAATCCAATGAGTGTTCGAACTCACGGGCGATGTGTTAACACCTTTTTGCTAAACGGTACCTGTTCGATTTCGGTGAACACATTAGTAAATGTTACGTTGGAAAATAAAAAACGGCGTTCAATCATATGATGACGTTACATTTAAATAATATGAATACTTAAAATTATTTAAAGACCAGTGTAAGCACATGTGCCATTATTTTCTTGCTCAACACTTTTTGTTTTATTCCCACAAAAATCAAAGAATGCAAACCAACAAAAACTTGTATATACATACATACATTGTTATATTCGTACATACGCTACACAAGTTCACAAAATTTTCGTTGCTCTCGCTATCTCATTTTTATATATTTACGTATAATACGTCATTATTCTCTTTGCTCTAAAAGTGCTCCGCACTCACATTTTATTTGACTTACTTTTCACAATAATAAAAAACCAACCCGTAAAAAACATAGTTTTTGACTATAAATTCTTTATATCTGACCACGCCCCTTTGTCCAATCCCGCCATATTTGCAGCAGATCTTAGAATATATACACCTAACCAACAAACCCAATTTTGTTCAAATATCGTTAACAGGAGCAGAAATAATGGATTTTTAATTTGTGATTTGTATGGGAGGTACCACGCCCCTTTATCCAATATTTTATTTTTGTCGTCGCCATTAGTTTGTCTGCGAAGTTTCAGCTCGATTGGATCACGGGAAAAGGGTTAAAAATCAATCGAACATTTTTTCGGCATTCATGCATACAGACAGGTGAAATTAATATAAAGAATTTAAAAAGGCGTTCAATCATATGGTATCGTTTTATTTAAATAATATTAATACTTAATAACACTTAAAATATTTAAAGACAAGATGTACATACATACATTGTTATGTTCGTACATACGCTCCACAAGTTCACAATTGTCGTTGCTCTCTTTCTATCTCATTTTTATATACGTATAACCACGTCATTATTCTCTGTGCTCCGTGAGTGCTTCGCACCCACACAATTCAACTATTCGCTGCCGCTACATCACTGTGTGTTTTTCGTAGTTTGACAATCTGTGTTTCGCAGTCGGACAAATCTGTGTTCTATATAGGGGTGGGTCACCCTTCTCATTTAGGGGTATGAAAAATAGATGTTGGCTGATTCTGAGACCTACCCGATATGCACACAAAATTTCATACAAATCGGTCCAGCCGTTTCGGAGGAGTTTAACAGCAAACAATGTGTGATCGCTGTCGAACAATCTGTGTGAGCGCAGTCGGACAAATTGTGTTTGGATGTATTCACTTTGAAAAATAGAATACGTTTTGGCGATTATGTTGACTGCCTTAAGAGTGGTAAAAATCTGAAAGTTGACCAAAATTTAATTGAATCACATAAACATGCGGTTAGTATCTGCTGACAAATATTAACAATGGTTTGGGTCTATGCTAAGTCAACACAACCGTGTCTGCGCTAAACAAACTCATGATAGTCGCATATGTTTTGAGAACTTGGCAGCACTCTTTTACCCCACTTTTTGTGAATTTATACCCCCATAAGGAAATACACGTGTTTTTCGTCCATAAACCCCATAGGTGTACTATTGGTGGTGCAATGATTAGTGTGCGCGCCATGGTACATGAGATCCTGGGTCACCTCGCATAGTGACGGCGACATTATCGAGTATTTAGCCATGAGAAAGCTTCTCAAAATACCGTTCGGAACCGGAGTAAAACTGTAGGTCCCAACCAGTGAGAATAAAACTAGAAAGCGCACACCGCACTAGTTGACAGAAGCTCTCCCCAATTCCTTCGTGGGATGTAATGGGAAATCATTTTATTTTATCCACTTGACAATAATTTTGACTTCGATTATATTCACAATCAAATAATTAACATCATAACTACAATAATTAAAAACAATAAACATGTAATTTTACAGAATTAATAAAGAATTTCGCCCCTGAAGGTGGCAACAAAAAATTTACGAAGCGTTGGGGCAATCATGAAGTAAAAAATTTAGTTTTATTTTAATGCACCTGATCGACTAGTAAGCTAACATATTATTTAGTTAATTAAGAATTAATTTTGTAGAATTTTTGTGTAAATACACACAAACTTTCAAGTTACATGAGCTTGCAGACCCTCAACGAAAGAAACAAGAAGAGTAGTCAAATGTAACCGTTTGAACTGACTTATCCTATTAAGTCGGTTAAGTTGAATTCACTTTTTTCAATGTTTAGGAATTCAGTTCAAAAATTCAGTATTTAAAATTGTAACAATTTTATTATCAGACTATGGCTGTTGCTTTAAGTATAATATCGGTCAACAAGGAAATTAATTTATTAAAACGTGTAAAATAAACAGGTTAATTCTCGAAAGAAAATTTTATTGACTTTGTATAGTATAAGTATCGTAGTTTATTTAGGAAATTATTTTATTTATTTGTCTACCGGTAGTAGTAGTAGTATTAAGTTTATTTCCACAATTAATTATCATATAACAATTACATTTGTTTTCTTAAGAAATAAAACTTTATATTATCCGACTTCGACTAATGTCGTCAGTTGGCAATAACTTTGAAAATAAATACATATGTATATAGTTATTTAATAATTAAATGCATCTATTAATATTTTTCTGTATTGTATACAATATTTTATATAATTTACTAACATTTTAAAATCTCCTGTTGAGAATATTTATTATTTCTGTATTATCAAGATAATCTTTCTTAAAAAATGTTTTTCTTGAATCTTTGTATGTGTAGCGTGAAAATGGTAGAGATTTTCAACTTCATTCATATTACAGATTCAGCACTCCAAAGCGGTTTGCATTCAATTCTATTAGATCTGTTTAAAGCTTTAAATAAACACATGATATCTACCGCACTGTGTTCCGTGTTTATGTACGTTTCGTTAGCTCCTGCATCTAGGTTACTATATACTCGATTTGTTTGATCTTTTCTTCGTAAGTTTTGACATTAGTAATATTTTCAATATCTGCTCTCTTCGAATATAATATTTTTAGCATATACGTGACAAATTCATGTTCCAATCATATTTTATGGCTTTTGATTTGGTCATCCATAAGACACTTATTGTTTTCCGTGAGTTCATCATATACATCTTTTCTTTTCCATAACCTGACCAGCTGATTTTGATCAAAAAGCGGGATTTTGATTCAAAATGCGGGGGTTTTAGGTATTTAATATAGTAATTAATAGTTTTTAATACATCATAAGAACTTGAAATTAAAATTATAAATTAGGAATTAATTTACTATTATTTCATTATAAGTAAAGTATATGTTGTACTGATTAAAAAAGGGTACGAGTAAATTTTTGTTACTCGCTTTATGTTCTATACACTTTATGCTGTTTCTAAAAGCTCCGCCATGTTCAATTTAATCAGATTTATCAGCAGACAAATCTACAGTAAAACCACATAACATTATTTCTGTTCATGGGAAATTTTAAGATGAAGCTCCAAAAACATCGATCTGATCGTCCGGCAATGTGAGTTGAAATCCTACTGGCGACATCTTCAAATTATTCACTTGATTGAGACTGAAGTCGGGATGAGATATCGAAAACCGGTATAATCCCGCCGAAAGCGGGTTGGTTGTTCAGGATACTTTTCCATGATGGCGAATTGGATCACAACTTTGTTTTTATTTTTTTATAATGTTCGATGGTAGTAATTTTGTCAAGCTTTCCGTGTCATATTCTTTAATAGTTGATGATGGGATATGAAATCATGTTTTTGCCTTAATTTGATTCGACATCGTTAGTTTAGGTTCCAGTTTCTTCTTCAAACAACTTTAGGAATTCGTCTTTTTTTCATTTTCTTCTGCAATAACTCCAATGGCCATGAGTGTTGGATAAAGCGGGTGGATTTCCATCCGCAATCCCTTTAGCAGTTATCCGAAAGATTTTGAACTCTGTATAGCGATTTTTTCATAAAAAGTTCGTTGGCACCTATACATTTTTTTCAAACAAAAAAGTTGGCTGGTAACTATCAACTATTTCCCTTAATTTTTTTTCCAGAAAAAATAGCACGAATTTTCTCATGCGTACACAATTGCAGGCAATCACAGACCTAATAAACATAATCATCCTTTTGTTAATTTTCAATTCTGAGAATGAACAATTTAAAATACTAAACTATATTATTTTATAACTTTTTGAAATAAATACGCTTTTTTAAAATATTTTTCTCATTTTTTAGACCTTAACGTCAGCATTCCGACAACATGACACCGACATGGATGGAGTTATAACCATTCATTACGAGCAGTTTTTAAGCATGGTATTTTCGCTGAAAGTTTAAGCACATCTTCTCTACACTAACATTGTCTGCGAGGGATAAAAATCAGTGAAATAATGGTTAACGTTATTGGTGCCAAAATTCAAAGTCCGATGTATTTGTTAAACTTTTTATAAAATAATCACATGACTGTTATAAAGTGAAATATATAACTTTTCAAGTTTACTAATTTTATTAAAAACAGACTTGGTTAATATAATTTTTCTAACAAAATATGCAACATGTAAGAAAAAAAACCAAGATGAAATAAATGTATTTTTACACGTCATTCATTAACTAAATTACTACATTGAGAATTTATTAACTAAGCTGGCAGTGCTAATAGGGAATGTTTTTGGTAATGTTGACCAAAAAGATCATATATCCCAAAATATATGTACATATAACAAAGTGAGTAATTATTATATATGTAAGATAGACATTCTGCTGCCAAAATAATCTAATGTTTGATTAACAATTCAAAAACTTAAAAAATTATATTTGTTTGTACTTTAGGAGTCTAATATCGTACTGTGAATCTTACCGCCTTATTCATAAAAAGTTGTGAGACATTTGAGAGACGTATTTTGTATGATAAATCGTCTATGAAACCTCTCATAACTTGTGATGAATAAGGCCGTTAGAGTGTTCATCGTGTGAGCGACGCCTTTTCTTTGCCTGTTTTGTTTTTATTTTGCAATGTGGCAAACGTGAATTTGCACGTAAAATTAAGACTAAAACATGTTTGTTAGACAATGGGGGACTTGGACGATTATGTCATGGTGTCCGACTGCCAAGTTTTGTAAATTTAATGGGTCGATTACACTATGCAACAGCCAAAATGCATAATTATAACCACTATTTTTTTTGATGTAAAAAAAATGCTCGAAATTTAAAATTCTATGGATGTTTTTTTTTAATTTTTTTAGTAAAATTGTCCATTTTTGAAAAGCTTGTTCCACGGATTTTACCACAACTAAATAACGATTGGTCTCACTTCGTTAAGGAATATACCAAACAATTTGCTATTAAAATACCTACAAGTTATCTTTACACTATTTTTTAGCCTGCACAAGAGTTTCGTAGTTATCTAAAAAGTTGTGGTGAAAAATGTTTCTCTGCCAAAATTTATTTATTATGAAATTTCACAATTGCCCGACTCTCATAGAGAACACATGTGTTCTTTGCTCGAAGAGTTATTTGTTTGTGAATTTTTGTATTTTCTTGTTTGTTATTTTTTTTTGTTGTAAAAGGGTTAAGTGTGTGTGTTTTTGTATTTTGTAAATACTTTTGTGACATTGTATTTTTATTTTAATTTTTAATTTTATTTCACTTAAACAAATTGTTATCACCTTGTCTATGTCTTTGTTCACAACGTTTACCTTTTTCGCGCTGTTGTTTACCTTTTTGTATCGATTGACAGTTTTGATTTCATAAAATGATTGCCATTAAAAATTACTTCCAAGAGTTTTCATAATATATATTATGAAATTTTTTTGGAGTCTACACGTAACATAATTCTCTCACCAATTGAATTTGACGTTTGCTAACATAAAAATTTTACGTTTTATCTCGTGTAGACGCCGTGTTAACATATGTATATTTTGTAAATAGTAATAATAAAAAGTTTGAGTTAAGTATACCGATAGACTACAACAGACGTTTCTCACTTGATATATACTTGGTTACAACAAATTGCCGACGAGGACAAAAGAAAGAAAAGGAACTTAAATAACATCAAAATTACATTAAATAATATCAAAATTAAATTAAATAACATCAAAATTAAATTAAATACATAACATCAATATTATATTTGTCATATGGGCACAGACTGCAATTAGAATAAGTTGATCAAAGAGTTTAGGTGCTGGACTAGTGGGGCGCTCAGTATGCCATGCGTTTAAGCCGGGCTGGTAACTCGCCGGACGGGGGGGATCTTTCCACTTCCTAAGCACATCAACAGTCTGCCACAGAAAAATAAATACATACTGAGGCTTACTCAAACATTTTCACGACATAAAATTAAATAAAAGGAGCCCAAAGATAATCATCGTTAGTAGAGAGAAACAAAACGAACAGACCGAAAACCGAACATGTACAAGAAAATAGTTCTGTTCTAGAGAAGTTTCAAGGGACTACTCCCAAAACGCGTAATTATAGCTGACTGGTGTTGATGCCAGCTTGAACCCTCCCTTTGGAAGCACCTACAGGCTTCCCCATGACACTGCTGCGTCTGCAGTGTCCCAAAAAAAAACATGTGTCACTCACCAATTACCCTAACATACCCTCTATCTTACCATAACCTTTGGCTCAATTAACCATATCGAAAACGCACAAGAATTCCAATTTCAATAACAATTTATTCTTAATTTTAAGCTAAACTAAAACTAACTTGATACAAAAAATTTAAAAATAAATGGGTGCCACAAGGGCAAAGCGCTCTCTCAGTGGTTACAAAAATCTCCACGGAGCAAAACAATGAACCCCAAAAGGCTAAATGACTTATACATATTATACTAATTTTTCTTAAAATGTTAACAATTTACTTAATAAGGGTAATCAAATTCAAAAAAAAAAAACATGCAAAATTAATCTTAACATTATGCAGAGCGACACCTTAAAACCCAAGGGGTATCTCAACTAATACTGGCATATGCCCTAGTGACACTGTCCAGAATTTCACCGAACGCGAAACTTCCCGAAGGTTGAAACCGTAACGACTATGGTGCCCGAGCACTGATGCCGCGACGCCTAACTTATTTAGACCCCGATGGCCTATGAATAATAAAACAAAACGAACACTACTAGGCCGACCTAGTTTATCGCGCACGAAATTATATACCCAGAGGCAATTCGCATGGGTGTAAATATATAAATAAAAAACACAAAATAAATTAATCAAGAAAAATATATATATATTCAGTCACAGTCAAGGTCCGCAGGTCATTTTGTCTGAAAATACGGCAGATCTGAACGCAAAACCTGGCCACTAGGGAGTATGCGGGTCCCCAACAGCCTAAGACAGCCGCTCTTTATACAATTTCCTTACTCTAACTTCTTAATACCCAGAGGCAATTCGCATGGGTGTAAATATATAAATAAAAAACACAAAATAAATTAATCAAGAAAAATATATATATGTATGTATATTCAGTCACAGTCAAGGTCCGCAGGTCATTTTGTCTGAAAATGGGACACCCTAATTCTGAATTATCACATTAAGAAAGACAATATTATTAGTAGATAATTTTTAAGTCGCGTTAAGCTTTAAGTAAGAGCTACAGTCGGTAGCAATAAAACGAATTACAACGATTAAGGAAAATCCGTGTGATTAATATGGTTGTGTGAGCAACCGTGGTGGTAGGGGTATGAGGTGGAGGTAAGATTCTTGGCGCAACTTTACTGTTTTGGGACGCTGAGACGAGAAACAGCGTCATGGTAAAGCAGAAGGAAGCTTCAAGCGGGTGGGAAATATATAGGACTGGTGAGGAAAATCATGCAGAAAGATGATGAATAGGAAAGGAGCAAGAACACTCCCCTGAGGTAGTCCGCTACAAACAAACTCTGGGAGTGACATCGAATCGTTGATCTGTATGCTGAATCTTCTATCGCAGAAGTAGCTCTGCAATATTTTAATCAAAAATTGGTCCGTACCAATTTCAGCCATTTTAAACAGGATCCCCTTATGGAAGACGGAGTCAAATGCCTTTTCGCTGTCAAGTCAATTGAGCTGGGCAATGTTGACAAATTCAGCGTTGAAATTGATGCGCTGAGAAAAGAATTAGAGGATATAAAAGCGAGTCAACAAGACTGCACAGTGGGAGATATTGCATCTGTTGCAGCTGTATTGGGTATCCCAAAATTTGAATCTGAGAATTTTAATAGCATTTCTAATCAAGTTTGCATATCAGTTAATTCTCTAGCTCCGCAAATTCGTGACATATTTACGAGTTAAACGCACTCTTAGATATCCGGAGGAATAACAAGATAAGTGTGTCGATGCGCTCGGCGGGTTTTGCGTGTGACTCCACTTTTTGAATTTACGAAATTTTAAACGTTGGGTATAGGAAGGTTCTTCAGCTGGCCACCAAACAAAAGCGCGAAAAGAAACTTTGAAATGCGTTCTCGTCAAGGGGTACAATTTATATTAGAACTGACAAGAATACGGACGCCATATACAGTCATGGACAAAAAAAATTGGGTCACTAGTTATGCACAAACTATTTTTCCAATATGTCACATTTATTACAATATTACAAATATTTTTCCTTGGAATTATCGTGAATGCTGAGTGTTTCTAAATACAATAATTTGGCAACCATTTGTCGTTGATAAGAATATGTGACATGGTTCATAATGATAAATGTCACATGTAACTTTGGAGCAAATAATAGGGTCAACGGTAAATTACAGTAACAAGCTATTATAATTTAGTAGAATAACAACTTTTAATCGTGAAACGTGGTCAGTCTTTGTTTCACAATCTGGAAAATATTTTTTAAAACTAACATATCCGCAAAGTATTTTATACAAAAAATATGGGCCGAACAAAACATTGTCCATTATTGAAAATTTAAAACTTAAAGGCCAAAGCCAACGTCGAATTGCAAAAACTATGGCAGATCGGAGAATTTATTTGTCTTACAAGAAAAAAAAATGATATGTTAAGAGGTAGACCCCGAAGAACTTCAGCTGTAGATGATGATCACATCAAGACCCATTTAAATCTGCTGAAGCGATTAGATCCGAGCTGGAAGTCGGTATTACCACTAGGGCTATTAGACGCCGATTAGTGGAAAGAAATCTGTTCGGAATATCGTCCAGAAAAGTCGTATTATCGCATGGAATCGGCAAAATCGCATGGTATTTGCCAAATCGTATTTAAATTCGGAAGTCCGATACTTGGCAAAAAATTGCGAAATATGGGTCAGACGCCCTAAAAATTTAGAATTATATTCACGCTGATGGTAATATAATGGTTTTGGGATGTTTATCTTGGTATGGAGTGGGACCAATCTATTGGATTAAAGAAACCATGGATACAAATATGTACTGCCACATACTAAATGAAGTGATGCTACCCTTTACGCCGAAAAGGAAATGCCCGTCAAATGGGTATATCAACAGGACAATGATCCAAAACATACTTCGGGTCTTCTAAAAAAGTAATTTCAGGATAACGGCGTTAAAGTTATGACATGGCCAGCAAAATCTCCGTATCTAAATCCACTAAAAAATTTGTGGAAAATAATAAGGCAACAAATTGGATCACAAAATTTAAGTAATAAAAATGAATTATGAGCAAAATTTAAAGGTGCATGGTATTCTATTCCAAAGAAAACGTGTCAGACTTTGTTAGAGTCAATGCCACGGAGGTGCAAATCTGTTATAAAAAATAAAGGGTATTCCACAAGATATTAGTTCATACCTCGAGTTAATGTAGTTTCTGCTGTGTAAAAATTTTTTTTCTCATTTTTTGAATACTGGCCCTATTTTTTGACCGCTTGAAATCAATGAACCCAACAACTGATCAAGTTTTTTTATTGAATAAAGTAATTAATTTCGATTTGTTTCTCTGAATAAGCAGAATGTATAGTCAATCATTAAAACTATATGAATTGTCAAAGATATAACATTATAGACAACACTTTTAGCATTTTATTTAACTTTGCAGACTTTGCTGCAATTTAACTAATTTTATATTTATGTATAAATTTTGATTTTTTTAAAAATATTCATATTTTACAGTTGATAATTCTAATTTTAGATGTAATTATGTTTCTAAGGTTACATAGGTATACATTCTCATTTTATTTTTCTTGCTCTCTATTATTAAATTCCTTAAATCTGGCTTATACTAGCGCAACTGCTTTTTCTCGACAAATTTATGCAAAGAATTGATTTAGGCAATGGCGTTGAGGATAGCCACGCTGTGATGTTAAAGGTACTGTGCAGGTACGGTTTGTCATTTGTGAATAGAAATCAGCCTACCCGTTTCTCTCCCAACTGTTGCCCAAGTTTGATTGACTACATGTTATGGGTCGATTATAGAAGGCAACCAAACTTCAGTTGCGTTATCAACTGACAACGCCGCTGATATAAAAATTAGTATTATGTACGGCAACTTTTGCCAGTTGCAGTAGAATAACAGTGTTTTGCCGTCGGAAACAGAGTTTTGACACTTCGACAACTGTAAATATTGTAAACACGCAATAAATCAAAAGTGAGTTTGAGAAATAAAAGTGTCTGTAAGGAAAAACAATGATAAACTATTTTTAATTACAAAGACAATGAGTTCAGTGGAATAACTTTTTAATGATGAAGACAAAGTATAAAACGTGGCATCTATTAGAAGACACATAATAGCTTATTCACATTTACCGCGTTTCAGCTGGGACGCCGGCGTTTCGCTCTCTTGAGATCATTTCGAAACCATGGTGTTCACATTGTGCTTTTGGTAACTACTGTGGTTTCATGTGACATTTCTCTCTCTCATTTCTCAACACAAACGCACATTTGTGAATAAAGAAATATAAAATAATATCAAAAAATTAATGTAATTTTTATAATATTAGAATTTATATCATTGTATGATAAAGCAATGAATGCATTCAAAGATATAAATGATTATATTCATAAATCACATTGCAATAAGTACTTACCACCACAAAGCAAACTAGAAATGTAAACAAACAGATTTGTTTTCCCCCATTTTTCTGACATTTGCTTTGAACCAGCAATGGAAATTTTTTCATTTTTCTCATTTTTTTAACTACTATTGGAGTACGACACTGTGCTCTCTCTCATTTTTACTGTGGTTTCAAACAAACTACAGTAAAAAGAGCATAATGTTTGGGGTTTTTTTTGGTATGGAAATAAGTGCCAATTAAAGTGTGTTTCACTGAAATCATCGAAAGAGAGCGAAACGCCGGCGTTTCAGCTGAAACGCGGTAAATGTGAAAAGGGTATAAGAGTAAATTCTAGGAACAGATGTAGTTTAGGATGTGGTGTGCACGCTTGGACGTAACGCCACTGTGGACATAGCGCCACCTATAGGTGAGGTTTGGTTTGAAAGTACTGAACATTAGCCGAATACAACCCTGTTACAATGTTCAGTTGTTTTCAAACTGGAGTGTAGGTAACGGTTTGAGGCATGTCATTGAGACAGGAGGAAAAAGTATGGCTGAAATGGATGATGAAAATTACCCTTTCCTTTTTTGATTGGCATTGGAGCAAGACGGAGGTTCCCTGGAGAGCAAGACGGCGTGTACACTCGAGGAAAAAAACACAACACCGTTTATGGGGCCATTTTGAGAGGCAAATTTTTTATTGTTTGAAAAAAAGAAGACACTAAGTGCAACACACATGTATATACATTCATTACACTTAAGGAAAATTGCACATTTTTCAAAAGAAACTAATAGTTTCAAATTTAAAAATTTATAAAAAGAAATGGAAGGCATTAAACACAAGAAAGCCACGTCGCCTGAACCTCTGCCGCATCGTGGGACAAGCCAATCTATCATAGCACTACCGCTCCTGGGGTGCGGAGGTAACTGGAAAACGAGGTATACTTTTACAATTTACATACACGGTTTACACAAGACGTTATCTGAAAATAAAATAAAGCGTTTTATTAGAATCTTTATCCCTAGGGTAAGTATTGATAAATTTTCTGGTTTTTGTTACTTCCAGATACATTGGAGGGAAGAATTCCAACGGATTTAGGGATGATCTCACGCCTAGTGCGTTAGGCTCTAAACTTTTGTGCCACTGATTGCCGCACCAGATATGAATATGTTGTCTCTAGCTAGGATATAATGAAAAAAAGTACATATAACATGAGCCATTAGTTACAAGCACACTTTTGTTTAGTGATACGACGTACAGACTCAAGCATACCTATATATATACGTACAAATACGTTACGAATACAGCAACTACCTCAGGATAGTCCTCCGCAATCATCTCCAAGACAAATCATGATCACGCTGGAAGGAAGTCATTAACCTGTCGTCGGAAACATTTTCGTCATAAAAGTCTTTATATTTTTCTCATTGAAGTTTTTTTCATCATGGCGGACTTATTTGATTTTCATCATTAAAGTTTTTATCGAATATTTTCATATATTTTCATCATTAAAATGTTCATATTTTATGTTTTTTCTGTGGTTACGCACTATTATGATTTCAACGTAATTTTTGAGTATGTAAAGGTTTCTGTAAATAAAAGATACGAGTTTGTAATGTTTTTTTTTTTTGGAAACAAAAATAAATTTTGTTTAATGTGAAGCCCTAAACATCTTAGAGTGGTAGTAGGAGGAGGAAAACAAAGTAAGTACAGAAACGGATCTGGGACACACTTAACAATTTACAATGGTGTCATGGTGGGATACCCCCGTATTCCAAGTGGGAGGGTTCTCTTGGCATTACAACAGCCAAGATTGGATAATGTAGAACTATGAGTTTTTTGCTTTATTTTGTCTACTCTTCCCGTTCCCGGTCTTGCTTCTGGCCCCATCTTTATATGTAAGTAATCACCAAGCTGGTATGCATTTTTGTGATTTTTGTGTTACTGTCCGAGGGTCATTACATTTGTAGAACCATCTTAAGTGCTTAAGGTAATGTCTTTTTTTGAGTAGATCACGTCAAAATAAGCCAACAAAATTCAATAAAAAATTTCCATAACTTGCTAGTTATCGAAATATTGAATGTTTCAGTTTTAAAAATTATAGAATATTGAAAATACAATTATCCACAAGTTGTAATAAAGTTTTTGTTATAAAGCTTTCTTCGTAGCCGATTCAGGGATATTCTCCCCTGGGGCTTCGGCATAGTATTATTTGTGTTATAAGCTTCGCATGGCTCAACTTACTTTGTAAGTGGTTTTGAAGTGGCGCATCTAATTTAGAAAAAATATTTATAAGTTCTGGATTATTTAGAAAACGGCAGAGATAGAAAAGGTCCAAAATAAAAATTGGTTTTGCTTGAAAGCCAAGTTTCCTGGTGTTGTCGGATGTATGGATGGGACACACGTATCATTTGGCCGAAGGAATTCGCCATTTATATATAAACAGAAAAAGCTAACCTAGTTTGAATGTTTTTCTGGTAATTTATAATATTATAACATTCATTTTCATAAGAATGATCTAACTGTACATATGCGATTACCACATTCCAAGCAGGAATCTTGACGCCAGACATCCTGGCTCTACTCACGATGCCATCATTTGGAACACAGCTCATTGAAACAACAGGTTGCTGATTTCAGGGCATGGCTACTAGGGCTGAATTGCCGGAGTTAGGGCACAGCTCAAAACTTATCTGAGCCACAAAAATAAAGACACCATTAAATTTGTGATCGAAATACCTTTTATTTGAGTACCCACAGTTGGCACTTTCTAGCCGTCTCTAACTGGACCCTGTGGGCCCATAGATCCGTTCGGCAAAAAAACATATATTTTTCGAGTTCTTATATTTTTCTCTAATTTGGTTTTTTTTAACCAAGTCTTGAGCTGCGTCCGAGCTCCGGTAATTTTGCCGCCACTAGGTTCTATTTTATATATGTGTAGGTAAAATGCAAAAACCCGGTGAACTGGGTTTGCCTCTCGCCACCGTTCATAATGGCAGTGAAAATACGAAAACGAAAGATAAAACATTAACGATGCCTATTTGTTGACGACCTCCGCAAACGTTATAAGGACCACGATTTACGGATATGCACCTGGAATGTTAAAACTCTATATATGTAGATCTGGTGCAAGTATCGACAGATGTCCTCGAAAGTTATAAGGCTAACATTACCGCTATCCAGGAAATGCGATGGACAGGACATGGCTGCACACGAAAAAGAAACTGCGACATATACAACAGTTGCCATGAGAAAAAACATGAATTTGGTTGCGGATTTGTAGTTGGCAAAAGACTGCGACATCTAGTCTCTAGGTTCAGTCCTGTGAGTGAACGTATACCCACAATCCGCATAAAAGCGAAATATTTTTATATTTCCCTAATTTGTGTGCATGCCTGCCTATGTTATCTCCTATGATTTTATCCTTAAGTTCCTGTGAATTATTCCACTAAAATTTGTGGCGTTTGTTTACCATTTCTCTTGTTCCTGCTCATCGCCCTGTTGTTCTACTCCACCTGATGTTCCTGTTCCTGTTCCTCATGTTCCAGATGTTCCTGTCCCAGCTCCTGTATTCCCACTGTTTTAATTATAAGTTATTTTTATTTTTTTTTTTTTTTATTTTTGTATTTTGTATTATTTTTTAACTATTTTGCTTCATTTCAATTATTTTATGATAATATTTTTATATTTTTCTTTTTTAAATTTTACAAATTTTCTTTATATTATTTTAATTGTACTCTACTCTTTTTCTTATGTTAAATGTATTTTAATTTTATTAAGTATTGTATGTTATTTCTACTACGTATATAATATAAATTTTATAACGTTGTTGAAAATATATTACCGGCTGTATCCTATTGAGGATTGTAGCTGTGAGATAAATAAATAAATGCCCCGACAGAAGAGAAAGATGATGATGCCAAAGACATATTCTATGAGTTCCTAGAGGAAACGTATGACCGCTGCCTGATATTAAGATTGTACTAGCAGATTTTAATGCTAAAGTAGGCAGGGAGAATGTGTTTCATCCAACAATTGGCAATTTCAGTCTACATGCTGACAGTTCCGAAAACAGTAGGAGACTGATTGACATTGCCGCGGCAAAAAACATGGTCATTAGTGGTACAAGATTCCAGCATAAAGACATCCACAAGGCTACTTGGGTATCCCCTGATCAAAGAACGAAGAACCTAATTGATCACGTGGTAATTGATGGAAGGCACTCATCCAGTGTAATGGACGTACGAGTGATCAGAGGAGCTAACATCGATTCTGATCACTACCTGGTAGCAGCAAAGGTTCGCACAAGATTAAGAAGAGCGAAAATCGTGCGAAACCAGACGAAGAGGAAGCTGGACATCGGAAAGCGGCAATTACCAGAGGTAGCCAAATCCTACTCAAGGAAGCTCTCGCAACTTTTGGCACAGAACCCACCCCCTCCCGATAACGATCCTGAAGCGCAGTGGAAACCCATTTCCGACTCTATAAAAACTGCCGCAACAACCGTACTTGGTTTTGAAAAAACCGCTTCGCAACAAACCATGGTACGATGAAGAGTGTCGCATTGCAAATGATGAAAAGAACGCCGCACGCATGTCAATGCTTCAGTGAATTGCAACGCGAGCTGCGACTGCGCGGTAGAGGGAGAAAATAAAGGAGGTAAACCGTCTCTTTAGGCGTAAGAAACGGCAGTGGAGGGTGAGGAAATTGAATCATACAGAAGGAAGAACGAAGCCCGAAAATTGTACCAAAAAGTCAAAAACTTAACTAACAGACAAGGTTCAGGGCCCCTTCTGTAAAGACAAGAACGGAAATCTCATCGCAGATGTACAGAGTATGTTGGGAATATGGAGAGATCATTCTCTGCGCTATTGGTACCTGAGATATCCAATGACGAGACAACCGATAAAAAAATCTGGACGACGACGTCGATTTCCACCCTCCCAACCAAGACGAGGTCAGAACAACTATTGCCCGGCTTAAGAACAACAACGCCGCAGGAGCCGATGGATTACCGGCGGAGCTGTTTAAGGCTGGCGGTGATGAGCTGATAAGGTGCATGCATCAGCTCATTAACAAAATTTGGTTAGATGAATGGTCAGTGCAATATGTCCCATATTTAAAAAAATGTGACTATGTCCCAATCATAATGTGCACACGCTACGCCAAATCCTGGAGAAGACCCACGAAAAACAAATCGACATATATTATCAATTCGTCGATTATAAGGCGGCCTTCTAAGTCCGATACGGGGAAACTACGAAGCAATGTCTGAGCTTGGTATTCCTGCAAAACTCATACGCCTTTGCAGGATGACCCTGACGAACACCAAATCCGCATTGAAAGTTGGTAAGGATCTTACCGAACCTTTCGAAACTCAGCGAGGCCTCAGACAAGGTGACACTCTATCGTGCGATCTCTTTAACATCTTAATAGAGGTTATTCTGAGAAAGCTGCTGTCAACATGAATAAAACCATCGGCAGCAAAAGTCATATGCTGCTCGCGTATGCTGATGATATAGATATCGTTGGACGCACAGTTAGAGAAGTTACTACGGTGTTTTCGAGAATTGAGAAGGAGTCAGCAAAAGTGAGTCTGACGGTAAATGAGGACAAGACAATATTAAAGGTTTCAACGAGCGGGACCTCCACGCGATTAGACTAAAGCGTGAGCGTTGATAACCGTAACAATTTCGAAGTGGTGGACGAATTTATATACCTCGGATCTACCGTAAACAAAAACTACTATGTCAGCTTTAAGATCTAGCGGGGAATTGTGCTTGCGAATATATGTAATTTTGGGCTAAGAAAACACTTTAGAGATAAAGCCCTCTCTCGAGTAACAAAAGTCCAACTATACCTGACTCCCATACAACTTGTCTTGCTATATGGCGCAGAATCTTGGGTCTTATCGCAAGCAGACGAAACATCTGTAGGAGTCTTCGAGAGAAAAATACTCCGAAAAATGTATGGCGAGCACAACGACGAGTATCGGCGACGCATGAACCATGAGCTGTATGAGCTATATCCCGACATTGACAATGTCTGTAGAATGGATGAAGACGAACCAGCACGAAGGGTTTTCGAAACCGAACTCGAACGAAAACGAGAAATAGGAAGACCAAGGCTCCGCTGGAAGGATCAGGTTGACGAATCCCTGCGTACACTTGGTATTGCCAACTGGAGAGATAAGGCAAAAGATCGAACTGATTGGCGAAATATGTTATATTCGATTTGTCACGTCCCTGACCCCCCGGGGTTGTTCGTGACCGGATAAGTAAGTAAGTACTAAAGCACCAAATGCCCTATTTTGTTGGTCTGATAGGACATAAAACGGTGATAAAAAACATTTAAAAAAAATGAGCTTGTCCACATTTTCCGAAATATAGACTTCCAAAGCTTGAATATATAATCGGGCATAAGTCAACCATTTATTATCCGATCTAGTTGGAATCGGTACCATTACAAAGTTCTTTCTAAACTCTATAAATCGGTGTATAAACATTTTTATGTATATTAACAATTTTTAACCTCACTTTTTTGATAAAAATTTATGTTTTTCAAAAAATGCGCTATTTAATTTATTGTTTTGTAGGCTCTGTTAATAGACAAGACCTTAACTTTTTTATGGTATAATATACACCTATAATCCTTCAAAGACCGGAGATATTAAAGTTCATAGTAGTTTTGTGTTCTAAAGCTTTCTGTGTGGCTTAGGAATTTTATCGTCTGGTGCAAGTCCAACACCCCCTTCGTACCTTTGGCATAGTACTTTTGTGTTACATCGCGAGATTTTTTATAAATAATTTTTTAATTTTGGTGAAAAAAGTGGCAAATGTATTTCAAAACTTTGAACTTAAATGTCTCCGGTCTTTGAAGGGTTATTGGTCAGAATTATACATTGAAAAAGGCTAAAGCCTTTTCTATTATCGGAGCCTATTATTAAAAAATGGAGGTTAACAACAAATTTTTCTAATTAGCCCTCAATGGATTAATAAAATTAAATATGTTTATACACAGGTTTATAGAATTTAGAAAGGCCTTTGCAATGATACCCTTTTCTACTAACTTTGATAACCACTTTTAAAACTTTTGATCTCAGTGCAGACGCTTTTCTCATTGGTGACATTTTGGAATAGATAAGGGTAAATTTATTCCGTAAGAATAATGCCATAATAATGATTAAAATAAAAGTAATTATTTAATTTTTTATAGAAAAGATTAAATACTTAAATTTTTGCACAGAGCTCCTTTTCAATTTTGTAGGGGAATAATCCATTACAAATGTTATCACATTCTCCCAGTTATTGACATTCAGAATACCTACTTTTTCCCCGGGGAAGAGATTCCTATTCTCGAAGTTCGTTTAGAATAAGGGAACGGGGAAAAGTGAAAAAATTCCCGGGTAAATTTTATTAAGAATAGGGGAACAAGGAATAGGGAACAAATTCCCGGGGAGTTGTTATTGAGAATTGGGCTGCAAATATCCTGTCTCTGACCACGGTCTCCTGTTTTGTACGTTAAATTTCCTGAAAGTCCTAGTTTTATACAATATCGTGATTATAGTTCTATTAAATATCCGTCCTTAATTATACCCTCACCCATAGGGATGGGGTATATATCATTTAATACGTAAAAAAATGTAACACACCGAGAAGGAGCCATATTAGACCCTTAGTATCTTTGGACGAAATTCGTTTTAGGACTTTTTAAGACGTTTGAGCCATGTCCGTCTGTCTGCCTGGCTGGTCAACACGATAACTGCCGTAAATCTTTACAGATAACAATGAAAATTTTGTCAGTAACTATTATTTGCCAATATTGAGTTTGGGATTGAAAATGGGCGTTGTGACCTCGCCCCTTCTGCTACCTCCCATACAAATCGACACATTTACCACAAAATCATATTTCTTTCAAAGCTTTCTTCTGGTAGATGTGATTAGCTTCAACTCTCTCACCGGTTAATAATCTGTAAATGCCTAGTTAACTGGAGGAAATGGGCGAGATTGTCACGCCCATTCTGGTACCTCCCATACAAAACAGGGAGTTAGACCGGGTTGTCAATCCGATAAATCGCGTAAAACACTTCCGACCTTAATGAAATTAGGTATAAGACTTCACGTTATCAAACGCCAATCACCGAGTAAACCAAGGATGATTTTGCCACGACCATTGTGGTACCTCACATACAAAAGTTGTTTGGCCGTCTGGTTGTTCGACACGAGAAGTCCCGCAAAACCGAACCAATCTTTATGAAAGTTTGTACTAGTCAATATTTAGTCAAATAAAACTCTCCTATAGAAAATGAGCTGTTTTGCCACGCCCATTCTAGTACCTTCCATATAAAAGTTGGGAGGATGACCGGTTGATCGACACGATAACTCTCGTAAACTACAACCGGTACTAGGCAATATTTTTCTAAAAGGTACTATGTAAGTAATAATTGCCTATTGTGCCACTCCCAGTTTCGTACCTCCCATACAAAAGTTGGGCGTATTTCCGACTAGATATCTCCAATAAATCATAACCGATCTTAATAAAATTTGGTACTGATCAAAATTTTGGCAACAACTTGCCATGCACATTTTTATACCTCGCATATAAATATTCGGAGGGAAACTAACTAATTTGGGTATTCAATAAAATTCAGCGCAATGTCAATCTTCTATTAAATATGGTCACTTTTGAGTATTGGCGTTTTTAACAGAACTCCCACGCAATGGGTGACTTAGAGTGAGGGTATGATTAAGTCGGTTCACCCGACTGAAACTTATGTACTGGTTTTTTCCAAATGTTCAATTTTATTTTTGAATTATGGATTAACAAATTAAAATTTATAGTTCGCAACTTTTAATGGCAGACGAAAACCCGCTTTATACATATGGCGATGAAGAATGAGTTAATTTTATTGCTAATTTATTGGCCTTATTTTTAATCAGACTTATTGCGGTTTGCGTCGTCGACACAAAACGACGGTGTCATGGGAAGACGGTGTAAAAACTGTATTTGCGTACTCGCTATCGGAAATTTGCGATAACTATTGGTGGCCCTTAGACCTGTCGATAAGTTGCAGCGACTTCAAGTTGACATCAACTTATCCACGGTGTAAGGTGAAGTTGGTGGTTTGTACAAACTAGTTGATGTAAAATCAAAGCGATTTTGATTTTTTTGAAGTTGATATTAACTTATCCATTAGTGTAAGGGGGAGTTGCATCAACCTTCATACGCATTTCGATGAGAAACGTTCAAGAGGAACCATTATCGGCAAAATGTAAATAAATGAACCAAAAAATAAATAAATTAAACATTATCGGAAAAATAGAAACTAAATAAATATGATTTGTAGTGTTATTTATAAATATTTAAAGAAAATAAAAACAGCGTTTTTTCGTAAAATTTGTGATATTTTCGCAGTGCGCTCACCACCTTTCATTTCGACATCTGACAAGAAAATGAAGTTGTCTCAACTAGTTTGAGAGTATAATGCCTTGTTTCCACTACAGAATTATTCGTAATTCGCTCTCTCATTCGTAATTCAATCTCCAATTACAAACCGAATTACGTAATTCACCAAACAAAATTTTGAGAGCGAATTACCTTGTTTGTAGGTAATTCAGTTTGAATTACCTTATGAATTACGAACAAATCATTGCCTTCTCTAATTTTTATCGAAAGTTTATCGAAACAGCGGCCAAAAAAAAAAAGGCAAAGTAAAAGCCATTAAACAATATACAATGGATGCAAAAAAGTAAATTATTAAAAAAAAAATTGTGATGACCAGAAAACTATTGGCCACTGCGAAGTTAATGGAGCAGACGAAATTAAATAAAGAAAGGTAGATGGATATCCACAAATATTTTCTTTAATATGTACTCACTTTTTGTTGTTCCCATTCTCAAAATTATTGAAACAAAACAAAAAAGTAAACAACTGTCAGATCGAATTACGTATGTGTAGTGGAAACGGGGTAATTCGGAATAGGAGTTCAAAAAGCGAATTAAGTAATTGGGGCTGTGTGGGAACATGGCATAAGGGCAAAATCGAAGTTGATGTCTAGTTGTCGAAGTTGATGTGAACTTGAAGTCGAGCAACTTATCCACAGGTCTACGGGCCATCGGCGTGAAGTTAACAAACCAAAGTTAACAATCGGCGTGAAGTTAACAAACCAAAGTTAACAAACTAAATTATTTGAGAGAGAAAGAGAGACTAAATTGTGACAGATGTGCAACACTCTCTGAGTTTTTATGATTATTCTCTCTTAGGTACTGCCAGGCCATAATGATGTTTTGGTAACTTAATTAGGTGGTATCACTGTGGTTCTATAAGGAATTGCCATTTAAATATATTTTTTCTGTAAAATTAATAAATATGGTAGCACAATTATATTTTGACATTTCTTTGCCAATAATTCCGAATTTCTTTTTAGAGCCAAAGCGTGAAGTTAACAAACGAAAAACGTAAACAAATGTAGAATTATTTAAAAAAAGTAAATAAAATGTGCAATAGAACCAAAATAAATAAGCATTTTGATTATAAAAACGTGTTCAATGCGTTTTATTTATTGGGAGATATACATATACTCTGTGTTTCAGGTGTTATGTATTCAGTGCATTGGACAAAATTTTTGTGGACAAAAAAATCAATTTTTGAAATAGTTTTCATACTGGAAACTTTTTTCACAAAAGCTTCCGCCAAATTTTAAATACTGGATTATGTAGGCTAGACATGCCCCTTGAAATCCCAATGAGTCAAATTGACGCATTTTCGCAGGTAATGTTACATAGCCGTTGGAATTTTGACCATAGCAAAAACAACAATTTTGAAAAAGTTTTCATACTGGAAATTTTTTTCAGAAAAGTTTCCGCTAAATTTTATTTACTGGATTAGGTAGGCTAGACATGCCCCTTGAAATCCCAATCAGTCCAATTGACGCATTTTTTGCAGGTAACGTTCCATAGCCCTTGGAATTGTGACCATAGCAAAAAAACTATTTTTGAAAAACTTTTTATACTGGAAATTTTTTTTAGAAAAGTTACCGCCAAATTCTAGATAGTGGATTAGGTAGGGTAGACGTGCCCCTTGAAATCCCAATCAGTCCAATTGACGCATTTTATGCAGGTAACGTACCATAGCCCTTGGAATTTTGACCATAGGAAAAAACAACAACTGAAAAAAAATTTATACTGGATACTTTTTTCAGAAAAGTTTACGCCAAATTTTATTTTCTGGATTAGGTAGGCTAGACGTGCCCCTTGAAATCCCAAGCAGTCCAATTGACGCATTTTTTGCAGGTAACGTTCGATAGCCCTTAGAATTTTGACCATAGGAAAACAAAAGTTTTTTGAAAAAGGTTTGATACTGGAAATTTTTTTCAGAAAAGTTTACGCTAAATTTTATTTACTGGATTAGGTAGGCTAGACATGCCCCTTGACATCCCAATCAGTCCAATTGACACATTTTTTGCAGGTAACGTACCTTAGCCCTTGGAATGTTGACCATAGCAACAAAAAAACAATTTTTTAAAAAGTTTTCATACTGGAAACTTTTTTCAGAAAAGTTTCCGCCAAATTCTAGATACTGGATTAGGTAGGCTAGACATGCCCCTTGAAATTCCAATCAGTCCAATTGACACATTTTTTGCAGGTAATGTCCCACAGCCCTTGGAATTTTGACCATTGCAAAAAAAACAATTTTTTAAAAAGTTTACATACCGGAAACTTTTTTCAAAAAAGTTTACGCTAAATTTTATTTACTGGATTAGGTAGGCTAGACATGCCCCTTGAAATCGCAATCAGTCAAATTGACGCATTTTTTGCAGGTAAGGTACCATAGCCCTTGGAATTGTGACCATAGCAAAAAAAACAATTTTTGAAAAAGTTTTCATACTGGAAACATTTTTCAGAAAAGTTTCCGCCAAATTTTATAAACCGGATTAGGTCGGCTAGACATGCCCCTTGAAATCCCAATCAGTCCAATTGACGCATTTTTTGCAGGTAACGTTCCATAGCCCTTGGAATTGTGACCACAGCAAAAAAAAACTATTTTTGAAAAACTTTTCATACTGGAAACCTTTTTCAGAAAAGTGCCTGAGCCCGGCCGGACGGCCGGGCGACTAATTGCACTATAAATTTAACGATTTTCCAAAAGTTCTACCACACGGTACGTGTAACATAGGTCCCTGCGAGGGCTACTTGGCCCGTAACTCCCAAAATAGGGGTTCCCCTGATTTTTTTATTTTACTTTTTTTACTTAAAATAACGATCCCTACACCCAACAAAAAAAAACGAACAAATTGGACGTGCCGATCTATACTAGGTCTGTTCCAGAATTTATTTTTGCAAACAAATTTATGAAACAAAAAAAAATTATGAAACAAGTTTAGGGGTTGATTTATCCTCCCTCACGTATTTAGTTTGCTGGATCTCCGGTTTGTTAACTTCACGCCTTGGCTCAAAAATGATATTCGGAGTTATTTGCAAATAAATGTCAAAATCTTATTGTGTTACCATATTTATTTAATTTACCGAAAAATATATATTTAAATGGCAATTCCTTAAGTAATGATGTTACCACTTAACTAAGTCATTAAAACATCATTATTGACTGGCAATACTGAATTGAGTTTAACTAAATGTTTTCTGAGCGAATTCGCAATGTCTCACAATTTACTCTCTCTTTCTCTCTCAAATAATTTAGTTTGTTAACTTTGGTTTGTTAACTTCCCGTGCGAAAATATTTCATAATTTTTTTAAGACTACAAAATGAAAATTACAAATGCGCAGCAATTTGAAGGTCTTATCGCAGTTGGCGAAAAATCCATGCACTACAAAGGGCTTTCGCTAGGGAACTACCCAAGGCTGATCTACTTCAGGTTATAGCAAGCGCACAGCTGATTCATATTCTGAACAGCTGATGCCAAGGCGAATTGAGCTCGAATTGTCAAACTTATTAGTTTTGTTTACATTCTTATTGGCAAAGTGAAGTTAATTTAGAAACTTGTGTTTTTTGAACGTTTCCCCTTAAAAGTGAAAAAAAAGTATTTAAAGATGGTAAAATGTGCTATTTGCAATAAAAAGTTTGAAAGCGGTACGGGACCGATGTTTCATGTTCCACGCGACGACAACAAACGCTTGTTGTGGGGCAGTCATTGCCGGACTGTTGTTGTGAAACAGCACAAGCAAATGAAAAATATGTATGTATATACGTATACGCATGCAATACAAATGTCATATTTTGACATTACCACCAAAGGCGAATTCAAGGCGAATTGCTATTTTTGACAGAACCAGCGCAAAAAGTAAGGCGAATTCTAGTGCTTCCACCTTGTATAAATTCGCCTTGGAACTACCCTATCAAATTGTAATCAGCAATGGGAGGAGATAAGAGTCAGAGTGAATTCTCATGGAACACCGATGAGAGATGGATGGCAGAAGGTATATATAACAGCGAATTTAGTGGCAGTATTTTAAACGCCCAAACGTTATTTTTCAGGTTTGGCAAGACTTAAAATTTAAAACAAAAAAGAAACTTGGTCACAATAGTGTTGAATGCAATGGAACCGGTGGTGGATGGTATAAACAGTGCGCCCTTAGCCCATTGGAGGAGGCAGTAGCCAATATGCTCCAATTTGAAAAACAACTGAATCTCGAGGGTGCAGTTCAAGGGGTCGATTATCCACCTCCATATACCCACAATGGAAGTAATTGAGCCAGAGTTCACCTAGAAGACTGATGCCCATACTGTTTCTGACGAGGTTTTGGAATTGGGTTTGCCGCAGGAGCAGGAAGCGCCTACCACATCATAAATAACAAAACGACAAAAAGAAAGTGCGTCCGTTCCGAATCCGTCCGTCCGAATCTCAACCACCGTCAGATGTTGGTAGAAAAACATACCGCCAACCAAGCTAAACTCCTGAGAGACGTTTCAAATACGTTAGGATCAGTTAAACCCAGTTTAAGAGACTAATCAATTTCAAAAGAAAATTTTGGAAATTGGGGAGCGCAAATTGAGGATATTGGAAATGAGAGACAAAAGAGAGGAAGAACGTTATCAAAACCAGGTGAAAATAAACAATATCAATTTTTAATTTAGAACTTCAGCTGCTGAACTGATTAGCATATTTTCGTTCTTACTATTATTATGTATATTATTTATTAATACCGAATATACAGACATTGAATTCATTTAAACTATGAAAAACTGGATTTTATTTGTTCTCTTATTAGCGAGGCCTCAGCACTAAGTGTATATTCTGCATCATTGATTTCAATATCAGCCTAATTACTTTCCGATGCGTTTATATCCTCACTTGGATGTCTAAACCATATTCAATGCAAATATTGTGGAGTGCTGTGCAAACATTTGCAATTGAAATTGCTTTAGAAGGATTATAATGAAGCTGCCGTGCTCCTAGCAAACAGCGAAACCGGTTTTTTAATTCGCCAATGGTTCGTTCCACTATGTTCCTAGCTTTGGCATGTTTTGCATTTAAAATAAACTCTGGACTTCTCTCCGAAGCGGAGCGATATGGTGTTATAAGATGTGGCCACTCCAACTTTAATTATTACCTAATAGCTAATGCGATCGTCAGCATCGTATCTTTCTTGCAAAACTTTTTTTTAGCGAGACTGATATTCCAAATTAAGGAATCGTGAGAAGACCCTGCATATCGAGCATCTATTTTGTGATCACAAATCTGCAGAAATAAAATATGCATACATAGTTATACAATATAATTTTATCCTTCGGAAATACTTGCAATCATGTCATTTAAACCAAAAAATCCTTTTCGATTGTAATTCCGATGCTGATCCTGATTTCTTGGAGCCAATATTTTTATGTGGGTTCCATCCACCAGGGAGTCCTATTTTTTGGAAAAACTCTAATTTGGCTTCAGTTCTTTAATTTTCTGGCATTTTAAATCTTATCCATTTGGGACAAATTGTAGGTTCTAAAGCTTTCACCTTTTTAGAAAGAATGGTTGAAACTACTGGTCGTGACAATCCAATATGAAAGCTGATACGACCCCTGGCTAAAAAGCTCAATGTTGCTGCCAACTTGGTAGTCTTCGAAATGCAAGTTGATCTAATTCCGCTTCTCATTATGGGCGCTATTGTTTCCAGTATATAATTAACGGCAGCTTTGTTAACTCGAAAGTAGTTTTCAATATTTTGAATATAAAAACAAAAATTAACGAGTGTACAGCAAGCAGAAATAAATTAAACACTTACTTGTAATCTGGCAAGTTCATGATATCAGACCTTTGGCTGAGCATTTTTCTTTCCAGTATGATAATTTTTTTTGTTATCTTCATCACTTACATACTTACATCTGAACTGGAATCAGAAACAAAAAAGATATTTTCTCAAAAACAAAATAAGTCAGCTGTCACATTAATTAGAGATGTTCAAATTAGCTTTGTTCCTTTACTTTACCGCGGGATCCCGCGGGAACCCAAATTTACCCAAAAGCGTTCCCGTACGCAAAAATTGGGTAAATGAGAGCGATTTTTTGTTTCTCTTAACGTCAAAATGCGTTTCTCTTTTTACCGGACTTACCCAGACTTTTTCTTCGGGAAAGTTTGGGCAAAGTGTCAAACAATCAGCTGTTCGAAACGTCAACGTAAAAACATATATATTATTTGTGAAAAAAATAACACAAGTGAAAAAAAATTATTGAATTTACAATTTTATTAACTTGAAAAGTGATTGCTTTGAGAGTGCTTATTTAAAGAAGATGGGAAGTGTGCAAATGAACAGTGAAAATTAACATGATATGCAAGATTTGTTGTCAAGCATATGTTTTGTGTTGTGACATTTGTTTTCGGGTAAGAAAAGTGGTTTTTTGCGTTCCTTTACTTTTGGGTAATATCATGGTACAAAGAAATGGTAGAAGCACTAGCCCAGCTGATTTGAACTTTTTTCTGGACTGAGTGTGAGTAAGTTTTTCTCTTATGTCAAAGTTTGTTTACATTTGTTTGTCTGCAACCCCCGTTCGCCGGCAACTGCTGTTTTTGGAATATTTCTCTGCAAAAATTACATAGAAACGTTTTAATTTTCACACTTATACACTTTCAATATATCAAATAACACTCAATCGTTTTCTAAATGGCACTTTTTGCAAATTTCTTTCCATTTTCATAATTTTTCTATCAGCTGACTTGACACAACACAGACACTGAGCAAAAACAAAATGCCTGTTGTTTTTGGCTTGTTGTATTTGTTGTCGTACTGCATCTACCATTATATTTCTACCATATGTAGTATTTGAGAGAAAATTTTGGTTTTACTCTCTTTTACCCGAACTTTACCCGAAAACTAAAGGAACAAAGCTATTATCGATAAACAGACTTCGTCGTTGTACGAAGTGACATTGACAAAAAAACGACGACGACGTTGACGACGCCGACCGCAATAATAATAATAGAATAATTTGAACTTATACAGTTAATGAAATATAATATTGGGTATTAACACGGACACTGCCCTGAATCAAAATTAGTTGCTGCAATTGAGTTCCTTCAGGGTTGTGTTCTTGTTGTGATATACATATACGCCTGCTCTGATCGCTTTCAGTCATGCAATTTGTGTATTTTCATTTTATTCTGATATCTTTCAAACAAGCGGCCGCTGACGAAACGTACAGGTCAAATCCTTTAAGATAACCGAATGGTCGGTCCATGGTGAATTTGATAAGATCATTTCTTGCTCTCCATTACGTCCTTGTCTCCAATACACGCAGCTCTGTGCCTCCATGGAGAGCTCGTCTCAATTCACCGCTTCCCTTCGCCTAACCTGGTGATATCGTATAGTGCGTCTACATAAAATAACTTCCAAATCGGTTACGATAATTAAACACTGTTTAGGAACTTGAAAAACGTTTACCAAATTAAAATAATAGAAGTACAAATGTAAAATGCTCTTCATCTTCCAGCATTCATTCACTAATAACGCATTTACACCGCCGTTTATCGCGGCCAGTACCTCGGTTCTGTAGTTATCGAATCGAAAAAGTTTTCACATGAAGCATGTGAATTGAAACAAAAACGCTAGGAATCGGTACAAAAAATCGCTTCTCACATGTGACTGTTTCTACAACGTTTGTTTTGCGAAAACGTTCTGTGACGTAGTTCTTTTTTCATTCTTATTGGAAAAATGCGAGAAAATCTGTTTCTAAAAAGTAGTGAGTCGAAAAAATTAAAATGTGAAACGTCAAAAATACTCACAAATTAAAACGGTGCGAGATTTTGATATTGTTTCTACAAAAAGGTTTTTTAAGAAATTAAAACTTATTTTTTAAGTGGAGAAGATAAGAACTATATCTTTTCTGTTATGTATTTCAATTAATTTTTCCAAAATATTACAGAAAAATCAAGAAAGGAAAAATAAAATGCAGTTGAATACATGTCTATACTTCTTTTTGTTGTTCTTTTTCGCACTAGTTTATTTTGTTTGTTTATATTTTTTCTTACTTGACAGCTTTCTTGGAATATTCCAATCAAAACTTCATCAGTGTTGCCTCTTTTCGCATTGATATACAGAAACACTTTTTACTCACAAATCGAGAAACGATGGAATTTTTTGTTTCATGCTTAATGTGAAAACTTTTTCGATTCGAGAACTACAGAAACGAGGTACAGGTTAGGGATAACCATGTTCTCTAATCTTTGCCGTTGTCACCAACCAATTTGTGATTAAATTCACATTTCAGTTTAGATAAAATTAAGGGTAGTAGTCTAAAAATCCCGAGAGTTAACGTAAACGCAGAAGCATGGTAGAAATATAATGGTAGATGCAGTACGACAACAAATACAACAAGCCAAAAACAACAGGCATTTTGTTTTTGCTCAGTGTCTGTGTTGTGTCAAATCAGCTGATAGAAAAATGATGAAAATGTAAACAAATTGGCAAAAAGTGCCATTTAGAAAATGATTGAGTGTTATTTGATATATTGAAAGTGTTTAAGTGTGAAAATTAAAACGTTTCTATGTAATTTTTGCAGAGAAATATTTCAAAAACAGCAGTTGCTGGCGAACGGGGGTTGCAAACAAACAAATGTTAACAAACTTTGACATAAGAGAAAAACTTACTCACACTCAGTCCAGAAAAAAGTTCAAATCAGCTGGGCTAGTGCTTCTACCATTTCTTTGTACCATGCGCAGAAGCCAACGCGAACGCCAAAGTAAAAAAAATTGTAGTTTATATATCACTTCGCGCTTGCGTTTGTTTACGAAAGCTGTCGGTTTATAGAGTTGCCAAACTAAAATAAACAATTATAGATCAGAAAAAGTTATCTTGAGTGAAATGCTCAGAATGAAAAAGATCAACAAATTTAGCTCTATTTCAGTAGATCAACAGATTTTAAGATTGCTATTATTTATAATACTGCAAATACCAACAATATACACATGCAATATGTAAAAAACCTATGTATGTTATTTTGAGGTTCAATGTCCAATAAATTTCCCCATCTATATTAAATTAGTTGTCTTTTCAAAAACACGTGCCATTTGGCGGTATGTATTGATTGTAATGTATTGGTTCTTTTGTTTATTATTGTCAACATCAAATTATGTCTATAATTTTTAATTATAATTATAATAGTTTTGCAACGCAATATTTATTTGAACGTTCCATTTCTAATTTTATTATTGTAAATAAGAAATTCAGTGCGTAAAGAGTATAATTTTGAATTATTTAAGAAACAAAGTTTGAGGTCTATCCGTCGAATGCATTTCAGCCAAAATTGGTAACTACTTATAAGCAATGAAATGCAAAATACTTCCATCTGCCTATTCTCGATCGGCATTTTTCTTTAAATTTGTAATTTCTTCAACTAACGCGAAGAACTGTGGCGTGTTCAATTTGACAGCTGAAATTATCAAAAACGTTGCGCTGCGTTTTATAAACTATCCATTAAATAACGTAACTCAACGCAGGTAGTCACCGAACAGCTGTACCGTTTTATAAACTACCAAAACGACAAAATTAACGCGAAGTGACTGATTCACGACTTAGGGAATACCACCCTAAATTAAAATTAGCTAAAAGTGTCCATACACGATGATTCTGAACCATGAATCATTATGTATGGGTAAGTGAAAATATTAATTTATGTGTCACACCGACATGATGCATGCATGAATCGCGAAAATCAAAATATTTTGTCTAGATGCGTGATTCAGATGCACCGATTTTTGCTATTCTTTATTTTGTGTTTCTTTAATTACAACGGTCATAGCAACTAAAACGTCTTTTGGACAAAATACATCGCACACAATGCAACAACTTTGCGGCTCGAAATCTGAACGAAAATGAGTGATTATATGAAAATGAATCACTATGTGTAGCAAAGCTTGCATTAACATATACACGGTTGAATCGTGATTCAGAATAATCGTCTGTGGACACCATTATGTTTTTAATATCTTCTCGATAAACAGTCGACGTCATCTCAAGACAGTTACAGAATACCAAACTAGCGTTGATGTGACGACGATGTTGACACGAAGTGATGTTGACATTAAAACGACGACAACCGTAATAAGGGCGATTGTCAAATACAGTAACAATTCAAAATTTTAAAACTTTTTACATTTTGGGGAGTATTGGTACATACATTATTTCTGAAAGACATTAGAAAGAACTATTAAATGAGGAATAGCTACAATATCGTCGAAGGTTGCAATGCAAACTTTCCCAACATTTTCATATGAAATTTAGTGAAATCTTTTGCTATTTATTTGTGTTATATTTGTTAAATGAATGAAATATGATTATATCTGTAATTTTAGACAATATTCGAAATATGACACTATCACTGCGCTAATCTTTGAAAAAATATTGAACTTTTTTTGTTATGTATGGTCAGACCAATTGAAAAATTGTTCCCAAAAATGGGTCGTTAATAATTTATTCTTTATATTACAAATTTGGTTTATGTGCGTATTTTATTATAGTATAACTCTTTTTTGAAAGCTTCTGGCAACACTGATCAAAATATCTTTCATTTGAGTACCCACAGTTGCGTATATTTTTCTAATATATTTTTCTTTAATTTAAAAACAAAAAATTAAGATTTCCTTTAGAACTTTTGATTTCTTATTGTTCACCTGAACATGTTGTTTTAAAAACTATACAGCAACCAATAGCTGTGTTCGAGTACTCGAAATTTTTTACTGGATCCTGTTCGTTTACTCCAAAAGTCCAGTAAATGAGAGCCAGAGAGCGATAATTTACACGTTACAGATCTTGCAAATTTTGGTTGGCGAAATTTTAGCCCACAAAAATTTGCAGGATAAAACAACTGTTTAATGTAAACAAAGAAAAATCCAAAATAAATTAACAACGGCCGAAAAATACATGTGATTATTTTACTATTTTATTTAGAATATCACTGAAATTTACAAAGAAAATGGAAAGCAATAATATGTAATACCATTCAGCAGATTTCGGTGAACCGACGATGTCATAATTGGACAATTGTGGCAGTGTATATGTAATGTAACTACAAGCCAAAATATGTGTAGCAAAGGATAAAACTACATCAGCTCCATGGTAAAATAAGTAAGGTAAGTAAACGAAGTAGGAATTGTTGCAACAAAAACAGGCATTTTGTTTGGTGTCCATAATCTGTCTGTAAAAGTAAAGAAAAAGGGACAAAAACAAAATCCATGTGAATTTGACATAAAACACCAAGCTCGAAATATTCAGCCTTATTACGTAAGTCGCTCTCGAATTTCGACTACGACAGTTTTGTAAAAGATTAAAGACAAAGTTTGAGTGTTGTTATCTTTAATCTTTTAAAAAACTGTCGTAGTCGAAATACGAGAGCGACATACGTAATAAGGCTGATTTTCAAATCAGCTGTCCTAACGAGTTTACCTTACTTATTTTACCATGATCAGCTCTTTCTTTGGAAACTTTCATAAAGAGAGTAAAATCGTTCTCTCTCTCTCTCAAAAGTAAATTCTTGTAAATTTTTACTGGGAAAGTAAACGAACAAAGCTAATAAACTCTATCAAGCTCTCTGAAGTTGCCATATGTAATAACTTTTCGTCAACCAGGAACGGAACTGAGGTTTGGTTGCTATCGACAATCCACCCATAAATGAAATCAAACATTTGGAAATATTCGTGACTCACGCTAAAAGCGTGCTCACGACACTCACGCACGAAGATTTTTTCGCTACTCGTCTGCTGATTGGTATCAATGATGCTAAACGTGCATCAGATCAGAGCAATGATGCAGTTACGAGCAGGCCCTACTGCAGGCCCAAACAAAAGAGGGAAGTGAAACGAAATAAAACTGTATGCTGCCACATGGGCGTATTATATGCATTTATTCATTTTTATTATGTTGATAAGATATACATATAAGATAACACAAATAATATTCAAACATAAGGAAATAACAAAAAGGATACTTCAAAAACATATTTATATAAGATTAGTTATAAAATTGAACGGATAATTTTTAAATTTTATAATTGAAGTTCAATCGGAATAAATATTGAATGTTGACCTGAGCAATATCATAAACAATGAACTCATTATATAACAAAGATGATTTAAGCTTGTCATCAGACATTGGCTTTCCGAGGGGAATTTCAACACCATCTTCACGAGTGACAGATTCTCTAGGGTCAGGCATAGTTCTACCACGCCCGAAGCAGCTATGCTTATTTGCTGGCAATTTGGTGACATACTTAGCACTGGTACATTCCATCATGTCGCCCAGTGCAACCTCAGAAAGAAGCATAAGACCTGTGGAGTTTTGTTTGCTGGTACAACAGTAATTAGCTGATTTTGAAACCATATCTGCAAAATAGATGCCTTTGCCAAACATATAACCGGTGGCGGGTGCTTCAGGTGGAGCGATTTTTAAACCGTGCGACAGAATGCCAGCAAAATTAGTAAGTCGGGAACCGTGCCAGAGTAGGCGTCTGTTATGAAGCTTCTTGCATGGTTTATAACGACGTGCCTCACCCTGCCGAGCCACTTTGAAGATCTCAACCACTTCTAAGTCGTACATGTTGTGAGTAGCAGCATGTGTATTCTGAACATATTTTTTCAATAAAGCGAATTCTTCGCCGTCCTTGTCCAGTGGTTCTATCTTTGTTTTCAATTGTTCATAGTGCTTATCAATTGGATTAATTTCCTCCTCAGAGCTTTCAGTTTGAAGCAAGTTATAAGCACACTCGATTTCCATCAAGGAATCTAACATCTGACGCAATTTTTCCACTTGCTCCGTTGTATCTAACAAAGGTGGAGCTGATACACCAAAGTTATGAGGAACCAATGTGTAAAAGCGGTTAGTGCAACCAATAAATTGAGAGCTGGGTCCCCCTTTCTGAATGAGGTTGTACACATCAGTAAGTACACTGTAAGCCAACTTTAACTGCGCCTGACTTAATTTTCCTAAAGGCATTTTTTCCATGTCCAAATCAAATTCCATCATAGTACGTTTCATTGAGTCAACATCAAATATAAGCTTAATGATATTTTGGACAGGTTTTGATAAATTGGATTTTATAGCATGCTCTTCATTTAAATCCACCTTGGCATCATCTGCATAATCGATATCAATTGGATACATGTGATTTGGAACCTAAGGAACAATAACAACAATTATTTACGTAGTGTAACACTTATATTTATGAGGACGTGTTTATGGCACCTTTACAAAATTTGCACGATTTTCGAAATCATTTCCGGTCTTTTCTAAATAAATTTCTTTGAATGATTGTTGTGCTTCAATCAACGTGGAGAAATTCATCAGCTTTTTGTCTCCAATAGTGGTTCCGATGCGACCCCATGATCGAAATACCCAATATCTAAAATGAGGAATAAAAAACGTCAATAGCTTATATATATTTAAAACATGTAATTTTCACACCTATCTTTCTTATCGCTTTCCAAAAGTTGCAATTTGTAATACGAATTTTTATTACGCTGAATATCGGTTATTCCAAGTACTACATTATACTTGTCTTTATTATGGGATACATAAACATGGGCTACGTCTTCCAAACAGCTGTCAGGATCTACAGCCAAGCCGTCTTTTATTCTAAGAGTCACAGATTTTGGCACCGATTTCGTGTAAATACTTTTGGACTTAGAGCTTTTCGCTTCCTCTTTCGGAACGCGAGAAGCTGGATCTTTACCCCAATCACAGAGCGTCATGCTGGTTATGAAGTTTATAGCGCCCGCACCATTTGTTTCAACAACATCCAAATACTCCACGGGTATAACGTGTATTCCTAATGCTTTTGTCTTCTCCATGCGTTGTCCCATACGCTCTACTTCCTTAGCTGTTGAAAATACTGCTATAGTCTTTTCAGATATTTTGACATCGCATTTACCACCAAGATTTGCAATTCGCTTTTTTAATTCAGTTTCCATATTTTTTAGAGAAATATGAGCAAATTCTAAGTTATATAGTGGAGGACGTTCACGTTTAACTTTTGGTCTGCGAAATAAAACAAATTTTGCAATTGTAATTTATTATTTTTTAAATAATGCTAATGACGGGGAAGATAATGCAGTCAAGGGAACAAACGTTACAGCACCTGATGAATACACACTTTCCGAATGGGGAATGCGGAACCCACAGGGGAACGATAAAAAAAATAAATAAATAAATGGTTTCCCATTACATCCCATGAAGGAATTTGGGAGAGCTTCTCACAACCAGTGAGTTGTGCGCTTTATAGTTTTATACTTACTGATTGGGACCTACAGTTTTACACCGGTTCTGAACGGTATTTTGAGAAGCATTTCATGGCTAAGTACTCGATAGTGTCGCCGTCACTAAGCGAGGTGACCGTCGTCGAAAGAAATTTTTAATGTGGTCGGAGCAGGAATCGAACCCAGGATCTCCTGTACAAGAGGCGCGCACACTAACCATTGCACCACCGACGGCCACAGGGGAACGACAACAATGTGAAAATGTTGTATATACAGGTAGACGCCAACCATAACGGAACAAATGCGGCGGGGCCTGATGGAAATTTTCCGGCTATCCTAGATGAGGTTGACCAAATAACAACCCATTCACCGCATGCTTTTACCTCGTTTCTACTCAAAACCCTGGAGAGATAGAATAGTGGACAACATAGTGAAAACTGGAATACCGGACGATATGCTGAAGTTCAAGCAACACGCATATGTCAAACGTCTACCAGTGGAAACCGCACTTCATGAGGTAAACTGCATAGAGGAATCTCTCAATGAGGCATAGATATCTCTCTGTAGGCATAGATATTGAGGGAGCGTTCAACAATGTCCGGACTGGATCAATCGTATGGTAAGGAAAATATGGATAAACTGCGGTTCCCATGACGTAAATATTAGAGACAGGGTACAACGTTGAACTCCACAAGGGTTATATCCCCACTCTTATGGGTCCTCACAATACACAGTCTCCTAAGGAAGATTACAGACGAAGGACTTAAACCAGTCTGCTGTGCAGACGTTATAATACTTCTTAGGTCGAAAGGATGATCATCAATTATGCAGAAACAGCGCACAACAGGTCGAATCAAATCGAAATTTCTGAAGAGCGATTGTTTCTTGTTCGCTCCGCGAAAAAACCAAAAAATAAATTATTTAAATACTAAAAACCATTTGTTTAACCGGCGAAAGAACGCTAAATTGATAAATATATTTGTTTCAAAGTGCACCCTTGATAATAACATCAAAAAGGGAAAATAAACAAACTAAGACAATTCCCTTTGGCATTGTGCTGCAAGGGAGAAGAAGAAAAAAATAATAAGAACGAAAACAAAACACTTGTATGAGTGAAAGTGCACCGGCAATTAAGCGCCATGAAAGCTGGTATATGACAGCAAAGCCAGATTTGCGCTCATCCCGCGTACCGCGTTCGCCGACAGAAGATCAGTCGAAAACAAAAAACAGTGGAAAAACAGATATGTCAAAGATAACATATGAGGATGAGAGAATCTTTTCGCGCTCACCCCGCGTGCCACGCTCTCCATCGTTAGAAGACAAATCAAAACAAAACATTGAAAGTGCAGACATGTCAAAAGTAACATCTGTGCATAATAATGGCATCAGTGATCATGTGGGTTGTCGGGTGATATACCAAAAAATTTAAATATGCAACAGATGGAGAAAAAGTTTTCTCCATCTATTGGTGGCGATAGAGAGAAGTCACCAAGTGTTGACAAATTAGTGGAAAACCCCTCGCGGGAAACACCTGTCGTCGTTAGCGTCACTAACTAAAAACTGGCCGAATCTAGGACCGTTCAAACCGGTATGGACCGATACATACTGGTGAATCGGAAATAAGTCCATTAAAGGGTAACACGAGTAAAATTAGTAGAGCGGAGGGCACTTCTAGGCCAGTGGACCCCTTACCAAAAAATCGTTTCGCGCCACTATACAGGGACGACGAATCTCGTGATTCAAGCTTGCCTACGGCAACACGCGCTAAACCGCCTCCAATTTACTTACGTGAGCCCAGTTCTAATGACTTGGTTACGAATATAACCAAAGTCATTGGAACTAACACTTTTCACATCGTTCCTCTCCGAAAGGACAAAATACACGAAACAAAGATTCAGACCAACGACGAGAAAAGCTTTCGACAAATAACTAATTATTTCAACAATGCGAAAAAAATTATTACACATACCAATTAAAATGCGGCAAGGGCTTATGTGTAGTAGTTAAGGGCATCGAGTCTGATGTTGAATCGAAAGAGGTTAAGTCGGCATTAGAGGAAAAGGGTTCAGTGTACGCTCGGTGATTAATATTTTTAACAGGGCCCAGATCACCTAACCTATGTTTAAGGTAGAACTAGAGCCAGACGCAAGAAAATTGAAACGCAATGAGGTTCATCCAATTTATGCGTTGAAATATTTGCAGCACCGTCGAATCTCTGTGGAAGAGCCACACAAGCGTTCGGGCCCTATACAGTGACAAAATTGCCGGGAATACGGGCACACGAAAAAATACTGTGGGTTGCAAACAGTATGTGTAGTTAGTGGTGATCTGCACAAATCGCCCATATGTTCGATAAAAACCCAAGAGTTGTTCTCTGTAATAATTGCGGGGATAATCATACTGCCAACTACAGGCCAACTAAAAAAAATTGGATGGAAAATTGAGGACAGTTCGTGCTAGTGAATTCAAAGACCTAGAGTTAGAAATTAGATCAGTTTATATTCCACAACGGGATAATGAAATTAGGACAACTTCTGATACCATGACATACGCTAATGTTCTCAAACGGACCCCTCATACATATGTCTGCTGTTCAGCCAGCAAGTGGCATAGAGAATATGATAAGAAAACTTATGCAAAGTATGAACATGTTCATGTCGACAATGCAGTCAATGATGCAAGACTTTATGAGAAGTCAAAATCAATTAATTCAAGCCATTATTAGTAAAAAATAGGTTACTGACTTGAATTGGCTAATTATCTAGCTGATGAAAACATAGACATAATGCTCTTATCTGAGACGCATCTAACAGATAAATATAATTTTAATTTACCTAATTACACATTTTATGGCACGAACCACCCCGCTGGCAGGGCACATGGAGGTACAGGTGTCCTTATACGCAAAAGAATTAGGCACGATTTGTTAGAAAGCTACTCGGAACAATATTTGCAAGCAGCAACCGTTCGCGTCTCAATTTCTCACGAGACAATTACAATATCGGCAATTTATAGCCCCCCAAGATTTTCGATATCGAGTGATACGTTTACGAGCTTTTTTCAAAGACTGGGTGAAGTTTTCCGTCCCAATCCATGTACTAACAGTTTTAGTCTATCGAATGTAGCGTGCAACACGGAGACATCTACAGTCCCATTGGATATAACGGTCGGGGAGGTTGTCAATATTATAAAGCAAACAGCAAATCCTAGAAAAGCTCCTGGTTATGATCTAATAACGCAGAGGATGATATCAGAACTTCCGCTAATAGCTATCCAGTTCCTCGTAGGTTTGTTCAATAATATAATAAAATATAGCTACTTCCCTAATGCGTGGAAAATGTCTCTAGTGAAAATGATATTAAAGCCAGGAAAGGACAAAACTTTAGCTTCATCATATAGACCGATAAGCTTGTTCCCATGCCTATCAAAACTCTTCGAGAGAGCATTTCTTTCAAAAGTTAAAAGCCTCACTTCGCTTCATAATATCATCCCTGATCACCAATTTGGCTTTAGGGAGGGCCATAGTTACTCTACAACAAGTAAATCGTTTGACCAACGAGATTAGAAATTCTTAGATGTTGCTCAGGCATTTGACAAGGTCTGGCATGACGGTCTATTACATAAAATTAAAAAATATCTGCCAGTTAATACACATTCCCTCTTCGAAAGTTACTTGGAAAATAGATATTTTAGAGTCAAGCTGGGAGAGATAATTAGGGGTAAATACAAAATATATGCCGGGGTCCCGCAGGGAAGTGTTCTCGGTCCTTTTCTTTTTCTTATATTTACAGCAGATCTCCCCACGAGAAGCGATCTGCTTACGTCTACCTTTGCAGACGATACGGCAATACTGAGCTCTCATAGAAACCCATCTAAAGCCGCTGAAAATCTTAGCTTACATCTCCAAACAATCGAATCTTGGATTGCTAACTGGAGGATAAAAGTAAACGAGACGAAGAGCAAACAAATTACGTACCAATTCCCTTATGTGATGACATTACTTATCTGGGTATACATCTAGATCGTAGACTGACCTGGAAAAGGCATATAGAAGCCAAGAAGACACATCAACTGCATTGGCTTCTTAACTCAAACTCAAGGCTGAGATTAGAATATAAGGTCCAGATTTACAACACTGTGATTAAGCCTATTTGGTCATATGGGTCCCAGATATGGGGAAACGCTAGCGCGAGTAACATCGAAGTAATACAAAGACTGCAGTCTAAAATACTACGGTTAATTACTGGTGCCCTTTGGTATGTTAGAAATGAGAACCTACACAAAGATTTAAAGATACCTGCTGTAAGAGACGAACTCCAGCGCATCAAACAGAGTCATAATCAAAAACTGAAACAGCACACAAACCCTCTAGCAAGAAACTTGACAATAACAACAACTTCATCCCGACTACGAAGAAGAGATTTCCCATCAGTTTTATAAATCAACCAATCCCTGACGCCATAATTCAGAGGCCCGCTTAAACAACAATTTATTTAATAATAATTGAATTAAACTGATTAGAATATAATATTTAAGAGCAGATTCAATAAAAAAACTACAGTATGAAAAAAAAGGTCGAATCAGCGGCTTAAGTGTATATCTATGGACATGGGAAGGATCAGATTGCTTTTTAACACTATCGCACCCCTCTTTACAAACTTACTGACTAGTATGTTCCTAATTGTAAAGAAGGAAATGGGTATCCTAGAGAGTAAAGCTTTGGTTATTGTGTGGGGAAATACTATGCACCTGAGAATAAACGATATTCGAATAGTACAATTTACGGAGAATCGAGTATACCCCCAATATGGGTATACCTGATCACGATAACGAATCGGATAATCGTTGATATTTTTAACGAAGAAAAAAGATTGTAGTTGGACGAATACTAATTACTTATCAATTGGATTCCTGAACGAGAATCCTCCAAATTTTAATACAAATGCGAATATTTGTTATGACTTTTATTTAAAATCGGTAATCGAAGAAGTATTATTTACTTTCCATTTATTTTTATATGTCCCTATATTTTTTAAAGCTTATTTTTTTATACATACATATTTTATATCCTATTTATTTATTTTTGGGGTAAAATACACTCTCATACCACGGTAGTCCCGGGAGCATTCTTCTATCCTTATTATTTTAAGAAATAATTTACATTATATCAGAAAAGTATTTTACTGTCAAAATTCTCGTTTTTATTTATTTATTTCTCTTCATATACATAACCGACCCATTACGCCTTATATGATTACAAAAATTCTACCATAACTCCTCCAATGGATAGATATATAAAATTCTTTTAATTTACCATAATTAAAGATTACTTCATCAGTTTCATTACAATTTTTGGATAACAGCTTAAAAATAAGTATAAAATGCATTATTGTAACAAATCCACTCCTCATAAATTGTTATAAAAAATAACATGGTAAATTAAATCAATTTCAATTAAAAATTATTATTTCAATAACCGAGCCTTAACCTTCGCCTTACCAAAGGTTTTTATGTACATCGTCTACCAATACCCACCAAAGGGTTACGCTTTTGATTGATGGAACCACGAAATAAATTTTGATTTCACACCACTGAACGAACGAACACCTTTCCCCTAAATCGGAGCAAAATTGATAGATATTAAAGAATTTAAACCGAAATGGCCACAGGGTGGGTATTGGTAAGGCGAAGGTTAAAGATTATATATGGTTACATATTTCTACAAAATAATGATGATAAATAAGAATTTAGAAACTAACTAAAACAAAAAGTAAGCTTACTTCAGTGAGTGTAAAACTGAGTGTAAACACCTCACTGGTTTGTGAGAAGCTCTCCCTAATCCCTTCATGGGATGTAACAAGAAACCATTTATCTATTGTTTAAAGTTTACTTTAAGCCACTATTAATATTTTGCAAGATGACAACAGGAACGCAAAATAAGTTTCTGACATAAAAAATAAGTGATCGTTAATTAGGTGTCAAGAGTTATTAAATGAATCAGAAGTCCATAAAGACTAATAGACAAAAATCGTGTTGGAAGCTGCAACACGGGTCCTGTTAAAGATAGCAAGACATGGCTAAAATCCCATAAATTTTCCAATCAAATTACTTTTCAAAACTTATGTCTGCCATCAACTTGAAGGCCAAGAGATTATTTTTTCATATTTTACAACATAAAACACAGAGGCGGATGCCATGGCAGGTCCGAAGTACATATTTCGCGAATTGACAAATAGTTGGCTCGGTTGCTGTCATTAACTCTCTTGAAGAGGCTATCTCTTATGATGTTGTTCACTACTCCAATGGTATTACAACGGAAGACATCAATAATCACCTCTCTCATATATAAAATTCACCAGGGAATGTTCCTATCAGCGATTGCAATTATCATGCAGTCAACTGTATATACTGGCGAAGACGTTTTCTAAATGTATTACTAGAACAATCCATTATTATGAGCGAGTTTGGCAAACTGTTGTACAACCGGGTTACCCTAACAAGAAAAGAACGACCCAGCCAAGATGAAATTCTAGGTAACACAAATTTGCCTGTTTCTTGTCAATCTACAAAATTTCAACATATCCAACAAAAACAAAGGTCTGGAGTTCTAGTTGACCTACTCTTATAAAAATGCAATAGTCTCTTATTTTAATAAAATTCGAAAAAGAACAACCTAACAAGTATTTTCATTGGAAATATGTTAGTCTAATGGATTATGTACAGTGTCGGTCAAAAAAATAGCACCAACGTCGAAAACTATTGTCATTCCAATAAAAAATTAAATTCTGTGCTTATTATTTGAACATAACTAAGCGATGACGTAGTACTCTGTTTACTCTTTTTAAGAGAAGTTTTTTTCCTCGAGATAGTTAACGGTTCTCTAGAAATGATCGATCATTTACAAAAGGATCTACTTCAGTGCAGTCAATGAAATACCACCAGCAGGCTTTTTTAAATTTGTTTTGCAAAATTTTGTGAAAACAAAAGGTAATAAAAATTTTTTAATATACTTTCTTCAAAATCAGGTAATACTTTTATAAAAATTGTATAGTTATGGGTCGCGGAAAGCATTGTTCGCCGGAAAAACGTGAACTAATAAAAAAAATTTGCGTCCGAGGGTAAATCTTATTCCCAAATAAGGAATTTGCTGGGCTGTTCCAATAAAATGATAATAAATGCCCTAAGATATGAGCAAAAAGTTGAATCTCTTGATAGGAAGCCAGTTTTGTCACCCTTAATGGTAAAGCGTTTAGTACGGACGACTAAAGCAAATCCCTTTATGACAGCCACGGAGCTCAAAAAAACATTGGATGTGCCGGCAAGCGTGGAAACTATTCGCCGCAAACTTCGAGACAACAGCCTCAATGCCTGTAGTCCTCGAAAAGTGCCGCTCCTTACCTCTAAGCATGTTGCTAAAAGGATATCTTTTGCTAAAGCACATCAAAATTGGCCAAAGGAAAAGTGGAGAAATGTGCTTTGGACTGACGAATCCAAATTGTTCTTTTTGGTGGAAACGGTTCCTGATCTTTTGTCCGTAGGCCACCTAACAGTGAATACATGCCAAAATGCACATCAAAAACTATAAAACATGGACGTCATAGTATTATGGTATGGGGTTCCTTTTCATATCAAGGTGTGGGTCCCATATATTGGATCAAAACCGTTATGGATGCATCGGTTTATGTAAAAATCCTTAATGAAATTATGCTGCCGTATGCTTCCTACGAAATGCCGCTGTTGTGGGTCTTCCAGCAAGACAATGACCCCAAACACACCAGCAAAATGGCAAAAAAAATGGTTCAACGATAACTCTATCAATGTAATGGAGTGGCCTGCAGAGTCCCCAGATTTGAACCCTATCGAAAATCTGTGGACGGATATAAAGAAGGGTGTATCAACAATAAAACCAACAAGCGTTGAAGGACTCTGGGAGGCTGTGCAGAAAATTTGGAGTTCCATCAAAGTTGAAAGATGCCAGCATTTAATCGATTCCATGGGAAGGCGTTGTGCCGCGGTAATAGCAAACAAAGGTCACGCGACAAAGTATTGAAACAATACAATTAATTTATCAACAAGATATCTGAGTACAATTTTTGATTTATTTTAAGAAAGACCACTATTTTTTGTTAAAAATGAAATGAAGTGCTATTATTTTGACTGGGTAGTCTTTAAGTTTTTTGTTTAAATTAATTAGCAAATTATAAACTGTTGAAAAAACCAAATAATTTTCTTGTGATAATAAACCATTAACATCAAAGAATTTATTATCTTGTTTTGAGTTAAATTGGCCCAACTGTTAAACAGATGTAAACGGAATCAATATAAATTTGTGCGTGGTGCTATTATTTTGACCGCAGCTGTATATACATATTGGGTCCACTTGATTTTTTAGATGTTGCGATATAAAGCCTTTTTGGAAGGTTTTTGCATCACTAAATCTAATGGCGTTTTTATTTTTTTAAAATTCCAACTCCTTGGCCTGCATATCTGCTGCTAAAAACGCGGATTTTGGGCACCATTTCCTACAGAGCAAAAACGGCATAATATATTTCAAATCTGATTTCACCATTCGATTCTTTAGGACAAATTATTAAAAATAAGCGTTATTTGAGATTTTCAGGATGGACCTGTTAGTCGTTAGGGTGTACCAAAAAATCACTTTTTCATAAAAAAAAATTAAAAAATTTTTGAACGTGCATATTGAAATTATGCAGTCTCCTGCAAAAAATGGTGAAAAAACTTTTATTATAGTAGTTCCGGCTTAAAAGTTATCAAGTAATATGTAAATAAAAAAAGAAAAATTTTTCAAGTTTTGTAATAGATATTACAATTATATTATATTTGAATTATTAAGCCGCGAAATTTCAAAATTTTTTGGATTTTTTGCGTTCAAAATTTTTTAAAATTTTTTTTTTTAAGAAAAAGTGATTTTTTGGTACACCCTAACGACTAACAGGTCCATCCTGAAAATCTCAAATAACGCTTATTTTTAATAATTTCTCTTAAAGAATCGAATGGTGAAATCAGATTTGAAAAATATTAAGCCGTTTTTGCTGTAGAAAATGGTGCCCAAAATCCGCGTTTTTAGCCGCAGATATGCAGACCAAGGAGTTGGAATTTTAAAAAAATAAAAACGCCATTAGATTTTGTAATGCGAAAACCTTCCAAAAAGGCTTTATAGCGCATAATCAGAAACAAAAATGATTTTGAAAGTGGACCCTAATACATATACCTCATCACCCTGTTAAAAACCAAACGGAACTTTCTGAACACTCCAGAATACGTCTCCATACCATACAAAACAACTGGCATTATCAATGCATGAACCAACTGTATCTTAACAAACCGTGGAAGATATAGACCTAGGTTGTACAATTTCCTTAACATGAAATTAATCTTTGATGCTAATGAATTGACAAATTTAAGTTTGTTATCAACAATAATTCCAAGCCAAAAACATTTCCTTTGATTAAAGAGGGTTAATTAAAAGCCTATTTTCAATCATCCAAGTAGACAATATATCTATTATACAATCAATTGTATTCTTCAAACATCTAAAAACACAAACTCACCCTTAAAGACTAACTGCAAATCATCAGCAAAGGTGAAAGGGTGACAGTTATCGCTCAATACACGATCAAATAAATCATTTATATACATAATAAATGTGGCCACAATACAGAACCCTGTGGGGCACCAGAACTAACTACACAAATGCTAGACGGAACACCATTGCTACAAACATACTGTTTCGTACCAAAAAAAAAGAACACATCAACTTACACACAGTGAGAGTGTGTAATTCAATTTTTCCTCCTTCTCAATTTTTCCCAAAACCTCTATTTTTAGAATATTTTTCAACGTGAAACACACGTAACTTTTGATTCCCCTGAGAAAAGAGATATAAACTGCGATTCGTGTTGCTAAGTATTCGTTAAGTTTTCGCTAAGTGCTTCATAGAAAACAAGAAATTATATAAGCAAGCGGTGTAATCAAAACACGCTTATAATCGTACTTCCAACCTTGAATATTTTCTCAAAAAAAAAAAAAAAAAAATAACAAAATTCAAGAAATGTGATTTTTGTTCACACAACTTACCCATCTAGTTCGTCGTCTTTTTTTACATGCTTGCTTAATGTAGTGGTGCTTGGAGGAATATATTTTATAGCACGTGATTCAGGAGTTTTTTGAACTTTCTTCAAAAAAGTGAATCTAGTCTTCAAATTGGAGGAAATTTTACACACCTTACGTTCGGGTTCCTTAACAAGGTTTGTGCACTTAGTCCATTCATTTAAATTTCCATTGCATAAATAGCCTGATTTGTGAAAGAGTAATTGACGTCCATTACATAGTGAACATGGTGCTATAGCCCCGAACGTCAACAAGTCAGCCACCTGATCAAGTAGTTTCTCAGAATCGCCTTGGACTGGTTCCTGTCCATTATTTTCCAATACTTCGAACATGTCCTTTTTTTTCATTTCATCCTTCACTTCATCACGAAATGTATGCAATCGATGTGATTGTTTCTTTATTTGCTGCATTAATTTCTCGTTTTCTTTTTCGTCTTCCTCGTCCAGCTTTTCTAATTTTGCCTTCTTATGACTTGGAGCGTCTTCCATTTTCATGATACTTGAATAAACAAAATAGTAAAAATTAATTTAAACAACAACAAATATAAGACCCGATACCCACGGTAATGCCTTTTTTACTTCCATTTTATCGTCGGTTTTAAGACTCTTGAACCCAGGTAAATCTTCACCAGTGGCAAGCCATCCTAACTCTCCACGCATTTGGGCAAAGCATTCAATATGATGCCACAATGGTTGACCACCATATTTCATACCTACTTCTGTATCATAAACAGTTTTTTTAATACGAACTTGATCCTTTAAAATTTTTTGTTCACATCCACGACAAGCCGCCCTTCCAGATTTAGCATATTCTATGCCAAAATCGTTAATCGCCGAACTATTGGCTTTGCTACGTTTCTTGCCACCTTTCGTTGTAGAGGCTTCTACAACAGTCGACGCACAATTTTCTATAATTTTGAAAAAATATTGCTTTGCATTATAAAACAAACGCACCTTGTTAAAACTTACCCACTTCCTTTTGGATTCTTTCCTGGTCTTCAAAGCGCAGGTTTTCAAAATTGGCAATATCACCTACAGAAGCTGGGCGTTGTTTTTTAAAGAAACACGACTCGTGAAACCAGTTTGGTTGTTTGGAATCATGGAAGGCAGACTGCAAAGAAATTATAATTCGAAAATGTTTTTTAATTTTATACGTTCATCAAATTTTTGCGGAAAATGTAAAACATATTTTCGATGACTTGAAAATTTCAACGATCGATATTTCGATAACTAAGCGAGTTATCGAAAATTAGTTTGATAATTTGCAACATATTATACACAAATGCTGCCAAACAAGTCCATTTATACGGTTATTAATACATCGTAAATTCGAACTTTGGATGTCCAAAGTTCTAAAATAGGATTTTCCCCAAATATGTATTACTATTTTACATTTTAGGCTTAAAATTGTGTTTTTTATTTTCACGAGGGGGAGTAAAATAGGAATAAACAAATTGTTGCTGTTCCCGAAAAAGATATACATATATTTAGTTAAAATGATATATATAAAATGATATATATCCTATTTTTATTTTAGTTTAATGTCGGGATGAGAAACCTATACATGGGACTAGCCCTCAAAAAGCTTGCCAATCCCGTCAAAAGCGAGATGGTGGGTGGCTGGCGGTTGTAAGTAAATTTTTAAAAATTATTAATTAGATTTTGTTTTTGTAAATTAAATAAATGGTTTCTCGTTACATCCCATGAAGGGATTAGGGAGAGCTTCTCACAAACCAGTGAGCTGTGCGTGTTCTAGTTTTACACTCACTGATTGAGACCTACAGTTTTACACCGGTTCCGAACGGTATTTTGAGAAGCTTTTTCATGGCTAAGTACTCGATAGTGTCGAAGTCACTAAGCGAGGTGACCGCCGTCGAATGAAATTTATGGTGGTCAGAGCAGGGATCGAACCCAGGATGTCATGTACAAGAACCGCGCACACTAACCATTGCACCACCGACGTTGTAATATTTAATGTACATTCAATTAAAACGTACATGTAAAAAAATAACGTCCAATAAAGTGATATGTATACATATCAAATCTCTACAATTTTGAATATGCTTTCAATACATTCAGTTGAAAACCAAGTGTAAAAAAATGGTTTCCCATTACATCCCATGAAGGAATTATGGAGAGCTTCTCACAACCAATGGAGCTGTGCGCTTTCTAGTTTTATACTCATTGGTTGGGGCCTACGGTTTCACGCCGATTCCGAATGGTAGTTTGAGAAACTTTTTCACGGCTAAATACTCGATAGTGTCGACGTCACTATGCGAGGTGACCGCCGCCGAAAGAAATTTAAGGTGGTCAGAGCAGGGATCGAATCCAGGATCTCATGTACAAGAGTCGCGCACACTAACCATTGAAAAAGCTTCTCAAAATACCGTTCGGAATGGGTGTAAAAACTGAAGGTCCCAGTCAGTGAGTGTAAAACAAGAAAGCGCACAGCTCACTGTTTGTGAGAAGCCTTTATGGTGTCATGGGAAACCATTTTTTTTTTTAATTATTCAAAATAATTACATCACTTAGCTACCGTCGTGAAAAGTAATTTTTTTTGTTTTTGCATACGCACTCTCTATAAACAACCTCACATACACCTCTTTCGGACAAATAATAAATGAAAAAAACCAACGCTTCGACATACGATCTTGGTAATTCCCCTCATCGATTGTTGGAAAAGATTGCAAAACCACGGTCATGTGTGAGGTTTGCTCAACATCAATTCTTGGGTAGGAAAGAAGTACTACAATACAAAATAAAAAAACTAATGTATATTTAAAGAAGCATTTCAAAATACTCCCTCCCACAAGTAACTCTTTCGAAATTCCAACTGAGATTCTCGGAACAACTACTCTTCAGCAGAGAAAACAAATACAATAACAATAAACAAAGAACAACTTAGAAAGACAACTCAAAAGTTACAGAATTCAATTCAAGCAAAACAAACTCTCATAAAGTAACTATTCAAAATACTAGAGACAAAATAATCACCAGTACAACCATTACACAAAAGGACAACATCCAAAAAAAAATACTCCGGAAAAATTTAAAGAACAAAGACCAGAAACGGATGGGCTCTTTGATATAGAAATCGAACTTTAATAAGAAACAAGGATTCAAAGCTATATTTCTCTAATCTCTTATACATATAATCTTTATTCATATTCAGCACAACTTTTTTCAGTATACTTCAATGGAATATAAATTGTTTCCCATTACAGCCCATGAAGGGACAGGGCAGAGCTTCTCACAATCACAGAGCTGTGCGCTTTCCAGTTTTCACTCACTGATTGGAACCTACAGTTTTACACCGATTCCGAACGGTATTTTGAGAAGCTTTTTCATGGCTAAATACTCGATAGTGTCGCCGTCACTATGCGAGGTGACCGCCGCCGAAACAATTTTTTTTTTAAGGCGGTCAGAGCAGGGATCGAACCCAGGATCTCATGTACAAGAGGCGCGCACACTACCCATTGCACCACCGACGGTCAATGGAATATAAAACATATAAAACAACCATACAGAAATTGAACTCCTAATAAAAGAACAAAATCAGCAAATAATATTCCTGTCAAAAACTCACATTCCCTTCAACAAGCATCCCATTGCTCCCAAATCATACTCCACCATCTCTGCAAACATTCCAGTGAACACAACTGCCAAAAATGGCATTTTTGTTCGAAAAATGAATTTTTTAAATTGGAATATTAATTTAGTTGTAAGTTTTTTTCTAACGCACAATCTTTTTTCTATGACTTCAGGTAATTTTATAGGAGAAATTGTCAGTGATAGGTCCTTCATCAGCCGCTTTTGCTCAGATGGCTTGCGCATTATTAATATTGGCTTTTGTAATGTTCAGTCCCTTAAACCTGGCACCAAATCTACCAAGTTTGATGAGCTGAAGAATCTTTTGATTGGAGGTCACCTCAATATTATTGGTTTTGCTGAGACTTGGTTAAAACCGTATGTATCAAGTAAAAGTATACACATTCCTGGTTACACCTTATTTCGAAATGATCGTTCTATTATGCGTAGTGGTGGTGTTGCATTTTATATTTAATCAAGAATTAAAGCTACCGTTTTGTTATCGGTTTCGGAGCCTGATTGTGAGGCTCTTTTTCTGCGCATTGATACTTCTGCGGCTAATCTTGTCGTTGGCGTGATTTATTTGCCACGCGGTAGGATAGAAGTCCTTGAAAATTGTATTTCTGATATTGTCACTAGGCATGAACACCTTGTTCTGGTGGGTGATTTTAACTATGACATTTCTGTTAGTCGTAATTATGCTAACTTTCGTCACATGCTCACAAGATGTTAGTGCTTCACAACAATAGACCCACGCATTATGATCTCAACCACGAATCAAGTTCCTTGATTGATTACTCCCTTGTTAGCAATACTCATTCTATCTTGAAGAGTAATCAATTTTATTCCCCTACTGTTAATTCACACCACGCCTTTTTACTAATTCAGTATGACTTATCTTGTGCCGCTAATACATCGTATGTGACATTTAGAGATTATAATGATATCGATATGTATTCTTTGGTCGAAGATCTATTGTGGAGAGATTTTTCGACTTTATATGCTACTAATGATACGAATGTACAATTATCTTTTCTGAATGGACTACTTAGTGGTCTTTTTGTTTCTTATGTACCTGAGAAAACCATGATAGTTAATGCTAATGGTCATAGTTGGTTCACTCCCGAGGTGAAGTCTGCCATTTATAATAGGTATCTCGCCTATAGGGCCTTCGTTGAGAATAAGACTGATAGTAATAAGGATATATATAAGCAATATAGATCGGTAGCTCGTCGAATGATTAGGCGGGCTAAACGAGCTGATGGCATCCGTATGTTTTCCGGAATGAATTGCCCCCGTGATTTTTGGTCTCGCATGAAGCACCATGGTGCTGCCCGGCGAGATAATTACGACTGTGATATTGACCCTGACGATTTGAATGATTATTTCACTTCTGTGCCGTCTCCTACTATGTCTAGTTTTAGTAATTTAACACATGTTGATCGAGATAATGATCTCACCTTTCGGAATATTGATGAAGGTGAACTTTACTGTGCAATATGTAGAATTAAGTCTAATGCAGTGGGTGCTGATATGATTTCGATTAAGTTTATAAGATTAGTTTATCCCTTTATTTCCACACACCTTTTTCACTTTTTTAATACTATTTTAATGAGTGGTAGTTTCCCATTACAGTGGAAGCCTGCTAAAATTTTTCCAATTTAAAAGAAGGGGACCACTGGATCGTTGTGCTCCGACTTTAGGCCAATTTCTGTGCTTCCGGCTTTTTCGAAAGTCTTAGAGGTGATTCTGAAGGATCAAATTTCTTATCACTTGGACTTGTTGTCGTTAGTAGATCCATGTCAATCTGGTTTTCGAAAACATCATAGCACAACTTCACTGGTTCTTCACTTGACTGATGAAATAAGGAGTTGTATGTATATTAGACTTAAGTATTGTTTTCCCAATTCCGTTTCTCTTACTCGTCTTGTTTGTTAATTTGCTCGTTTCTGTCCAGTCGATCTCAATATGTTGTTTCTAACGGCTGTATGTCCAACACCCGTGCGGTAAATTACGGTGTTCCTCAGGGCTCTATTTTGGGTCCAATATTGTTTATGTTATATGTAAATGATCTTCGTGACTGTGTGTTAAATTCTGAACTTAGTATTTATGCTGATGATATTCAGTTGTTTGCAACTAGTTCTACAGGCTCCACCGCGGATTGTGTTAGGGTCTTGGATTCTGACATCGCCGGATTTGTGATTGGAGCGACCGTAATAATATCAGTATCAATGTTAGTAAGACTAAGTGTATCATGTTTCATCATGGGCGGGCGCAATCGTCGGGATCGTCCATAAGGGTTCAAAATAATACAGTGTTTGCATCTGATTCTGTCTTGTTTACGTTTTGAAATTGACTGTGGACTGAATTTCACTGGCCACATTGTTCATGTCTGCTCAAAGGTTAATAGGCGTCTTTACAGTCTTGATGTAATATTATAGAGATAGGCTCATACGTTACTTATGCCGAACATTTTGTATGGACTTGAGATTTACACTGGTACCAATTTGGCTAACTTGCGCAGACTTCACACATGTTTTCATGGTATTTTAAGATTTGTCTATGGTCGCCTCTCCCGTAATAGTTATGCTTCATATTCTTTTCAGCTCTTGGGTTGTTCCTTTGAACATTTTTTGCATCTCAGATGTCTATACTTTTTCTTCTGCGTTGTAAAGTTTAGTCTCCCCTCGTATCTTTTTAATTCTATCACTTTTCTGCATTCCAGTAGAAATACTCAAGTGCTTTTAGAACCTTTCTCTCATACGGTGTTGGAACGATAATTTTCTGTGCCTGTGGCTAGGCTATGGAATACTTTGCCACATAGTTTTAAAAATTTTTCGGTGCAGCCATTTACTTTTAAACGTAATTTGCTTGATTATTTTGCTTATTTGGAACATGGTCAGTTATATTGAAGTCTTCTTCACTGACAATTTTGTTTCTTCTATTAACTTTTAAACTTTGAAACCTTTTTGTTAAATAAAAGATTGTGCGTTACAATTTAGTATTAAGTTTTTTTTTGAGTTTTTTATACAGATAAGTTTTTGGTTGTTTTTTTTACTTTGCCTTTTTTTTAATAATTCTATCAACATGTTGTCCTTAAGGGCGTTGGTTGATTAATATAATATAAATAAATAAAATAAATATATCGAACATACACCCTAATAAAAGATTTGGTACTAACGACATCACAAATCCTGGAACACCTTATGGCGATCAATTAAAAACAATAATCGACGCACTATACTAGAAACGCCCTTAATCTACAAAATCTTTGCATTTTAAATGACGGCAAACCGACGCATTCTACCCTAAACACTTACACCAATATTGACAGTCTGTTGCTCTCCTTCGAAACTTCCCATAGTATCCAGTACCACACTTAGCGATATTCACAGCAATGATCATTTCAATTTGGTCACAAAAAACTGCCTGAATATAAACAACTAACCACATGAAACACATACCAAATATAATTTCAAAATGTAAATTGGCCTCTATCCAATCCAAGATTGACGAAGAACGAGAAATCAAATTCTTTTCGAGCAATACCAAAAGATGGGTTGCAGTGAAGATCGCCTCCTCGCGGTGCATCCTGGGCAACTCTAAATGATGTTCTTCCTCTTTGGCACAGAATCCTGGTTCACGATTTTCGTAACTATTTGATTTTCTGCTCTCGAGCTGTCGTCCTGTGCTCTGCGACCTGAGTAGGCAGAGGTGACACTCTGTCGAAATGACTCGTGGCTAAGGTACCGTTCGTCTCCGCCTCCTTAAAACCCGGCAAGTCTTGTAGTACGTTCGAAATCCGTCACCGTTAAGTTGGTGGTAATGGTGAGGTTGAGATGACTCCCTCTTTGGTTCGGCCTGGCTCTGAAAACTGTCCCATAAGGCGGAGTGTCAACCCTCGCGTGCAACTCTCTGCTTCATAGACAAGAACGGGGCCCCTCTTTTTGAACACATTGAATTTTTACGGACGTAGATAGCGGTAATGGTTTGCCATTACATCCCATGAAGGGACAGGGGAGAACTTCTCACAATCACTGAGCTGTGCGCTTTTAGTTTTCACTCACTGATTGGGACCTACAGTTTTACACCGATTCCGAACAGTATTTTGAGAAGCTTTTTCATGGCTATATACTCGATAGTGTCGCCGTCACTATGCGAGGTGACCGCCGCCGAAACAAATTTTAAGGTGGTCAGAGCAGGGTTCGAACCCGGGATCTCATGTACAAGAGCCCCGCACACTAACCATTGCACCATCCAACTTAATTTCAAAAAGATTGTTTGGTTTGATTGTTTGTTTTTTTCAGCAAATAGGCGACGTATATTGACTTGTTTGAATTATTCTACATCTAAACTTTTTAACTCTAATCATCAATTCAGTAATTTTTAGTAAGATTCTACTACTGGGTCATATCTTATCCCAGGCACTGTAACGTTAGTAATACTAAATACCTAATGAGGGTTACTTACGAATAATAAAACAAATGAAATAGCAACAATATAAATATGATCCTTTGTGTTTTTAAAAACCACAAGGTTTCATTGCCACGTACACCCAGCGAAATAAATATAAAGGCAACACCATTTTTTGTTTTTTCCAAATGTTGAGATGAATTTTCAAGATGTTAATTTATTGTATTAGGCCTTTCAAAATAGAATACTTTGACTATGACTTCTTCAAGGGGAATCAACAAAAATAAACTAATTACTAGTGCGAAATATTTATAAAGGCAAAAGGTATTTTTAAATATTTTAACAAGTTTCTTAAGACGTATGATCTTCATTAACGCTGATAACTTATAGTAAGCATCTTGGCATTGAGTTTATCAACGAAGGAATATGCGCAGGTTCAGTTGTCTCCCAATTTGTTGAATTGCTATTCTTCGATCCTTGACATACTTCAACTGGCGCCCGGAGTGGTAAACTTGGGTAGGTAAAATAGACCAGAGGTTCTCGATCGGATAAAGATCAGAACTAAGTGCAGGCCAGTCAAGAGTTTGTATTATTTCTGGACGCCAGAAACTTTGGAGTTTTCTTAGACCGATGTACTGCTGAGTTGTCCTGCTGGATGATAAATTCTGGGACACAAATCTCTTTAATTGTTTCCATCGGTAAATATTACTCCTCATCCAAAAATCTGTATATTTCTGCGAATTTAAATCTAGCTAATTCGTGTCTTAGTTTGAGACCAAGTTTTGCATACTTTTTCCCATATTACAGTTTCAAGTCGCTTTTCGTTATTTGTTGAACACGACCCAACCCTGCTCCCACGCTCAATTCAGCAATAATTTCCTTATCACCGAAGTTTTCTTTAACAGCAACCCTCTTGATCTCTCTTTTTGCGCTTTCACTGATCAGCGGTGTCCTTCCTGTTCTTTTTGTGTTTCCATATTGACCATCCTATTTTATAAAATTGTCAATGACACAGCTAGATCTTTTCAATCGCCTCGAAATTTCCTGACTGGAAAGCCCTTCATCATGATAAAAAAATTTTTTTGGATGTACGTGCAGATAACAACTTCGGTACGACGATATGTAATAACTTTTCGGCAACTGGCAACGCAACTGAGGTACGGTTGCTATTGATACGACCCATTAGCGTTATCTTTTTTGATCATATTAAGCTATATTACATATGACATACAAAAAATTCAATAAATTCTTATAAATTAAATTAAACAATATCAAAAAATTATATAACGATGTAATGTAAATAAATAAAACAAAAAGATTGTAAATACAGAACCCATGGTGACAATTATGGCAACATCGAAATAGAGTCCACTTATACCTATATTTTCTTCCAAAAGATCGGAGAGAAGAAGAGTAAATTTAAGCGTTATCCTTTTTTTCCATATTTGAATGCCTTGTGGATAAGGACTCTCGAATATGCCCAGCAGGGCACATATTAAACGTTATTACTGGGCTCAGATATATTTTATTTTTGGTGCTTGCTTCATCCAAATGATGGAGGGACACAGAAAACAGTGCTGGCTGTTTGTCGACAAAATAGTCACATTTTTGTTAGTAAATTACTAATAATAATCAAATGGAAATTGCATTTTGTTAAAAATAGTTTTTTAATCAGATTTAATTATTTTAGGAACATATTGTTGCTAAAAATTTGAATGTTTTCAAAAATTATTTACGTTCCACGTATCGCTCATTGACTAGAAGACTGTCGCAACATTATTTTTCAGTTAATAATGCAGAATTATCCGTTATATCACTCTTCGTTATTCTGTAAAATGGTCATTCAAATATCTTGTATAATCCATGGTAAAATTATCTGTGGCGTAAACGCGTCAGCCCAGCTGATTTGTGTTTTTTATCTTTTCCGTGTGTAAGCTCTCCAACTCGATTTTGTTTCTTTTTGTATGTTAATAAAATTTAAAGAATTTTTCTCAAGTAAGACAAGCTTATAAAATTGTTCACATTTTGTGTACATACAGCCCATTTCTAAATAATCCCAGGGAATCAGTTCCCTGGGAATTAATTTTTCCCGGGAATAAAATCCTCCTATTCTAAACAGACGGGGAACAGAATAATAAGGGAGAACTACGAATTTTAGAAGTCAGCTGTTTTGCTTTATGCCGTTTGGTTTTGGTTGTTAAATGCAAATCATTTTAAGCAAATAAATAGAATGGAGCTGAACAACGACCGGGAGCAGGAGAAGCAATAACAAACGTTTGCAAGGCGATAGTTACGCGATGCGACGAATTCACTTGAGCTGCCGCAAACTTGGAATTGAATCAAAATTTTGCTGAGCTGAAATATATATATTTTTTTGTACTTCTTGAGATATGGGCAGAGGGCGAAAATAACTCACACCACTTTGAAGTGTTCTCTCATAACTGTTAATTTTTGAGAGAGCGAAATAACCCACACAAGAGATGCAGTGGTTTATTTTTTGTGAGCGAGTGATATCGCTCAGTGGGAAACAGTTATTTTCTCATTTTATCTGTTTCCCTCTTCTTGGGACACTTATTTTTGAGTGAAAAAAAATAAGTGTCTTTCGGGTACAGAAATAAGTTTGGGCTATTGCTTTTGTGTTATTGTGCTCACTCAACGCTTAATCGTGTTCATACAGTCAAAGCGTTTGTTAAAATGGGTCGCAATTCTGATCAAAAGGTTCGAGTTTTTTATCAATATTGTGCGGATATTGATAAATCCAAGTGCAATATATGTGATACCCTATTAAAGGGGACTCACATTACGAATTTGAGACGGCATTTGATGGTGAAACACCGCAATGTTTTTGAAAATACTGATCGAGAGAGTAACGCACAAAATGAAGTGGAGAGGAAAAAAGTAAAAATTTCATACGAAATTAACAAAAAAGACTTTATAGCGTCGATAGTGAAAATCGTGACAAGCGACAAATTAAGTCAGGAGAATCTTAATTCTTTGTTAGTTGTAAAGCTGAATAGTTAAATAAAAATACATATTGTTTCACAAATAAATTCGTTAATATGTCTACTTATTTAAAATTTTTCATTAAAATGTATTTCAGAATTAACATTGAAACGACAAACGTCCACAGCATAAGAAAATGTGCATATCCACATATTTTTTTCTGTTTTGCTTTAACAGTTATCGAAAGACACTTTGAACAAATGCAAACTCACAAAGTGTTTTCGGCGAACGGTTATTCTTTTCACTCAGCATAAAACGCACAACAGAAAACAGAAAACACAGAGAGAAGAGAATAAAGCACAGTGAGAAACACTTTTACACCGGTTCCGAACGGTATTTTGAGAAGCTTTTTCATGGCTAAGTACTCGATAGTGTCGAAGTCACTAAGCGAGGTGACCGCCGTCGAATGAAATTTATGGTGGTCAGAGCAGGGATCGAACCCAGGATGTCATGTACAAGAACCGCGCACACTAACCATTGCACCACCGACGTTGTAATATTTAATGTACATTCAATTAAAACGTACATGTAAAAAAATAACGTCCAATAAAGTGATATGTATACATATCAAATCTCTACAATTTTGAATATGCTTTCAATACATTCAGTTGAAAACCAAGTGTAAAAAAATGGTTTCCCATTACATCCCATGAAGGAATTATGGAGAGCTTCTCACAACCAATGGAGCTGTGCGCTTTCTAGTTTTATACTCATTGGTTGGGGCCTACGGTTTCACGCCGATTCCGAATGGTAGTTTGAGAAACTTTTTCACGGCTAAATACTCGATAGTGTCGACGTCACTATGCGAGGTGACCGCCGCCGAAAGAAATTTAAGGTGGTCAGAGCAGGGATCGAATCCAGGATCTCATGTACAAGAGTCGCGCACACTAACCATTGAAAAAGCTTCTCAAAATACCGTTCGGAATGGGTGTAAAAACTGAAGGTCCCAGTCAGTGAGTGTAAAACAAGAAAGCGCACAGCTCACTGTTTGTGAGAAGCCTTTATGGTGTCATGGGAAACCATTTTTTTTTTTAATTATTCAAAATAATTACATCACTTAGCTACCGTCGTGAAAAGTAATTTTTTTTTGTTTTTGCATACGCACTCTCTATAAACAACCTCACATACACCTCTTTCGGACAAATAATAAATGAAAAAAACCAACGCTTCGACATACGATCTTGGTAATTCCCCTCATCGATTGTTGGAAAAGATTGCAAAACCACGGTCATGTGTGAGGTTTGCTCAACATCAATTCTTGGGTAGGAAAGAAGTACTACAATACAAAATAAAAAAACTAATGTATATTTAAAGAAGCATTTCAAAATACTCCCTCCCACAAGTAACTCTTTCGAAATTCCAACTGAGATTCTCGGAACAACTACTCTTCAGCAGAGAAAACAAATACAATAACAATAAACAAAGAACAACTTAGAAAGACAACTCAAAAGTTACAGAATTCAATTCAAGAAAAACAAACTCTCATAAAGTAACTATTCAAAATACTAGAGACAAAATAATCACCAGTACAACCATTACACAAAAGGACAACACCCAAAAAAAAATACTCCGGAAAAATTTAAAGAACAAAGACCAGAAACGGATGGGCTCTTTGATATAGAAATCGAACTTTAATAAGAAACAAGGATTCAAAGCTATATTTCTCTAATCTCTTATACATATAATCTTTATTCATATTCAGCACAACTTTTTTCAGTATACTTCAATGGAATATAAATTGTTTCCCATTACAGCCCATGAAGGGACAGGGCAGAGCTTCTCACAATCACAGAGCTGTGCGCTTTCCAGTTTTCACTCACTGATTGGAACCTACAGTTTTACACCGATTCCGAACGGTATTTTGAGAAGCTTTTTCATGGCTAAATACTCGATAGTGTCGCCGTCACTATGCGAGGTGACCGCCGCCGAAACAATTTTTTTTTTAAGGCGGTCAGAGCAGGGATCGAACCCAGGATCTCATGTACAAGAGGCGCGCACACTACCCATTGCACCACCGACGGTCAATGGAATATAAAACATATAAAACAACCATACAGAAATTGAACTCCTAATAAAAGAACAAAATCAGCAAATAATATTCCTGTCAAAAACTCACATTCCCTTCAACAAGCATCCCATTGCTCCCAAATCATACTCCACCATCTCTGCAAACATTCCAGTGAACACAACTGCCAAAAATGGCATTTTTGTTCGAAAAATGAATTTTTTAAATTGGAATATTAATTTAGTTGTAAGTTTTTTTCTAACGCACAATCTTTTTTCTATGACTTCAGGTAATTTTATAGGAGAAATTGTCAGTGATAGGTCCTTCATCAGCCGCTTTTGCTCAGATGGCTTGCGCATTATTAATATTGGCTTTTGTAATGTTCAGTCCCTTAAACCTGGCACCAAATCTACCAAGTTTGATGAGCTGAAGAATCTTTTGATTGGAGGTCACCTCAATATTATTGGTTTTGCTGAGACTTGGTTAAAACCGTATGTATCAAGTAAAAGTATACACATTCCTGGTTACACCTTATTTCGAAATGATCGTTCTATTATGCGTAGTGGTGGTGTTGCATTTTATATTTAATCAAGAATTAAAGCTACCGTTTTGTTATCGGTTTCGGAGCCTGATTGTGAGGCTCTTTTTCTGCGCATTGATACTTCTGCGGCTAATCTTGTCGTTGGCGTGATTTATTTGCCACGCGGTAGGATAGAAGTCCTTGAAAATTGTATTTCTGATATTGTCACTAGGCATGAACACCTTGTTCTGGTGGGTGATTTTAACTATGACATTTCTGTTAGTCGTAATTATGCTAACTTTCGTCACATGCTCACAAGATGTTAGTGCTTCACAACAATAGACCCACGCATTATGATCTCAACCACGAATCAAGTTCCTTGATTGATTACTCCCTTGTTAGCAATACTCATTCTATCTTGAAGAGTAATCAATTTTATTCCCCTACTGTTAATTCACACCACGCCTTTTTACTAATTCAGTATGACTTATCTTGTGCCGCTAATACATCGTATGTGACATTTAGAGATTATAATGATATCGATATGTATTCTTTGGTCGAAGATCTATTGTGGAGAGATTTTTCGACTTTATATGCTACTAATGATACGAATGTACAATTATCTTTTCTGAATGGACTACTTAGTGGTCTTTTTGTTTCTTATGTACCTGAGAAAACCATGATAGTTAATGCTAATGGTCATAGTTGGTTCACTCCCGAGGTGAAGTCTGCCATTTATAATAGGTATCTCGCCTATAGGGCCTTCGTTGAGAATAAGACTGATAGTAATAAGGATATATATAAGCAATATAGATCGGTAGCTCGTCGAATGATTAGGCGGGCTAAACGAGCTGATGGCATCCGTATGTTTTCCGGAATGAATTGCCCCCGTGATTTTTGGTCTCGCATGAAGCACCATGGTGCTGCCCGGCGAGATAATTACGACTGTGATATTGACCCTGACGATTTGAATGATTATTTCACTTCTGTGCCGTCTCCTACTATGTCTAGTTTTAGTAATTTAACACATGTTGATCGAGATAATGATCTCACCTTTCGGAATATTGATGAAGGTGAACTTTACTGTGCAATATGTAGAATTAAGTCTAATGCAGTGGGTGCTGATATGATTTCGATTAAGTTTATAAGATTAGTTTATCCCTTTATTTCCACACACCTTTTTCACTTTTTTAATACTATTTTAATGAGTGGTAGTTTCCCATTACAGTGGAAGCCTGCTAAAATTTTTCCAATTTAAAAGAAGGGGACCACTGGATCGTTGTGCTCCGACTTTAGGCCAATTTCTGTGCTTCCGGCTTTTTCGAAAGTCTTAGAGGTGATTCTGAAGGATCAAATTTCTTATCACTTGGACTTGTTGTCGTTAGTAGATCCATGTCAATCTGGTTTTCGAAAACATCATAGCACAACTTCACTGGTTCTTCACTTGACTGATGAAATAAGGAGTTGTATGTATATTAGACTTAAGTATTGTTTTCCCAATTCCGTTTCTCTTACTCGTCTTGTTTGTTAATTTGCTCGTTTCTGTCCAGTCGATCTAAATATGTTGTTTCTAACGGCTGTATGTCCAACACCCGTGCGGTAAATTACGGTGTTCCTCAGGGCTCTATTTTGGGTCCAATATTGTTTATGTTATATGTAAATGATCTTCGTGACTGTGTGTTAAATTCTGAACTTAGTATTTATGCTGATGATATTCAGTTGTTTGCAACTAGTTCTACAGGCTCCACCGCGGATTGTGTTAGGGTCTTGGATTCTGACATCGCCGGATTTGTGATTGGAGCGACCGTAATAATATCAGTATCAATGTTAGTAAGACTAAGTGTATCATGTTTCATCATGGGCGGGCGCAATCGTCGGGATCGTCCATAAGGGTTCAAAATAATACAGTGTTTGCATCTGATTCTGTCTTGTTTACGTTTTGAAATTGACTGTGGACTGAATTTCACTGGCCACATTGTTCATGTCTGCTCAAAGGTTAATAGGCGTCTTTACAGTCTTGATGTAATATTATAGAGATAGGCTCATACGTTACTTATGCCGAACATTTTGTATGGACTTGAGATTTACACTGGTACCAATTTGGCTAACTTGCGCAGACTTCACACATGTTTTCATGGTATTTTAAGATTTGTCTATGGTCGCCTCTCCCGTAATAGTTATGCTTCATATTCTTTTCAGCTCTTGGGTTGTTCCTTTGAACATTTTTTGCATCTCAGATGTCTATACTTTTTCTTCTGCGTTGTAAAGTTTAGTCTCCCCTCGTATCTTTTTAATTCTATCACTTTTCTGCATTCCAGTAGAAATACTCAAGTGCTTTTAGAACCTTTCTCTCATACGGTGTTGGAACGATAATTTTCTGTGCGTGTGGCTAGGCTATGGAATACTTTGCCACATAGTTTTAAAAATTTTTCGGTGCAGCCATTTACTACAATTTTGTTTCTTCTATTAACTTTTAAACTTTGAAACCTTTTTGTTAAATAAAAGATTGTGCGTTACAATTTAGTATTAAGTTTTTTTTTGAGTTTTTTATACAGATAAGTTTTTGGTTGTTTTTTTTACTTTGCCTTTTTTTTAATAATTCTATCAACATGTTGTCCTTAAGGGCGTTGGTTGATTAATATAATATAAATAAATAAAATAAATATATCGAACATACACCCTAATAAAAGATTTGGTACTAACGACATCACAAATCCTGGAACACCTTATGGCGATCAATTAAAAACAATAATCGACGCACTATACTAGAAACGCCCTTAATCTACAAAATCTTTGCATTTTAAATGACGGCAAACCGACGCATTCTACCCTAAACACTTACACCAATATTGACAGTCTGTTGCTCTCCTTCGAAACTTCCCATAGTATCCAGTACCACACTTAGCGATATTCACAGCAATGATCATTTCAATTTGGTCACAAAAAACTGCCTGAATATAAACAACTAACCACATGAAACACATACCAAATATAATTTCAAAATGTAAATTGGCCTCTATCCAATCCAAGATTGACGAAGAACGAGAAATCAAATTCTTTTCGAGCAATACCAAAATACCAAAAGATGGGTTGCAGTGAAGATCGCCTCCTCGCGGTGCATCCTGGGCAACTCTAAATGATGTTCTTCCTCTTTGGCACAGAATCCTGGTTCACGATTTTCGTAACTATTTGATTTTCTGCTCTCGAGCTGTCGTCCTATGCTCTGCGACCTGAGTAGGCAGAGGTGACACTCTGTCGAAATGACTCGTGGCTAAGGTACCGTTCGTCTCCGCCTCCTTAAAACCCGGCAAGTCTTGTAGTACGTTCGAAATCCGTCACCGTTAAGTTGGTGGTAATGGTGAGGTTGAGATGACTCCCTCTTTGGTTCGGCCTGGCTCTGAAAACTGTCCCATAAGGCGGAGTGTCAACCCTCGCGTGCAACTCTCTGCTTCATAGACAAGAACGGGGCCCCTCTTTTTGAACACATTGAATTTTTACGGACGTAGATAGCGGTAATGGTTTGCCATTACATCCCATGAAGGGACAGGGGAGAACTTCTCACAATCACTGAGCTGTGCGCTTTTAGTTTTCACTCACTGATTGGGACCTACAGTTTTACACCGATTCCGAACGGTATTTTGAGAAGCTTTTTCATGGCTATATACTCGATAGTGTCGCCGTCACTATGCGAGGTGACCGCCGCCGAAACAAATTTTAAGGTGGTCAGAGCAGGGTTCGAACCCAGGATCTCATGTACAAGAGCCCCGCACACTAACCATTGCACCATCCAACTTAATTTCAAAAAGATTGTTTGGTTTGATTGTTTGTTTTTTTCAGCAAATAGGCGACGTATATTGACTTGTTTGAATTATTCTACATCTAAACTTTTTAACTCTAATCATCAATTCAGTAATTTTTAGTAAGATTCTACTACTGGGTCATATCTTATCCCAGGCACTGTAACGTTAGTAATACTAAATACCTAATGAGGGTTACTTACGAATAATAAAACAAATGAAATAGCAACAATATAAATATGATCCTTTGTGTTTTTAAAAACCACAAGGTTTCATTGCCACGTACACCCAGCGAAATAAATATAAAGGCAACACCATTTTTTGTTTTTTCCAAATGTTGAGATGAATTTTCAAGATGTTAATTTATTGTATTAGGCCTTTCAAAATAGAATACTTTGACTATGACTTCTTCAAGGGGAATCAACAAAAATAAACTAATTACTAGTGCGAAATATTTATAAAGGCAAAAGGTATTTTTAAATATTTTAACAAGTTTCTTAAGACGTATGATCTTCATTAACGCTGATAACTTATAGTAAGCATCTTGGCATTGAGTTTATCAACGAAGGAATATGCGCAGGTTCAGTTGTCTCCCAATTTGTTGAATTGCTATTCTTCGATCCTTGACATACTTCAACTGGCGCCCGGAGTGGTAAACTTGGGTAGGTAAAATAGACCAGAGGTTCTCGATCGGATAAAGATCAGAACTAAGTGCAGGCCAGTCAAGAGTTTGTATTATTTCTGGACGCCAGAAACTTTGGAGTTTTCTTAGACCGATGTACTGCTGAGTTGTCCTGCTGGATGATAAATTCTGGGACACAAATCTCTTTAATTGTTTCCATCGGTAAATATTACTCCTCATCCAAAAATCTGTATATTTCTGCGAATTTAAATCTAGCTAATTCGTGTCTTAGTTTGAGACCAAGTTTTGCATACTTTTTCCCATATTACAGTTTCAAGTCGCTTTTCGTTATTTGTTGAACACGACCCAACCCTGCTCCCACGCTCAATTCAGCAATAATTTCCTTATCACCGAAGTTTTCTTTAACAGCAACCCTCTTGATCTCTCTTTTTGCGCTTTCACTGATCAGCGGTGTCCTTCCTGTTCTTTTTGTGTTTCCATATTGACCATCCTATTTTATAAAATTGTCAATGACACAGCTAGATCTTTTCAATCGCCTCGAAATTTCCTGACTGGAAAGCCCTTCATCATGATAAAAAAAATTTTTTGGATGTACGTGCAGATAACAACTTCGGTACGACGATATGTAATAACTTTTCGGCAACTGGCAACGCAACTGAGGTACGGTTGCTATTGATACGACCCATTAGCGTTATCTTTTTTGATCATATTAAGCTATATTACATATGACATACAAAAAATTCAATAAATTCTTATAAATTAAATTAAACAATATCAAAAAATTATATAACGATGTAATGTAAATAAATAAAACAAAAAGATTGTAAATACAGAACCCATGGTGACAATTATGGCAACAACGAAATAGAGTCCACTTATACCTATATTTTCTTCCAAAAGATCGTAGAGAAGAAGAGTAAATTTAAGCGTTATCCTTTTTTTCCATATTTGAATGCCTTGTGGATAAGGACTCTCGAATATGCCCAGCAGGGCACATATTAAACGTTATTACTGGGCTCAGATATATTTTATTTTTGGTGCTTGCTTCATCCAAATGATGGAGGGACACAGAAAACAGTGCTGGCTGTTTGTCGACAAAATAGTCACATTTTTGTTAGTAAATTACTAATAATAATCAAATGGAAATTGCATTTTGTTAAAAATAGTTTTTTAATCAGATTTAATTATTTTAGGAACATATTGTTGCTAAAAATTTGAATGTTTTCAAAAATTATTTACGTTCCACGTATCGCTCATTGACTAGAAGACTGTCGCAACATTATTTTTCAGTTAATAATGCAGAATTATCCGTTATATCACTCTTCGTTATTCTGTAAAATGGTCATTCAAATATCTTGTATAATCCATGGTAAAATTATCTGTGGCGTAAACGCGTCAGCCCAGCTGATTTGTGTTTTTTATCTTTTCCGTGTGTAAGCTCTCCAACTCGATTTTGTTTCTTTTTGTATGTTAATAAAATTCAAAGAATTTTTCTCAAGTAAGACAAGCTTATAAAATTGTTCACATTTTGTGTACATACAGCCCATTTCTAAATAATCCCAGGGAATCAGTTCCCTGGGAATTAATTTTTCCCGGGAATAAAATCCTCCTATTCTAAACAGACGGGGAACAGAATAATAAGGGAGAACTACGAATTTTAGAAGTCAGCTGTTTTGCTTTATGCCGTTTGGTTTTGGTTGTTAAATGCAAATCATTTTAAGCAAATAAATAGAATGGAGCTGAACAACGACCGGGAGCAGGAGAAGCAATAACAAACGTTTGCAAGGCGATAGTTACGCGATGCGACGAATTCACTTGAGCTGCCGCAAACTTGGAATTGAATCAAAATTTTGCTGAGCTGAAATATATATATTTTTTTGTACTTCTTGAGATATGGGCAGAGGGCGAAAATAACTCACACCACTTTGAAGTGTTCTCTCATAACTGTTAATTTTTGAGAGAGCGAAATAACCCACACAAGAGATGCAGTGGTTTATTTTTTGTGAGCGAGTGATATCGCTCAGTGGGAAACAGTTATTTTCTCATTTTATCTGTTTCCCTCTTCTTGGGACACTTATTTTTGAGTGAAAAAAAATAAGTGTCTTTCGGGTACAGAAATAAGTTTGGGCTATTGCTTTTGTGTTATTGTGCTCACTCAACGCTTAATCGTGTTCATACAGTCAAAGCGTTTGTTAAAATGGGTCGCAATTCTGATCAAAAGGTTCGAGTTTTTTATCAATATTGTGCGGATATTGATAAATCCAAGTGCAATATATGTGATACCCTATTAAAGGGGACTCACATTACGAATTTGAGACGGCATTTGATGGTGAAACACCGCAATGTTTTTGAAAATACTGATCGAGAGAGTAACGCACAAAATGAAGTGGAGAGGAAAAAAGTAAAAATTTCATACGAAATTAACAAAAAAGACTTTATAGCGTCGATAGTGAAAATCGTGACAAGCGACAAATTAAGTCAGGAGAATCTTAATTCTTTGTTAGTTGTAAAGCTGAATAGTTAAATAAAAATACATATTGTTTCACAAATAAATTCGTTAATATGTCTACTTATTTAAAATTTTTCATTAAAATGTATTTCAGAATTAACATTGAAACGACAAACGTCCACAGCATAAGAAAATGTGCATATCCACATATTTTTTTCTGTTTTGCTTTAACAGTTATCGAAAGACACTTTGAACAAATGCAAACTCACAAAGTGTTTTCGGCGAACGGTTATTCTTTTCACTCAGCATAAAACGCACAACAGAAAACAGAAAACACAGAGAGAAGAGAATAAAGCACAGTGAGAAACACTTTTACACCGGTTCCGAACGGTATTTTGAGAAGCTTTTTCATGGCTAAGTACTCGATAGTGTCGAAGTCACTAAGCGAGGTGACCGCCGTCGAATGAAATTTATGGTGGTCAGAGCAGGGATCGAACCCAGGATGTCATGTACAAGAACCGCGCACACTAACCATTGCACCACCGACGTTGTAATATTTAATGTACATTCAATTAAAACGTACATGTAAAAAAATAACGTCCAATAAAGTGATATGTATACATATCAAATCTCTACAATTTTGAATATGCTTTCAATACATTCAGTTGAAAACCAAGTGTAAAAAAATGGTTTCCCATTACATCCCATGAAGGAATTATGGAGAGCTTCTCACAACCAATGGAGCTGTGCGCTTTCTAGTTTTATACTCATTGGTTGGGGACTACGGTTTCACGCCGATTCCGAATGGTAGTTTGAGAAACTTTTTCACGGCTAAATACTCGATAGTGTCGACGTCACTATGCGAGGTGACCGCCGCCGAAAGAAATTTAAGGTGGTCAGAGCAGGGATCGAATCCAGGATCTCATGTACAAGAGTCGCGCACACTAACCATTGAAAAAGCTTCTCAAAATACCGTTCGGAATGGGTGTAAAAACTGAAGGTCCCAGTCAGTGAGTGTAAAACAAGAAAGCGCACAGCTCACTGTTTGTGAGAAGCCTTTATGGTGTCATGGGAAACCATTGTTTTTTTAATTATTCAAAATAATTACATCACTTAGCTACCGTCGTGAAAAGTAATTTTTTTTTGTTTTTGCATACGCACTCTCTATAAACAACCTCACATACACCTCTTTCGGACAAATAATAAATGAAAAAAACCAACGCTTCGACATACGATCTTGGTAATTCCCCTCATCGATTGTTGGAAAAGATTGCAAAACCACGGTCATGTGTGAGGTTTGCTCAACATCAATTCTTGGGTAGGAAAGAAGTACTACAATACAAAATAAAAAAACTAATGTATATTTAAAGAAGCATTTCAAAATACTCCCTCCCACAAGTAACTCTTTCGAAATTCCAACTGAGATTCTCGGAACAACTACTCTTCAGCAGAGAAAACAAATACAATAACAATAAACAAAGAACAACTTAGAAAGACAACTCAAAAGTTACAGAATTCAATTCAAGCAAAACAAACTCTCATAAAGTAACTATTCAAAATACTAGAGACAAAATAATCACCAGTACAACTATTACACAAAAGGACAACACCCAAAAAAAAATACTCCGGAAAAATTTAAAGAACAAAGACCAGAAACGGATGGGCTCTTTGATATAGAAATCGAACTTTAATAAGAAACAAGGATTCAAAGCTATATTTCTCTAATCTCTTATACATATAATCTTTATTCATATTCAGCACAACTTTTTTCAGTATACTTCAATGGAATATAAATTGTTTCCCATTACAGCCCATGAAGGGACAGGGCAGAGCTTCTCACAATCACAGAGCTGTGCGCTTTCCAGTTTTCACTCACTGATTGGAACCTACAGTTTTACACCGATTCCGAACGGTATTTTGAGAAGCTTTTTCATGGCTAAATACTCGATAGTGTCGCCGTCACTATGCGAGGTGACCGCCGCCGAAACAATTTTTTTTTTTAAGGCGGTCAGAGCAGGGATCGAACCCAGGATCTCATGTACAAGAGGCGCGCACACTACCCATTGCACCACCGACGGTCAATGGAATATAAAACATATAAAACAACCATACAGAAATTGAACTCCTAATAAAAGAACAAAATCAGCAAATAATATTCCTGTCAAAAACTCACATTCCCTTCAACAAGCATCCCATTGCTCCCAAATCATACTCCACCATCTCTGCAAACATTCCAGTGAACACAACTGCCAAAAATGGCATTTTTGTTCGAAAAATGAATTTTTTAAATTGGAATATTAATTTAGTTGTAAGTTTTTTTCTAACGCACAATCTTTTTTCTATGACTTCAGGTAATTTTATAGGAGAAATTGTCAGTGATAGGTCCTTCATCAGCCGCTTTTGCTCAGATGGCTTGCGCATTATTAATATTGGCTTTTGTAATGTTCAGTCCCTTAAACCTGGCACCAAATCTACCAAGTTTGATGAGCTGAAGAATCTTTTGATTGGAGGTCACCTCAATATTATTGGTTTTGCTGAGACTTGGTTAAAACCGTATGTATCAAGTAAAAGTATACACATTCCTGGTTACACCTTATTTCGAAATGATCGTTCTATTATGCGTAGTGGTGGTGTTGCATTTTATATTTAATCAAGAATTAAAGCTACCGTTTTGTTATCGGTTTCGGAGCCTGATTGTGAGGCTCTTTTTCTGCGCATTGATACTTCTGCGGCTAATCTTGTCGTTGGCGTGATTTATTTGCCACGCGGTAGGATAGAAGTCCTTGAAAATTGTATTTCTGATATTGTCACTAGGCATGAACACCTTGTTCTGGTGGGTGATTTTAACTATGACATTTCTGTTAGTCGTAATTATGCTAACTTTCGTCACATGCTCACAAGATGTTAGTGCTTCACAACAATAGACCCACGCATTATGATCTCAACCACGAATCAAGTTCCTTGATTGATTACTCCCTTGTTAGCAATACTCATTCTATCTTGAAGAGTAATCAATTTTATTCCCCTACTGTTAATTCACACCACGCCTTTTTACTAATTCAGTATGACTTATCTTGTGCCGCTAATACATCGTATGTGACATTTAGAGATTATAATGATATCGATATGTATTCTTTGGTCGAAGATCTATTGTGGAGAGATTTTTCGACTTTATATGCTACTAATGATACGAATGTACAATTATCTTTTCTGAATGGACTACTTAGTGGTCTTTTTGTTTCTTATGTACCTGAGAAAACCATGATAGTTAATGCTAATGGTCATAGTTGGTTCACTCCCGAGGTGAAGTCTGCCATTTATAATAGGTATCTCGCCTATAGGGCCTTCGTTGAGAATAAGACTGATAGTAATAAGGATATATATAAGCAATATAGATCGGTAGCTCGTCGAATGATTAGGCGGGCTAAACGAGCTGATGGCATCCGTATGTTTTCCGGAATCAATTGCCCCCGTGATTTTTGGTCTCGCATGAAGCACCATGGTGCTGCCCGGCGAGATAATTACGACTGTGATATTGACCCTGACGATTTGAATGATTATTTCACTTCTGTGCCGTCTCCTACTATGTCTAGTTTTAGTAATTTAACACATGTTGATCGAGATAATGATCTCACCTTTCGGAATATTGATGAAGGTGAACTTTACTGTGCAATATGTAGAATTAAGTCTAATGCAGTGGGTGCTGATATGATTTCGATTAAGTTTATAAGATTAGTTTATCCCTTTATTTCCACACACCTTTTTCACTTTTTTAATACTATTTTAATGAGTGGTAGTTTCCCATTACAGTGGAAGCTTGCTAAAATTTTTCCAATTTAAGAGAAGGGGACCACTGGATCGTTGTGCTCCGACTTTAGGCCAATTTCTGTGCTTCCGGCTTTTTCGAAAGTCTTAGAGGTGATTCTGAAGGATCAAATTTCTTATCACTTGGACTTGTTGTCGTTAGTAGATCCATGTCAATCTGGTTTTCGAAAACATCATAGCACAACTTCACTGGTTCTTCACTTGACTGATGAAATAAGGAGTTGTATGTATATTAGACTTAAGTATTGTTTTCCCAATTCCGTTTCTCTTACTCGTCTTGTTTGTTAATTTGCTCGTTTCTGTCCAGTCGATCTCAATATGTTGTTTCTAACGGCTGTATGTCCAACACCCGTGCGGTAAATTACGGTGTTCCTCAGGGCTCTATTTTGGGTCCAATATTGTTTATGTTATATGTAAATGATCTTCGTGACTGTGTGTTAAATTCTGAACTTAGTATTTATGCTGATGATATTCAGTTGTTTGCAACTAGTTCTACAGGCTCCACCGCGGATTGTGTTAGGGTCTTGGATTCTGACATCGCCGGATTTGTGATTGGAGCGGCCGTAATAATATCAGTATCAATGTTAGTAAGACTAAGTGTATCATGTTTCATCATGGGCGGGCGCAATCGTCGGGATCGTCCATAAGGGTTCAAAATAATACAGTGTTTGCATCTGATTCTGTCTTGTTTACGTTTTGAAATTGACTGTGGACTGAATTTCACTGGCCACATTGTTCATGTCTGCTCAAAGGTTAATAGGCGTCTTTACAGTCTTGATGTAATATTATAGAGATAGGCTCATACGTTACTTATGCCGAACATTTTGTATGGACTTGAGATTTACACTGGTACCAATTTGGCTAACTTGCGCAGACTTCACACATGTTTTCATGGTATTTTAAGATTTGTCTATGGTCGCCTCTCCCGTAATAGTTATGCTTCATATTCTTTTCAGCTCTTGGGTTGTTCCTTTGAACATTTTTTGCATCTCAGATGTCTATACTTTTTCTTCTGCGTTGTAAAGTTTAGTCTCCCCTCGTATCTTTTTAATTCTATCACTTTTCTGCATTCCAGTAGAAATACTCAAGTGCTTTTAGAACCTTTCTCTCATACGGTGTTGGAACGATAATTTTCTGTGCCTGTGGCTAGGCTATGGAATACTTTGCCACATAGTTTTAAAAATTTTTCGGTGCAGCCATTTACTTTTAAACGTAATTTGCTTGATTATTTTGCTTATTTGGAACATGGTCAGTTATATTGAAGTCTTCTTCACTGACAATTTTGTTTCTTCTATTAACTTTTAAACTTTGAAACCTTTTTGTTAAATAAAAGATTGTGCGTTACAATTTAGTATTAAGTTTTTTTTTGAGTTTTTTATACAGATAAGTTTTTGGTTGTTTTTTTTACTTTGCCTTTTTTTTAATAATTCTATCAACATGTTGTCCTTAAGGGCGTTGGTTGATTAATATAATATAAATAAATAAAATAAATATATCGAACATACACCCTAATAAAAGATTTGGTACTAACGACATCACAAATCCTGGAACACCTTATGGCGATCAATTAAAAACAATAATCGACGCACTATACTAGAAACGCCCTTAATCTACAAAATCTTTGCATTTTAAATGACGGCAAACCGACGCATTCTACCCTAAACACTTACACCAATATTGACAGTCTGTTGCTCTCCTTCGAAACTTCCCATAGTATCCAGTACCACACTTAGCGATATTCACAGCAATGATCATTTCAATTTGGTCACAAAAAACTGCCTGAATATAAACAACTAACCACATGAAACACATACCAAATATAATTTCAAAATGTAAATTGGCCTCTATCCAATCCAAGATTGACGAAGAACGAGAAATCAAATTCTTTTCGAGCAATACCAAAATACCAAAAGATGGGTTGCAGTGAAGATCGCCTCCTCGCGGTGCATCCTGGGCAACTCTAAATGATGTTCTTCCTCTTTGGCACAGAATCCTGGTTCACGATTTTCGTAACTATTTGATTTTCTGCTCTCGAGCTGTCGTCCTGTGCTCTGCGACCTGAGTAGGCAGAGGTGACACTCTGTCGAAATGACTCGTGGCTAAGGTACCGTTCGTCTCCGCCTCCTTAAAACCCGGCAAGTCTTGTAGTACGTTCGAAATCCGTCACCGTTAAGTTGGTGGTAATGGTGAGGTTGAGATGACTCCCTCTTTGGTTCGGCCTGGCTCTGAAAACTGTCCCATAAGGCGGAGTGTCAACCCTCGCGTGCAACTCTCTGCTTCATAGACAAGAACGGGGCCCCTCTTTTTGAACACATTGAATTTTTACGGACGTAGATAGCGGTAATGGTTTGCCATTACATCCCATGAAGGGACAGGGGAGAACTTCTCACAATCACTGAGCTGTGCGCTTTTAGTTTTCACTCACTGATTGGGACCTACAGTTTTACACCGATTCCGAACAGTATTTTGAGAAGCTTTTTCATGGCTATATACTCGATAGTGTCGCCGTCACTATGCGAGGTGACCGCCGCCGAAACAAATTTTAAGGTGGTCAGAGCAGGGTTCGAACCCGGGATCTCATGTACAAGAGCCCCGCACACTAACCATTGCACCATCCAACTTAATTTCAAAAAGATTGTTTGGTTTGATTGTTTGTTTTTTTCAGCAAATAGGCGACGTATATTGACTTGTTTGAATTATTCTACATCTAAACTTTTTAACTCTAATCATCAATTCAGTAATTTTTAGTAAGATTCTACTACTGGGTCATATCTTATCCCAGGCACTGTAACGTTAGTAATACTAAATACCTAATGAGGGTTACTTACGAATAATAAAACAAATGAAATAGCAACAATATAAATATGATCCTTTGTGTTTTTAAAAACCACAAGGTTTCATTGCCACGTACACCCAGCGAAATAAATATAAAGGCAACACCATTTTTTGTTTTTTCCAAATGTTGAGATGAATTTTCAAGATGTTAATTTATTGTATTAGGCCTTTCAAAATAGAATACTTTGACTATGACTTCTTCAAGGGGAATCAACAAAAATAAACTAATTACTAGTGCGAAATATTTATAAAGGCAAAAGGTATTTTTAAATATTTTAACAAGTTTCTTAAGACGTATGATCTTCATTAACGCTGATAACTTATAGTAAGCATCTTGGCATTGAGTTTATCAACGAAGGAATATGCGCAGGTTCAGTTGTCTCCCAATTTGTTGAATTGCTATTCTTCGATCCTTGACATACTTCAACTGGCGCCCGGAGTGGTAAACTTGGGTAGGTAAAATAGACCAGAGGTTCTCGATCGGATAAAGATCAGAACTAAGTGCAGGCCAGTCAAGAGTTTGTATTATTTCTGGACGCCAGAAACTTTGGAGTTTTCTTAGACCGATGTACTGCTGAGTTGTCCTGCTGGATGATAAATTCTGGGACACAAATCTCTTTAATTGTTTCCATCGGTAAATATTACTCCTCATCCAAAAATCTGTATATTTCTGCGAATTTAAATCTAGCTAATTCGTGTCTTAGTTTGAGACCAAGTTTTGCATACTTTTTCCCATATTACAGTTTCAAGTCGCTTTTCGTTATTTGTTGAACACGACCCAACCCTGCTCCCACGCTCAATTCAGCAATAATTTCCTTATCACCGAAGTTTTCTTTAACAGCAACCCTCTTGATCTCTCTTTTTGCGCTTTCACTGATCAGCGGTGTCCTTCCTGTTCTTTTTGTGTTTCCATATTGACCATCCTATTTTATAAAATTGTCAATGACACAGCTAGATCTTTTCAATCGCCTCGAAATTTCCTGACTGGAAAGCCCTTCATCATGATAAAAAAAATTTTTTGGATGTACGTGCAGATAACAACTTCGGTACGACGATATGTAATAACTTTTCGGCAACTGGCAACGCAACTGAGGTACGGTTGCTATTGATACGACCCATTAGCGTTATCTTTTTTGATCATATTAAGCTATATTACATATGACATACAAAAAATTCAATAAATTCTTATAAATTAAATTAAACAATATCAAAAAATTATATAACGATGTAATGTAAATAAATAAAACAAAAAGATTGTAAATACAGAACCCATGGTGACAATTATGGCAACATCGAAATAGAGTCCACTTATACCTATATTTTCTTCCAAAAGATCGTAGAGAAGAAGAGTAAATTTAAGCGTTATCCTTTTTTTCCATATTTGAATGCCTTGTGGATAAGGACTCTCGAATATGCCCAGCAGGGCACATATTAAACGTTATTACTGGGCTCAGATATATTTTATTTTTGGTGCTTGCTTCATCCAAATGATGGAGGGACACAGAAAACAGTGCTGGCTGTTTGTCGACAAAATAGTCACATTTTTGTTAGTAAATTACTAATAATAATCAAATGGAAATTGCATTTTGTTAAAAATAGTTTTTTAATCAGATTTAATTATTTTAGGAACATATTGTTGCTAAAAATTTGAATGTTTTCAAAAATTATTTACGTTCCACGTATCGCTCATTGACTAGAAGACTGTCGCAACATTATTTTTCAGTTAATAATGCAGAATTATCCGTTATATCACTCTTCGTTATTCTGTAAAATGGTCATTCAAATATCTTGTATAATCCATGGTAAAATTATCTGTGGCGTAAACGCGTCAGCCCAGCTGATTTGTGTTTTTTATCTTTTCCGTGTGTAAGCTCTCCAACTCGATTTTGTTTCTTTTTGTATGTTAATAAAATTCAAAGAATTTTTCTCAAGTAAGACAAGCTTATAAAATTGTTCACATTTTGTGTACATACAGCCCATTTCTAAATAATCCCAGGGAATCAGTTCCCTGGGAATTAATTTTTCCCGGGAATAAAATCCTCCTATTCTAAACAGACGGGGAACAGAATAATAAGGGAGAACTACGAATTTTAGAAGTCAGCTGTTTTGCTTTATGCCGTTTGGTTTTGGTTGTTAAATGCAAATCATTTTAAGCAAATAAATAGAATGGCAGCTGAACAACGACCGGGAGCAGGAGAAGCAATAACAAACGTTTGCAAGGCGATAGTTACGCGATGCGACGAATTCACTTGAGCTGCCGCAAACTTGGAATTGAATCAAAATTTTGCTGAGCTGAAATATATATATTTTTTTGTACTTCTTGAGATATGGGCAGAGGGCGAAAATAACTCACTCCACTTTGAAGTGTTCTCTCATAACTGTTAATTTTTGAGAGAGCGAAATAACCCACACAAGAGATGCAGTGGTTTATTTTTTGTGAGCGAGTGATATCGCTCAGTGGGAAACAGTTATTTTCTCATTTTATCTGTTTCCCTCTTCTTGGGACACTTATTTTTGAGTGAAAAAAAATAAGTGTCTTTCGGGTACAGAAATAAGTTTGGGCTATTGCTTTTGTGTTATTGTGCTCACTCAACGCTTAATCGTGTTCATACAGTCAAAGCGTTTGTTAAAATGGGTCGCAATTCTGATCAAAAGGTTCGAGTTTTTTATCAATATTGTGCGGATATTGATAAATCCAAGTGCAATATATGTGATACCCTATTAAAGGGGACTCACATTACGAATTTGAGACGGCATTTGATGGTGAAACACCGCAATGTTTTTGAAAATACTGATCGAGAGAGTAACGCACAAAATGAAGTGGAGAGGAAAAAAGTAAAAATTTCATACGAAATTAACAAAAAAGACTTTATAGCGTCGATAGTGAAAATCGTGACAAGCGACAAATTAAGTCAGGAGAATCTTAATTCTTTGTTAGTTGTAAAGCTGAATAGTTAAATAAAAATACATATTGTTTCACAAATAAATTCGTTAATATGTCTACTTATTTAAAATTTTTCATTAAAATGTATTTCAGAATTAACATTGAAACGACAAACGTCCACAGCATAAGAAAATGTGCATATCCACATATTTTTTTCTGTTTTGCTTTAACAGTTATCGAAAGACACTTTGAACAAATGCAAACTCACAAAGTGTTTTCGGCGAACGGTTATTCTTTTCACTCAGCATAAAACGCACAACAGAAAACAGAAAACACAGAGAGAAGAGAATAAAGCACAGTGAGAAACACTTTTACACCGGTTCCGAACGGTATTTTGAGAAGCTTTTTCATGGCTAAGTACTCGATAGTGTCGAAGTCACTAAGCGAGGTGACCGCCGTCGAATGAAATTTATGGTGGTCAGAGCAGGGATCGAACCCAGGATGTCATGTACAAGAACCGCGCACACTAACCATTGCACCACCGACGTTGTAATATTTAATGTACATTCAATTAAAACGTACATGTAAAAAAATAACGTCCAATAAAGTGATATGTATACATATCAAATCTCTACAATTTTGAATATGCTTTCAATACATTCAGTTGAAAACCAAGTGTAAAAAAATGGTTTCCCATTACATCCCATGAAGGAATTATGGAGAGCTTCTCACAACCAATGGAGCTGTGCGCTTTCTAGTTTTATACTCATTGGTTGGGGCCTACGGTTTCACGCCGATTCCGAATGGTAGTTTGAGAAACTTTTTCACGGCTAAATACTCGATAGTGTCGACGTCACTATGCGAGGTGACCGCCGCCGAAAGAAATTTAAGGTGGTCAGAGCAGGGATCGAATCCAGGATCTCATGTACAAGAGTCGCGCACACTAACCATTGAAAAAGCTTCTCAAAATACCGTTCGGAATGGGTGTAAAAACTGAAGGTCCCAGTCAGTGAGTGTAAAACAAGAAAGCGCACAGCTCACTGTTTGTGAGAAGCCTTTATGGTGTCATGGGAAACCATTTTTTTTTTTAATTATTCAAAATAATTACATCACTTAGCTACCGTCGTGAAAAGTAATTTTTTTTTGTTTTTGCATACGCACTCTCTATAAACAACCTCACATACACCTCTTTCGGACAAATAATAAATGAAAAAAACCAACGCTTCGACATACGATCTTGGTAATTCCCCTCATCGATTGTTGGAAAAGATTGCAAAACCACGGTCATGTGTGAGGTTTGCTCAACATCAATTCTTGGGTAGGAAAGAAGTACTACAATACAAAATAAAAAAACTAATGTATATTTAAAGAAGCATTTCAAAATACTCCCTCCCACAAGTAACTCTTTCGAAATTCCAACTGAGATTCTCGGAACAACTACTCTTCAGCAGAGAAAACAAATACAATAACAATAAACAAAGAACAACTTAGAAAGACAACTCAAAAGTTACAGAATTCAATTCAAGCAAAACAAACTCTCATAAAGTAACTATTCAAAATACTAGAGACAAAATAATCACCAGTACAACCATTACACAAAAGGACAACACCCAAAAAAAAATACTCCGGAAAAATTTAAAGAACAAAGACCAGAAACGGATGGGCTCTTTGATATAGAAATCGAACTTTAATAAGAAACAAGGATTCAAAGCTATATTTCTCTAATCTCTTATACATATAATCTTTATTCATATTCAGCACAACTTTTTTCAGTATACTTCAATGGAATATAAATTGTTTCCCATTACAGCCCATGAAGGGACAGGGCAGAGCTTCTCACAATCACAGAGCTGTGCGCTTTCCAGTTTTCACTCACTGATTGGAACCTACAGTTTTACACCGATTCCGAACGGTATTTTGAGAAGCTTTTTCATGGCTAAATACTCGATAGTGTCGCCGTCACTATGCGAGGTGACCGCCGCCGAAACAATTTTTTTTTTAAGGCGGTCAGAGCAGGGATCGAACCCAGGATCTCATGTACAAGAGGCGCGCACACTACCCATTGCACCACCGACGGTCAATGGAATATAAAACATATAAAACAACCATACAGAAATTGAACTCCTAATAAAAGAACAAAATCAGCAAATAATATTCCTGTCAAAAACTCACATTCCCTTCAACAAGCATCCCATTGCTCCCAAATCATACTCCACCATCTCTGCAAACATTCCAGTGAACACAACTGCCAAAAATGGCATTTTTGTTCGAAAAATGAATTTTTTAAATTGGAATATTAATTTAGTTGTAAGTTTTTTTCTAACGCACAATCTTTTTTCTATGACTTCAGGTAATTTTATAGGAGAAATTGTCAGTGATAGGTCCTTCATCAGCCGCTTTTGCTCAGATGGCTTGCGCATTATTAATATTGGCTTTTGTAATGTTCAGTCCCTTAAACCTGGCACCAAATCTACCAAGTTTGATGAGCTGAAGAATCTTTTGATTGGAGGTCACCTCAATATTATTGGTTTTGCTGAGACTTGGTTAAAACCGTATGTATCAAGTAAAAGTATACACATTCCTGGTTACACCTTATTTCGAAATGATCGTTCTATTATGCGTAGTGGTGGTGTTGCATTTTATATTTAATCAAGAATTAAAGCTACCGTTTTGTTATCGGTTTCGGAGCCTGATTGTGAGGCTCTTTTCTGCGCATTGATACTTCTGCGGCTAATCTTGTCGTTGGCGTGATTTATTTGCCACGCGGTAGGATAGAAGTCCTTGAAAATTGTATTTCTGATATTGTCACTAGGCATGAACACCTTGTTCTGGTGGGTGATTTTAACTATGACATTTCTGTTAGTCGTAATTATGCTAACTTTCGTCACATGCTCACAAGATGTTAGTGCTTCACAACAATAGACCCACGCATTATGATCTCAACCACGAATCAAGTTCCTTGATTGATTACTCCCTTGTTAGCAATACTCATTCTATCTTGAAGAGTAATCAATTTTATTCCCCTACTGTTAATTCACACCACGCCTTTTTACTAATTCAGTATGACTTATCTTGTGCCGCTAATACATCGTATGTGACATTTAGAGATTATAATGATATCGATATGTATTCTTTGGTCGAAGATCTATTGTGGAGAGATTTTTCGACTTTATATGCTACTAATGATACGAATGTACAATTATCTTTTCTGAATGGACTACTTAGTGGTCTTTTTGTTTCTTATGTACCTGAGAAAACCATGGTAGTTAATGCTAATGGTCATAGTTGGTTCACTCCCGAGGTGAAGTCTGCCATTTATAATAGGTATCTCGCCTATAGGGCCTTCGTTGAGAATAAGACTGATAGTAATAAGGATATATATAAGCAATATAGATCGGTAGCTCGTCGAATGATTAGGCGGGCTAAACGAGCTGATGGCATCCGTATGTTTTCCGGAATCAATTGCCCCCGTGATTTTTGGTCTCGCATGAAGCACCATGGTGCTGCCCGGCGAGATAATTACGACTGTGATATTGACCCTGACGATTTGAATGATTATTTCACTTCTGTGCCGTCTCCTACTATGTCTAGTTTTAGTAATTTAACACATGTTGATCGAGATAATGATCTCACCTTTCGGAATATTGATGAAGGTGAACTTTACTGTGCAATATGTAGAATTAAGTCTAATGCAGTGGGTGCTGATATGATTTCGATTAAGTTTATAAGATTAGTTTATCCCTTTATTTCCACACACCTTTTTCACTTTTTTAATACTATTTTAATGAGTGGTAGTTTCCCATTACAGTGGAAGCTTGCTAAAATTTTTCCAATTTAAGAGAAGGGGACCACTGGATCGTTGTGCTCCGACTTTAGGCCAATTTCTGTGCTTCCGGCTTTTTCGAAAGTCTTAGAGGTGATTCTGAAGGATCAAATTTCTTATCACTTGGACTTGTTGTCGTTAGTAGATCCATGTCAATCTGGTTTTCGAAAACATCATAGCACAACTTCACTGGTTCTTCACTTGACTGATGAAATAAGGAGTTGTATGTATATTAGACTTAAGTATTGTTTTCCCAATTCCGTTTCTCTTACTCGTCTTGTTTGTTAATTTGCTCGTTTCTGTCCAGTCGATCTCAATATGTTGTTTCTAACGGCTGTATGTCCAACACCCGTGCGGTAAATTACGGTGTTCCTCAGGGCTCTATTTTGGGTCCAATATTGTTTATGTTATATGTAAATGATCTTCGTGACTGTGTGTTAAATTCTGAACTTAGTATTTATGCTGATGATATTCAGTTGTTTGCAACTAGTTCTACAGGCTCCACCGCGGATTGTGTTAGGGTCTTGGATTCTGACATCGCCGGATTTGTGATTGGAGCGACCGTAATAATATCAGTATCAATGTTAGTAAGACTAAGTGTATCATGTTTCATCATGGGCGGGCGCAATCGTCGGGATCGTCCATAAGGGTTCAAAATAATACAGTGTTTGCATCTGATTCTGTCTTGTTTACGTTTTGAAATTGACTGTGGACTGAATTTCACTGGCCACATTGTTCATGTCTGCTCAAAGGTTAATAGGCGTCTTTACAGTCTTGATGTAATATTATAGAGATAGGCTCATACGTTACTTATGCCGAACATTTTGTATGGACTTGAGATTTACACTGGTACCAATTTGGCTAACTTGCGCAGACTTCACACATGTTTTCATGGTATTTTAAGATTTGTCTATGGTCGCCTCTCCCGTAATAGTTATGCTTCATATTCTTTTCAGCTCTTGGGTTGTTCCTTTGAACATTTTTTGCATCTCAGATGTCTATACTTTTTCTTCTGCGTTGTAAAGTTTAGTCTCCCCTCGTATCTTTTTAATTCTATCACTTTTCTGCATTCCAGTAGAAATACTCAAGTGCTTTTAGAACCTTTCTCTCATACGGTGTTGGAACGATAATTTTCTGTGCGTGTGGCTAGGCTATGGAATACTTTGCCACATAGTTTTAAAAATTTTTCGGTGCAGCCATTTACTTTTAAACGTAATTTGCTTGATTATTTTGCTTATTTGGAACATGGTCAGTTATATTGAAGTCTTCTTCACTGACAATTTTGTTTCTTCTATTAACTTTTAAACTTTGAAACCTTTTTGTTAAATAAAAGATTGTGCGTTACAATTTAGTATTAAGTTTTTTTTTGAGTTTTTTATACAGATAAGTTTTTGGTTGTTTTTTTTACTTTGCCTTTTTTTTAATAATTCTATCAACATGTTGTCCTTAAGGGCGTTGGTTGATTAATATAATATAAATAAATAAAATAAATATATCGAACATACACCCTAATAAAAGATTTGGTACTAACGACATCACAAATCCTGGAACACCTTATGGCGATCAATTAAAAACAATAATCGACGCACTATACTAGAAACGCCCTTAATCTACAAAATCTTTGCATTTTAAATGACGGCAAACCGACGCATTCTACCCTAAACACTTACACCAATATTGACAGTCTGTTGCTCTCCTTCGAAACTTCCCATAGTATCCAGTACCACACTTAGCGATATTCACAGCAATGATCATTTCAATTTGGTCACAAAAAACTGCCTGAATATAAACAACTAACCACATGAAACACATACCAAATATAATTTCAGAATGTAAATTGGCCTCTATCCAATCCAAGATTGACGAAGAACGAGAAATCAAATTCTTTTCGAGCAATACCAAAATACCAAAAGATGGGTTGCAGTGAAGATCGCCTCCTCGCGGTGCATCCTGGGCAACTCTAAATGATGTTCTTCCTCTTTGGCACAGAATCCTGGTTCACGATTTTCGTAACTATTTGATTTTCTGCTCTCGAGCTGTCGTCCTGTGCTCTGCGACCTGAGTAGGCAGAGGTGACACTCTGTCGAAATGACTCGTGGCTAAGGTACCGTTCGTCTCCGCCTCCTTAAAACCCGGCAAGTCTTGTAGTACGTTCGAAATCCGTCACCGTTAAGTTGGTGGTAATGGTGAGGTTGAGATGACTCCCTCTTTGGTTCGGCCTGGCTCTGAAAACTGTCCCATAAGGGGAAGTGTCAACCCTCGCGTGCAACTCTCTGCTTCATAGACAACAACGGGGCCCCTCTTTTTGAACACATTGAATTTTTACGGACGTAGATAGCGGTAATGGTTTGCCATTACATCCCATGAAGGGACAGGGGAGAACTTCTCACAATCACTGAGCTGTGCGCTTTTAGTTTTCACTCACTGATTGGGACCTACAGTTTTACACCGATTCCGAACGGTATTTTGAGAAGCTTTTTCATGGCTATATACTCGATAGTGTCGCCGTCACTATGCGAGGTGACCGCCGCCGAAACAAATTTTAAGGTGGTCAGAGCAGGGTTCGAACCCAGGATCTCATGTACAAGAGCCCCGCACACTAACCATTGCACCATCCAACTTAATTTCAAAAAGATTGTTTGGTTTGATTGTTTGTTTTTTTCAGCAAATAGGCGACGTATATTGACTTGTTTGAATTATTCTACATCTAAACTTTTTAACTCTAATCATCAATTCAGTAATTTTTAGTAAGATTCTACTACTGGGTCATATCTTATCCCAGGCACTGTAACGTTAGTAATACTAAATACCTAATGAGGGTTACTTACGAATAATAAAACAAATGAAATAGCAACAATATAAATATGATCCTTTGTGTTTTTAAAAACCACAAGGTTTCATTGCCACGTACACCCAGCGAAATAAATATAAAGGCAACACCATTTTTTGTTTTTTCCAAATGTTGAGATGAATTTTCAAGATGTTAATTTATTGTATTAGGCCTTTCAAAATAGAATACTTTGACTATGACTTCTTCAAGGGGAATCAACAAAAATAAACTAATTACTAGTGCGAAATATTTATAAAGGCAAAAGGTATTTTTAAATATTTTAACAAGTTTCTTAAGACGTATGATCTTCATTAACGCTGATAACTTATAGTAAGCATCTTGGCATTGAGTTTATCAACGAAGGAATATGCGCAGGTTCAGTTGTCTCCCAATTTGTTGAATTGCTATTCTTCGATCCTTGACATACTTCAACTGGCGCCCGGAGTGGTAAACTTGGGTAGGTAAAATAGACCAGAGGTTCTCGATCGGATAAAGATCAGAACTAAGTGCAGGCCAGTCAAGAGTTTGTATTATTTCTGGACGCCAGAAACTTTGGAGTTTTCTTAGACCGATGTACTGCTGAGTTGTCCTGCTGGATGATAAATTCTGGGACACAAATCTCTTTAATTGTTTCCATCGGTAAATATTACTCCTCATCCAAAAATCTGTATATTTCTGCGAATTTAAATCTAGCTAATTCGTGTCTTAGTTTGAGACCAAGTTTTGCATACTTTTTCCCATATTACAGTTTCAAGTCGCTTTTCGTTATTTGTTGAACACGACCCAACCCTGCTCCCACGCTCAATTCAGCAATAATTTCCTTATCACCGAAGTTTTCTTTAACAGCAACCCTCTTGATCTCTCTTTTTGCGCTTTCACTGATCAGCGGTGTCCTTCCTGTTCTTTTTGTGTTTCCATATTGACCATCCTATTTTATAAAATTGTCAATGACACAGCTAGATCTTTTCAATCGCCTCGAAATTTCCTGACTGGAAAGCCCTTCATCATGATAAAAAAAATTTTTTGGATGTACGTGCAGATAACAACTTCGGTACGACGATATGTAATAACTTTTCGGCAACTGGCAACGCAACTGAGGTACGGTTGCTATTGATACGACCCATTAGCGTTATCTTTTTTGATCATATTAAGCTATATTACATATGACATACAAAAAATTCAATAAATTCTTATAAATTAAATTAAACAATATCAAAAAATTATATAACGATGTAATGTAAATAAATAAAACAAAAAGATTGTAAATACAGAACCCATGGTGACAATTATGGCAACATCGAAATAGAGTCCACTTATACCTATATTTTCTTCCAAAAGATCGGAGAGAAGAAGAGTAAATTTAAGCGTTATCCTTTTTTTCCATATTTGAATGCCTTGTGGATAAGGACTCTCGAATATGCCCAGCAGGGCACATATTAAACGTTATTACTGGGCTCAGATATATTTTATTTTTGGTGCTTGCTTCATCCAAATGATGGAGGGACACAGAAAACAGTGCTGGCTGTTTGTCGACAAAATAGTCACATTTTTGTTAGTAAATTACTAATAATAATCAAATGGAAATTGCATTTTGTTAAAAATAGTTTTTTAATCAGATTTAATTATTTTAGGAACATATTGTTGCTAAAAATTTGAATGTTTTCAAAAATTATTTACGTTCCACGTATCGCTCATTGACTAGAAGACTGTCGCAACATTATTTTTCAGTTAATAATGCAGAATTATCCGTTATATCACTCTTCGTTATTCTGTAAAATGGTCATTCAAATATCTTGTATAATCCATGGTAAAATTATCTGTGGCGTAAACGCGTCAGCCCAGCTGATTTGTGTTTTTTATCTTTTCCGTGTGTAAGCTCTCCAACTCGATTTTGTTTCTTTTTGTATGTTAATAAAATTCAAAGAATTTTTCTCAAGTAAGACAAGCTTATAAAATTGTTCACATTTTGTGTACATACAGCCCATTTCTAAATAATCCCAGGGAATCAGTTCCCTGGGAATTAATTTTTCCCGGGAATAAAATCCTCCTATTCTAAACAGACGGGGAACAGAATAATAAGGGAGAACTACGAATTTTAGAAGTCAGCTGTTTTGCTTTATGCCGTTTGGTTTTGGTTGTTAAATGCAAATCATTTTAAGCAAATAAATAGAATGGCAGCTGAACAACGACCGGGAGCAGGAGAAGCAATAACAAACGTTTGCAAGGCGATAGTTACGCGATGCGACGAATTCACTTGAGCTGCCGCAAACTTGGAATTGAATCAAAATTTTGCTGAGCTGAAATATATATATTTTTTTGTACTTCTTGAGATATGGGCAGAGGGCGAAAATAACTCACTCCACTTTGAAGTGTTCTCTCATAACTGTTAATTTTTGAGAGAGCGAAATAACCCACACAAGAGATGCAGTGGTTTATTTTTTGTGAGCGAGTGATATCGCTCAGTGGGAAACAGTTATTTTCTCATTTTATCTGTTTCCCTCTTCTTGGGACACTTATTTTTGAGTGAAAAAAAATAAGTGTCTTTCGGGTACAGAAATAAGTTTGGGCTATTGCTTTTGTGTTATTGTGCTCACTCAACGCTTAATCGTGTTCATACAGTCAAAGCGTTTGTTAAAATGGGTCGCAATTCTGATCAAAAGGTTCGAGTTTTTTATCAATATTGTGCGGATATTGATAAATCCAAGTGCAATATATGTGATACCCTATTAAAGGGGACTCACATTACGAATTTGAGACGGCATTTGATGGTGAAACACCGCAATGTTTTTGAATATACTGATCGAGAGAGTAACGCACAAAATGAAGTGGAGAGGAAAAAAGTAAAAATTTCATACGAAATTAACAAAAAAGACTTTATAGCGTCGATAGTGAAAATCGTGACAAGCGACAAATTAAGTCAGGAGAATCTTAATTCTTTGTTAGTTGTAAAGCTGAATAGTTAAATAAAAATACATATTGTTTCACAAATAAATTCGTTAATATGTCTACTTATTTAAAATTTTTCATTAAAATGTATTTCAGAATTAACATTGAAACGACAAACGTCCACAGCATAAGAAAATGTGCATATCCATCCACATATTTTTTTCTGTTTTGCTTTAACAGTTATCGAAAGACACTTTGAACAAATGCAAACTCACAAAGTGTTTTCGGCGAACGGTTATTCTTTTCACTCAGCATAAAACGCACAACAGAAAACAGAAAACACAGAGAGAAGAGAATAAAGCACAGTGAGAAACACTTTTGTTTGAGCTCATTGTGTATATGTCAGTGAGAAACACATGCGAAATAAGTGGAGTGAGTTATTTTCGACCTCTGGATATGGGCTTGCAAACTTGAGTTGTATAGTCGGCGATATCTCGGAAACAATTTTTCCGACCTTGTTGAAATTTATGTCATTAGAAAGGTCTTTTAAAATTCTACAAATACGGTTAAAAATATTTTACTTTTTATTAACTCATTGTGGAATAATTTAAATAATAATAATTTTATAACCTCACTTTTTTCTTTAAAATCATTATTTTTCAAAAATAGACCGTAGTGTTGCTACATTTTTTCTACACACCGGTAATAGAGAAGATTTCAGACCTTTTTTTTCAAGGTATAATACGGCTCAGTAGCCCTTGAAATACCGGGGATATAAAAAGTTAAAATTTTGTTATCAAACTTCCAACAATAATATGAGGACCTGTTTTCATCAAAATATCAAAAATTATTTTAAATCCACCACCATCGACTTAAGGTACAGAGGGAATTTGTACCCTCTGCCTGAGCCAAGGTGGAATATAAATTTAACGATTTTCAAAAATTTATTTTCATTTCGACGTTACGGAAATTTTACTCGAACCGAACATGTTACATATCTGAACTTTGAAGGGCCATAACTCGGGAATTATGGGCCTTCGAGAAAATTTGTTGTTTTTTTTTCATTTAAGCTAAAATGTTAAAAAAAAGTTTGTCGGAAACCGATATTTTCGGTATTACGTTTAGAAAATTGCCTTTAGTGATTGGTTTGGTCGCTGTTTTGTATAACACAGGGCAAAATAATTGAAAAATATTAAATGAAAATGTTCGATAACTTGCTTAGTTATCGAGATATCGGATAAAAAAATCTTTTTTTAAACCAAAATTAAAGAATGTGAGAAAATGGGAACTCCGTTGCTCGTACCATGTGGTAGACCTTTTAGAAAATCGTTAAATTTATATTCCACCTAGTCGTCGCTCAAGAAGGGGGGTATAAATTCCCTCTGTACCTTAAGTCGTTGTGGTAAAATCAGAAAAGAAAAAAAAATTCTGCGCTTTCACTCTTAATTTCTCGGGATTTTAGAGGACTTGCAAAGACAAATAAAGTGCCATATTTTAGCTGCAGGGCCCACCTTTCTGACGGCATTGTCATATTAGCACCTTCTCATTAGGGTAAAAGGGTATAAAAGTCGAATATCATGAATTGGCTCGCAATGGGTTAATGAATCGTGGATATAAATACGCAGTTTTAAAGACATATTTATAAGCTTTCCAACGATACCCCTATTGTAGCGGTCCGTCCGAAAATGTAGAAGATATTGAAGGTTATATGTTCAAATTTAAGGGCCCGTAATCCGGGAAATATGGGCCGCCGACAAAAAACAATTTCCAACTTTTTTTCGGATAGAAAAATGAAAACTCCATGTGCCGAGACTTGCAAATTCAAATTCTTCAAAAATTTTAGCGGGAAGGAAAGAAAACAGTTGTTCACTTTGTACTGGGGACTTGGGGATATTGAGAAGCAACAGCAACATATAGTCAATTGTATGGACATTGTCGAGCCCAGATATCGTTACGTACGATTTGGGGAACCAAAGGCCCTCGCCAACCCAATAACGCGTTTTATTTCATAAAAGGCGATAACAATGTTCGTGTACGCAAACGGGTTTTTATGAACACTCTGGATATTAACGATCGTCCAATAATTATCGTATTGAAAACACGTGACAAACTAGTTAACCAAATATTGCAACCCGATCAAAAAGGAAAACACGCTAAACACAAAAAACTTGACCCTAATTTAAAAGCTGGTGTTAAGCAAGTCATCGATACTAATCCGAAAATTGAAAGCCACTATACACGAAGAAACACTTCGAAAACATATATTGAAGGAAGCAAAACCATAAAAAGCCTTTATGACCGGCTGTGTGAAACAATGTGCAGAAAAAATTAACTGTTTTGCACCTACATATCTTTCTGCAGATGTCTTACGGAGTTTAATATTTCTTTTAACGTCCCAAAAAAAGATTTGTGTGAACAATGTACAGTAGGCCGGGCCGAAAATAAAAGTTCAAGGTACAGGATTTGATTAGGAAAAAAATCATTCTATGGGTCAAGTATAAAACACACCAAATTTCAGAAAAAGAAAACAATAAACCCTTCACATGCAGCAATGCAATTGAATCAAAAATGAGATGCACTTTGGAAAATGTTAATATAATTTGGAGACATTTTCAAAAATGTAAGAATGGTGAAATGTAGCATGTGTTATGCTGGTATGTATGTGCATCAAAACTTTAGAGAAAAAAATTTTTGAAGTATGCAATAAATGCAGTTTGCTTTAAGTTTTAAAGTTAGTTATACCAAGTTATAGATACACTAGTTATACTAAGCAACTTATGTTTATTTGCCACAAATGGCAAATTTTGAGTTACGACAGTCTTCTAGTAAATGATCGGCAAAAATGCATAAGGCCGGACCCGGCTCAAAAAACCAAAAAAAAATCGAAAATCGTGTAAAATATTTCAATTTCAGAAACCAAAAATTTTTTAATTATCGGACCCATGGCCCCCCTTCCTGTGTCGCAAAAAAAGTGTCGTCGTAAATTCGTGCGATTTTTAAAAATAAATTTTGCTTTCCCTTTGTGAATAGCCGTAATCTGGTAAATTTTGCGAACATATTTCACCAGACCCGGTACATTAGCTTTGTTCCTTTACTTTACCGCGGGATCCCGCGGGAACCCAAATTTACCCAAAAGCCTTCCCGTACGCAAAAATTGGGTAAATGAGAGCGATTTTTTGTTTCTCTTAACGTGAAAATGCGTTTCTCTTTTTACCGGACTTACCCAGACTTTTTCTTCGGGTAAGTTTGGGCAAAGTGTCAAACAATCAGCTGTTCGAAACGCCAACGTAAAAACATATATATTATTTGTGAAAAAAATAACACAAGTGGAAAAAATTTATTGAATTTACAATTTTATTAACTTGGAAAGTGATTGCTTTGAGAGTGCTTATTTAAAGAAGATGGGAAGTGTGCAAATGAACAGTGAAAATTAACATGATATGCAACATTTGTTGTCAAGCATATGTTTTGTGTTGTGCCATTTGTTTTCGGGTAAGAAAAGTGGTTTTTTGCGTTCCTTTACTTTTGGGTAAATTTGAGTATTTGACAGTGAATTTTGCTTTTACTCTCATTTACCCGAAAAGTAAAGGAACAAAGCTAATATCTTAAAATGGGGTTATTCGGTCCACAAACGCCGCACAGCCGAAATATATTTACGACTAAATTCGTGAGGAGAATACCTTTAATTTGACTACCCATATTTGCTTGTTCGTAGATGTACCTAGGTGCACCCTAGAGGCCCCATGGGTCCGATCGTTAAAAAATTAGTTGGTTTCTGAAATTGCCATATTTTAATCGATTTTCGTTTTTCTTTGTTTTTTTGAGCCGGGACCGGACTCATGCATTTCAGCCAAATGAGCGACATGTACGTGTCACAGACAAATTTTATGGATGAAATACTGTGGATAACTTAAAATGCTTGTTTTTTTTTTAAATTGCGCGATTTGTGACCCACAACTAAGTGTTTGTTATGACTTCTACAATTCTCAAGACCCTCTATAATATGGTAAACTGGGATCATACTTGCCCGAAGATGCCGCTCCACGAATTGAAAACACGGCTGAAGTTAAGGACCAGGGGCAGGCAAAAAAATTTAAAAAAAAAACCATAATTAAAGAAATGTTAAAGAATGTGAGAAAATGGAAAACTAGCCCTCGCAGGAACCTATGGGGCCATATTTGGGTATGGATTAGTGTGGGTACTTCAATGAAAGGTAGCCCCTAAACAAAATTTATGTCAAATAGAAGACTTACATGAGCTCCTATTCGCGTGTCGACCCCTATATTCGAAGTTATGGTGTCCGAAAAATTCAAGTTATTTACATATGCATCTATGTATGTCCGTAAAGTAGAGTTAAATCGAGTTTTAACCAGATATTGATTATAACCAAGGATTCTTCGGCAAAAATTCAGGACCTGGGGCAGGCAAAAAAAAATTTTTAAAAATAAACCAAAATTAAAGAAAAGGTAAAGAATGTGAGAACACGGAAAAGTAGCCATCGCAGGGACCTATGTTGCTTGTACCGTGTGGTAGAACTTTTGAAAAATCGTTAAATTTATATTGCACTAAGTCGCCCGGCCGTCCGGCCGGGCTCAGGCAGGGGGGTTAAAATTCCCTCTGTACCTAAGTCGATGTGTGGCAAAATCGGAAAAATCACTCGGTACTTTTTAAAAAAAAATTTTTCTGGATGGTTACCATAACCAATCTCATGGTTACTGTACGCACAAAAGTGGACTTATTTGGACTTACAGACATCCCACGAAAAAAAGAATGACACCACGGAATTCGTGACACAAATACCTTTCGTACCCACACTAATCCATAGCCAAATGTTCCTGGGTGTGACGGACGGTTGGACCCTGTGGTCCCCATAGGCCCGTGCGACGGCTAGTTTTCAATTTTCTCACATTCTTTAATATTTCTTTAATTTTGGTTTTTTTTAAGAAATTTTTTGCCTGCCCCAGGTCCTGAACTTCAGCCGATACTTCAATTCCACACAGCAAGATATAAAGCACTAAGCTCAAATACATTAGTTTAAATGATATGGAAACTACATGATGAAATTAGGCAGAATTAATGGAAAGCTTTTAAGAACTCGAGTATGCTTATAGCTTCAAGGAGAGCTTATTGCACATATTATCACCTAACGAATAAAGTACTGTTATACTCAAGCCATACGGAAATTATTATTGTCCTTTCCGCAAAAATACACTCACCTGGACCATAGCAGCTATACGCAAAATACCTTGACCAATATTGGTTTTGCATCCTTTGCAACCAGCACGACCAGACTTGGCATATTCTACTTTAAATGGCAATTCGATCTCCATTTCAATGCTTAACCTATGCCTTTTATTATATCTTTATTTATTTAAAAAAGAACAATCACAAAAACGAAACAAACTCTAGAAATATATTTCACAATGGCCTTTTCTTCGCGCAACTTTATTATGAATGAACCGGCTTCGCTTTACCAGCTTTACTTCAGTGTTGCCAGTTTGGCATAATTAAGTGTATAACTAACCACAATAAGGGCGATAGCGTTGGCGTCATTGTACAATAATAAGAGTCTAAACATAACCACACACGCTACAGACGACGACGTTTTTTCTACATAGGTTTCTTAAGCCCCCTGGAGACGCACCAAAAAACCCATCAATCACAAAGTTGTGTGCGTGCGTTCGTTCTTTTTCGGCTACACGTACATGTTGTCGGCAATTGATTGATGAAAATCAAAAATTTTTGATATTTCTATTTGATGGCTGATTTGTGGTATGTCTCCTGTTGTGTTGACAAAAAAAATTCATTTGCTTTGTTTTTCCCGTCATGTAAACAAGTGCGGACGAAAAAAAATATACATACATATTTTGTGTTTTGTGATTATAAAAAGAAAAATATTAGTTTGTTTGGGGTTTTGGTAATAATGGAAAAGTGCATGTACGTACAAAAGTTTATATTGCGTTTTATTGAAAACTACCAAAACTACTACTTCTACCAAAAGTAGTCAATAACAATAACTCATCATCCGACCACGACATGATTTGATGCGAACGCTACGAAGTCAAAATACAAGTGGTAATTGATGTGTTTATTTGTACGTCTCCTCTAAAGCTGCAATCATACGACACTCACACATATGCACTGATTGATGGGTTTTTTGGTACGTCTCCAGGGGGCTTTATGGCAGGGAAAAATCGTCACGAAAACCCGCTGCGGCTAACGACTCGCTGCTAGAATAGAATCATTTCTAATTTCTTGGCGGCGCTCTCACGAAATCTCTCAATTGAGAGAATGAAGTTGCCACATATTCATGAAAATCATAATAATGCAAAAGAAAAGTAAAGGGTTAAAACTAATTTATTGTTAAACACAATACAATAAAAGTGAATACATTTTTAAAAGCAGTAAAAACACTTTAGTTAATATAAAAAACCCGTTTCCCATTACATCCCATGAAGGGATTGGGGAGAGCTTCTCACAACCAGTGAGCTGTGCGCTTTCTAATTTTTCACTCACTGATTGGGACCAACAGTTTTTACACCGATTCCGAACGGTATTTTGAGAAGCTTTTTCATGGCAAAATACTCGATAGTGTCGCCGTCACTATGCGCGGTGGTCAGAGCAGGGATCGAACCCAGGACCTCATGTACAAGAGGCGCGCACACTACCCATTGCACCACCGGCGGCCTATACCTATATACTATAATATTATATACAACTATAATATTATTTTTCCAAACTTTCAAACAAATTCCAGAAAAGAGCCGAAATTATATATGACGCTGTTATGGTCCTGCTAGATGTCCTGGGAAAGTACTCACCGGCAGCTCGTTGGCCTCAGGGAGGATTCCAACCCGCCATTCCCCAGACTGAAGACTTAACATGAAATTTGTAAATCTACACGAACATAAAAAAACATTACCACACAAAACGAATACAGATTTAAAAAGAGACTTTGGTTTTACACCTCACACTCGGCCCGCCCATCCTTGGTCTTATATTTCCTCAAAACTTTACAACAAGACCCCATATTGACACTTTACCGCATACTTACTCTACTTCTTTTGAAAAACCCCCCCATTTCCTTACAAACTTAGCAAGCCATTCTCAAATATATTCTTTTACTCAAGTTAACTTAATCATATTTATTATTACAATTTTTTTTTAACACACACACAATATTGAACAGAAATTAATTTAAATTTTACTCTATTCTATATTAATTCCTTAAAATAAGATTTCTTATAAAACAAAAAAAAACAATCACTGGACATTCACTTTTGAAAAATACTAATACCTAGTTTTCGTTCTAATATAATATATGAAGCAAAGGCATTGACTCCTATCTTTAGTCGTCCTATACGAGATATTTTGTTAGCCCCCTTCCGGCTCGCATGAATTACAAATTTACTACTTAACTGAGAGAGCTCTGTCAGCTAGTTTGAATTCGCCAAATAAATATCCTCCTTAAGCAAACTAAAGTTTTTTTTTTTTTATCTACAAATCTCACTAAAACGGCTTTTCAAAAGGAATCTACTGCACAGTATCACTTTACGTACAGAGGTATTACTATTTCCCTTACAAAAGTTATCACAACAAGACCAGTATTAACATTTAAACACATATTCTTAATATAACTTAATAACTATTTGCATTATTCCGTTGAATTTTTTTGCTACTCTTTGCATCTACCTCTATTCGCCCGAGTGACTGGCGTTTATTTCTCGAGATTACTGGTAGTTCTTATTGATTTTGCGATTACCTTTGCTCGTTAAACACCTCTCGATGGACTGTCTGTTGGGACCATATGCATCCGCTGATGAAGTTGTCATTAAACCAGACCCTTATCAGGCAAGGGATTTCTTCCTTCTCTCACGCTCGGCTTCGCGGAGTGCAGACACCCACTGTGCTTTGCTTCCTCTATGGGCGTTTTTCCTTTTGGATTTGTCGGATTTCACACCAAATATATTTAATTTAACGGCTAAGTCTGTATACTTGATCGTATTAATTGTTCTTAGACAAGTTACCACCAAAGACAATATCTTTTTATAAAATTGACTCACAACTCCATTTTATTAACTGACTTTTTAACGCGATGATTTGTATGGATACTTTCATCAACGATATTGCGGTTCTAGTTCTTTTGTTTGCACAACTTTATGTATATCTTTAAACCGATCTCTTCGTTCTTCACTTAAAAAACTTGTTTCTTTTTTCTTCTTAAACGGACGGCCGTGAACTCTTTCTCGTAAGCGCGGCAGAATTATCTCCTCTTGTAATTTTCTTCCTTTCTCTTTTATACGTTGATTTTTCAGTCTCTATGCCGCCAATTTTCCATCATCCATCCTTGTTTTTCCTCCTATCCGTTTCTTAAACGGTTTCTATGTGGCACATAAAAACAAATTTAAGGCGGTAACGTCTTTTTGACAATTCGTGCCAGCAGTAGGGCGTTGACATACAACTCTTTGCATGGCATCACTTTCTACCTGCGTTGCCAACTCCCACCCTACCAACATGAATGAACTACTGTACAACTTCGACCAACTTCACTAACATTCCTTTTACGAAACTTATTGACTACCACGAGAGACACAGCCACGATCAAAACAAAAGAAAATTATAATATTGTGTACCATAAGCTATAGAAGTACACTTTATTATATACGGTTTATCGGTACACCCTTAGGTCACCTGGCACGACATCGCGAGCTCCGTAAACGCACCTTAGGTTGAAACAAATTGTGTAGTCTCAACCACGTGCCTCCTAACCCATGGAATGACGAACGAAAGTGCCTTTGAAGCACAGAAACGTGAATGTAGACACATAGCCGGACAAAAAAGAAATCCCATTCCATAACATCAACTCGTAAGCCCGGCAACCACTGGAATCATATCCCGTCACCAACTCGGTAAACGCAAAACAGTTTCCCTACCAATTGCGGTTGGCTACCTTGTTGCACTTCGTGGTACTTCAAGTAAACAGTAACCTGGGCAATAGTCTCACACGCATTTCAGTCATGCCAAGGAATAGGCTATCTATGTTAAATGAATGGTGGGTGGTCTAATGAACATCCCCGCCGGCCGATATGGGTCCCGTTTGACCAAAGGCCTTGAAGATGACGTCACTGCGACTTGCCATCTCATATCGCTATCCACCGTGCCTGACTCACTTGCCGATTCCCCACCGCACTCACCAGGTGATAGGCAGCATTTCGACTCAATGTGAATCCCCGATGTGGGAGACGTTTGTTTGCCCATCCTACCTCTGAGAAAAGGCCATATATTTAGTCATTCCTAATTTCCCACCGTATATTTCTTCTATCTTTAGGTGGGCGTGCTAAATATTTGTCACTGTACGGTAACTTTTCTTACGCTAATTTTTAATTGTTCAACTCTAAAAAAAAAACTACAACAATAAATCTAACAAATATTTCTCCCCATGTACCTAGTCAATTGTTGTTTATTTTTTTGGTCATAGCTCAGTTTTCAAATTTATTCCTAGAAATTAACGATTGCATCTTCCCACGCAACAAAATACCGATGCATACCAGGTATCGCAGTAGGAAGCGGTGTGCGGGGTTCACAACGTGGGGACCTCCCACACCCTGAAGTCTCACGCCGGGTATAAGAATATGGGTACGGGTATGTACTGAAGCTGCATATATGTATTTTCCTCTTTTATACGCATACCTTTTCGTAGGGCATATACGGCAACCACCTTCCCCCGGTGACTTACGCAAAATCACGTGAGTAAAATCGTATGTACCATGTTACAATGAAATAATATTAAACTTTAGAGCACCATGTGGCAAAGGGGTATAATTGGGAAGCTATTTTATGCTTTGTGATTCAAATGCGAATTTAAACGGGTTCCTATAAGGGATATGTGATTAGTCGACTGTTTACAATAGGGATTAATTTTAATCGTGATAAATTAGTTAATAGAACACTCAAAAATTCTTATTAATCAAAACTATTACCTATCAATTGATTTGCATATTGATTAATAATTTTTGAATATTATTGGAATGTTTTTTTTTTTTTTTTTTTTTTTTTTGGAAAACGTACAAATATGTCTTTAAACAAAAATGCACTTTTGATCATTTTGGGTAAAGAAGGTCGTTGAACTGAGAAAACCTCTTAATATTCATTGTCCGCTTATTTAAATTTTCGATTATTCGATCATCAGTGTCGATCAATCATATTGCCTGATTACTTAATTAATCACACATCCCAAGTTTGTATGTATGTACACATGTATGTATTCTCAGTCGTCATGTTCCAATCTAACAAAACAAAAGGAATTTTATCAGGAATGTATGAAATTTACCTTCTATTTTTGACATACAAAGATGTTTAGCTACTAAATGCGGCATGTGTCGAACATGCATTCACTACATGTTCATGTTCAAACGCAAACAATATATATTGAGCAGAAATCAGATTTTCTTGTCATCTGTTTCATATTGTCCAAACTATACCCCAATAACCATATTCTCAAAAGAAATTGTATATGAAAAAGGTAACGAAACAGTTAAAATAAACGTAAAGGCAATACTTTCCTTTTCGACAGAACAATGACATATGTACCTATAAGAGCTTTTAATCAGAAGTGATCTTTTTTTTATCCCTTTTACCAAGAATTACTTTCAGAATTTCTCTTTGACTGGCGTATTATTTAACAGACTTACGGAAAGAGGTTGTCAATAGCGAAGAACAAGTCTGTTGCATATTACATATTGACCAACGACACGTCGGGTATTGCTAAAAAAACAATTCTCTATTTTTTTCCGGAGTTTCAAAACTAGCCCGTTTAATACCCCATATCCCTGGTGGTTGATCCTAAACATTACTTTTTCATACTATTCTACTGGATCAATTAATAATTAACTACATTTTTAAATCTTTGGCGTGACATACCCTTAAGGGCCTTCCCCGCATATCTTCCACTTCAAACATATTATTACCCACTGGTTGGACAATTCTACATTTGAGGAACTTTCGGGCAAATTTTGCATTAAAATTTTTACCAAAGTTGCTTTGGACGTAGTTCCTTCGATAAACTTCCTGACCGGGTGAAAACGTTACTATCCTAGCTCTTTTATTGTATCTTTTGGAGCTTCTCTCATACGCTTCATGCATATTCTGGCGTATTTTTTTACGAATCAGTTCCATCTTATCCCTTTTATCTAAATTACGAATCTCATGGTCGGTAAGGGAATTTAGTTTTCGCGCCAGTTTGTAGTGTTGCGTGGAAACGTTGCAGGGTGCGATCGAAGAGCTGTTCTTTCATATGTCCGTCTATTTGGCCGGAAATGATGGCAAGGCTTTTGTATTGACAAATGGTGGAGTTGCCACATGAGTGGGGAAAGTGCGTGATCCGAAACAGGTGCTGCAGACTTCATTGGGTTGCCAGATTATACCAAATGGGAAGTACGTTATGGGACAACACTGGGAAAAAAAGGCAACCGCCAGAAATTTTGTTTTTATTTACAAAAGCAAAGTAAATAATTTTAGCTATGGTGGGAAAAATCGTGGAAAAATGGAGAAATCTCAGCATTAGGCGGCAGACATTTTCCGCGCTATATAAACCAGACGGAGGAAGCAAATAGATTATTCCTGTCCGAAAAGTCGTGAAGTGTTAACCGTAGCAATCAGTAAACCAGAAGTTAACACGAACATTGTGTATAAATCCCGTGATTCCTTAAGATTAACCAATTAATAAGAAAACATAAAGAAAACAAGTTTAACAACGGAAATATCTGGTTTATTGAAATATATACAATTGTGTGGTTTGCCCGATCTGAAGTGAGTGGCTAGCATGAAAGTGTGTCCGTACGAAAGTAGATAAATGATGTATGTGTTGTGTGTTTGCTTGGTGTGTTTCATTCTATAGTGCCCCCCAGAGGAGGTAGATTTGTGCTGCTGGATCCCGCGAAACCCGGATGACAGTCGGGCCAGCAGATGCATTTTTAAGACGGTCCTGCTATCCGGAAGCCCAAGAGCGACCTCACCATCCTCGAACGGCAAGCAGCCTACTTTGGCACTAAAAAGACAGGAATATAATTATTTAATATTGTGGAAAATAAGGTAACCCCCATCTAGGTATATTCATATACCTACGAGAAGGCAGAAAATCTAAAGAAATAAGAAAATTTGCATGCACTGAGGCTCGAAGGGTGTGTTCCGGGAAAACAAGTAGAACTATTAAGAATTTAGAGATACAAAAAACGGAAAGAAAAGCAATTAGGTTAAGCGTATGTTAGTGTCGTTTTTTTTTGGTGTTAAAGCCTTAGATTTAAGTGGTTTCTAACTATAGATAGATATTGTAAGGATTATTAACGCCAGAGAGTTTGTTTTAATGTAGGAGAGAAGATTGCCTAGTGACGTAGAAGATTTTAACCCACTTGAAGGTTTTGAAATGGATATATTTGAAATGGCCGTCGGTGGTGCAATGGTTAGTGTGCGCGGCTCTTGTACAAGAGATCCTGGGTTCGAACCCGGCTCTGACCACCTTCAAATTTTCTTTCGGCGGCGGTCACCTCGCATAGTGACGGCGACACTATCGAGTATCTAGCCATGAAAAAGCTTCTCAAAATACCGTTCGGAATCGGTGTAAAACTGTAGGTCCCAATCAGTGAGTGAAAACTGGAAAGCGCACAGCTCAGTGATTGTGAGAAGTTTCTCCCCAGTCCCTTTATGGGATGTAATGGGAAACTATTTATTTTACTATTTATATTTGCAATGACAGAATAGTTCAGAGAGCTCTTTTAACTATTATTGTTTTGATTGTTTTTTTGAGGTAATTGTTAGCCAGAAAAAGTCTAATCGAATTAGGTAAATCTTCTGAGTTGTTAGAATATCCGAGAGTGTCTCCATTTGTTTGTGTCTCTGGTGTTAGTGATTTATTAGGTATTAATATAAGAATTGTGGATGTTGTGTTAAGTAAATTTAAGAAAAAATCATGCGAATAAAGAATAATGTTAATGTGAAGTAATGTGGTAACAAAAAAAAATGATGTGCTAAATCGATAATAGAGGGGGGAATCTGATTGTAGGGGAGGTCTGAGAGTGAATGTGTGTGGGATTTGGGGTCCCGAGTTAATGAAGAGATATGTGGACATATCGGGACCAAGGAAGGGTGGGCAGTGCGAGAGCACGACAACAAGCTCTCTGGTTTCATGTGGTGTATGTAGTTTTGTGTTTAATCTTGTTAAGTTTTTTTTTGTACAAGTACAATTTTTGTTCGTCCCCTAGGCACTAAGTTTGGAACGGGTTAGAACCTCCTGAGAGACCGCTAGCTACCTGGGGACCAAGCTTAGTGTCGTGTTAAAAAGGCGGTACGTAACAGAATGGCGCCCAAACTAAAATACGTAGACCGTCGCGCCATGTTAGAGTAAATGGCGCGGAAAATGTTGCTTAAATGCCAATGAAAACATTCATGGCGGGGCATGAAAGTGCAATAACACCTACGCACAGTGTAATAGAAAAGTAGGACAATCATAGAGTTAAGGGAATACCGCATTTTTTAGTGACCTTGCTGGTATTGCAGCCTTGATTTCTTGTCGATCATGTTTTAAGAGCAATATTAGTATTAGGAAAAGGTTAGAAAATAAGGGTGTATCTCTCCAATTTACAAAAAAAACGGTCGGTGCAATAGCTTGTTGTAAACTGTGTAACAATGTTTGTATTGTCGAAAACCTGTTAGTTTCGTCTCCGTGTTAAGTATTAGAGTAGTGTCAATAGAATATGAAATCTAGGAGTAGTAGGAGGTGACAGTAGTAGCCGGTGTGGATAATATAAGCACACGTCCGTTGTACTACTAATCCTGTAATACCGCGAGAACTTTTTTGGCATAGGTAAACCCTTGCGAAAATGCCGTGAGCCAGATTTTAAAATTTATGTCTTGTTGTACAAATTTTAGTAGTATCAGTCGTTCAATATACCCATGAATCAAATAAGTCCACACAATTCACAATCAGGTCTCTGGAAATAAAATCAGGAACCCCCTCAATGTTTTATGTTGTAGAGAAAGTTTTGTTTTGTCTTTTCGTCACGAGTATATATGTGTATTTATGTGTAGGTCAAAATAAAGTAGTTTATATGATAAATAAAAAGTTTATAGGATAAAATAAAATGAAATCGGTTTACTAGAAATGTTTCGAGTATAATTTAAGATAGTAGCGTTACGGTGAGGGTGTTTTGTTAAATGTCAGATAAGTTAATATACTCGTAGTAATTGGTGTGTTTTAAGTAAGAGTAGCTTTCGTAATTTTTTTTACAATTTATTTAACTGTCCTCAAGCCACATTGATTTTTAAGTCGTACATCGTAATATACTGAACAATTTTAACCTTAATTTGTTGTTTTGTTTTGCTTGTCGCTCATGACTGACAGAACCGCTTCTCGAAGAAGAAGCAAAAGAAATCGTACATCAGCGTTTGATGCCAGTCGGATATCATTTCAAACGGTGCCAAAAATACGAAAGACGAACGGTAGTAGAATGGATACTCACGGGCAAGCGATGCCACCAACGGTGACAGATATGTCCGGCACCATAAATAATATTAGAGAAAATATGAATACCATGCCAAGTCCATCAGCAAACCCTAGTAACCATATTTCAATTCCGTTACCATCAAGGGGATTAGATCCTTTGGCGGCAATCGTAAATGAAAGTATTAACGAAACTGGGGTAAATTTGCGTCCGATAGTAAAAGAAATAATAAGTGAAGAAATGCGTAAGGTAAATGAAAGTATACGTCAATTGACAAATCTCATTACCAGCAACCACGTCCCAAATCATGATAATCATAGTCCACATACATCATTCGTGACCCCTTTGCCAACATATGCTGGAAATGTAACGCGAAATAGTACGACACCCGAGTCCTGGCAGAGTTCGATGGTCAGAGGAATTAGAGTCGAGAAATTTGGGTTTAAATTTGATGGGAACTCATCTGGTCTGGCCGTAGAAGACTTTGTGTTCCGTTTGGAGCATCTGCAGGCTCAGTACCAGATAACATGGGAGGAGATTTATAGTGACTTCCACATGTTAGTTGCGGATACGGCCAGAAACTGGTATTGGCTTCAAATCAAAAATAAAATGGTCACAGACTGGCCATCCTTGAAACATGCCCTATTAAATAGATTTAAGACAACGCGAACTAATTTTGAGGTAATGAGGGACATCGTGGAGCGTAAGCAGTTGCCCGGCGAGAATACAGATAAATTCTTTCATGAATTGAATGTGTTGCGTTCCCGATTGGAACAGCCCATCGCGGAATACGAACTCATACGAATCGTGAAAAGAAACCTGAGGGAAAATATCGCGAAAATTATATATCCCATGCAGATCTCGTCAATGGAGCATCTGAGAGCCGAGTGCCTCGAGGTGGAGAGGGCTTTTCCTAGACGTGAGGTAAGACAGACTGTGCACATACAAAGCCGAGGTTTGCGCGTAAATGAAGTCTGTATGGAAAGGGACGATGTCGAGGAAGACGTGGAAAAAGTGGAAGAAGTTGCCGCTATCAACAACCAAGTGGTATGCTGGAACTGTCGCAAGCCTGGTCACGTTTTTATGGAGTGTCCGGCAACAGAACGAGCTTTATTCTGTTACCGATGCGGTCGCCCCAATACTATCACTCCAAAGTGCCCAAACTGTCGATCGGGAAACTATCAAAGGAACACGATTGGAGCGGGAAATCGTCGTTCAGTGGAGAATGCCGCGATAGCAACACAAGAAACTCCAACGCAATAAGCAACCCTTTTAAGGATAATTACTCGGATATACGACATTATTTGCCCAGAGAAATCCGAAAGCAAAATTACGAAATAATTAGAAGTAGAATATTTGAACAGCCCTTAATCAGTGAAAATGAAGAACCGATTTCTGATGATTTAGAATTAAAAATTATCCAAAGCGACAAACCAGATTATTCTCGACCGCTGAGCAAAAAGATCAAAAAACTAAGAGAACGTCAGAAGATGAATAGACGGCGGAATAAAGATATCGTGGAAGCAGTGGTTAGATTTAATGATACACAGGACCCTAGACCTTATGCTGTCGTATGTTTAGAAGGTAAAGAAGTGTCTGGATTGTTGGATTCCGGGGCATCAGTAAGCGTCCTGGGTAGTGGCTGCCGGGAGTTTATAGAGGAACGTGGAATCAATATCGAAAAATACTACTCCAACGTCAAGACTGCGTCCGGCCAACCACATCGAGTGTTAGGAAGAGTACATATGCACGTAAAATACGAGCAGAAGGAGTCAATGATATGGTTATATTTATGTCCGGACCTGGAACAGAAACTATACCTGGGAATTGACTTTTGGAGAGCCTTCGATTTAGCGCCCGATATACTAAGGGCAGAGGAGCTGAATATGGAGATAATACAGTCTCACCTTACAGATGAAAGAGACCAACATAAAATGAATATGCATGAGCTGTCTGAAGATCAAAGGGCAAAATTACGAGCTGTGGTGAAAAAATTTCGGACATTTGAAGAGGGTTTGGGACAAACACCTCTCGAAAAACATACAATTAAGCTCTTCGAGGGGACAAATCCCATAAAGGACAGGCACTACCCAATTTCCCCAGCAATGCAGGAAATCGTTTTCCATGAGATAGATAACATGCTAAAACTTAACGTGATTGAAGAAAGTGAGAGTGCTTGGTCCAATAGAACCACAATAGTCCGAAAACCCGGAAAGAATAGATTCTGTTTGGATGCCCGGAAGCTAAATGCCGTCACGGTTAAAGACGCCTATCCACTCCAAAATATAGATGGCATTCTTAGCAGAATAGATCAGACCGTGTTTATAAGTAGTGTAGATTTAAAACATGCATTTTGGCAAATCGAGCTGGATGAGGAGTCAAAGTCATATACAGCGTTCACAGTCCCAGGGCGACCATTATATCAGTTCCGAGTCATGCCATTTGGTCTGTACAACGCTGCACAACGACTTTGCCGACTAATGGATAAGGTCATACCGGCTCGGCTGAAATCCAATGTATTCGTATATTTAGACGATCTACTGATCATTGCTGATGACTTTGAAAACCACATGAATATTTTGGAGCAGGTAGCGGATTGTCTGCGGAAGGCTAATTTGACAATAGGCCTCGGAAAAAGCATGTTTTGTTTTAAGCAATTGAAATATCTGGGGTTTATAATCGGAGGGGGAATGCTGAAAACTGATCCCGAAAAGGTGTCCGCGATACAAAGGATAAAAATTCCTAGGACACCGCGAGAAGTTAGGAGCTTTTTAGGTACAGCAGGGTGGTACCGCAGGTTTATTAAAAACTTTGCCTCACTATCCGCATCTCTAACGGATATGTTGAAGAAAACTGAAAAATTCTCGATGAAATCCTCAGCTGTTGAAGCATTTGATAGCTTGAAGCATGCCCTCACTACCGCGCCCGTCTTGAGACACCCAGATTTCTCGAAACCGTTCTTCATCCAATGTGATGCGTCGGATGTGGGTATCGGAGCCGTGCTATTCCAAAAGAGTGTTAACGATCAAGAAAATCCTATAGCTTTTTATTCTCAAAAGCTAAACAGCTGTCAAAAAAATTATAGTGTGACGGAGAAAGAGTGTCTCGCGGCTGTTATGGCAGTGAAACGGTTTCGGCCCTATGTCGAAATGATGAAATTCACCGTTATCACGGACCACGCAAGTCTCAAATGGCTGATGAGCTTGAAGGACCTGAGCGGAAGATTGGCGAGGTGGTCCCTACAATTGCAGGCATACGATTTCGAAATCGAGCACCGCAAAGGAAAAGAAAATGTAGTCGCGGACATGCTCTCTCGACTGTCTATAGTAGAGGAAATACAGGATCAATTATTTGACTTCGAGACGACCGAATTCGACAGTGACGAATATAAGGCGTTAATGAAAGACATCGAAAATAATAGGGACAAGCTACCAGATGTAATACTTAAGAACGGAATGATTTTCAAGAGGGACAGAGTGGTAAATGAAGGAATTTTGGATGAAGTCACATGGAAATTATGGGTACCTGAATCTCTCACGCACGTCCTCATTGAGAAGGCTCACGATGAAATGACCTCTGCTCATGGGGGAATAGTCAAAACCCTACATCGATTAAAGCGTTTGTACTACTGGCCCAAAATGGCCTCTCAAGTTCGCCAATATGTATCTAACTGTAGAGTTTGTAAAGAAACTAAACCGGCAAATCAACCCCTCCGACCCTCTATTGGTAACGAGGTAATAACCGAGCGACCATTCCAAAAACTTTACGTAGACTTTCTTGGGAAGTACCCAAGGACAAAATATGGTAATGCTTACATCTTTATAGTATTGGATCATTTTTCAAAATTTGTCTTTTTAAAGGCAATGGAAGAGGCTACCACCAATAACGTTGTCAGATTTCTAGTGGAGGAAGTATTCAGAAAATTTGGAGTTCCAGAAACTATCCATAGTGACAATGGAGCCCAATTCACATCGAAAAGCTTTAAGGAAATGACAAAAACATACAGCATTAATCATTTACAAACTGTGCCGTACTCTCCACAATCAAACGCGTCTGAAAGGGTCAACCAGTCGGTATTGTCAGCGATAAGGGCCTATCTCGAGAACGATCATCGAGACTGGGATCTATATTTATCTGAGATAGAGTGTGCCCTGAGATCATCAGTTCATTCGGCTATCGGAGTTACCCCTTTCTTTGCGCTGTTTGGCTTTGACATGTACACCAAGGGGACAGATTATAAATTAGCTCGACAACTAAAATCACTAACGGATCATAATGTTGTGCAACTACCGAGGAAAGACAAACTTGAGCTGATACGCGAGGAAATTCGAAGGAATATGCATGAGGCATTCGAGAAAAGTGCAAAAAGGTATAACGAGAGGGCAAGAGTTATCAAGTTTACACCTGGTCAAGAACTTTTTCGAAGAAATCACGTTCTTAGTGATTTCGGGAAAAACTTTAATGCAAAATTCGCAAGAAAATTTATAAAATGCCGAATTGTCAAACCCGTCGGGAATAATATGTACAGCATTGAAGATTTACAGGGGAAACCATTGGGGACGTGTCATGTGAAAGACTTAAAGACATAGGGAAAGATAAATCAAAGAGCCGGTGATCGAGAGGAGACAACATTTTATGACATAAATTTCGTAATCAAAATATAAGTGCGAGAGATCCACCCTGGGGGTGGAAAAATCTCAACAGCGAGTTGCTTGGAACGTTTTGTACCGTCATACGTTTTGCTAATCATATTTGCGTATCATGAAAAGCCATTCAATGACCTAGAAATTTCGTAGGAAAATGAACTTCAGTTCATGTCTAAATGACTACGTTGCTAATATTATGGAGAAGGGAAGGAAATCCGCGATAAAAAAAATGCGTACATTCCTTTTGGAATTTAAAGTTCCTTAGTCGAAGAGTGCTTTTATACAAACGGAAATCTAATGTACGCCACAGTTCAGTTTCGTCGTATTAACAAATCACATATGATCACAATTTATATTTCAAGTCAAATTCTAAGTCTAAATTTAATTTCGAATTCCAGTACAAGTACGGCTTCCGATTCCAGTTCGAATTCGGGTTCAAATTTGAATTTTTACTTCACAAATTCTGAATCGCATTTGAAATTGAAATTCGAGATTGAATTGGCACCCGGATTCGAATATAAATTCAAATTAAAGTACACATTCAAATTGAATTTAAGAGTCAGGTTCGAATTAGATTTGGGGTCCAAATTCGAATCGGTGTAAAAATTCAAATTCGGACTCGAAATGAAATTGAATATGAAATTGAAAAAAAGATAAGCTTCAATTGAGTTGTAAATTCAAAGTAAGATTCAAATCCGAGTTCAAATACGTATAGGTGTATAGGTACATTTCGATCGAATAATGGATTAATCATTCATTTCGATGAACCAATTTCACTAACAATCGATTATCCTGTTTTGATACATTGATATTCAGGAGTAACTGATCCGAAAATTGATTAAGCAATAATTTGGAAAATTGAGCAACTCCTGGTTTTAAGATTTCCAAACAACCACCATTATACTACAAATGTTCAAAGCATGATGAAAATTACTCGTGGTAGTCGCAAGTGTTGTAGTTGATAGCAACAACATACATTCTGTTTTGCTACCAACTGTTATCGTATCAATCTCACCACATATGAATGTATACCAACAATAAAAATAGACAAATGTGCACAAGAGACTACATTTGAATTGACATTCCGAAAGTTTCGAAATGTAAACAAAACAATTCAGCTGTTCTTATGCTTTCACCATTGATGAAAACATCTTGGTTCAAAGGTTTCTGTTTGTGTGTATGGTATATAATTGAATGTGTCTTCAAAAATCTGTGAATGGTGAACAATACCAGGCAAACGCGTCAGCCCACCTCATTCTGTGGGTAAGTTGCCAAATTTGGGGTATTTCCTTGCATTAATCTTTGGTGTTGATTAAATGCAAAGAATTTAAAATAATATGCAAGTAGAGCGTTGTATCAAGTAAAACAAGTTTATTAAAATTTTTTTTTTAAATTTTTCATTACTAATCTAAACTTGATAAATTAACCCCAGAATTCCTAATGCGACTACTTCATAGCTAGTTCTACCATTCGAATGTGATTGATCAATATTCCAATTTGTTGATTGGTCAAGTTGGGATTAATCAGAAGCCTAATTTTTCGAATGATCGCACATTCCGGATTTATTTATGCGTAAGCCCATATATATCGATGGCTTAACATGGAAAAGACGTATCTCAATTCTTTGGTACAGTACAGGAGATGGAAAAAACTGAATAAAATCGGAGTGGTGTGGCACATTATGCGCTTTTAAACGTAGTTTTTTTTAGTAAAACAAGTTATTTATTTGTTAATACTTAAAAAAAATTGTTTTCTACGTATGCTGTATTTGAGAGACCCCCTGCAGAATATGCAAAAAAAAACGCGATTTCTTAAAAAAGTAAGATACGACCTTTTCATTATTAGCCATCGATGTGCAGGTATGGGCATATGTATGTATGCCAGAATGTACGTATAGGTATATTTACTCTATGGTACAAGTATTTGCATAAGTGTATGTATTTGAATGTGGACATGACTAAGATAAGATAAGAGATAAGATTAAAAATTTCACTTGTCGCGTAGAAGGAAAATGGTAAAAGATATTCAGCCGTCTACCAGCCCACATAATTCTCCACTACCTCACCCATATCCCTGCAACATATGGGGTGTCTACGACAATAGGTCTGTCTGCGCACTTTTCCAGGAAAATAAAATATCCAGTGACTACTTTTGTGAAAATCAGATAGATTTTTCTGTCCCGGAAAGAAATATCACAAGAAAAAAAAAAGAAAGAAGAAAATTACAACAGCACAAACATGCAAGAAATAAGCACTTTCTGTATACATGCTGATTTGAGATACTTATAAACATTTGATTTTCCGAAAACCGCACTTCCAACAAAACATTACAGATAGAAAAGTTCATGACAGGGCACTAAAAAAAAAAAAAAAAAAATGGGTTCCAAAAACATACAATTCCAAAGATTATTTGTTATTTCATATTCATATTCATCATTTTGTTTGTTTACTTAAGATATACATATGTATGTTGCAAAACATGTTATTTCTTGCAAATTCTTACTGGCCGAAAAAAATTTGTCAGTTAAAACCTGTAAGTTCTCTATCACCGAACTGTCCAAATATACTCTCTCTTACTGACTTTTTAGTGTAAACAGACAACATCCCGTAAAAAACTTGTACAAATTATCAGTACACACACCGACCACATACATGTCTGTACCCGTGCATATGTCAAGAGAGACAGGGGAGCACATGCATTTACTGCAAGAGAAATATTGGAAGAGTTGGGGGAACATGTTATAAATTACCTGAGTACTCGGAGATGTAGAGCTTTTGGGATTCACCAGGTGTCACGCTCTCTGGAAACAACAACATTTTCACTTATCATATCCCCATGAAAGAACATTGTTCGTTCTGATTTGGTATTCTCCACACGGATGGCTTTAATGGTAAGGAGACCAGGAACTTAGCTGGGGAAGGGAATTGAGGTTAGAGCATGAGAAATATCAGGGTGTGGGAGTTCTCCACGCAACGATTTAAGCCACGACACATACTTACCTGAGGGCCACGCACACCGTTCCTTCCAGCGGATCGCGTCAGCCACGGAGTTTTGTTGCGTGGAAACGTTGCAGGGTGCGATCGAAGAGCTGTTCTTTCATATGTCCGTCTATTTGGCCGGAAATGATGGCAAGGCTTTTGTATTGACAAATGGTGGAGTTGCGACATGAGTGGGGAAAGTGCGTGATCCGAAACAGGTGCTGCAGACTTCATTGGGTTGCCAGATTATACCAAATGGGAAGTACGTTATGGGACAACACTGGGAAAAAAAAGGCAACCGCCAGAAATTTTGTTTTTATTTACAAAAGCAAAGTAAATAATTTTAGCTATGGTGGGAAAAATCGCGGAAAAATGGAGAAATCTCAGCATTAGGCGGCAGACATTTTCCGCGCTATATAAACCAGACGGAGGAAGCAAATAGATTATTCCTGTCCGAAAAGTCGTGAAGTGTTAACCGTAGCAATCAGTAAACCAGAAGTTAACACGAACATTGTGTATAAATCCCGTGATTCCTTAAGATTAACCAATTAATAAGAAAACATAAAGAAAACAAGTTTAACAACGGAAATATCTGGTTTATTGAAATATATACAATTGTGTGGTTTGCCCGATCTGAAGTGAGTGGCTAGCATGAAAGTGTGTCCGTACGAAAGTAGATAAATGATGTATGTGTTGTGTGTTTGCTTGGTGTGTTTCATTCTAGAGTGCCCCCCAGAGGAGGTAGATTTGTGCTGCTGGATCCCGCGAAACCCGGATGACAGTCGGGCCAGCAGATGCATTTTTAAGACGGTCCTGCTATCCGGAAGCCCAAGAGCGACCTCACCATCCTCGAACGGCAAGCAGCCTACTTTGGCACTAAAAAGACAGGAATATAATTATTTAATATTGTGGAAAATAAGGTAACCCCCATCTAGGTATATTCATATACCTACGAGAAGGCAGAAAATCTAAAGAAATAAGAAAATTTGCATGCACTGAGGCTCGAAGGGTGTGTTCCGGGAAAACAAGTAGAACTATTAAGAATTTAGAGATACAAAAAACGGAAAGAAAAGCAATTAGGTTAAGCGTATGTTAGTGTCGTTTTTTTTTGGTGTTAAAGCCTTAGATTTAAGTGGTTTCTAACTATAGATAGATATTGTAAGGATTATTAACGCCAGAGAGTTTGTTTTAATGTAGGAGAGAAGATTGCCTAGTGACGTAGAAGATTTTAACCCACTTGAAGGTTTTGAAATGGATATATTTGCAATGACAGAATAGTTCAGAGAGCTCTTTTAACTATTATTGTTTTGATTGTTTTTTTGAGGTAATTGTTAGCCAGCAAAAGTCTAATCGAATTAGGTAAATCTTCTGAGTTGTTAGAATATCCGAGAGTGTCTCCATTTGTTTGTGTCTCTGGTGTTAGTGATTTATTAGGTATTAATATAAGAATTGTGGATGTTGTGTTAAGTAAATTTAAGAAAAAATCATGCGAATAAAGAATAATGTTAATGTGAAGTAATGTGGTAACAAAAAAAAATGATGTGCTAAATCGATAATAGAGGGGGGAATCTGATTGTAGGGGAGGTCTGAGAGTGAATGTGTGTGGTATTTGGGGTCCCGAGTTAATGAAGAGATATGTGGACATATCGGGACCAAGGAAGGGTGGGCAGTGCGAGAGCACGACAACAAGCTCTCTGGTTTCATGTGGTGTATGTAGTTTTGTGCTTAATCTTGTTAAGTTTTTTTTTGTACAAGTACAATTTTTGTTCGTCCCCTAGGCACTAAGTTTGGAACGGGTTAGAACCTCCTGAGAGACCGCTAGCTACCGGGGGACCAAGCTTAGTGTCGTGTCAAAAAGGCGGTACGTAGCAGTAGTCGCTTCCGTTCGTGTACATGTAGCCAAATAAAGCGAAGAATGGTGTTACTCCTGTTGCCGTGTGTACCGAAGATCTTATGGCGCATTCTATTTCCGTCAGGTACATATCCCAGTCACGGTGATCCTTCTCCAAGTAAGCTCGTATGGAAGCTAGAACGGACTGATTCACCCTTTCTGAAGCATTTGATTGTGGCGAATACGGTGCGGTTCTCATATGATTGATACGATACAAAGCAATCATATCTTTAAATTGTTTGGAAACAAACTGTGCACCGTTGTCACTGTGTATGGTCTCAGACACCCCAAATTTGTAAAAAATTTCTTCCACCAAGAATTTAATCACCTGGCTTACCGTAGCTTCCTTCATAGCTTTCAGAAAAGTAAATTTTGAAAAATGATCCACAACAATAAATATGTATGCATTTCCTTTTTTTGATCTGGGATATTTTCCAAGAAAGTCCATATACAGTTTTTGAAATGGCTTTTCTGTAATCACTTCATTTCCTATTGGCGGTTTCATCTGTTGGTTTGATGGTTTAATTTCTTTGCATACTGTGCAATTTTTGACATATTGACGAACCTGTGTCACCATATTCGGCCAATAATATAACTGCCTCAACCTATATAGTGTTTTCCCGATTCCTCCATGCGCCGATGTTAAGCTGTCATGTGCTTTTTCAATAAGAAGGTGGGTAAGAGACGCTGGTATCCACAACTTCCACGATACTTCATTTAAGGTAGAATCACTCTCCGGTTTTACCCTCTTATATATTAAGCCGTCTCTCACCACTAGATCTGGCAGATTTTCATGATTTTTCTTTATGTTAGAAATCAGGTCTAGGTAGGCTTCGCTTTCAAATTCCGTTGTTTCAAAATCGAACAATTCGTCTTCCACTTGAACGTCTTCAACCACCGGAAGACGGGAGCGCATGTCAGCCACGACATTATCCATCCCTTTTCGGTGTTCAATATCGAAATTGAACGCATTGCAGCTACAGGCGTCTAGCCAGCCTTCCGCTTAAATCTTTCATGTTCATCAGCCATTTCAGGCTGGCATGATCAGTTACAACCGTGAATTGCATTAGCTCCACATATGGGCGGAATCTCTTTATGGCCATTACAGCTGCGAGACATTCTTTTTCGGTGACACTGTAATTTTTCTGGCAGTTGTTTAATTTCTGGGAGTAGAAAGCGATCGGGCCTTCTTCCCCATTGTCTCCCCTTTGGAACAACACGGCACCAATACCTGTTTCTGATGCATCACACTGGATGAAAAAAGGCCTAGAGAAGTCTGGGTGTTTCAGGACGGGCGCAGTGGTGAGAGCTTATTTCAAATTTGTAAAAGCCTCTATCGCGGTTGGGGTCATTGAAAATTTCGCACACTTCTTCAATGTATCTGTTAGCGCTGCGGCCATACTGGCGAAGTTTTTTATAAATCGCCGATACCAACCGGCCGTACCTAAAAAACTTTTAACTTGTCTCGGAGTCTTAGGTATATCTATCTTTTGTATAGCGGTTACTTTATCAGGGTCGGTCTTTAGCATGCCTCCTCCGATGATAAAACCTAAGTAGCGCAACTCTTTAAAGCAAAACATGCTTTTCCTGAGACCAATCGTGAGGTTCGCCCTATTTAACCACTCAGCCACCTGTTCTAGCAGCTTCAGATGTATATCAAAATTATCGGCAATTATCAGTAGGTCGTCCAAATACACGAAGACGTTAGACTTCAGCCGAGCCGGTATTACCTTATCCATTAGGCGACACAGACGTTGCGCCGCATTACATAACCCGAACGGCATTACACGAAATTGATATAAGGGTCTACCGCGCACGGTGAACGCAGTACATGCCTTCGAGTCTTCGTCCAATTCTATTTGCCAAAACGCGTGCTTTAGGTCGACGCTACTTATATATATTGTTTGGTCGATCCTGCTGAGTATGCCGTCTATATTCTGCAAGGGATATGCATCCTTGACTGTGAGTGCGTTTAATTTTCGGGCATCTAAACAGAAGCGATTCTTCCCTGGCTTCCTTACGATGGTCGTTCGATTACTCCATGCACTATTGCTCTCCTCGATGACATTCAACTTCAGTATACTGTCTATTTCCCCATATACAATCTCTTGCATGGCCGGCGATATCGGATAGTATTTATCCTTTACTGGATTCGCTCCATCTATAAGTTTTATGGTATGTTTTTCCAGTTGCGTTTGCCCCAGACCGTTATTTTCGAACCCTGGAAACATGTACAACGTGTTTCAGTCGCTCTTTTTGTTGGTCAGATAATTCGTGCATTGTTCGCTTATGTGACGTTCCTTCTTCAAACTGTCTCTGGAGCCTTTCCATGTCTATTGAATCCACGTTTGTTATGTCAGGAGCGATATCGAACTCTTTCCAGAAATCAATCCCTAAATACAGTTCTTGTTCCAGATCCGGGCATAGGAATAAGCAAATGGGGGCTCTTTTACCCTTATACTCAATTTCTGCCACCATCTTACCAAGAATGCGTTGTGACTGGCCTGATACGGTACGAACGTTCGAATAATATTTTTGAATCTGCCACCCATTTTGCACTATTAATTCCCTGCACCCTTTTCCCAGCAAACTGACTGACGCTCCGGAATCCAACAATCCCACAATTTCCATTTCTCCTATCTTCACGGCCGCATAGGGTCGAGGGTCCCGAGTTCCTTTAATATGATTTACCGCAGACACAATCGACCTGTTGAGCAGTTTTTTTCTCTTATGTCGTTCACGCATTTTTAAAATTCGCTCTCTTCTCTTCTTTGTTGTCGTTTGGGGTTGATTTCGCATTTCATCTTCGGCAGTCCGTTTTAACTGAGCATTGAATTCAGTTGGGAGGATTTCTCCGAATATCCTTTCTCTTGCAATTTCGTAATTTATTTTTCTTATTTCTACTGGTAGATAATGGCGCTTCGCGAGATAATTCCTACCATTGTTATTTGCTGCATCTAACGTGTCAGTTACTGTGAGGGGTTTACGGGATTCTCCCTTGAACGATGGTCCCCCGCTCCAACCATGTTCATTTTCGGGTTTCCCGATCTGCAGTTTGTACATTTCGGGGTGATAGTATTCGGCTTTCCACAACGATAGCAGAACAAATTCCTTACGGTGGATTGGCATTCCATGAATACATGACCCGATTTGCTACAGTTCCAACATTTCACTCCACCGTTTATTGCTGCGACTTGTTCCTCTTCCTGTTCCTCATCATATTCGTCAAAATCAACCACCATCTCATGAACATTTCTTGGAATGCGGTTAGGAATAGGTTGCGCAATACGGGTCTCTCGTTTTTGGAAATTTCTTTCGGCCTCGATACACTCCACTCGTAACTGTTCTAGCGATGACACAAATATGGGGTATACCATTCTTGCTACGCTTTCCTTTAGATTCCTCTTCGCAATTTTGATTATCTCATATTCGGAGATTGGTTGTACCAGTTTCAAACGCAGTGAAATTAATGCATCGAAAAATTGATCCACATTCTCCCCCAACTGCTGTTTTCGTTCAACCAAGTCTTTCAGGAGCTCAAAATTTGATCTTGTCTCCTTATACCGATTGATCAAAGCTTGTTTTATCGATCCCCAATCGGTAACTAGTCCATTTTGCAATTGAAGCCAGTACCACTTTCTCGCCGACCCGGACAGTAACAGTTGGAAATCTGCTATAATTTCCCCCCATGGTACATTGTATTGCCTTTGTAGATACTCCAGTCGAAATAAAAATTCTTCGACCGACAAGGACTTCTGCTCTCCGTTGAAATCTAGGCCAAATTTTTCGACACGAATTCCTCTATTTCTGGCCGCTTGCCACTCAATGTTACTTACAGTAATCGATGGGTTTCGTTCAACATTGGACATTGGATGATGAGTATCGCTGTTTGTTGCCGGGTTACTAGTTTGGGGTTGTGTCGAATTATCTGGTGGCTCCCTTTGCATTGTACAATTTCCAATGCCAGCGGAAATACCTGGAAATTCATATACTGTATTAGCCGACGTAGAAGCCCTATCAGAACTGAGTTGTTGTATTTCTTGTCTTAAAGCCCTTATGACGTCATTAACGGATTTCATCTCAATCGAAACACTTTCTCTTACCATCGCTTTTAACTTTCTTTGTGCATCGGCCACGCCCTGACTTACCATCTGTTGAATCTCTGGACCAAAGTCATCATGTGATTGATCCACCTGATTTGACCCCCCAGGTATTAGTATATTTACGTTGGGAGCATTTATTGTCTCCGACATGTCCCTAATTTGTGGATCTACCGGATGATTTCCTTCCGCCATATTCTGTCCGCTTCTATATTTCCTATATCTTTTTCTCACAATTTGCGCAGAACGATCTAGGTCGAACGTGGCTGGTCTATTTCTCTTTCGCTGACCCCTGGTCGTCACCCCCGAACTCATTCGGGGAATATGTTTTCGATTTACCCTAATCTAAAAGCTACAATCTGTTTACGTAGTTTGAAATTTTGCGTATATTTTGAATGGAAAAGTTTAGCGCAATGCAACGGATTCACGCCGACTACAGACCCAATATAGGTTTAACAAAAAGGTTTTATGATATCCAGAAAAACTATACTAAAAATGTTAAAGACAATAAGGTTTAAATCTGAAAAGTTACAGTCATAACAAAAATATAAATAATAAAACAGATAATATAAATTATGCTAGATGTTTAGCGAAACTACACCAAAAAGAAAAGTATATGTATATAATCATTAAATTTTAACTTATCTATTTCTATTCACTCTTATTCACTAAAATGTTCTCTTACTTTGTTCAATATTCGCTTGAAAGGGGGGTTTCCCAATACAGATTATCTTAAGAGTTTAATAATATATATGCGGTTGTGTCTATTTTTTTTCTTTTACTTTCCATTTGTTCCACTAGAGTGCTTTCAATTGAAATTGTTAAATCTGTATTCTGGATGATTAAATTTTAACACTTAATTGATATTTAGACTAACATCGACTTCTGTGGCATACTTCAGGAATTAAACCTGGACGAAGATCTCACGACAACGGACAATTTAAAAATCACTTCATTCTATCAAATATCTAGAATGACAATTTGACTGTGCCCATTAAGAAGTCTCGCAAATCACCTTGCTGACACTACACAAAAAAAAATAAAAAAAAAATCATTTACAGAACCACTGATGTACATTTAACATTCCGATTGCACTGATTCATTTGTATCTGGAGAGAAAAATCCAATTTGAAATTAACATCCTATATCTATAATTGCACTTTAAACAAGGGAAATCTTACTCTTGGCTACAAAAACGAATAGGTTACTTAAAACAAATCACAAACATTCTCATTGGTCTATTGGTCCCTATAGGTCTATTGTATTGTGTGCATAGATGTTCACCATACTGTTTGTCTTCTAATCTTCCCGCCAGCTTTGGGCAACCCAAGCCAGCGCGCCATTTTAATTTTCTTTTTCAACAAAAAAAATAATGGGATCTCAAAATTTAAACATTTTGCACTTTATGCTATTTTTTTTTCATTTGGGCGCCATTCTGTTATGGTCCTGCTAGATGTCCTGGGAAATGACCCACCGGCAGCTCGTTGGCCTCAGGGAGGATTCCAACCCGCCATTCCCCAGACTGAGGACTTAACATGAAATTTGTAAATCTACACGAACATAAAAAAACATTACCACACAAAACGAATAAATAAATAAATAAATAAATGGTTTCCCATTACATCCCATGAAGGGACACAAAACGAATACAGATTTAAAAAGAGACTTTGGTTTTACACCTCACACTCGGCCCGCCCATCCTTGGTCTTATATTTCCTCAAAACTTTACAACAAGACCCCATATTGACACTTTACCGCATACTTACTCTACTTCTTTTGAAAAACCCCCCCATTTCCTTACAAACTTAGCAAGCCATTCTCAAATATATTCTTTTACTCAAGTTAACTTAATCATATTTATTATTACAATTTTTTTTTAACACACACACAATATTGAACAGAAATTAATTTAAATTTTACTCTATTCTATATTAATTCCTTAAAATAAGATTTCTTATAAAACAAAAAAAAACAATCACTGGACATTCACTTTTGAAAAATACTAATACCTAGTTTTCGTTCTAATATAATATATGAAGCAAAGGCATTGACTCCTATCTTTAGTCGTCCTATACGAGATATTTTGTTAGCCCCCTTCCGGCTCGCATGAATTACAAATTTACTACTTAACTGAGAGAGCTCTGTCAGCTAGTTTGAATTCGCCAAATAAATATCCTCCTTAAGCAAACTAAAGTTTTTTTTTTTTATCTACAAATCTCACTAAAACGGCTTTTCAAAAGGAATCTACTGCACAGTATCACTTTACGTACAGAGGTATTACTATTTCCCTTACAAAAGTTATCACAACAAGACCAGTATTAACATTTAAACACATATTCTTAATATAACTTAATAACTATTTGCATTATTCCGTTGGATTTTTTTGCTACTCTTTGCATCTACCTCTATTCGCCCGAGTGACTGGCGTTTATTTCTCGAGATTACTGGTAGTTCTTATTGATATTGCGATTACCTTTGCTCGTTAAACACCTCTCGATGGACTGTCTGTTGGGACCATATGCATCCGCTGATGAAGTTGTCATTAAACCAGACCCTTATCAGGCAAGGGATTTCTTCCTTCTCTACTCACGCTCGGCTTCGCGGAGTGCAGACACCCACTGTGCTTTGCTTCCTCTATGGGCGTTTTTCCTTTTGGATTTGTCGGATTTCACACCAAATATATTTAATTTAACGGCTAAGTCTGTATACTTGATCGTATTAATTGTTCTTAGACAAGTTACCACCAAAGACAATATCTTTTTATAAAATTGACTCACAACTCCATTTTATTAACTGACTTTTTAACGCGATGATTTGTATGGATACTTTCATCAACGATATTGCGGTTCTAGTTCTTTTGTTTGCACAACTTTATGTATATCTTTAAATCGATCTCTTCGTTCTTCACTTAAAAAACTTGTTTCTTTTTTCTTCTTAAACGGACGGCCGTGAACTCTTTCTCGTAAGCGCGGCAGAATTATCTCCTCTTGTAATTTTCTTCCTTTCTCTTTTATACGTTGATTTTTCAGTCTCTATGCCGCCAATTTTCCATCATCCATCCTTGTTTTTCCTCCTATCCGTTTCTTAAACGGTTTCTATGTGGCACATAAAAACAAATTTAAGGCGGTAACGTCTTTTTGACAATTCGTGCCAGCAGTAGGGCGTTGACATACAACTCTTTGCATGGCATCACTTTCTACCTGCGTTGCCAACTCCCACCCTACCAACATGAATGAACTACTGTACAACTTCGACCAACTTCACTAGCATTCCTTTTACGAAACTTATTGACTACCACTAGAGACACAGCCACGATCAAAACAAAAGAAAGTTATAATATTGTGTACCATAAGCTATAGAAGTACACTTTATTATATACGGTTTATCGGTACACCCTTAGGTCACCTGGCACGACATCGCGAGCTCCGTAAACGCACCTTAGGTTGAAACAAATTGTGTAGTCTCAACCACGTGCCTCCTAACCCATGGAATGACGAACGAAAGTGCTATGTCCGCCTTTGAAGCACAGAAACGTGAATGTGGACACATAGCCGGACAAAAAAGAAATCCCATTCCATAACATCAACTCGTAAGCCCGGCAACCACTGGAATCATATCCCGTCACCAACTCGGTAAACGCAAAACAGTTTCCCTACCAATTGCGGTTGGCTACCTTGTTGCACTTCGTGGTACTTCAAGTAAACAGTAACCTGGGCAATAGTCTCACACGCATTTCAGTCATGCCAAGGAATAGGCTATCTATGTTAAATGAATGGTGGGTGGTCTAATGAACACCCCCGACGGCCGATATGGGTCCCGTTTGACCAAAGGCCTTGAAGATGACGTCACTACGACTTGCCATCTCATATCGCTATCCACCATGCCTGACTCACTTGCCGATTCCCCACCGCACTCACCAGGTGATAGGCAGCATTTCGACTCAATGTGAATCCCCGATGTGGGAGACGTTTGTTTGCCCATCCTACCTCTGAGAAAAGGCCATATATTTAGTCATTCCTAATTTCCCACCGTATATTTCTTCTATCTTTAGGTGGGCGTGCTAAATATTTGTCACTGTACGGTAACTTTTCTTACGCTAATTTTTAATTGTTCAACTCTAAAAAAAAAACTACAACAATAAATCTAACAAATATTTCTCCCCATGTACCTAGTCAATTGTTGTTTATTTTTTTGGTCATAGCTCAGTTTTCAAATTTATTCCTAGAAATTAACGATTGCATCTTCCCACGCAACAAAATACCGATGCATACCAGGTATCGCAGTAGGAAGCGGTGTGCGGGGTTCACAACGTGGGGACCTCCCACACCCTGAAGTCTCACGCCGGGTATAAGAATATGGGTACGGGTATGTACTGAAGCTGCATATATGTATTTTCCTCTTTTATACGCATACCTTTTCGTAGGGCATATACGGCAACCACCTTCCCCCGGTGACTTACGCAAAATCACGTGAGTAAAATCGTATGTACCATGTTACAATGAAATAATATTAAACTTTAGAGCACCATGTGGCAAAGGGGTATAATTGGGAAGCTATTTTATGCTTTGTGATTCAAATGCGAATTTAAACGGGTTCCTATAAGGGATATGTGATTAGTCGACTGTTTACAATAGGGATTAATTTTAATCGTGATAAATTAGTTAATAGAACACTCAAAAATTCTTATTAATCAAAACTATTACCTATCAATTGATTTGCATATTGATTAATAATTTTTGAATATTATTGGAATGTTTTTTTTTTTTTTTTTTTTTTTTTTGGAAAACGTACAAATATGTCTTTAAACAAAAATGCACTTTTGATCATTTTGGGTAAAGAAGGTCGTTGAACTGAGAAAACCTCTTAATATTCATTGTCCGCTTATTTAAATTTTCGATTATTCGATCATCAGTGTCGATCAATCATATTGAAGATGACGTCACTACGACTTGCCATCTCATATCGCTATCCACCATGCCTGACTCACTTGCCGATTCCCCACCGCACTCACCAGGTGATAGGCAGCATTTCGACTCAATGTGAATCCCCGATGTGGGAGACGTTTGTTTGCCCATCCTACCTCTGAGAAAAGGCCATATATTTAGTCATTCCTAATTTCCCACCGTATATTTCTTCTATCTTTAGGTGGGCGTGCTAAATATTTGTCACTGTACGGTAACTTTTCTTACGCTAATTTTTAATTGTTCAACTCTAAAAAAAAAACTACAACAATAAATCTAACAAATATTTCTCCCCATGTACCTTGTCAATTGTTGTTTATTTTTTTGGTCATAGCTCAGTTTTCAAATTTATACCTAGAAATTAACGATTGCATCTTCCCACGCAACAACGCAGAGAGAAAAAAAAATCAACCGAAGTCGCCAGACGCATAAGAGTCTAAACATAAACAAACACGCTACAGACGACGACGTTTTTTCTACATAGGTTTCTTACGGCAAGGAAAAATCGTGACGGAAATCCGCTGCGGCTGCCGACTCGCCGCTAGAATAGAATCTTTTCTAATTTCTTGGCGGCGCTCTCACGAAATCTCTCAATTGAGAGAATGACGTTGCTACATGTTCAAGAAAATCATAAGAGAAACCAACACATATATACGATGGTACGTACATGTGAATGCAAAAGAAAATTAAAGAAAGGGTTAAAAATAATTTATTGTTAAACACAATACAATAAAAGTGAATACATTTTTAAAAACAATTTTATTCCTATACAACTATAATATTATTTTCAAACAAATTCCAGAAAAGAGCCGCAGAGAGAAAAAATCAACCGAAGTCGCCAGACGCTCTCTCTCCCATAATTCTTCTCATGTAAACTGGCTCATTCGCATGAAATGATATCAAAATTTATATATATCCCTGCATTTACACATACCAGTAGTGGCATGCCATTGTTGTATACGTATTATCAACGAAAAAGAAATAGTCGAATTTGTTGCCATTTGCCTTTGCGTTTACACATGCCACTGTCACTTCATTTGCAAAATGTACTCAAAGCAGAAACTGCAAAAAATTTATTTACTGCTGAAATTAAGAGAAAGTTGTGCAGTTAAGGAAAATGAAAAAGTTAAGAAAACAGTTGCCAAAAGGAGATGCTGGGTAAAACCCCTAATGATAAAAAGGTGCGAGTTGGATATTGAAGCACATTTGCTGAAGGATTTGCTTTGGGAGGACTTTGCCTCCATTTCACCTGTTTGTTTTGTTTATAATATAGAGTTACCGAGTTCATCACATAAGCAACTGTTTTGGGAAACGATTAACATTTATTGTTATTAGTATTATTTTAATAGTATTAATGCTCTATTATTAACACATTTGCGTTTTTTCATGCGATTTTCAAGAAATATATCACAATAATACATTTAACAAGTTAAATCTTTAATTACAATTTTACATTAATCCAGTAAATTTGCATTAAAGTTTTAACAGGGTAACATTGTTTATCGTTTTGACATTTAGTGGCAGGCAAATGCCAAATTCTACTCGCAAGTAATTTTAGCTGCCATTGCGAAAAATGTAAATGTGTTAGTGAAAAAGTGTGAATGTATTGAGTTAGTGGCAGTAGCATGGTACAATAATATGTTCATGGTAAAGTCGTAAGAACAGCCGGTTTTAATTTTTTTCATGAGGTTCTTCGCTTCGGCTGTCACACTCGCATGTATTTTGTTTTTGTACTCTTTTGCATTCTTGTGTTGTTGGTATGAATTTGTGTAGACTTTGACAGCTGAAGTGAATAGAACAAAAACAAAATGCCTGTTGTTGGTGCCTACAACAACAACAACGCGCGCTGCTATTACCATGAAGATATTATTGTACCATGGGCAGTAGCATGTGTAAAGGCTAGGTGTAGTTTTTGCTGTCATTTCTTGAAATGGGACATGTGGCAACATTGTCATTGCTCAAGTCGAAATTTAAGTCTGGTTCTCGACGTGCAATTATAATTGCTGCAATTCTTCATAATTCTCTTTTGGAATTGCAATTTGCTTTTACACGCACGCAATTCTGTTTGTGCAATTCTGGTTTTTATTATTGCTGCTTCTGACATTCGTATAAATCTGAGACATATGCAGACTATTCGTGTGCAATTTTTACGAATGAGTAAATGAAAAGAAATGTCAAATTATTCTGCAGCCGCCATTACTAAAAAATCACGAATGAGAAGAACTGAAAGAATTGCAGAGTTCATGCAAGTTTTTTCCTCGTTCCATTCTTCTTACCTCTCTCTCCTACGAACTCATGAATTGCAGCAATTATAATTGCACGTCTAGAAACAGACTAATACCATCGTTACACGATGCCATTTTTAGTTGCCATTTTTATGAATTCTCTTTTGAAATTGCAGCGTAAATCTTCGTGCCTTTACACGTTGCAATCTCATGATATTAGTGCTTGCCATTTTTTCTAACATTTCTCTTTAGTGAGTGTTCTTGTGTGTGTTGTTCATTTTTGTAAGCGGTCAAATTTTGTTCTACATAAGTTTAAAAATTGTTTTTCGAAGGAAGAAATGAAATTTGTCTTTATTATTTTTAATTAAATTTTATGTCTTTTTTTTAATTCTGCTAAATTATTTCACGTAACCTCTAACAAGGTAACACAACACACGAAAACTAGAACGAAAGAAACAATAACATCAAATCTAAAAATCATAACAAATGCGGAAAGAGCACAAAGAGAATTGCAATAAAATTTCATGAAACCCGATTACCATCGTTACACGATGCCATTTTTAGCTGCCATTTTTATGAATTCTCTTTTGAAATTGCAGCGTAAATCTTCGTGCCTTTACACGTTGCAATCTCATGACATTAGTGCTTGCCATTTTTCCTAACATTTCTCTTTAGTGAGTGTTCTTGTGTGTGTTGTTCATTTTTGTAAGCGGTCAAATTTTGTTCTACATAAGTTTAAAAATTGTTTTTTTCGAAGGAAGAAATGAAATTTGTCTTTATTATTTTTAATTAAATTTTATGTCTTTTTTTTTAATTCTGCTAAATTATTTCACGTAACCTCTAACAAGGTAACACAACACACGAAAACTAGAACGAAAGAAACAATAACATCAAATCTAAAAATCATAACAAATGCGGAAAGAGCACAAAGAGAATTGCAATAAAATTTCATGAAACCCGATTACCATCGTTACATGATGCCATTTTTAGCTGCCATTTTTATGAATTCTCTTTTGAAATTGCAGCGTAAATCTTCGTGCCTTTACACGTTGCAATCTCATGATATTAGTGCTTGCCATTTTTTCTAACATTTCTCTTTAGTGAGTGTTCTTGTGTGTGTTGTTCATTTTTGTAAGCGGTCAAATTTTGTTCTACATAAGTTTAAAAATTGTTTTTTCGAAGGAAGAAATTAAATTTGTCTTTATTATTTTTAATTAAATTTTCTGTCTTTTTTTAATTCTGCTAAATTATTTCACGTAACCTCTAACAAGGTAACACAACACACGAAAACTAGAACGAAAGAAACAATAACATCTAATCTAAAAATCATAACAAATGCGGAAAGAGCACGAAGAGAATTGCAATAAAATTTCATGAAACCCGATGTGGAGGCACTTCGTGCCCTTTTTTCCTCCCTTCTTGCTTCTCTACGCCCCTTATCGACAAACGCAAATTGCATGGTTAAAAAATGGCATCGTGTAAAGGCTGTGTAAGTGGGAAATTGAAATGCCACTTAATATCGTACAAATCATTGTACAATAATATCCACATGGTAATAACAACGCGCGTTGTTGTAGTTGTAGGCATTTTTGTTCTATTCGCTTCAGCTGTCATACTCTACACAAATATATACCAAAAACACAATAATGCAAAAGAGTACAAAAACAAAATGCATCTAAGTGTGACAGACGAAGCGAAGAACCTTATGAAAAAAATGAAAACATCTGTTTATTGTATGTTCAAGTCTTCTTTATTTAATGTCTGCTATATATATTCATGTAAACTTATAAACTACTTAAGTACTCGGTATGAAATTCCGAGTACATATACCTTTTATTAAGAGTTGCCATATTGATATAATACTACACTGTTCTTACGACTTTACCATGTACATATTATTGTACCATGGTACAAATTAAGCTATAATTAACTTTAGCGGGGTAAACAAACACACTTAATATCTACATGGTAATAGCAGCAGGCGTAGTTGTCGTTGTAGGCAGCAACAACACGCATTTTGTTTTTGTTCTATTCGCTTCAGCCGTCAAACTTTATGCTGCCCATACACGTTACAACTGGTTGACAGTTCTACATGAGCTGAATCATAGAGTTATACTTAAGAGTTTCCCTTGCTCTCTTCGATGCCTCTTCATGACGACGAGGTAGTAGGTAATTTTATAGAGTTTTATTTCCTGCTGTATTTTACCAATTTTACACTTTCGTTGGACATAAAACGGACAGAAATCAAAGGGATTGCGTATTTTCGTTCAATGCAAACAACATAAAACATAATTTAGCTGTCATTAATAAATTATACTATTTAAAATTCGTTCCTGTCTTCTTTGGTCTCTCATTCTCCATCATTTCCCTAGTACCTTTTCGATCAGCTGTGCCATAGAATCCCCCGGGTTGAATTTGCATTGCAGGTTGTATGAAAATCAAAATGTTTTTATTTTTGCTCCAGGTTGTACCAACTGGTTGTAACGTGTATGACCAGCATTACACGAAAGCATCAAAAACGATGTACAGGTAGACAGTCGAAATTTCTCTTCGAACAAATACCAACAAACACAACGAGTGAAACCCCAGCCATTCTCTGTTCTCTCTCTTACTCTCTTCATTTAATATTTCAATACACGAGCAGCTTTTTGATTGGGTTATTGTATATAACTATACAAATTCCAATCATGTTTAAATAAAATTACATAAACTATGCAAAAAGTATGAAATAATGAAGATATGACGCGTGGGAGAAATGCCTTTGAGTGTATTTCTGGCACTTTTTGGTTCTCTTTTCCAGGGTTGCCAAATTGCGGACATCTTCTGGTCGTCTAATTCTAGATCGGCTTTGAGAAGAGAACGAAAAAAGTCGACGCGATTCACTCAAACGCATTTCTCTCTCGCGTCATAACTTGATTATTTCATACTTTTACACACTTTTTCACAAGCTCTCGTAATGTCGTAATGTTGTACTGGATTGTCGTGCCTAAGTACGATAGTTGTGAACAACCATTATTGAATTTTTTGTTGTATCTCGTACGTATCCAGCTGATTCCATAAACAACTGATTGAAGAAAAACATTTTTTGAAACTAAAATGACGAAAATAAACGAAAAGGATAAAATAATAACATCAATAACGTAACTTAATAATATCACTATAATAATATCACCACAAAATAAGTAATAACAAACTCGGTACAAGAAGAACAGCACTAGTAAAGTACGACAATCAGTAAACATACATCCATACAAAATAGCAAATAATTCTTTCTCTATCTGCGCGTAATTCGTCTGACTATCCGTTAGAGATGCAGACGCATATGCCACTGGATTTTTACCATGCATAATAACTGCCCCCACTGCGAATTTTGAAGCGTCCACTGATAATGTCAAAGGTTTATCTGTACTATAAAACGTTAAAACTGGTGCTCTTGTAATTATCTCTTTAAGATTTTCTCTTTAAGTTTCAAACCACCCTTTTCTTTAAGCTGACCTAAACCATGAAACAAATCTGAGTACTTTTGCAAAATTGTGTCACAACTAATTGTGCCGACAGCTTTAATTAAATTCATTTTCTGTGCCATTTTTAGACCAATGACATTATTACAACTCATTTTTAGTATATAAAAAGACGTAGTAGGATATAATACATTTTTATAAGCTATATCAATACAAATTTTACCAACTACTGATAGCTTCTCACCACTAACTGTTACTATATTGTTATAAATTTTATTTACCATAGTGATACCTAATGTTTTAAACGTATTCATCGCCATCAAATTAGTTTGGGCTCCAGTATCCACTTGGCAAATTATTGTTTTACCCTCTACTTCAACATCTATGTTCCAAGTGTTTGATGTACTATGTTGTATTTCGCTTACTGTGCCAACAAACAGGTACTCATCTTCAGAATCTTCTTCGTTTACATTTTTGACATATTTGTAGTTTTGTTTATCAGCACGACTTCTCAAAAAACACATTTTTGCAAAATGGTTCATCTTTCCACATGCGTTGCAAACAGCACCTGCTGCCGGACATTTGTATTTATGCTTTTGCCCGCATTTTTTACATTCAGCAATATTTTGTTGTTGTTGCTCTCGACGATAATTCAGTTGTTGATTTTGACGATAATTCTGTAGTTGTTGTTGCTTTTGAGGATAGTTACTCCTTTTAAAATGATTTACGGCTGCTACCATCGATTCATTTGAAACGCCATTTTGAAAACCAGAAAAATGATTTACGGCTGCTACCATCGGTTCATTTGAAATGCCATTTTGAAAACTAGCTAAATTATCTCTTGCCATTTCAATGCTTTTCGCAATTTCCAAAGCCTTTTCCCATTTAAGATCACCATCACTTAACAAGCGTTCCTTGATGTTTTTATAGTTTTCCGACATACCACAAGTAAAAATATCCTTCAGCAAACTTGTACGCAGGGTCCCAAATTCACAAGACCTACTCAAGTTCTCCAAAATTGTTGCGTATTGCGCAATGGACTCCTCCATACCCTGACGACGCGTAAAAAACGAATGTCTTTCCATGGAAATATTGACCTTGGGTATGAAGTAGAGCTTGAAAATTGTTAGTAAGTCCTCATATTTAATATCATTCAATTCAACATTAAATGAATTAAAAATTGGCAATGCATCTGGTCCCATGTTGTGCAACAATAATGCCACCTTCCTTTTATCAGGTTACGCATCTAAATTGGTAGCCAACAAGTAGATCCTAAACTGTCTACTCCAGGTTTTCCACTCCGCTGCCACATTTGAGGCTTTAGTGTTGAAGGACGCCTCTTCATGTCGACGAGGTAGTAGGCCATTTCATAGAGTTTTATTTCCTGCTGTATTTTACCAATTTTATACTTTCGTTGGACATAAAACGGACAGAATTCAAAGGGATTGCGTATTTGTTGATGGAATGAGAATAAAAGGCAGAAGATTTCGCAAAATTTAAACAAAGCAAATTGTTAGAAGAAGAAAACTATCTTCTAAAATTGATTTTCATCGATAATATAAATTAAGAAATATAAAAGGTGAAATGATTTGTTGCTTGCTAATATGAATAAAATGAAGTGTTATATTGAAATTAAAAAAAAAATTTTTCTTAAATGTTTATTGGTATATTTTAGTTTTATTATTTTGCTTTAATAATTCTGCATATTTTAGTTTTATTATTTTTGTTTTATTATTCTGCAACACGAAACAAAAGATTGTGCATCCCTTCGGAATATAATGGTTTCCGAAAAGTTATTACATATGGCAACTTCAGTTGCTTGATAGATGTTATATTGGCAACTACGAATTTTTGGTTGCTGAATAGTTTTTAGAACAAAACGATCAGCAGGTCAATTCTGTAATTCTCCTAGCTAAATCTCTAACTCTATCGCTAAAATGCTAAAAAAAATTTCAAGGCAAATTTCTTAGAGATTTGTCTAAATCCGTATTCTGTAACTGCAATCTCTTAGCTGAAATTTCCTATTTTCGCCGTAGCAAATTTGCTAAAAGTAGTATATACTACTCACTCTGCTTTGATACAATGCTGAGAAAAAGAGACAAACATATTTCGCATACATTTGACACTTTATATTAGAGCTGCCAAGCTTCATATTTTATTATCCTCAAAAACATATAGAATAAACTAGCCTTTCCTATTTATGTAAATATGCAATACTTTCCCACAATCAAACTGCAGCTGTTCATTCAAATATTATCTCCCCACATTATTTGCTGACGTTGCGTCTACACTGTTGTCACAGGTTACACAAAACTCTAAAGAATATTCTGCACAAAGATTCTGTGCTAATGCTATTCCCACGCGAAGCTGCTTAGGGAAGAAATGAGTCGTCATGCTAAGGCACTGGTAAATGGTATCGAGATAAGAAACTTAAATCTAAGAAGTCAGTTGTAAGTTAGACTCAAAGTAAAGCACATAGTGCTGTCCAATAAAGTAAATAAATATTTTTTAATACTTTGCAAACCAAAGTGTTTAACTGGCGCCCGAGCAGGGACCGCGTCGAAAAATTTGAGTAAAGTTTAATACGCGGCCGTTTAACAAAGTTAAACCTAAAAGTGGTTCCTTAGTATTTGAACTCTAGTTGAAAAAAAAAAGGACTGTACTGTCCAGCCCTTTGAGGTATAACATTCCGTGTAAACAAAACAAAGTTAAATTACATATAATTAAATAAAGGAGTATATTTAAATTAAATAATACAACAAAAACCAAAGCATATTCAGTAGTAATAAACAGTGACTACAAATAAATAATCATTGACTCCATCCCATGTGACCCCAAGAAGATAATATCACCAAATCTCAACACCAACTACTACCACTACCAGAAGAGAAATTTCAACTACAGGAGTAACTCCAGAGAATGACCATGGGAATAAGCATTTTGATACTGTAACCTTATATTTTAAATTTGAGAAATTATAATTATAAGTATTTAATAGAAACAAAGAATAACAATAAATAATGCACAAAATGAGTCAAGAAGATGAAATAACTTCAACTTTGTCAAAGTTAAATTTAGGCAATACTAATCCCATCCCATTAAACTTATCGGCTGCTCCGATAACGAGCAGCGCAATTGTATAAGTCCGCCATGAGTCGGGTAGGTGATGTTTGGCCGGGGGCAAAACTCAAAGCCGTGGATATGAAGGATATACCTTCTAGACCAAGGGCTAGGGTTTGGGTCCCGTCAAACTCACCTACTGACCCAATGGAGATCATAAAGATCATCAACTACTGCAATCCCTCCATTCCTGCAAGGGATTGGAAGATGGTCAAGGTTGAGGACCCTGCAGGAACCTCCTGGCAGGTAGTTTTGGTCCTGAACCAGGATTCCTTAAAACCCATAGAGGAGTCCAAAGGTCAAATTCGGTTTGGGTTCATGAGTGTACCCCTACTGGCCGAGTCGAAGTCGGAAGTCACAGATGTAAATGCTGGAAAGCTTTCTGAAACGGCGGTAGATGCTGAAAAAGCACTACTGGATGACGATAGTGGCAGCATCATCGACCTGTGGGGCCACCCTGCCTGGCTCCGAGACCCGTAGTTGAAGATACTGTAGACGATAAAAGTCCTGCAGATAAATCTTCATCGCAGTAAGGCAGCATCTGCCAACCGCATTCTCCATCTTGTGAAGGGTGGGGCCGATGTGGCCCTTATACAAGAACCATGGACGGCCAATGATCGTATATGTGGTATCAGGTGCAATGGATACAGGACCTTCGTCGTATCAACTCCAGGTAGGCCAAGATTTTGCATACTCATTAAAAACGATTGTAATGCTCTTTTGTTGCAGAATTTTAGTGATGGCGATGCAACCGCCATCAGTCTCTCGCTGGAAAACGGCCAGCGGGACATCTGGCTAGTATCATCGTACATGGCGCACGACCATATTGAATCACCCCCTCCGAAGTGCGTCAGGGATATTGTATCGCACAACACAATATGGGCGAGTACCGGCACCAATGATCGAGGTGAGTCTTTACTTTTATTGACTATTTTACAACCTCATGAGGTCAGACGTCTTACACATATTAATCAAACATACAAATTTCAACATATTCTTCCAACTGGCTCTATCCTTCGCCTTTTCTCGCCAGTTAGTAACACCAAGGATACGGAGGGATTCTTCTGTCTGGTCTTTCCAGCGGAGTCTTGGTTTTCCTCTTTTCCTGCTTCCATCGGCTACGTTATCGAAAACCTTTCGTGCTGGCTCATCTTCATACATGCTGATGACGCAATTGGCCTAATTTGATTCGCCTAGCTATGTCCACGCCAGAATATAGATTATATAGCTCTGCGCTCCAGCGACGTCGGTACTCGCCGTTTTCTCTAAGATGACCATATATTTTTCGGTTTCGGAGCCATATGTCAAGAAGGTAAAATGAGTCTGCTATAGCCGGACTTTTGTCCGTCGAGAGAGGGCTTTGTTCCAAAACTGCTTGCTGAGCCCAAAATAATATCTATTTGCAAGCACAATTCTATCTATCGCCAGGGTGACGTTGTTGGCCTTGTTTACGGCGGATCTAAGGTATTAAATAGGTACCACTTCAAAATTAAATCGATTTTCAACGTTCAAGTGCGGACCAAGTCGAGAGGTTTCTGTAGTCGTTGACACCACCAATTTTGTCTTGCCCTCATTAACAGCGAGACCCACCTTCGCTGATTCTTTTTCGATTCTTGAAAATACTCCAGTAATCTCTCGCAAATTTCGCCCAATGATGTCTCTGTCGTCAGCATACGCCAGCAACATATAGCTTTTCGTGTTAATGATCTGGTTCTTATTTACTGCAGCCCTTCTCTTTATTATCTCCATTAAGATGTTGAGGAGATTGCACGAAAGTGTGTCACCTTGCTTAAGTCCCCGATTGGTACAGAATGGTTAAGTGAGGTCTTTCACTGCTGATTTGGTGTTGGTCAGCGTCATTCTACAGAGGCGGATCAGTTTTGCCGGAATCCGAAGTTCAGACATAGCTTCGTACAGTTTTCCCCGTATGGGGCTATCGAAAGCAGCTTTGTAATCGACAAAAGGGTGGTATGTATCGATTTGCTTTTCGTGGGTCTTTTCCAGGATTTGGCGTAGCCTGAATATTTGGTCAGTCGTGGACTTGCCTGGTCTAAAACCACATTGATAAGGTCCAATCAGGTTTTCAATAATTGGCTTTAGTCTTTCACATAATACGCTTGACAAGACCTTATACGCGATGGATAAAATACTGATACAGCGATAGTTGGAATAGACACACGGATCACCCTTTTTGAATACAGGACATAATACACTGAGACTTGAGTATCCCCAGTCATATACCGCATATAAGTCGATTCATGTTGGCTAGCAGTCCTTCGCCACCTGCCTTCAAAACTTCAACGGGTTTATTATTCTTAAGCCGGGAGATCGCCGTTCTAATCTTGCCTTGGTTGGGGGTACAATCTACACTATCTTCCACTATCATTACCTCCTGATCTCCTGATCTTCAGTGGAAGAATCTGAGTGGAGTAGTGATGAAAAGTGGTCTCTCAACATTTTGAGCACACACTGCTTATCAGTTACCAGATTCCTATTCTCGTCCTTGCAGGAGGCCAGCCCATTATTAGGCCCGATATTTGATCTTCTTCATTGGGCAGTCCAAGCAGCTCACTACTTCCACGAAGTATGTCCTGGGCAGTGGCTCCGAAACAAATGAGCAGCAAATCAGGTTTAGTAGGTGACGGATTTCACTGAAGCTTATAAGACAATCGGGCATATTCTCTTGTCCTTAGAAGGCGGATGAGCCAAACATACGGGCCAACGGCGGATAGACACCAAAAGAAGAAAATCCAGAACACGGTGGACTGGGTTTGCCTACCGCCAAGAAAACATAAACAACCCCTATTTGTTGCTGACCCCTTCAAACGTTATAAGGACCACGAATTACGGATATGCACTTGGAATTTAATAACTCTATATAGATCCGGTGCAAGTATTCAACTGGCAGATGTCTTCGAAAGTTATAAGCTTGACATTACCGCTATACAGGAATTGCGATGGACAGGACATGGCTGCACAAGAAAAAGATACTGCGACATATACTACAGTTTCCATGAGAAAAAACATGAATTTGGTTGCGGATTTGTAGTTGGAAAAAGACTGCGACATCTAGTCTCTAGGTGTACGTATAGCCACAACCCGCATAAAAGCGAAATATTTTCATATTTCCCTAATTTGTGTGCATGCCCCGACGGAAGAGAAACATGATGATGCCAAAGACATATTCCTAGGGGAAACGTATGACCGCTGCCCTGGCCATGACATTAAGATTGTACTAGGAGATTTTAATGCAAAAGTAGGAAGGGAGAATGTGTTTAATCTAACTATTGGCAATTTCAGTCTACATGCTGACAATTCCGACAACGGTATGAGACTGATTGACTTTGCCGCGACAAAAAACATGGTCAGTAGTGGTACAAGATTCCAGCATAAAGACATTCACAAGGCTACTTGAGTATCCCCTGATCACAGAATTAAGAACCAAATTGATCACGTGGCAATTGATGGAAGAAAAATGGGAAGACCAAGACTCCGCTGGAAGGATCAGGTTGACGAATCCTTGCGTACACTTGGTATAGCCAACTGGAGAGATAAGGCAAAAGATCGAACTGGTTGGCGAAATATGTTATCTTCGTTTTGTAAGGTCCCTGACCCGATGCTATCCGAGACCGGATAAGTAAGTAAGGAAGTATTTGCTCTTCTTACCCTCTGGAAAAATTTTCGGGATTCATCATTCAGCCTGCACATTTCGGGGTTCTTCTCCATCTGCTCCCACTGACATTTTTTCCGCATAAATAGTTGGTTTTCCTCCCTTCTCAGCCTCTTGTATGGCTCACTCGCAGCATGCGTTGTAACTGACTGCTTCGTTGCCATACGTGCTGCGTCTTTTTTATCAGTTGCAATGCGACATTCTTCATCGTACCATGACCACTTGATTGCCAAGGTCAGTCCTTGCAGTGGTTTCCAAAGAATGGGAGATGTGCTTCCACTGTGCGCATCTGGGTCCTCCAGAAAGGGGGGTATTCAGGAGCTTCTGTTGGTAGCAGGAGAGAGAGCTTCTGTTGGTAGGACATTGATATCTCCGGTATTTGTAGCTTGTCAATATCTAGCTTTTCATGTGTTCGACTTCCCAGCCACTACGTAATGATCCGAGTCGATATTGGCACCTCGAATCACACCGTACATCCATTACACTGAAAGAGTGCCTGCCATCTATTACCAAGTGATCAATCTGGTTCTTCGTCCGCTGATCAGGAGATATCCAGGTCGCCTTATGAATGTTCTTATGCTGGAATCTTGTGCTACTAACTTCCATGTTCTTTGCAGCGGCGACGTCTGTCAGTCTTATTCCATTACCGGAGGTGGTATCATGTAGACTGTGATTATCGATGGTTGGTGAAAAGACTCTTTCCTTTCCCAATTTGGCATTAAAATGGCCTAGAATAATCTTAATGTCGTGATCACGGCAGCGTTCATGTACTCATAAAATGTTTCTTTGACCTCATCATCTTTATCCTCTGTCGGTGCGTGCACACAAATTAACGACATGTTAAAATATTTCGCTTTGATACGAATTGTGGCTGTGTGGCCACTCACTGGGTTGAACTAGGTGTCGCAGTCTCTTGCCAACTATAAATCCGCACCCAAATTCGTGCTTTCGTTCATGGCAGCTGTAGTAAATAAAGAAGATTTCTTTCTGGTGCAACCATATCCTGTCCATCGCATTTCCTGGATCGCTGTGATGTAAGCTTTATATTTCCGAGGACATCCGCCAGTTGGAAAGTGGCACCAGTCCTGTACAACTTTCGCATATTCCAGGTACATATCCTTAAAGCATGGTCCTTATAACGTTTGCGAAGGTCGTCAACAGTTGGGGGGTTTCTTTGTTCATTATATTCTTCGTGTATTTTCATTGCCAATATAACGGTGGCGGGAGCCAAACCCAGCCCATCGTGGTTTGCATTTTACCTACTGCCAGGATGATTATGTTTCAGCCGCCCATTATGGATTTAGCGCTGACCAGAATGCAGTGTGTCGAAACTGAATTTTGGTTTCTTCAATTTTGATCCGCCGTTGGCCAGGGGTGTTGGCTCATCGGCCTTCAAAGGACAGAAGAATATGTCCACTACTTCGAAGAGCTTCAGTGACTGGGTCAGCTAATAATCCTGAGACGTATCAGTGATCGCATTACCACTCAGGTTGCTCATTCGTTTCGCCTTCTCACTTTAGCTAGCTAACGGAGGTTTCCGATAAGCCATTGCCCAGGACATACTGCGTGGAAGTAGTGATCTGCCTGGACTGTCCAATTAAGGAATCATTTCTGGCCCCTCCCATGTGAATGGCTATCAGAAACTTTCCACCTCCAAGGACAGTCCCATGTCCCGAGGTGAGTCTCTTTTTAATTTCATTATAAGCGAAACCTTGACTATCTGTAATAGATGCGAGGAACCGACCTTCATAACTTCAGTTAGGCTGCACACGCTCAATGAATCCTGTACGATCAGTGGTTATAATGCTGCCAAGGGTAACAAAAAACCTCATTGGTGGAACGTTGAGCTTCAGGATCTAAGATCGTCCATTAAGCGGCTTTTCTACAATGCCAAAAAGAGCGGCGACTAAAGGGATTGGGACGTTTACAAAATTAGTCTTAATCTATGTAAAGGTGAAATCAGGAAGGCCCACCGTGTGCGGGGTTCTTAATGAAAGACGATGGAACGTGGACGTATTCGTCTGAAGAGTCTCTTGGAATTCTCCTGGATACCCACTTTCCCAACGATGACCGGAATGCTGGTCATCAGCCAAAAGAGTTAGGCGGAAACTCACCTAGCATAGAAAAAGTTCGCTCAATAGTGAGCAGAAATGATCTGATATGGGCCATTAGAAGCTTTAAGCCCTATAAATCAGCCGGACTTGACGGGATAATTCCCGCGCAACTAACCTATCTTGTAGTTGGTTGGAGGCAATCTTCAGGGGCTGCCTTATGCTGGGAGTCATTCCTAGCATTTGGAAGCAAACCAAAGTGGTTTTCGTCCCGAAAGCGGGCAAATGCTCTCATGTCAAACCAAAGAACTTTAGACCAATCAGTCTATTGTCCTTTGTTCTTAAGACATTTGAAAGGTTACTGGGCAGTAATTTCGAAGTAATCTTCCACAGAATCTTCTATCGAGTTGTCAGAATGTCTATATCAGTTGACCTGAGACGGCTCTCCACTCTATAGTCAGCATAATAGAAAACTCTCTTGAGAATAAGGTCTTCGCTCTGGGGACCTTCATGGACATCGAGAGAGCCTTCAATAACATCTTAGGTCGTTACAGAATATAGCAGTCGACAGCTTAGTGACATGCCTAATTGAGAAGCTTCTGGTGGATAGATCCGTGAATGGGGTGGTGTTACAATTGCTAGGAACGTTGACAGGGGGACACCGCAGGGGCAGTTCTGTCTCCACTATTATGGTTAACTTCTTCCAATGAACTGCTTCTTAAATTGGACAGGGCCGAATGCCAGGTATTTGCCTATGCCGATGATATTGCTGTCATCTGTACGGTTAGAAACCTAAGTTTACTTAGCATTCGTACAACCAGACTACTTAGTCTGATTTCGAACTGGACCGATAACAACGGGTCTATCAATATCTTATAATTAACGGTATAAGGACATCTGAACAAGTAATGCTAAGAATTCAGTCTATCTATCCACTTCACTTTGCCAACTACAAAATCAGATTTACACACCAAATGGTAGAAGATGTGACTGACATAGAGGAACAAAACAAAATTATTATTGAAACGCATTATCGAGCACATAGAAATGAGAAAGGACCCGTTTACAGATTTTAGAAAAATACTTTTTCCCAGCAATGACTAAAAAAGTCAAAAATATAACTAAGATATGTCAAATTTGCAAAGAAAGCAAATATGACCGTCACCCAAATAAAACAAAATTAGGTTCCACTCCTCTGCCCTAATATTCGGGCATACGATCCATATAGATATTTTCTCCACAGATAAACATAACGTACTCACTTCCATAGACAAATTTTCAAAATTAGCGGTCACAAAGAATATAGATGGGAGAAGCATGGTAAATATTAGAAAACCTGTAAGAGAAATCATATTTCACTTTGAAGTATCTAAACACATAGTTTTTGATAATGAAAAAGCGTTTAGCTCACAACCAATAAAAATCATGTTAGAAATTTAATTCAATATTAATACTTTCATTGCTCCCCCTTACAAAAGCGAAGTAAATGGTCAAATTGAACGCTTCCACTCCACAATAGCCGAGATCATGAGATAGCCGAGATCATAAGATGCCGAACTATTAAAATGTTCAGTAAACGAATACAATCACACTATTCATTCCGTCACGGGTAAAAAAACCAGTTGGCTTATTTTTTGGAAGACCAACTTCATCCGAACCTGACAATAACGAAAACATAAGGATAGCCAATTGCGAAAAGCTGAAAAGAAAACAAGAGCAAGACTTGCAGTACCATAACAAAAATAAATCTGAAAATATTAATTACGAGGAAGGAAATAAAATTTACGTCAAACAAAATAAAAGATTAGGTACCAAACTTTCGAAAAGGTATAAGGAAGAAATTGTTAAAGAAAATAAAAATTCCACAGTTACAACATAATCAGGGAAAATAGTACATAAAGACCGAATAAGAAATCAATAAAATCATATCTCTTAAATCACTCCTTTTCATCATCAACAACCCCTTAGGACAAGGATCAGTCGAAATATCAGAATATTCACAATCAGAAAAAGTAACCATCGATGACGGCATTGCGAAAATAGAAACCGGAACTTACAGGATTTTTCATCTTACAGAATTTTCCATCATTACATCTACCATACGACTTGGCTTTACCAAAACTATCCCAACTTCCCATCCGTTATTCCCATTCCTGGAGGAAGAATAGGACTGCTCAATTATATGAATATACCAAGAGGAACACTAAGGTCACCATCACAACGAGTTTGGCCATGTCATTAGAGGAATGTTACCTACGACTCAAGAAAAATTGGGTACTAAAGAACTACTTACAACATCATACATGTATTGTATTGTAAAATGTATTGTAAAATGTATTGTAAAATGTATTCTAACCGCGTTGTTAAAGATGATTCGTTGAAATATAGTAGTGGTTATACTGTACTTAGGCCGTCGGTGGTGCAATATTTAGTGTGCGCGGCTCTTTACATGAGAACGTGGGTTCGATCCTTGCTCAGACCACCTTATATTTCTTTCGACGACGGTCACCTCGCTTAGTGATGGCGACACTATCGAGTACTTAGCCATGAAAATGCTTCTCAAAAATACCGTTCTGAACCGGTGTAAAACTGTAGATCCCAATCAGTGAGTGTAAAACTGGAAAGCGCACATCTTACTGATTGTGAGAAGCTCTCCCCACTCCCTTCATGGGATGTTATGGGACACCATGTTTATGTTTGGATACTGTAGTTACCCGAGTGAAAAACCAAAAGCAGTGGATTCCCGGAATAATTAAGTCACAAGTTCATCTTCGGTCATATATTGTAGAAGACAATAATGGTAATCAACATCGTAGAAACAGCATTAACATTCGCCCAACACAAGTCAAGATTAATTTAACACCTGATGTCGTTCCAGAAGAATCTGAATTCTTGTAGCAGTGTTGAACCACGAGAGCTCCGTCGATCCTCCCTAGTTAAAGTTCCACCTCAGAGCCTTCCGTATTTATAAACCTTTTTTTAGAAGGGGGATGTGAAGGGTTTAGTTCCCATTAATATTTCTACGCTGTGTAATTCTAATCGATTACTAAATACTTAGTAAAGTAGGCAATCGAACATGTTATTACAATTACGATCACCCATCATAATACATATTGTTACGAATTTCCTTATTCGTCCTTTTTGCGTTGTTTTATTCCCAATAATAAAACAAGGTTCGTTTTTAATTACGATAATTACAACGGTATCACTTCCTTTTATTTATTTATACAGTACAACAGTTTACTTTATTTATAACACGTTAACACGTCTTGTATTTTACTATCAATTCGCGTTGCTTACTTTACGGGGTTTAATCACAAACTGAACTCTCCATTCCAAAGACCTCCGCTATATATACCAACTCACCATACACAAATGAAGGTACATATATCTAGCGAATTCAAGAACCTTCTAGAAACTAGATGTTGTTGTTGTTGTTTATCTTTGTAGAACATTCTCCTACACAGGAGAATTATCTTTACTGAGGTGAATTCATGCTACTGGTTTAGCGAGCTGGTACGTTGTTACAATGCATACTTTCAGGCGCAGCACTAACCGCCTGATGTTTACATACTGTTAGTAGAGTCATTAACAGTAAGCAAAAGCTTTTACTTATTCGTAACACTGCCCCCCACTTAAGCCTGTTCGTCCCGAGCAGGCTCAACCCTCCGTTTTCCATACAGAGCTAGTCTTTCCAAATGCACGACTTTCATTTTAGCTCTTGGACTTTGGCTTTTCTGGATTCGATAAACCACGTCATTTATTCGTTTGACAACCTTGTACGGGCCTTCCCAGTGAGTCTGAAGTTTTGGAGATAAACCCTTCTTGCGCTGTGGGTTGAACAGTAAAACTAGCTGGCCTTCATGAAATCCTTCTGAATTTGCCGCTCGGTCGTATCTGGCTTTCATTTTGTTACTGACCATTTTTAATTTGTTGCGCACAAATTCATGGAGATCATTAAGATCCCCCGTATCATGGTAATTGACATCACTGTTCGCAGGGTCAGACGCTGGTATGGTACCGAACTCCAAATCTCCAGGCAGCTTCAGCTCATTTCCGAAAATTACTTTAGCGGGTGTTCGCGAAGTGGAGTCATGGGTGGCCGTCCTATATGCCAAAAGGAACTTCGGTATGTGTTCATCCCAATCTCTTTGATCTGCGCTGACTACTTTTCTTAGGTATTCTTCAAGAGTTCGGTTGAATCTTTCAACCATTCCGTCAGACTGAGGATGCAATGGTCCTGTTCTTGTTTTCCGAATACCGTATGACTCACACATTTCTTTGAAGATGGTCGATTCAAAATTCCTACCCTGCTCCGAATGCAGTTCTAAAGGGACACCAAAACGACTTATCCAGTTGTTCACCATAGCTTTGCTTATTGTTTTCGCTTCTTTATTTGGAATAGCGTACACCTCGGGCCATTTACTGAAGTAGTCCATAACGACTAGGGCATATTGGTTCCCAGAGCTACTCGTTGGATATGGACCAGCCACACTCATGGATATTCGCTCGAAGGGAGCACTTGGGCTCTCCTGATGTCTCTGTTCGCAACTCCTCCGCGTTGGTCCTTTAGTTGTCATGCACTGGGTGCAGCCTGCGATCCACTCGGATACAGCTTTTTGACGACCAACCCAATAGAAACGTTCCCTTAGTTTCTCCATAGTTTTGCTTTTTCCGAGGTGCCTACCACTCGGACCATTATGAGATTCTGCAATTATCTCTTTCACTTTCAAGGCAGGTACCACAATTAGATTTTTCTCCGTTTTACCATCTTCACTTTCCCATACACGGTATAGACAGCCATCTAGCAATCTCAGGCTATTCCACTGGGCCCAATATGATTTTAAAACGGGGCTTTCTGAAGCGATTTCATTCCGCGTTAATTGTCTATCCTCTTCCTTTGCCAAAATAATTTTTCCCAATACAGGATCACTTCTCTGTGCCGTGAACCACTCGTCGTCGGATTCAATTCTCAGGGATCGGACGTCAATAATTTGCTCTTTGATCTCAGCCTTAAAATCCTGTTTAGGCTCGATTACATGTGGACGGTCATTTACTCGTCCGGTATCGGCCGCTATCGCTGGAGATCTTGACCGTTTTCTCAGGTCTCTACAGTCACGCCCTATATGGCCACGTTCGCCATGACTGTCACCTTTCAATTTTGTTGCTTGCCATAGCGCTTTCGTGAGAATCCGAATCACTTCCTTCAGTTCGCTAACGGCGCGTTTCAAATCTTTTGATTTGCCTTCCGTTTCTACCCTTTGCACATGATATGTCTGTTGACTGGCAACAACCCTCGCCGTCTCATTCGCCAAAGCGAATGAAACTGTTTCCACAAATGTAGCTTTTTGTGAGGCATACACCGAATATCTAACGTCAGGATCGTTAATGCCCCTAACAAATGCCTCTATCTTAAATTGCTCTAGGAAAGTTTGGGGTTCTCCAGGATATGCCATCAACACCAAACGTTCCACCTCGGTTGCGAAGTCCTGAAGCGTTTCATTATGCTTTTGCACTCGGCCTCTCAATTCCATGCGATATAAATCCTTCTTGTGATCGCCACCATACTTGCGTTGTAACGCAGCCAGTATATCCTCATAGTTGTTTCTGGCACTGACGGGAATGCTCTGAAGGACTTCTGCTGCGTTGCCTTTCAGTGCTAAAATTAGCTCTACTGCTTTGTCGTTGCTGTTCCACAAGTTCTTAATTGCGACCATTTCGAATTGGAATTTAAAAACGTCGAATGGTGTAGAGCCATCGAAACTGGGAGCTTTCAATCTACTAGAGCCTTCAGGAATTACTCGAACTGGCCCTTCTTGCAACTGGAGATCATTCATCTTTCTTTCCAGTTCGGCGAATCTTTCCTCCACATCCTGTTCGACCTGTTCGATCTTCTGCTGAAATTCCTCGAATTTCTGTTCGACCTTTCCGAATTGATCATTAACCTGTATCTCCATGTTATTCATAGCTTCTGAAATTTCATGTAGCTTGTCATTTGTGGCGTTTGATGTTTCCTGCATAATTCTAGAATTTTCACCAAATTTCTTTTCAAGTTTTTCATCCATAATTCTAGAACTTTCGTCCAATTTCTCGTTCATAATTCTAGAATTTTCATCCAGCTTCACGTTAATAATTCTAGAGTTTTCGTCCAATTTTGCAAACTTTTCCATCATGGCCGCAAACATTGTAGAAACATCTACATTACCAGTTGCTTCATTTGCAGATATCTCCATTTCGTCTTTGCACTCGAACTGATATGTGTCAATGTTGATGTTTCGGCGTTTAAATTCTTCTATTAATCGCCTCTGCAGCTCTACTTTATTACCAGCTGTCGGTTGATCCAAGTTGCTCAACTCCTTTTTTAGCTGTTCAACTTTGAGTTCTTCAAACTTCATCGTTGTCCTTAATTCGTAATTTCACTTCTGACACCAATGTTACGAATTTCCTTATTCGTCCTTTTTGCGTTGTTTTATTCCCAATAATAAAACAAGGTTCGTTTTTAATTACGATAATTACAACGGTATCACTTCCTTTTATTTATTTATACAGTACAACAGTTTACTTTATTTATAACACGTTAACACGTCTTGTATTTTACTATCAATTCGCGTTGCTTACTTTACGGGGTTTAATCACAAACTGAACTCTCCATTCCAAAGACCTCCGCTATATATACCAACTCACCATACACAAATGAAGGTACATATATCTAGCGAATTCAAGAACCTTCTAGAAACTAGATGTTGTTGTTGTTGTTTATCTTTGTAGAACATTCTCCTACACAGGAGAATTATCTTTACTGAGGTGAATTCATGCTACTGGTTTAGCGAGCTGGTACGTTGTTACAATGCATACTTTCAGGCGCAGCACTAACCGCCTGATGTTTACATACTGTTAGTAGAGTCATTAACAGTAAGCAAAAGCTTTTACTTATTCGTAACAATATTGTTATTGTTACAGCACTAACCGCCTGATGTTTACATACTGTTAGTAGAGTCATTAACAGTAAGCAAAAGCTTTTACTTATTCGTAACAATATTGTTACGAATAAGTAAAAGCTTTTGCTTACTGTTAATGACTCAACTAACAGTATGTAAACATCAGGCGGTTAGTGCTGCGCCTGAAAGTATGCATTGTAACAACGTACCAGCTCGCTAAACCAGTAGCATGAATTCACCTCAGTAAAGATAATTCTCCTGTGTAGGAGAATGTTCTACAAAGATAAACAACAACAACAACATCTATTTTCTAGAAGGTTCTTGAATTCGCTAGATATATGTACCTTCATTTGTGTATGGTGAGTTGGTATAAATAGCGGAGGTCTTTGGAATGGAGAGTTCAGTTTGTGATTAAACCCCGTAAAGTAAGCAACGCGAATTGATAGTAAAATACAAGACTTGTTAACGTGTTATAAATAAAGTAAACTGTTGTACTGTATAAATAAATAAAAGGAAGTGATACCGTTGTAATTATCGTAATTAAAAACGAACCTTGTTTTATTATTGGGAATAAAACAACGCAAAAAGGACGAATAAGGAAATTCGTAACATTGGTGTCAGAAGTGAAATTACGAATTAAGGACAACGATGAAGTTTGAAGAACTCAAAGTTGAACAACTAAAAAAGGAGTTGAGTAAATTGGATCAACCGACAGCTGGTAATAAGGCAGAGCTGCAGAGGCGATTAATAGAAGAATTCAAGCGCCGAAACATTGACATTGACAAATACCAGTTTGAGTGTAAAGAAGAAATGGAGGTATCTGCAAAGGAAGCAACTGGTAATATGGATGTTTCGACAATGTTTGCAGCCATGATGGAAAAATTTAACGAAAACTCTAGAATTATTAACGCGAAGCTGGACGATAATTCTAGAATTATGAATGAGAAATTTGGTGAGAATTCTAGAATTATGAATGAGAAATTTGGTGAGAATTCTAGAATTATGGACGAGAAATTTGGCGAGAATTCCAGAATTATGAACGAGAAATTTGGCGAAAATTCTAGAATTATGGACGAAAAACTTGAAAAGAAATTTGGCGAGAATTCTAGAATTATGGACGATAAATTAAGCGAGAATTCTAGAATTATTCAAGAAACATCAAATGCCACAAATGAGAAACTGCAAGAAATCTCCGAAGTTGTGAGCAATATGGAGATTCAAGTGAACGATAAATTCGAAAAGGTTGAAGAAAAAATCGAGGAAATGGGGCAGAAGATTGAAGAAGTCGAACATAAGTTCGAGGAAGTCGAACGGGAACTAAAAAACGATGTAAGCGAATTGCAAAGGAAAATGAATGAACTTCAGTTGCAAGAGGGTCCGGTGCGAGTAATTTCTGAAGGCTCTAGTAGATTGAAAGCTCCCAGTTTCGATGGCTCTACACCATTCGATGTTTTCAAATTCCAATTCGAAATGGTCGCAATTAAGAACTTGTGGAACAGCAACGACAAAGCCGTAGAGCTAATTTTAGCACTGAAAGGCAACGCAGCAGAAGTCCTTCAGAGCATTCCCGTCAGTGCCAGAAACAACTACGAGGATATACTGGCTGCGTTACAACGCAAGTATGGTGGCGATCACAAGAAGGATTTATATCGCATGGAATTGAGAGGCCGAGTGCAAAAGCATAATGAAACGCTTCAGGACTTCGCAACCGAGGTGGAACGTTTGGTGTTGATGGCATATCCTGGAGAACCCCAAACTTTCCTAGAGCAATTTAAGATAGAGGCATTTGTTAGGGGCATTAACGATCCTGACGTTAGATATTCGGTGTATGCCTCACAAAAAGCTACATTTGTGGAAACAGTTTCATTCGCTTTGGCGAATGAGACGGCGAGGGTTGTTGCCAGTCAACAGACATATTATGTGCGAAGGGTAGAAACGGAAGGCAAATCAAAAGATTTGAAAGGCGCCGTTAGCGAACTGAAGGAAGTGATTCGGATTCTCACGAAAGCGCTATGGCAAGCAATAAAATTGAAAGGTGACAGTCATGGCGAACGTGGCCATATAGGGCGTGACTGTAGAGACCTGAGAAAACGGTCAAGATCTCCGGCGATAGCGGCCGATACCGGACGAGTAAATGACCGTCCACATGTAATCGAGCCTAAACAGGATTTTAAGGCTGAGATCAAAGAGCAAATTATTGACGTCCGATCCCTGAGAATTGAATCCGACGACGAGTGGTTCACGGCACAGAGAAGTGATCCTGTATTGGCAAAAATTATTTTGGCAAAGGAAGAGGATAGACAATTAACGCGGAATGAAATCGCTTCAGAAAGCCCCGTTTTAAAATCATATTGGGCCCAGTGGAATAGCCTGAGATTACTAGATGGCTGTCTATACCGTGTATGGGAAAGTGAAGATGGTAAAGCGGAGAAAAATCTAATTGTGGTACCTGCCTTGAAAGTGAAAGAGATAATTGCAGAATCTCATAATGGTCCGAGTGGTAGGCACCTCGGAAAAGGCAAAACTATGGAGAAACTAAGGGAACGTTTCTATTGGGTTGGTCGTCAAAAAGCTGTATCCGAGTGGATTGCAGGCTGCACCCAGTGCATGACAACTAAAGGACCAACGCGGAGGAGTTGCGAACAGAGACATCAGGAGAGCCCAAGTGCTCCCTTCGAGCGAATATCCATGAGTGTGGCTGGTCCATATCCAACGAGTAGCTCTGGGAACCAATATGCCCTAGTCGTTATGGACTACTTCAGTAAATGGCCCGAGGTGTACGCTATTCCAAATAAAGAAGCGAAAACAATAAGCAAAGCTATGGTGAACAACTGGATAAGTCGTTTTGGTGTCCCTTTAGAACTGCATTCGGAGCAGGGTAGAAATTTTGAATCTGCGATCTTGAAAGAAATATGCGAGAGGAATGGAATTCGTGGTATAAGAACGACATCAGTGCGTCCTCGGACTGACGGTACGGTAGAGAAATTTAATCATGCTCTTGAAGAATATTTGAGCAAGATCGTCAGTAAGGATAGAAAATTCTGGGACGAACGCATACCAAAATTCCTTCTAGCATACCGGTCGGCCACCCAGGATACCACTGCCCGAACACCAGCTAGTGCCGTCTTTGGGACAGAGTTAAAGCTCCCTAGAAATTTGGAGTTTGGCAACTGCCTAACATCCGACAGTGGGGAGAATGATGGTATCCCAGGGGAGCTTAGCGAACTTCACGAGTTTGTTCGCAGCAGAATGAAGTTGGTCAGTAATAAGATGAAAGCCAGGTACGACCAAGCGGCAAATTCCGAAGGATTCCATGAAGGCCAGCTAGTTTTACTGTTCAACCCACAGCGCAAGAAGGGTTTATCTCCAGAACTTCAGACTCACTGGGAAGGCCCTTACAGGGTTGTAAAACGAATAAACGACGTGGTTTATAGAATCCAGAAAAGCCAAAGTCCAAGAGCTAAAATGAAAGTCGTGCATTTGGAAAGACTAGCTCTGTATGGAAAACGGAGGGTTGAGCCTGCTCGGGACGAACAGGCTTAAGTGGGGGGCAGTGTTACGAATAAGTAAAAGCTTTTGCTTACTGTTAATGACTCAACTAACAGTATGTAAACATCAGGCGGTTAGTGCTGCGCCTGAAAGTATGCATTGTAACAACGTACCAGCTCGCTAAACCAGTAGCATGAATTCACCTCAGTAAAGATAATTCTCCTGTGTAGGAGAATGTTCTACAAAGATAAACAACAACAACAACATCTATTTTCTAGAAGGTTCTTGAATTCGCTAGATATATGTACCTTCATTTGTGTATGGTGAGTTGGTATAAATAGCGGAGGTCTTTGGAATGGAGAGTTCAGTTTGTGATTAAACCCCGTAAAGTAAGCAACGCGAATTGATAGTAAAATACAAGACTTGTTAACGTGTTATAAATAAAGTAAACTGTTGTACTGTATAAATAAATAAAAGGAAGTGATACCGTTGTAATTATCGTAATTAAAAACGAACCTTGTTTTATTATTGGGAATAAAACAACGCAAAAAGGACGAATAAGGAAATTCGTAACAATATATACATACATACGTAATAAATCACCATCTTGTCTTACCATAAGCTTCACTTGTCATTTCATTGAATAAAGTCTTAATTGTTATATTAGAATAATAAACTTATTGTTTATTATTTACAGCATATAAGTTCTTCCATCGAGGTACGTCGTGTTTGTACTCAATTGACTGTTCCCAGAGATCGAGTGTGACATTTGGTTAGTTAGCTGAACACAAACACTCAAATATTGGATCTAATCCGTCAAAATGATATCCATTAATTTCAATGTATTTATACAACAATTCGACGTACGTTGTAATCCGTTTATTTCATCGCCCGATTATTTGGACGCGATTGGCAAATTTAACAAAATCTTCATTTGTGCATTGAAAATAATACTATTATTCTCGAAGCGATCTGTCAGATTATCCCATGCTATACTAAATCTATCGTTAGTTAGGGGAGCTGTGCATACAATATGTCGGGCCTCACCCGTAGTTTTCTGCCTTAAATGGTACAATTTTATATCATCCCATTTATTAATAACCATCGATATACAGGACGGTGAACATATCACGGAAGGAGGGTCATGTGACATAGTCTCCATGAAAACTCTCCGTGTCACATGGAGGTAGCTGAATATTCGAGCCTGTACCCTAAAGGGTGGAATTGGAATTGAGAACGGAATTTCCCTGGGACGCCCCGGATTGATTTCTTGCTAGTGGTTGTCGCATTATATTAATAATTCCGTTAATTGAGGCAAGACATCTTAGATGTGTCTAATAAACTTTCCAGTACTTTACCTTAACCTCTCCTACACTCAAGTCCTCCGAGGGGGATGGAGAACTTGTTTTCTGGGTTTTCACAAAGCTTCATTAGGTCTGTCTGCGTACTGATAATTTGTAACAATTTCTACAAATTGTTACTGGATGTTGTCTTTTTACACCCAAAAGCCAGTAACCCAAGAGCAAGGGCGAGATTGGTCTGACAGTTCGATGTTTTTATATATATATGTATATGTTTTTTTAAATATATATACATATATATGTTCTTTTATATATGTATATATGTTCTACAACATATGTTTTGTGTAAACAAACAAAATTAGGAAATAAACGGAATATAAAACCAGTACATAAATTTCAGTCGGGATAACCGACTTAAACATACTCTCACCCTAAGTCATCCATTGCGTCCGAGTTCTGTTAAAAAACGCCTATATTCACCCTTATCTTGAAAGGACAAATGTGACCATATTCATAACCACATTGATATTGCGCTAACTATTATTTAATACCCAACTTAGTTAGGATCCTAAGTGGTTTTGGGAAATTTGTATGACTACCAACCAATTGTCCGCCTAATATTTATATGGGAGGTACAAAAATGGGCATGGCGAAGTTGTTAGAGTTTTATTACGCAAAATATTTTGCCAAAATATTGAGATATCGACTTGGCCAACCGGAAATACGCCCACTTTTTGTATGGGAGGTACCAGAATGGGTGTGGCAAAACCGCTCATTTTCTATAGGAGAGTGACATTTGAATAAATATTGTCTGGAACAAAATTTCATAACGATTGCTTCGGTTTTGCGGGACTTCTCGTGCCGAAATTTAAAGTTACGTCGAAATTTAAAGATTATTAATCGTTGTGGGAGTTGAAGCTAATCACATCTACTAGAAAAAAGTTTTAGAAGAAATATGATTTTTTACTAAATGTGTATGAGAGGTACGAGAAGGGGCGTGGTCAAAACTCCCATTTTCAATCCCAAACTAAGTTTGGACAAATAATAGTCACTGACTATATTTCATTATGATCGATGAAGATTTACGGCAGTTAAAGTGTTGACCAGCCAGCTGAACAGACAGACGGACATGGGCCAATCATCTTAAAAAGTTATAAAACTAATATCGTCCAAAGATTCAAAAGTCTAATATGGCTCCTTCTATTTGTTAAATTTTATTCCTACTAAAAGATATATACCCCCAAGGTAAAATGTGCATGGTATTGAATGAGTTCACACACACACATCTTACGAAGTCAGTCAACATTTTCATTGAGTTACAATAATTTTATCCTCAAAGATTGTAGTTACGCAGAATAGTGTAAGACTACTGTAATAACTGAGAACTCACACAGAACTTCAGTACGCTCATCAGAGTAAGAATCTCACAGTTTGCTGGATAAAAAATTACATGAGGTTTCAGGGGACACCCGGTTGGAACGTAGTTCCTTTAGCTCTATATTATGTACTAGTTAGTTCCAACACACCTAAGGCACCTGTTGAAAAATACTATAATTTAAATGGATCTTGTAAAATGATGAACTTTTGTTAAGAAATTTTTTATTTATTGAATGTGTTTTTTTTTTTTTAAAAAAGTATAGGTCCTTTCTTTAATGAGAGGTACTTCTTTGCATGCTACTGTTGGGTGCTACAGTTTTACACCGGCTACGAACTGTATTTTGAGAAGCTTTTTCATGGCTGAAAACTCGATAGTGTCGCCGTCACTAAGCTAAGAAAAAGCCTAAGAGTATAATTTTTTTTTACAAAAAATACTTTTTTAAAAACAGGTACTTTTTAAAGAAGTGGTACTCTTTTTAGGATAAGGTTATTTTTTTTTAAGAAATCTTATTTTGAAGGAAGGCTACTTATCTCAAGAAAACAAAAGAAAAGATGGTACTTTATTTTTAAGAAATTGTACTTTTAAGAAAAGGAATTTTTGTAAGAAAATGTATTTTTTGTAAGCGAAGGTTTTTTTTTTTGAAAAAACGCTTTTTTTTACGAAAGAACAGATACAATTTTAAGAGTAGGTACTTATCTCAAGAAAAGTTATTTTGTTTTACAAAAAATGTATTCTTTAAAGAAAATGTAGTTTTTAAGGAAAGGCAATTTGTTGTAAGATAATGTACATCTTTAAGAGAAGGTACTTATTTAAAAAATTACTTTTTTTAAGAAAAGGTACTTTTTGTAAGAAAATTTACTATTTTAAGCAAAGGTACTTCTTTATGATGTTATTTTTTAAAACTTCTTTCACTTTGGCTTTTCTAAATTTACTTTTTATTCGGTTCAAACTACAATATGTAATAAAGAGGCTCCACCTAGAAAATTTCCCATTAAACAAGAAATATGTTAGTCTGGACACAAACCAAAAGTACGAGTGTAAGAGTGCTGCCAAATGTAATTCCATGCTGTTGGTTGTGTTTCATGGGTTTGCCAGTCTTGCACTTTGGCTTTTCTAAGTTTACTTTTTATTGGGTTCAAAACTACAATATGAAATACACAGGCTCCACCTAGAAAACTTCCCTTTAAACCAAACCAAACCAAAAGTACCCAATATAGTTGATAGTAATCGGTTGTAATAAAGTAGTTAAAAAAAAGTTTCTCATCCCGCAACGTGCGATAAGGAACTTCATTCCAAAAATATAAATCGGAGACAAGATACGATTCGATGTAGAATAGTCTAAAAAATGCTGCAATAATTGAATGTTCTCAAATCTGTATGTAACGGATTTTTCAATCAGAGCGCTACAAAAGTTTTTTTAAATAAAACAAAACCGGTTTTAGATACCAATGAAATTCTTTATTCCTGTGAAAGTACCACGAGCACGCTAGTAGAAGTACAGACGCTGAACCCAAGTTTCGACGGTTTTCAAGCATAAATCGGCCGATACTGCTGCAATTTCACGTTCGATATTCGTACGAAGTTCATCAATCGTCGCTGGCTTGCTGGCATAGACCATAGACTTGACATAGCCCCACATGAAATAATCTAACGGCGTCAAATCGCACGACCGAGGCGGTCAATCGACTGGGCCATTTCGTGAGATAACATGTTCACCAAACTTGGATTCCAATAAATTGATTGTGGCATTCGCTGTGTGGCTTGTGGCGCCGTCCTGTTGGGCCAAAAATATTCGGTTATCATTGAACGGTAGCGATTCTCATTCACAGTAATGTGCCGGTCTTGATCATCACGGAAGAAGTATGGCCCAATGACGCCGCCGGCCCATAAACCGCACCAAACCGTAATTTTTCGGGATGCAATGATGACTCATGGATTACGTGTGGATTGCTGTCTGACCAGTAACGCATATTTTGCTTATTGACGAAGCCATTCAGCCAGAAATGTGCCTCATCGCTGAAGATGATTTTCCGATGAAAATCCGAATCATTTTCAAGTTGTTGCTCAGCCCAATTCACGAACATACGACGCTTATGGTGGTCAAGCGGCTTCAGTTCTTGCATCAATTTGATCTTGTAAGGATTTTGGGCCAAGATCTTTTCGCAAAATTCGCCACAACGACGTCACAGAGATGCCCAACGCTTGAGAACGACGTGTGAGAGACACATTTGGGCTTTTTTGAACTGAAGCCTCAGCGGCAGCAATATTCTCGACACTGCGGGCACTTCTTTGTCTCACTGGCACGGGAACATTTTGTACTGTGCCTGTGGATTCAAATTTTTCCACTAGACGCTCAATTGTTGATCTGGTAGGACGATTATGACGACCATAAATTGACGGTAGCGCTCTTAAAGTTGAGGCCACTGACTCCAAATTTCGGTAGTAAATTTTAATAATTTCGACTCGTTGTTGGCTCGAATATCTTTCCATGATGAAATGGCAAACCTTACTGAAGAGAAATGTCAAAAGAGCGGGAAAAAATATGGCGTCGTTTGCTGTCCCTATCGATTTACTTTTGTAGCGTCTCAGTTGAAAAACCCTTTATGTATTTAATTAATCCCCGAGTGATAACTTAATAGTGATCTACATAAGTTATATTTGAATAATAACACCGCGAATGTTGGTATTTTACATACGAGCATGAGTAAATATGAAATCATATGTCGTCGATATTTGCACACTTGCAGTACAATATTCAATAGATATACTCTATAAAATCTGAATTTGCACATTTTTACCCACCATGTGTAACCCATACGCATCGCCGTGGGGAATGTGTAATGAACGTTTACCCATTACACACAGGGTATTTGTGGCGGTGCCCTATCGCGTTAAAATTACCCATCACCACCTGGTATTAATCCACCCTCGTCGAGTAACACCCGGTACACTAACGCTACCGTCATGATTGTATCATGTTGTTAACATTTTATCCGCCCGCAGTGAATGTATGTGTGACTGTCAAATTATTTGACACATACATATTTTACAAACCAACACAGCCGGCTAAGCAAATAACCGCAAAATAACGGCGACAATCAGACCACGCCACCGATCCACCACCGTACGATTTTGTTAACATTTATTTGTGCCCAAACCTTGGGAAGTATAAGAAGTTTTGCTTAAAGGAAAAGTGCTAGTTGTTATTACCAGTGACCGACTCAGAAAGTTCCAGCAAGTTCCAGCCTTCACCACCAACGACCAAGTGAGTAGCAATCCTCAGCGGACAGTAATTCGCCAGGATTCCGCGGAGAATTAAACCCGTCTCCAGCCATTTCAGGTCAAAAATTGTGAAAAGCAACCCCAAGTGCGCATACACGCATGCGACTGTTCTCCGGCCAAAAGGTAGGTTAGGGAGAAAAGTTGTCTGTCCGGCCTGAGTTAATTCTGTCTTTTTCCTTAGGTTTTGTTCCGGAGCTTTCCTCAGCGAGCCACTAACTACCGCCAGCAGCTTTTAAGCGCAATTTGCGCTCATTATCACGCAGAAACGCGGCCAAGGAGCTTGGTACCCCGCCGCGGCAACGTGTACTTCACCCCTCCGCCGAAACCCATCGGTTTAGAGACCGCAGGTGGAAGGGGTAGTAAAGGAGGCGCTTTGTCCGGAGGGGCATTGGGTAACCTAGCCGCGCAAGCGTCAAATGCGCTTGGCGCTGTCGTAAAGTGCTTGCTTAAGGTGCGTTTTAGTGGTCCGTTCTACAAGCTTTCACGGAATTTTTTCAGTCTTGCATTCGTGCAGCTTTTCAAGGGCTAAACGCTCAGTGTTAGTCCAGAATACCGCCATTTTGTGACCCAACAACATCTCCAAGTCACGACCATAACCTCCGTTGTCTCCAACGGCAACCATAGTCCAGTATCTGCTCAAACATCATCGTCATCATCAGCTGCCAATAGTATCAATATCATCAGCAGTAAATAATTAGTATCAACATCATCATTCGCTGCCAATAATATCATTACCATCAGCAGCAGATAATTAAACATCAACATCATCATCAGCTGCCGGTAACATCATTACCCTCAGCAGCAGATAATTAAACATCAACATCATAATCAACTGCCGATAACATCATTACCATCAGCAGCAGATAATTAAACATCAACATCATCATCAGCAGCAGCAAAGAATCATAAGCAAGTAAGCCACTCTGGTGGCCTAGGTAAGTCCGTTTTTCCTTATTTATACGGACAGACAAAACCCCCCTTTTTAAGTGTTAAATTAAGTTCATGTAGAGGGCCTACATCATTCGAGTAGGGAAGATTGAGTGAAAATTAATTCGAGAAGAAACAAACGAAATTAAAAGTTAAAAGAAGTTATAAGAAAACTGAAAATTCATGAAAATTTAAAGAGGATAGACATGGAATTCATGAAGACTTAAAGATGATAAGCTGAAAAATTCATGAACAATTAAAGAAGATAAATAAAAATTAAAACTAAATGAAAATTAAAGAAAGTGATTAAAAGAAAATTCCTGGAAATTAAGAAAATTAAGAAAATATAAGAAAATTAAAGAAAATTACTAATGAAGATTCAGGAAAGTAAATGAAAACTAAAACTAAATGATAATATAAGAAAATTAAGGAAATAATAAAAGATAAGTGAATAATGAAGGATTAGGAAGTAAGGGAAGTGTGAAATTGTAGTTAGAGAATTGTTAAACGAATTGAAACGGTATTGAATTCGTTAGAATTCGTTTGACACTTAACCCATGAAGGGGTCCATTAACTAGAGTAAGTTTGATATTGTGAAGTCAAGCCCAAATGATCAAGAAGTTGAATTTGTAACTGTTCAGGGAGCCAACCTAAGCCCGAAGCGTTTTGCGCCTGCTTCCGTGCCCACATTTTGACTTTCGGACAGATGACCTTATATTGACTTTGTTATTGTGAAATATATTGAATATTTATTTAATCTTGCCCATGCGAACTGCCTCTGGGCGCATAAATCGTGCGCGTTTGTCTAGGCCGGCCTAGTTTAAATTCGTGATCGTGAAGGCCGATCTTACAGAAGTGGAGCCTAGGCGTTCGTAGTTCGTCGTGTTGTAAGGGCACGGGCCCATTTTGAATTTGATTCGTGGCCGTATGAAGTAGTCAGCCAGTACGACTCGGCTAAATGATTGAGCATATTTATCCCTGGTAGGAAGTTTTTGTTTTGGCTTGGTGTTAGTAAAGTTTTAGAAAGTAAGAAAACCAATCATGGAATTAAAAATTAAGATTAATCATAATTCATTAACCCTTTAAGAGTTTCGCTTCGCCCATGGGGCATTGTTATCTATTGTTCTAAGTCATTAGATAAATGACTATTAAGTTTGTAATATTTAAGTTTTGAAGTTTTTGGTTGCGTTGGCAACAAATAAATTGAAGATTATAACGTTGTTAAATAATGAGTATGGCAAATATGGTCGAGTAGACGACCGAGATGGAGTAGTGGGGTCTTCGGGGTAAGTAATCTTGGTAGTTTTTCGTTCTTGGGATACTGAAGTGGTATCAGTATCATGGAGAAGCTAAGAGGGCTTCATAAGGGAGGGCATCACCAGCTGGCAACAACATCAGTCATCCCATGTAATGCAAAATAAGTGTTTTTCGCTTTTGAACTTCTTTCAGAGCAGAGTATTCTTGTTTTTGTTTTCGATAGTACGCTTTTTGTGTGTGAGACTAATTGACAATATCTTTCGGGCTCCGTTTCTTTTTTTATGTCCGGAATTCTTTTTGTGTGTGCAAAGCTCGTATGTAAACAATGCTCAGAGTTCGATCGTTGTAGCATCTGGCGAGCGGGAAGATCCCCCCCGTCCGGCGAGTTTACCAGCCCGGCATACGCATGGCATACGAGGCCGTCCGCTCAATAGATGCACGAACACATTCAAACCAATATATAAACATATGGCGATCGAGCCATATGACATAATGGCGCCCAACGAGGGGCCCGATAGATATTGTCATTAGTTCAGTAGTTTAGTTAGTGAATGTAGTTGTCCTTACGCTTCACGTAAGTCCCGTTTGGGGAGTTTTATCTCTGACGCGTTGCGACGGGAATGCCACGGGGCAATTGTTTTCTCTTGTTAGTGCTTATGTGCAAAGTTCATACTCGTGAAGTCTTGTTCCTGCATTAATGTCAGGAGCAATTGCTCAGAATATGAACTAGGCATAAGTAATTTTGATGATCCATTTAAATTTCCGTTCGTTAATATCAATAGTAAGTGTTTTAGTAGTTAGGGTGTCGGACGATACGTAAGTCCCGGCGAAGATCATCGGATCTAACCGCGTAGCGACGTTTCTGCTCGGCGTCTAACTGCCAGGACACACGGTTGCACTAATTTGCGTTTGCTTGTCAGCGTCGTTAGGCAGCACGTAAGTCCCGGTGGAGGTCGTCTGATCTAACCGAGTTGCGACGTTTTGCTTAATGCTTTGGCAGCAAGTCATGCATTATATTTTGTTTTAGATAGTCTATAGTTTGATTTTTCGGTAGCTACGAGTTCTTTGTAACTCGGCTGAATACGAACGAAGTATTCAGGGAAGTCTGGGAGAGTGAGTCACGTAAGCGTGGTTTTAGACTCATTACGTTTGCCCTCTCGTTGTCTTCCAGTGGACCACCACATATTAAGTTTTTGAGTATGTTTATTTTGCCTTGGAAGAAGTTTTGCATTATGTGTTTTTTTTGTTTTCGAAAATTGCCAAGTTTACTTACCAATCCGTACCCCTACTTACCGTTTAGTTTGAGTACGAATTTTTGATTAATAATTTTGGTTTTGGATTTATGATTCTTGATTATCGATTTAATTTTTGATTAATAATTTTGATTTTGGATTTATGATTTTTGATTATCGATTTAGTTTGGATTTTTGGTTTCATGATACGGTTTGATTTTTCGGATGAAAGATTCCGAGTTTAGTTTTTGGAGTTTAGATTTTTCGGATGAAAGACTCCGAGTTTTGGTGTATGATCCTAGTTTAGATTTTTCGGATGAAAGACTCCGAGTTAAATTTTTGAGTTTAGATTTTTCGGATGAAAGATTCCGAGTTTAGTTTTGAGTTTAGATTTTTCGGATGAAAGACTCCGAGTTTTGGTGTATGATCCTAGTTTAGATTTTTCGGATGAAAGATTCCGAGTTTAAAGTTTGCGAATTTGGATTTTCGTTTTTGATTTTCGAGTTTTGATTTATGGGGGTATGATCCCAGATTAATTTTGTTCTTGAGAAACTTTCATTTTATTTTTTTGTCATTTGCGCGAATATATATCGCGTTAAGGATATTAAAATTTAGAATTTAAATTTCGGTTACGGTAAACTATTTTGATTACGTTTGGAATTTATTATCGAGTACGGGTTAATTGTTAATTTTGTTAAAATGTATATTTTCGTTTTCAAGTATTTCGGAATTATATTATTCTCATAGCATTTCATTTAGTAGATTTTATTATAATCCATCTAATTTTTAAACTGAATATACAGTAAAATATATTTCTTTTCATAATTTATTTCTGATTTTCAGCTTTTGATTTCGTTTTTATAAATAATTTTTGAATTCAGACGTAAGTCTGAAATATTTTTCTTTTTGGGATTTAATTCAATTCGATTCAATTCGTATAAATTATTGATTTTGGCCTCCCTTAAGGGGAATAAACTTTCGTATTAATTTAAATTTTCGGGATTGTGAGAACAAGCCACAATGCCTGTCGAACGTTCGCCACCTGGAGGAGGTGACGAGGGGACACAATTGCCCCAAGATACGGTCTCAATGGCAACGCAGCCACAAGCAGCGCCTGTGACGAGATCGCAAGCGAACGCGGCTAGATCGGCCGCAGCATCAGCACTCACCGCTCCTGCACCAGTCGTGGGGTCGAGCGGCAACGAATTTCCAGAGGGTTTGGCGAATCTTCTTGGTTCCGACCAGGCGGAATCTTTAGAATCACCGAATTTCAGCACGCTTACAGCACATGAAGCACAAGCAGCACGGAGACGCGCGGAAGACTCGAGTCCAACGAGGTTTGGTATAGCATCCCGAGCAGGACTAGTAGCGCCTAGCGATCTTGATATAGGAGCCGATGACGAGGCCCTAAAAAGGAGAATTTTACCCGCAATCTTAGCAGCCACAAGGCAGGCAGCCTCAGTAGGCAGGGCTAATCACCCTACCGTACCAGTAATGCCTCCATTGACAGCTGCACCCGCAGGCTACCAGCAGACGCCTGCGATCGAGACTTTGAGACAAGAGGAGCAGCCACAACCAGCGGCGGAGCAGCAGATTGTTTCAATGAGAAATTCAGTAGCACAAGGTGCGCAACAACGACCGGATGTCAGCCGACCAGTACCAGGAGGGGACTTTTGGCCCACCCGGGAATCAACACCGCCATTGGATAGGCCACAGCGTGAGAGAAGACGTAGCCCGCATGGGTTAGGAACTCGAGAGTCCTATAGCCCAAGGGGACGTAAACCCGACTTATCCAAGTGGGGGCTGAAGTTTGATGGAACTTCAAAAACGATGAACATCCACGATTTCTTGTACCAAACAAGAGAATTATGTAATGATAATGATTGTTCAGAGGCAGATTTAATCAAGAACCTGCACCATTTGTTAGAAGGATCAGCAAAGGAATTTTATTGGAATTACCGGAAGCTAACGCCTGTGCTGACTTGGAGGGAGATCCAAAAAGCAATGGTGAGCCAATTCCAACGATTTGACAGCGACTTCCAGATCCAGGTTCAGATCTTGAGCAGGAAGCAACAGCCTCACGAGACTTTCCAAGAATTCTTCAAAGCTGTGATGAGATTGAGAAACCAGCAGCGTACTCCTTACCTGGAGACACATTTGATTGAAATTATGAGGGGCAACTTGAAAGCGTCTTTGGCGAATTTGATTTTCCCTATAAAGGTTGATAATCTCAGCGATTTCAGCAGAGAGGTGAAAAGAGCTGAAAGTTTGTTGGCAATGCAGCGGCAGCAGCCTCCACAGAAGCAAATACCACCACCACGAGTACACGAGGTAGTGTTTGAGGAAGAGGAAGCTGCAGTTTTACCAGAAGGGGAGATTGATGCTTTGGGAGCATCTAGCAAAGTAATCTGTTGGAATTGCAGAGCACCCGGACATTTCTTCCGAGATTGTCTTTCGACAACGAGGAAGATCTTCTGTTATAAATGTGGTAAGGAAAATGCCGTCACACCCAAATGTCCCAATTGTCAGGGAAACCAGACAAAACGCCCACCTCAGACTGGGGAGGTGAGGACAACCGAGGTTTGAACCCAGCCACCACCAGCATAACCACCGTAAACCCTGCTACATCAAACACAGACATTCCCAGCACTCCTATTACCAACATAATTAAAACCCACTCAGCGCAAACACAACATGAAAGCACCAGTCTAGCTGTTAATGAACCAGATTTTAATAATCCAGCGTCCACCGTTACATCTACGACACCATTACCTGATGGCGATCCTGCGGTGACGATTTTAAGAAGTAAAGGCAGGATAGAAGATAAACCAGCTACTCCAAAGTTAAGAAAGCTGAAGCCATTGCATGAACGAGTGGCAGAATACCAGAAGGCTCGAGCCAGAATATTTGGCATAACATCTGACCGAATACTAAGAGCAAGAGCAAGATTTGAGAAACGACGGCAGATCAGACGAGAGATTGCCGCGACTACTTTGATTGAAGGTGAAGACAATCGTTTCTATGCTAAAGTCGATATTGGTGGCATAGAGGTTGAGGGGCTCATAGACAGCGGAGCATCCGTGACTTGCTTAGGCAAGGGATGTCAAGAGCTGGTCGATAGAGCTGGCCTGCAGATATATCGGTTCGGGTCGTCCATCCGTACAGCCGATGGAAGTCCTCATCCAATTCTTGGTAGAATACGAGTAAGAATTAATTTTCGAAGACAGTCAGAGGAGATCGACATCTATCTGGTGCCGACTTTAGAACGTGCGCTCTATTTGGGCGTGGATTTTATGAAGACGTTCAAGCTGCTGACGGGCATTGCGAGTCTTACCACTCAGGGGGTAGACTTATGCGAAGACGTTCACCTCCCTGAGGCGGTTAATACCCATGCCCTGACGCAGCAGCAAACGGAGCAATTAGAAACCGTGGTCCAGAGTTTTCCTTGCTACACCAGGAAAGGCCTCGGTAAAACACCATTAGAGACCCATTCAATTGATACTGGGAACGCAGTACCAGTGAAGGATCGTTTTTATCCAGTTTCGCCGGCAGTGCAGACACTTCTGTATGCAGAGGTGGATCGCATGCTTGACCTAGGGGTCATCGAGCCTAGCGAAAGTCCATGGAGCCATCCCGTGACGTTAGTACGCAAGGGAATTAAGAATAGGCTTTGCCTGGATGCGCGCAAGCTAAATGCTCTAACCGTCAAGGATGCATATCCACTTCCGCACATAGAAGGTTTGCTCAGCAGGTTAGGCGATACCCACTACATCTCCAGTATAGATCTAAAAGATGCATTCTGGCAGATACCATTGGATCCATCCAGTCGGGAGAAGACAGCTTTTACGGTACCCGGAAGGCCACTTTACCATTTTAAGGTAATGCCTTTTGGGCTGTGTAATGCGGCCCAAAGACTTTGCCGTTTAATGGATAAAGTGATACCTTCCGCCATCCGTGATCACGTCTTCGTCTACCTGGATGATCTTCTGGTGGTATCACCAGACTTTCAGACCCATATGGAGCTACTGCAGCAAGTTGCGCAGTGTCTCGAAGATGCTGGTCTTACGATCAACATTCAAAAATCGAACTTCTGTTTTAAAGAATTGCGATATTTAGGATACCTCGTTGGAGGCGGCCAAGTTAAGCCCGATCCATCAAAAGTTGAATCCATAGTGGGGTACAAATATCCAAAAACTTTGAAACAGGTTAGGAGTTTCTTAGGCGCCACCGGTTGGTACCGAAAGTTCATCTCAGACTACGCGACGATTGCAAGTCCGATTTCGGACACTCTGAAGAAGAATAAGACCTTTTGTTTCACGGAGGAGGCTAAAGTGGCCTTCGACAAGTTAAAGGATGCCTTGGTGACTAGCCCAGTGCTAGTGCATCCAGACTTTTCGAGACGATTTTTCGTCCAGTGCGATGCGTCAGACCTAGGAGTGGGCGCAGTGTTGTTTCAAACAGATGACAACGGCGAAGAACACCCCATAGCATATTACTCGCACAAGTTGACGTCAGCACAGCGGAATTATACCGTGACGGAGCGAGAATGCTTGGCGGTGGTTCTAGCCATCAAAAAGTTCAGACCATTTATTGAGCTTATGGCTTTTACAGTCATAACAGACCACAGCAGCCTTAAATGGCTGATGTCCCACCGCGATCTGAGTGGAGACTAGCGCGTTGGAGTTTGCATCTGCAGTCATTTGATTTTGTCATCGAACACCGCAAAGGTAAATTAAATGTGGTACCCGATACACTATCAAGATATGAGATGGAAGAAATCTCTGCAGATGTGATGGAAATGATTGACTTGAAAGACAAGGCTTTCCAAGGTTCCGACTATAAGGATTTGATAAGGACAATGGAAGACAACGAGAGCCGACTGCCAGATTTACGAGTCATCGAAGGAATGGTGTATAAGAGGACAATACCTTACGATGGTATACCTCTGCACGAAGACTCCGCATGGAAGTTGTGGGTGCCCAACGAGTTGACCCACGGAATTATAGTAAAGTCACACGATCCACCCAAAGTTGCTCATGGAGGATTTTATAAAACTTTGAGGAGAATCAAAGAATATTTCTATTGGCCCAATATGAATATTCAGGTGAAGAGTTACGTGGATGCGTGTCAGGTATGTCGAGAAACCAAAGCGGCTAACAGGACATTAAGACCACCAATGGGTAAAGAAGTTGTAATCCTTCGGCCGTTCCAGAGAATATTTGTGGACTTTTTAGGTCCATACCCACGGTCCAAGAATGGGAATTGCTTCATCTTTATAATACTCGACCACCTTACCAAGTTTGTTATTTTGAAGGCTATGCCTAAAGCAAGCAGCAAAGGCGTAATACGCTTTTTGATAAACGAGATCTGTCACAAGTTTGGTGTGCCTGAGACCATAGTCTCAGACAATGGCAAACAATTTGTTAGTCGTGAGTTCACCTACTTTGTTGACAATTATGGAATAAAACATTTCCGAACAGCTGTACACTCTCCGCAGGCGAATGCATCGGAACGAGTGAATCAGTCGGTGTTATCAGCGATTCGATCGTATATGAAGGAGGACCATCGTGAATGGGACCGACACCTTTCAGAGATTGAATGTTCATTGAGATCATCGGTGCACAGCGCAATCGGAGTGACACCGTATTTCGCATTGTTCGGCGTGAACATGATTATACATGGTAGCATGTATCAGCTGGCAAGGCGTTTGAAGAATTTAACCGATCTTGGAGATGGACAAGTACCTAGGTCCGTAGCGCAAGATCTAGTTCGAAGTAAGATACAAGAGAGTTTGCATAAGGCTTATGAGAAGAACGCGAGAACATACAACACCAGGAGCAGACCAGTCAAGTACATACCCGGTCAAGAGGTATACAGGCGCAACTTCCAACAAAGCAGTTTCAAGGATTGTTTTAATGCCAAGTTGGCTCGAAAATTCTTGAAATGTCGCATTGTAAAACCAGTTGTAAATAGCATGTACGAGATCGAAGACTTGAAGGGTAAACGTCTGGGTGTGTTTCACGCGAAGGATTTAAAGCAATGATAAGTCATGGCAAGATCCGGGCGTGGGTTCGAGTTTTTGCGGATAACTTTTCTCTTGTAATCGATCCATCAGTTTGTCACCGTACCCTATGGTACTTGTGAAGATTATATGTTACCACGCAAGCGTGATGAATAATAATGAAATGTTTATCCCAGGAGCAGGAGTTTAGTAATCTTAGATAGAAACTTGACCTAGAACTTTATAGATCTTTTCTTTAGAGAATACCTTGTAGTAATTACCAGTACTTCCCTTTTCGTTACAGCAAGCAATAGTCAAGACCCATTCAATTATTCTGCTAGCAAGACCCCCCCTAGGATAAGTTAAGAATCCATCGAAATGGCAAACGTTATCGAGTGCAACGTGTGCTTAGCCTCGCTCACTGAGCAGGAATCGCCCATATGCGCGTCCAGCTGTGGACACTTGTTCCACGTAGAGTGTCACGAGACCTGGAGAGCCGGAGACCGCACCGATTGTCCTGTCTGTCGTTTTGAAGGTTATGATGTGCGCCGTCTGTATCCACGGTTTGGAGTAGGAGAAGCAGTGGCAGATTGGGGAGAGCTAGAGACTCTCAGGCGCGATGTCCGCACCCACCAAGAGCGCTGTACCACCGCAGAAGCCGAAGTGGCCAGATATCGTACCCGGCTAGAAGATCTGCAGGTACAGTATGATTTCCACTCCATGACTCTACTTCGTGAGGCAGAAGCCGCCCAGGCTAAGATTGTCCAGCTACTGGAGGAGAACCGGCGTCTACGCGGCCAGTCAGCTCTGGAAGACCTTAGGGCCGAACTTATGGCTACCCAAGCTCAGTTTCGGAGGCAAGTCGCCGGACTGGAGTGCGGCATGGCAGCCCTAAAGCGGCAAGCGGATGCAGCGGAGGTGAAAAGCCAGCAGTGGGAGGAGAGACACCTGAGCCTAGAGCGCAGGCTAGAAGAGCTGCAGCGCCAAAATATACACCTAGCTCGCGAACAGGAGCTGGCCAAGGCACGTTATCAGGAGAGCGTTCTTCTAACCAAAGGCCAAGGATATGCGTTCGACAAAGTCACCATCCGACACCTACCGACACCTGCACCAGTGAATCCCCAGCGTGAGTTCCGCGAGTTGTTGGACCAGCTGGCAATCCTCAGCACCACCGAGGAGTGGAATGTAGTCGAGACGTCCACCATGATCGCCTACCCAGATAGGCATGAAATAATTGTCGAGTGTAGATCGCCAGGTCTAAAATTTGAGCTGCTCAACCGATTCGGAAGGCTATGCGATAGCGAGAGGTCCGAGTTTCGCGCTCTAGAGATCAGAGACAGTGTCGCTGTCTCTACCTTTTATAAGCAGGTGACAAAACGTTTGTCAGGGAGGAAGGGAATCCGCCTCCTCAAGCTCATCAAGGACCAGGTCATCGTCCACGTGTCCGGAGAGACGAATCCGCGCGAGATCGAGGACGAACAGCAGTTGGAAGAGCTCATGAGCATTTTGCCACAGTCGTCGAGAGGTCAAGATCACCCGTAAACACTCCGTTGTCAGGGGATCGTAAAGAAAACAGAGAACACCGAAAGGAGCTTAGCTCCTAAGCCACGCAAGAAAAGAAGCCCAGCAGGGGTGATGTAACGCTAGGGGGAAGTTGGAAGGGTTGTTGCCAGCTGGGAGCGCCTGAGTTATTCTTCGGAATGATGACTGGTCTTCCAGGTGGTGGCACCACGACGACCAAACCCGATGCTCTATTTATGCTCCCTGGTAGGTTTCCCTTTCATCCTTCGTCGAGGTCGTCATCAGGATGACCGGGTTTGTGGCGGTGCCCTATCGCGTTAAAATTACCCATCACCACCTGGTATTAATCCACCCTCGTCGAGTAACACCCGGTACACTAACGCTACCGTCATGATTGTATCATGTTGTTAACATTTTATCCGCCCGCAGTGAATGTATGTGTGACTGTCAAATTATTTGACACATACATATTTTACAAACCAACACAGCCGGCTAAGCAAATAACCGCATTTATGTACGAAGAAAATAACGGCGACAATCAGACCACGCCACCGATCCACCACCGTACGATTTTGTTAACATTTATTTGTGCCCAAACCTTGGGAAGTATAAGAAGTTTTGCTTAAAGGAAAAGTGCTAGTTGTTATTACCAGTGACCGACTCAGAAAGTTCCAGCAAGTTCCAGCCTTCACCACCAACGACCAAGTGAGTAGCAATCCTCAGCGGACAGTAATTCGCCAGGATTCCGCGGAGAATTAAACCCGTCTCCAGCCATTTCAGGTCAAAAATTGTGAAAAGCAACCCCAAGTGCGCATACACGCATGCGACTGTTCTCCGGCCAAAAGGTAGGTTAGGGAGAAAAGTTGTCTCTCCGGCCTGAGTTAATTCTGTCTTTTTCCTTAGGTTTTGTTCCGGAGCTTTCCTCAGCGAGCCACTAACTACCGCCAGCAGCTTTTAAGCGCAATTTGCGCTCATTATCACGCAGAAACGCGGCCAAGGAGCTTGGTACCCCGCCGCGGCAACGTGTACTTCACCCCTCCGACGAAACCCATCGGTTTAGAGACCGCAGGTGGAAGGGGTAGTAAAGGAGGCGCTTTGTCCGGAGGGGCAGTGGGTATCCTAGCCGCGCAAGCGTCAAATGCGCTTGGCGCTGTCGTAAAGTGCTTGCTTAAGGTGCGTTTTAGTGGTCCGTTCTACAAGCTTTCACGGAATTTTTTCAGTCTTGCATTCGTGCAGCTTTTCAAGGGCTAAACGCTCAGTGTTAGTCCAGAATACCGCCATTTTGTGACCCAACAACATCTCCAAGTCACGACCATAACCTCCGTTGTCTCCAACGGCAACCATAGTCCAGTATCTGCTCAAACATCATCGTCATCATCAGCTGCCAATAGTATCAATATCATCAGCAGTAAATAATTAGTATCAACATCATCATTCGCTGCCAATAATATCATTACCATCAGCAGCAGATAATTAAACATCAACATCATCATCAGCTGCCGGTAACATCATTACCCTCAGCAGCAGATAATTAAACATCAACATCATAATCAACTGCCGATAACATCATTACCATCAGCAGCAGATAATTAAACATCAACATCATCATCAGCAGCAGCAAAGAATCATAAGCAAGTAAGCCACTCTGGTGGCCTAGGTAAGTCCGTTTTTCCTTATTTATACGGACAGACAAAACCCCCCTTTTTAAGTGTTAAATTAAGTTCATGTAGAGGGCCTACATCATTCGAGTAGGGAAGATTGAGTGAAAATTAATTCGAGAAGAAACAAACGAAATTAAAAGTTAAAAGAAGTTATAAGAAAACTGAAAATTCATGAAAATTTAAAGAGGATAGACATGGAATTCATGAAGACTTAAAGATGATAAGCTGAAAAATTCATGAACAATTAAAGAAGATAAATAAAAATTAAAACTAAATGAAAATTAAAGAAAGTGATTAAAAGAAAATTCCTGGAAATTAAGAAAATTAAGAAAATATAAGAAAATTAAAGAAAATTACTAATGAAGATTCAGGAAAGTAATTGAAAACTAAAACTAAATGATAATATAAGAAAATTAAGGAAATAATAAAAGATAAGTGAATAATGAAGGATTAGGAAGTAAGGGAAGTGTGAAATTGTAGTTAGAGAATTGTTAAACGAATTGAAACGGTATTGAATTCGTTAGAATTCGTTTGACACTTAACCCATGAAGGGGTCCATTAACTAGAGTAAGTTTGATATTGTGAAGTCAAGCCCAAATGATCAAGAAGTTGAATTTGTAACTGTTCAGGGAGCCAACCTAAGCCCGAAGCGTTTTGCGCCTGCTTCCGTGCCCACATTTTGACTTTCGGACAGATGACCTTATATTGACTTTGTTATTGTGAAATATATTGAATATTTATTTAATCTTGCCCATGCGAACTGCCTCTGGGCGCATAAATCGTGCGCGTTTGTCTAGGCCGGCCTAGTTTAAATTCGTGATCGTGAAGGCCGATCTTACAGAAGTGGAGCCTAGGCGTTCGTAGTTCGTCGTGTTGTAAGGGCACGGGCCCATTTTGAATTTGATTCGTGGCCGTATGAAGTAGTCAGCCAGTACGACTCGGCTAAATGATTGAGCATATTTATCCCTGGTAGGAAGTTTTTGTTTTGGCTTGGTGTTAGTAAAGTTTTAGAAAGTAAGAAAACCAATCATGGAATTAAAAATTAAGATTAATCATAATTCATTAACCCTTTAAGAATTTCGCTTCGCCCATGGGGCATTGTTATCTATTGTTCTAAGTCATTAGATAAATGACTATTAAGTTTGTAATATTTAAGTTTTGAAGTTTTTGGTTGCGTTGGCAACAAATAAATTGAAGATTATAACGTTGTTAAATAATGAGTATGGCAAATATGGTCGAGTAGACGACCGAGATGGAGTAGTGGGGTCTTCGGGGTAAGTAATCTTGGTAGTTTTTCGTTCTTGGGATACTGAAGTGGTATCAGTATCATGGAGAAGCTAAGAGGGCTTCATAAGGGAGGGCATCACCAGCTGGCAACAACATCAGTCATCCCATGTAATGCAAAATAAGTGTTTTTCGCTTTTGAACTTCTTTCAGAGCAGAGTATTCTTGTTTTTGTTTTCGATAGTACGCTTTTTGTGTGTGAGACTAATTGACAATATCTTTCGGGCTCCGTTTCTTTTTTTATGTCCGGAATTCTTTTTGTGTGTGCAAAGCTCGTATGTAAACAATGCTCAGAGTTCGATCGTTGTAGCATCTGGCGAGCGGGAAGATCCCCCCCGTCCGGCGAGTTTACCAGCCCGGCATACGCATGGCATACGAGGCCGTCCGCTCAATAGATGCACGAACACATTCAAACCAATATATAAACATATGGCGATCGAGCCATATGACATATTGGGAAAATAATGCGTGGTTCCCAACGAAAATGGGGAATTACACATTACCGACAGGGTGATAGGGAAAATAACGGGTAGCTACTAGGGTTACCATTCAATTAATCATTATTCCGGTAATCGATGAATCGTCTTATAAAATTAATCGAACATTTTAATAATTCATTTTTCGTTTAACGATTAACCCGAACAATTCACAATTCAGTGCGATTAATCGATTAATAAAATATAAGTACGTGTTTGTGGCAATCAGTCCATCTTGAAACACTCCTAGAATGTCTCAACTCATATGGCAACGATTTGCGAACAAAGTTCATAAATTTATACACATTTCGAACAGATTTGATAGTTTGTTGAGAGAAAGCGTCACATAGTACTTTGGCTCAAAGACATAAACCAAAAAAAATGTCTCAAAATTGGTTCATTAAATTGTGTGTAATAGTCAGGTGAAATTTCAAGACCCACTGGTACCAAAAAGTCTGGTCCGATTCTGCTGAAACTGTGTACAATACGGATAATAGTCAGGAAATTACGTTTTACAAAATTTTGTCAAAATTAATCAATCCTATTGGGTGTTGTAGTGTGGTATAGTTTCAGAGCCCACCCTAATCTTTTTATGGGAGGTACCCGAAGGCGTTCAAACTTTGACATTTTCTTAAATTTTTGGCTTGGTACCAAGTCACTAATTTTCATGTTTCTGCAACTGCGATTGGTGAATTGTACATTTAAATATTTTTTATAATGAAGTTGCTTTTGCTGCGTTTGGTTTTGTTTTAATTTAATATGCCTAGTACAATGTTTGAACACTGTTTTCTTTTGTTTTTGTTTTATTTTATTCGATTAATCGAATAATTTAATTGGGTTTTGTTCGGTTAATTGTCCGATTCAAATTTACGATTAACCGATTAATCAAAAAACCTGATTAAATGGGTACCCTAATAGCTACCCACGGCAATGTAGAGTTACCCATCACGATTATTGTGGCTAGCTACGATGGGGAATTACCCTTCACGATTACCCATTACACATGGGGAATGGGTAAGTGGCCTTTGCCCACGGCGATGGCATACCCAGGGTGGTCCGTCCCCATTTTTGATTCAAAATATGAGAAATTAGAAAAAGGTCTATATCTCGGAAGCGGAGCGTCGAATCGGAAAAATTACTAATTTTTGAGGGTTTCTAAGGGTTTTTCATAAAGTGGTCAAATTAGTATGGAAGATTTTTTTATACAATCGACAAAATAAGAAAATCGCTGAAATTCAAAAATGTCTATAACTCGGAAACGTTGCATTCAATCGTAAAAATAATAAATTTTTTACCTCCAGGCTTTAGCCAGTGGATGTCTTCAATATGTTTTTAAAATCGCTAAAAAAATAATCGCTTTTTGAAAATCGCCCATGTTTTGCGTTCCGAATTGTTGTGAAAGTGAAATTTTTTCTCAAAAATTGTATTCTTGACGTTTTGTTGTTGTTGAAGTGAAAGTAAAACCAGCGTTCGGACGAAACACAAAATCGTGCACAAAAAGTATGAAAAACACTGTTGTGTGAAGTGTTTGTGCTTTCTTGCTACACGAACAATCTGCGATGGTGCCGTGGCTGACACCAAAAGAAACACATAATTGTGCGAAACATGTGTACCAACACACAGTTCTATGTTGAGCTGGTGTGATGTGTGGACACCGCATGATCGTGTGTGTGATCATGGGCGTCGTTAAATCGTATGGTTCTGTTAGAAAACTCTCAGTGTCATATTTTGGATTGTTATTTTGTTATATTTTTCCATTTATTTTAATTTTTAATATTTATCATATTTTATTCCATACATTTTATTTATTTGTGATGTATAGTATTTATGTTTAACTTATGTATTAAAAACCACCCACTGAAAGGTTAATATTCAACAGGATATCATATATGTGGATAACATTCAAATAAATTTTTATACAATTCTTTATTAAAAAAAATAAGTAGTTAAAATAAAAAATATTCTTAATTTTCTTGATAGAATTCATAGACGTCCAACAGTGGCACAATTGTGCTCGTTCAATTGACATGTATTGTTTTTCTCTCTTATTCAGTCGATGGAAGACATCAACAGCGTCGGCTGCGCACAGAAAAATTAAGCAAATGAATGAATGTTGTAAACAATGAAATATATGTCTATGTGTCATTGATGTCGAAACACTGCACCGAACAGTGTTCTTCATGCTTTTGTGCACGATTAAGTGTTATGTCCGAACCGTCGATCGGACACAGGCGACCGTGTTTGTCACAAATTTGTGCACGTTTGGCGTTTGAAATATACATATGAGGAACAAACAATTTATAACCATATCAGAATACATCTTGGATAATTTAACCACTAAAAACTCCAATTTCATATTAATCTGTGCTATGGTCTGGCCAGACCAAGTAGGAACACACCATTATTGAATTTTTTGTTGTATGTCGTATTTATCCAGCTGATTCAAGAAACAGTTTATTGAAGAAAAACATTTTTTAAAACTAAAGTGCCTAAACTAAACGAAAAGCATAAAATAATAACATCAATAACATTTCAAAATAATAATAATAATAACATCAACAATATAAGTAATAATAAGACTGGTTTTTTATTCCCTTAAGCTATCGCCACCTACGACTTTCCAAATAAAATGATCCATACTTAATACCATAGATAAAGGAATTAACTAGATATCGCACATGCCTTGGGAGATTTCTTGTTCAATGGGATATTTTCTAGATGGAGCTGGATGCAATAATTGCAACGTTTGATCCCAAACAAAATATACCTTGCAAGATGTATTTAGGACAGGTGATAGCAGTAGGTGTTGTAGGCAACATCAACAGGCCTTTTGTTTTGTTTAGTGGGCCGATGCTGTACAAGTCAACACAAACGAATACCAACAATAATAGTACAACAAAAAAGCTCATAACCAAAATGCATTTGAATTAGAAACTGGGGAACATAACGACATGAAAAAAAAACTAAATTAGCTGTTTGAATAGCACAACCTGGAAAATGATTCTATTTTTGTATTGAAAAAATGTCCCACACTGTTGAATAAACGTCAATGAATGTTATGAGAAACGTCAATGAAAGTTACAAAACGACAACACAGTACCTATTGGCAGTACTTTACAACGCCTGTGGGATATTTACTTATTTCCTTTATCTATGCTTAATACTACGCAATGTGGCAACATTTGCTGTAATGGGTGAAAAAATGCGATACGGCAACACGTGTTTAGCCAGTGCCAACAAATGCATGGTAGCAGAAGATGTTGTTGTAATTGTAAGCAGCAACAACATACATTTTATTTTCGTTCATTCGTTTCAGTTGTTAAACTCTACACATACCACGCCCCTTTGTCCAATTGGACCGAATAGTAAATCTAAACCACCCAGGGCGCCACCCAAACGCATACAAAAAAATTATTCAAATCGGTCCAGAAGTTTAGGAGGAGTTCAGTCACAAACACACGTGCAGTAGAATTATATATATAAAGATATTAATATAATATAATAATATAATAAACAAAGAAAATTCTACCTTTTAAGTTTAGGTCGTAAAACTTTAATTATCATTACCATCCATCATTATGTTTGAGGTTAAAGATAGTTAATTTACTTTGTTATCGCCACTAAGCACTTGTTGTAGGTTCGTGTCCATGCTAGCATTGCTAAAATACTCTGATAACTCTTATAAAACAATTAAATGAGATCAATTTGTATGGAATAAAACACCTTAAAGCATGTTCATGTATACCGAATTTCAGATCAAAATATTGTAGAATCGCCTTCAATGTTTACTCATTGAAATTCTCATTTACACTATTAAGCTAAGAGATGGAAAATTACAATAAAGAATGAGTTTCAAAACTATTATTTTTACATATATTCATAAAGTGAGAAACATTAGTATGTTTAAGACATTATAAAAAAAAATACATTGTAGAAGAGAACAAGATAACAAAAAAGCTCTCTTACTCTCTTCGTTGAATATTTCAATACATGACCAGTTTTCTGATGATGTTATTGTATCTAACTACAGAAATTCCAACCATATTTAAATAAGATTACAAAAACAGTATGAAATAATCAAGTTATGACGCGGGAAAGAAATCCGTTTGATTGAATCGCGTCGACATTGTGGTTCTCTTCTACTAGGGTTGCAAATTGCGCTGGTTTTTTCTTCTCTACTTGTACATCCTTTTTGCTTATAACGGGTTTTTCAACAGAGACGCTACAAAGTAAATCGATAGGGACAGCAAACGATGCCATATTTTTTCCCGCTCTTTTGACATTTCTCTTCAGTAAGGTTTGCCATTTCATCATGGACAGATATTCGAGCCAACAACGAGTCGAAATTATTAAAATTTACTACCGAAATTTGGAGTCAGTGGCCTCAACTTTAAGAGCGCTACCGTCAATTTATGGTCGTCATAATCGTCGTACCAGATCAACAATTGAGCGTCTAGTGGAAAAATTTGAATCCACAGGCACAGTACAAAATGTTCCCGTGCCAGTGAGACAAAGAAGTGTCCGCAGTGTCGAGAATATTGCTGCCGCTGAGGCTTCAGTTCAAAAAAGCCCAAATGTGTCTCTCACACGTCGTTCTCAAGCGTTGGGCATCTCTGTGACGTCTTTGTGGCGAATTTTGCGAAAATATCTTGGCCTACATCCTTACAAGATCAAATTCATCATCTTCAGCGATGAGGGTCATTTCTGGCTGAATGGCTTCGTCAATAAGCAAAATATGGGGTATTGGTCAGACAGCAATCCACACGTAATCCATGAGTCATCATTGCATCCAGAAAAAAATACGGTTTGGTGCGGTTTATGGGCCGGCGGCGTCATTGGGCCGTACTTCTTCCGTGATGATCAAGACCGGCACATTACTGTGAATGTGAATCGCTACCGTTCAATGATAACCGAATATTTTTGGCCCAACAGGACGGCGCCACAAGCCACACAGCGAATGCCACAATCAATTTATTGGAATCCAAGTTTGGTGAACGTGTTATCTCACGAAATGGCCCAGTCGATTGGCCGCCTCGGTCGTGCGATTTGATGCCTTTAGATTATTTCCTGTGGGGCTACGTCAAGTCTATGGTCTATGCCAGTGATGGGCAATTTGGCTCGCAGGAGCCTTTTGCACTTACGAGCTAGCCGTTTGCACTTGAGTGCTAGACGAAGAGGACAGTCAAGAGCCAGCATGAAGGGAAGGAATACAAAAAAAAATATGAAATTCTTTACTGTCATATTTCATATTTTCTCTCTACTCTCTCTCTCTACTTATTCTACTCTCATATTTATCATGCATGACAACATGCTTTGCCCACAAGTACAGTGGAATAAACACCAAATTCTCATAATACAAAATATAAAATTTAAATAATACATATAGCGGAATTTAAAAAATTTCCGTATATTTTCCAATCATAGTATTATTAACATACAAATAAAAGAAATTAAAGAAGTAATTATCAAAACATTTAAGTGACAAATTTGAATAATGTTCAATCAATTTTCAATAAAAATATGTATCTTGTATTATCATTTATTTAAATTTTTGGCATAATTGCCAATATTTTTTACAATTATCAATGCTTTAAGTTAAATAATTAAAAATAAATCTCATGGATAGATTTACAATATATTTTCTAAACTTCAGTCATTTTATCAATCCCGACAAGGGTTATTTTCAACAAATCATAAAGATATTGATACTTCAAATTTTATTTTAGGAGCATAATCAAGTGTAGCAGTAACAAATACTGCAACCTTAAAGAATATATAGGAATGATTAAATTATGAAAATACTGCAAATAAAAATATTTAAAATATAGAAAAACTCTAACAAAAGTTAAACAAAATTTTTCATACAAGCAAAATTTGAAAATTTACGATTTAAAAACATGTTATTGACCACAGTGCTTGGTTGAGCGACGTCGAAAATGAAAAGGGTTGCCGCTTAAACATACTTGTATGACTTATATATAGAACAGTTTCAACATTTGCAAAATCTATTAAAATTAGCTTAAAAATTTTAATTTAAAAAAAAGAAAATTTAGTTACATTTTTTAAAAGTAAAGTCAATGTAAAATTTGTAATTTTCAAACAAATAATTGTATATAATTATGATTTGATATTTGCAGTTGAAATTTTTATTCATTAATTGAGGGCGGCGGTAACCCTATTGCAGTCTTTTCTAGCGCTCTTATTGAAAAGACCGTTATATAACAACAATAAAAGAATATTAAAAAAGGATAAAAACAAAGTACATAAGATTTTGACAACAGAAGCGAAATATGACATGGGAAAAATTTCATCACCTGTTTAAACGACTATACCTGGTACATAATTCTACCATGATCAATATGTATAAAGAGGCCCTTAGACCTGTGGATAAGTTGCTCGACTTCAAGTTGCCATCAACTTCGATTATTTCACATCAACTTCGATTTTGCCCTTACACTCTCAAACTAGTTGAGGCAACTTCATTTTCTTGTCAGATGTCGAAATGAGAGGTGGTGAGCGCACTGCGAAAATATCACCAATTTGAAGAAAAAACACTATTTTTATTTTCTTTAAATATTTATATATAACACTATAAATCACATTTATTTAGTATATATTTTTCCGATACTGTTTAATTTATTTATTTTTTGGTTTATTTATTTACATTTTGCCGATAATGTTGCCTCGTGAACGTTACTCACCGAAATGCGTATGGAAGTTGATGCAACTTCCCCTTACACTGGTGGATAAGTTGAAATCAACTTCAAAAAATCAAAATGGCTTTGATTTTACATCAACTAGTTTGTACAAACCACCAACTTCACCTTACACCATGGATAAGTTGATGTCAACTTGAAGTCGCTGCAACTTATCCACAGGTCTAAGGGTCCCTTAACATTTACCGAACGTTGTTGTTAACAATTTATTTCCAATTTTATTTTCTATCGGAAATAAAAGTCTATCCTTCAAACTTAGAGATGTAAAAGTATACGTAGTCTTCGATTAAACAAAATAATTTTAATGAACTTAAAATGTGAAAGTCATTTTGCAAATTTCTGCTTTTGGGTCTCTCCTTGATAACATTTTCATTCGCAAGAAATGATAACAAAATTTATCTACGATAACTTGTTGTTGCCATTTCTTGAAATTTAACATGTGGCAACATTGTCATTGCTCAAGTCGGAATTTAACTGGGAAACTGAAATGCCACTTAATATCGCTTAGCTGTCCCTTACAAATTAAGCTATTGTAAAGAAAAATTTTGAATTTGTCATGTGATGAAAAATTCAAAAATGAAGAAATTACAAAACATTGAACATTGACGTCATGTTCAAATGTAAAAATGTAATTGAAAATAATGTCAGAAATTTCAAGATAAATTCTAACATGAAGAAATTTACACAACATTAAACATTCAAAGAAAGTAACGTCTAATGTTATGTAAATGAAAAATAAAATAATAATAATAATTTAAAAAGTTATATACAAAAACGGACAGGAACGGGGGTTTCCTTGACGAAACGGGGTTCGTACAAAGATAACCGAAGTGATTTTTGAAAATTTGAAAATTCATTACAGTCTAAGACTCCAAAAATTTCTTGCCGCAATGCCACTTTATGCCTTTCATCCGTATGCATCATTGGAATTCAATGCGTCTAATCTGCAAGTGCAGAGATTGTCTTTGGCTGGAATTGCCAGCGTATTCAATTTTGACGAAAGTGGGGAAATGAAGGAATTGATTCTAATGAGATGACGATGGATTCCTTATTTATTTAAGAGAAAACTGCTTCGGGAATAATTTAACTTCCAGGAAAGCTCGTAGGGCCTAATTACATCTACTGGATAAGCAAAATTGTAAATTGATATACTTTTCACACACACTAAAACGGATTAGAACCTTCCGGACTACTCTTCGACAGATCTTGTGTCGGCTCCGGGAAATTCTTTACCCACCCTTTAAGAGATCATCGGATCTCACCTTTGACGCCACGTTCCGAATTAATTTTTCGGGCGTCCCAAAAATAGTTTGGATTGTTCTTACCTTTGTTTCACAATGTTCGCATGGAGATATCGTACCGCACCACTACCTACCTTTAATATTTAATTGCCATTCATTTTCAAACACGCATCTTTAAACGTTACAAAAATAATTATCAATGACATTTATTAAAAAGATCTTAAATGGTAACAATGGTGTTCTCTTTTGAGTTTTTGATCTTAAAACGAAACTAAAACTAAACTTGACTTGATACTCTACTTGAAAACTAAACTCGAAAAATGAAAAGAAAAACTAAAAAACGACCAAAAATAAGAGCTCTATCGAACGGTTACTTGTTAAGAGACTAAACTCGGCAAATTCGGAACCTTAGCTCGCACTAGCAGCTTTGGAGAAAAGTTAGAATTTCTTAAAGGAACTGAACTCGCAGGATCCAACAATCCCCAGCTTACGTCCGCTGAAGTTGAAAAATGGACCTTTAAGAATCTAACCTCGAATAGGCGAGACCGCAACAAAAATTTGTTTTGGTCAATTTTAGACTCTATTAAGTTATCCGAACTCGGATGCTCAAATGCTTCGGCTTACGTCTGCCTCCGCAAAATAAATTCGGCACACAGCTTACGTCTGCTGTGTCCGATAAACGGAACTGAATCTAAAACTTGAAATCAAAATAAGTTCGGCGTACAACTTACGTCTGCTGTACCCGATAAACGGAACTGGACTAAACTTGAAATCGTAATAAATTCGGATACTGAAACTAAACTTGAAATCGAATTAAATTCGGCGCACAGCTTACATCTGCTGTACCCTATAAAAGGAACTGAAACTAAACTTGAACTTGAAATAAATTCGGCGCACAGTTTACATCTGCTGCACCCGGTAACAAGAACTGAAACTAAACTTGAATTCGAAATAAATTCGGCGCACAGCTTACATCTGCTGTACCCGATAACCGGAACTGAAACTAAACTTAAAATCGGATCAACGGAACGATACTTAAACTTGAAATTTATTCTGAAAGACGTAAAGCCTGATAACTGAAAATACTATCATCTAATTGAATTCATCGGCTAATGGCCGGAAAAATCTTAAAATCTACTTGATATCATCGGTTAGTAGTCGGAAAACTTATAGTCTATTTTGGATCATCGGTTAGTAACCGGGAAAAATCTTATGACATACTTCAGTTCATCGGTTAATACCGGAAAAATTCTACTTTAAATTCTACTAAAAAGATCTACTTTAAATCGTCGGCTGATAACCGGAATGTTCTTACTTTTGTCCATCGGCTAATGACCGGAAAACCTTATAAAATATTTCAGATCGTCGGTTAGAAACCGGAAAAATCTTAATTTAAGAATAAATGGTGGGATAAAACCCGAAATGTTATGTTATAAAAGTTTTAAATAGTATTGAATCTTTCAAGTTCGTTATCTTATTTCACGACAGTAGTCGCCCTAATATTATTGTTCCAACTGCACACAGATAAAACTGTTCCCACTTACTCTTGTGGAGGGGAATCAATAAGTGTTCAAATCATCTACCTATCATCTATGGAGGTATTAACTGTTCTAACTAAATTACTGTTTTTACACAGCATACTTTAGGGCGCTTACGCACAAATGAAACCGAAATTATGAAGAGGGGTTATCTATTGGTAAAGCAACCGAAATTGCTAGATAACTAATGTGTATGCATGAATAAATTATCTAACACTATGAATGTAATGATTTTCTAAAATTTACAAATAGATGACTGTTACAGTCTAATTATTCTTAAAAATTAGGTATGTATGTACAATATTGTTAGCCTACAAATTTTCCTGTAAATAGAAATGGTTAATTATATATGTGAAACAAAATATTATAACGTATGTGTATGACAGTTGATAAAATGAATCTTATATATTATGTAGGAGAACCAAAAATAATTATATATGTATGTATTCAAGTGCATTTGGTTATAAACTGGCTATGGTGTAATAACCGGTTTAAAACTAGAACGTCCAATGAATGATATGCTTGTTTTCATCAACTAATTGTTTTTGGCTCTTTTCGGGTTAAATTTAAAATCAAATGTTATCAGCAAAGAAACCAAAAATATCCGTATTCAATTTTCTCTGCTTTTGATTGTGTTCGACCAGACAAGTATTGAAAAGTTTATATTACTAATGTTTACTCAATGTACTGAGGAATTTTGGTTTAATGATTATTCAATCTGGTCATTAAATTTTGCTGGTCTTATTTATGCAGATTTTATATTTTCTCTTTTGGACAGGGAAGACATTGATGTTCTACTCTGGCCTCAGTAGGGGACCAACTCACTTTATAGAAGTGGTATTTGTATAAACTGTCGTCTTTATATTTCTACCTGGTTCGAGCGCTCGTTACCCTTCGAAACACAGATTGGTTTTCAATTTCAATAAACTAATGTCGACCCTTTACAATTTTCATAAATTTTGAAGTTCTAGAGATATCGCATATATTCTTATAATTAAAATTGCCCCTTATTCTTTTTACAATGGGAAGGCAGCTAGCAAAAGTTGGTGAATAGATGTTTTGCCAATGCCACAATGTTTGGTTCGGTGTTAGAAATTGTACTCCATTCCACTTTGGATATATGGGAGTCTTTTTCCGTGGCTTTGGACAACAATGTACATATACTCTCCCGATTTCGCTCTTATACCATAATAACCTTTTCGTGGGACCTTTAGTGCTTTATCGTCGGTGCCCACCTTGGTCATTACGGTATGATTCGGATAGGCGACGAACTGGTAGTCAAAATAACTCGGCACAAAGGTAACAAGATCAGAGGACTTACCGCTCAATCCTTGGTGGGCAAGGGAAGATTTATGGATGTTGGTATTGCGGTGAGTCAGCAGTAGGGACTTTTTGTTCTTGCAGATGTTGTTGTTAGTGCCCTGGTGATTGTGACTGTTGTCTTTAGATTTTGTTGAGGACAACGCTGGGATGAATCTTCTGACTTGCTGGACTTGATGTATGTAGCTGTGGCTGGGATTCCTTGCTTGTTGAGCCACGTACTGTACCCCTTTTGCCGTCGTTTCGCTACGTTCACACACGCGGTTTTTACCCTCTTTAAGACTTTACTTAGCTGGTATAATTGACACACAAAAGTTTCGGTTTTAAGAACACACGCGGTTTTCACGGAATGATATTGTTTTATTTTAATTTATTCCAATATATTTTAAATTTATTTTTAATTTTATTTTTAATTTATTTTTAATTATCACGAGGACTGCGTCGAGATGTTGTAGTTAGGGGTGCGCAATTGAAGCCTAGAAAGAAAGGTTATCAATTAGACTCGTGGTTACGACTAGTTTATCGTTCGTTTCTAACTCGCTATCGTCTCAATGCCGTACTCCTCGTTTCCCGTTGTTTCAGAACTTACCCTCGTTTGATTTTCTTCCCCTTTTTGTGTGTTTATGGGTGTTTCTGGGGGAAACCTCCCGGAGACGGCTCAGACCGATGTTGGGTGTCGTTATTGTGCGTGGTTGTGTGTGCGCTTACTTTGGTTTTTTAGGGTTACGTGCGTATGTTGCCGTGTGCTGCCTTTGTTGCGACACTTATGTCTTAGTCTTCTGTAGGAGGAAAATAGGGAACACTAGATGTGACTTATTGCCGGAACATGCATGCGTTTCATCTCGCTGCTGGATCACTCATTCGGATGAATAAGTACTTACCTGCGAGAATATATGGTGATGGTTATGTTCTTCCTTTTTGTATCTTTCCAATAACTTGCTTTTTCTTTTTTGGAACTTGAACTTTTCACTGGAACTTTTACTTGTTTCGTAGACGGTTGGCGATAAAATGGCCGAGAATTTTCTCGATGACGCCGATGTTGGTCACGTTTTTGGGATTTTTCGTTAATTTGTTTCGTCGTTTTGCTGACGTGGCACAGCGTTGGTTTAGTACGTAGTATTTTGTTGGTACTTATTTCGGTGCATTAATCGGGTGCGTGTTAATTGTTTACACCGATGGTGTTATTGTCATGCTGCCGTTAATGTAGGTCGATGTTTTCGCGCCAATTATAGAGTGGGTCATTAGTACGTGAACATGACACTATAATTAACTTTATCGGGGTAAAAAAAACACTAATTGTCAAAAAAGAAATAGAAAATATGAAAAGAGCAATACATTTAACAAAAGCAAATATTATAAATACATTTATCCTATCCGATTCTGAAATATTAAAAATGAAAAATATCTTTACTAATGAGAGTATACCTTTTGAAAGCGTAGAAGAATCATTAAATTTCTCAGATATTAAAATCGCTGTTAAAAATCAAACAATAATTTACATTATAAGAAGGAAATTTTCCAATCTATGATTATAAAACCGTTAAAAAGAAAATTAAGCATGAAAAAATATTGAAATGTAACAATGCTTATTATGGTGTAAAAAAAATTGTAAAACCATTGACAATGTAAAAATATGTAAGCAAAATGAAATCTTAGATCTAAAAAACGAAAATTGTATTGTAAAATTTTTAACGAATAAACCCCACAACTGCACCATCAGCAATAACGATCATGTAAAAATCATTGGAGAAATTCAAACAGGATTAATTTTGTTAAATGATTTCCAAAGGCAAAGCCAATATTGGAAACAATACTAGAAGCCTAAATGGATCCTATTTGATAAAATTCAACAATGAAATTAATAACTATAAGTTCTCCATAAACGATATTGTAAACCTGAAACCTCTACCGGCCTTAGTAGAACACAGCAACTCTAAATCAGAATTCGAAGAAGTTCTTTCGCTTCAGCTTATGTCATGTTCACGTACTAACTACAATAGGGGCGCCATCTACCATGTAGGAGATAGCCCAGAGTAACGACTAGACAAACAAGAATATTTTTGCTGTCATTTAACACACGACCTAGTAGGGAACCCCAGCCAAGTGTCAGTAACATGTGATCGATTTCACTAACATGAAAACCAATGTTGTGCCACGTCAACAAGCATGACGAAATAAACCAACGAAACAATTATGAATATGGCTGACTTGGGCGAGCCCAAGATATTTCTCGTTCATTTCATCAGCGTCAGCACGAAGACAAGCAGCACATTGTGCCATCAGTAACTTTAACCAAGTGTGACTTAGAAAAAGTGTAAAACCAGAGTGACCACGAGGAGTTATAATCACCAATTCACAGCCACGTGAATTTCCGTTCAAGTTAGCAGCCACAAGTTATTATCCCCTTTGGAAAATATCCACATCGGCAAAGATAAACGAGGGTAAGTACAGGCGATGAGTGAGGATACGAGACAAGGAAATATAAAAAGAAGAAACAAAAAGATTATATCATTATGAGAAAAAGAAAAACAAGGACAATTGGATTAATGCTTGGCGTTTTTTTCTCCTCCAGGCAAAAATTGCGCACATCATAAAAAGGGAAAGAAAACAACACCAAGTCGCGGCCCTCGTAAATTTCTATAATTGCGTAATTTTCTATAATTGCGTAATTTTCTATAATTGCGTAATTTTCTATAATTGCGTAATTTTCTATAATTGCGTAATTTTCTATAATTGCGTAAATTTCCATAATTGCGTAATTTTCTATAATTGCGTAATTTTCTATAATTGCGTAATTTTCTATAATTGCGTAAATTTCTATAATTGCGTAATTTTCTATAATTGCGTAAATTTCTATAATTGCAATTTTCGTAAATTTCTATAATTGCTTGCCACAATTCCCGTAATTTTTCTACGAGTGGCGTAATTTTCCATAACTTGGCATAATCTCACGCAAATTTCTAAAAATTTTTGCTGAAATCGAAAAGATGATTCAATTTCATCTTTTGTGTAACTTCGCGTGTCCAATGGTTTGTTTTAAATTCTACAATCAGCGCCCTTAAAGAAACACGATATAAATCAACCGCAAACGCCTGACGCCTCTATTGTGTTTAACATCAGCCAACTGCGCATTTAAAGTCACGTAGCGAGAAGGAAAAAGAAGAAGCAGAAATTCATTCATTCGCGAAAATTTTACCCCCACGCCAGACGACGCCAACAAATTTGCATCATTAAAGTGTGTAAAATCAAAAAAATTATTTAACTGGAAACGAATAATAATTACGACGAAGCAGCCGGCAGTTATTTAACAACATCAGCAGACGGCTCCCATTTGCATCCCGCTTGTAACCAGTCGGTGAAGAAAGCTTCAGCCAAGTATTCTCTCAGCGGACAAACAATTTTCACCGTACCATCGGGATCCTGGTCAATAATCCCACCCACCAACAGTCAACCGGAATCACCCAAGAAGGAAAGACAACGGAAGACAAGTAAAATCCATCCCTGTCCCAAACAGGCCAGTGGTAAGTTTCCCTGTTCCATTTTTATTCCGTGGGGTTATCCAGTCCATCAGTTTCCCATGCGATTCTGTCCGTCCGGTGGTGATTAGGGCAGTTACTATATTTCACACGTCTCCCTATTTCATTCTGAACACTATTATATTAAGTGATTGAAAGGCGTAAGAGCCGTCATACATTTTGGTTGTAAGCCACCACAATCATCCTCCCATTAATCCGAGGTGGAAAGGGGTACGGAATTGAGATAATCATTTAAAAGTTGTGGCTTACGCAAAAATGTCGACCATATGATAAGAACGGCAAAGGCTTTAGCAATAAGTCATCAGATAAACCCTTAATATAAGATACGTTTTAAGTGTTGTTACTACTGTAAAGGGTTGACATTTGGTATCACCATTACATTAGTAAAAACCTGTCAGTCGATAGGGAACGAGCGCTCGAGCCACTACGAAAACCAATAATGAAAGGACAGTAAAAACAAGTTATTACTTTTTTGAAATAAACCCAAACATACACACCAATGTCTTCCTTATAGGACAAAGAAAAGGAAAATCGGCCAATAAGTCCATGGGACTATAAACAAAATACCAAATTTGAATGAATAAACCTGATAATTCTACATACAAGAAACACCAAAAACAACTATTTATAAAATATACCTACAACAACGACTAAACGATCAAGTCTTGATACTCTACAGAGGGTCTAGAAACAAAATCCGAGAGATAGTTATTTTTGGTCTTCTTTTACTAAAGTTTATTATATTACACACTTACATTATATTTTGAATATCTGAATTGTAATATTTCATATAACCTTTTTTACAGCTAAAGTTATATTTACCATCATATCTTTGAATTTAGTTAAACCTTTTATTAAGTTTTAAAGTAATTTTATTCTATTTCATAATATATAATCATATTTGTCATTTCCGCAATTACATTTAATTGCCAATAGATAACCTTTTTGGTTATTTTAGATCTAGTTACACATTTGCGCTTGCGCCTAAAGATATACTGTGGAAACACAGCTTTTTAGTTATAAGGGGAAAAACTATCTGACTGTTACCTAAGTAAGACGAACAACTGCTGATTCCAACTAAAAGATTAAAGTGGGAACAGTTTTCGCCGGGTGCAGTCATAGAATAATAATATTAGGGCGACTATCGTCAAAAAGGCAAAATGTCTAACTTCAAATCTATCAGAATTAAGTGTAAAGAGTTTATGACCAATCTATTTGGGTTTCATCCCATTGTTTAGTATTAAGAATTTCTATTTTGAAAATAGAAGAAGCAAAATAACCCTTAACGGGAACAAATTTTTTTTTTTTTTTTTTTTTTTTTTTTTTTAACTTTAACTTTTTTTAATTTAACTTTAACTTGAACTGAAACTTTACTTTACTTTACTTGACTCAAAAACTTTACTTGATCCAAAAACTTTACTCGACTAAAAACTGTAACTCAACTAAAACTTTAACTTTACTAAAACTTTAACTCAACCAAAACTTTAACTTGACCAAAACTTTAACTTGACTGAAACTTTAACTTGACTGAAACTTTAACTTGACTGAAAATGACACATCCGAACGTATATTCGCCAAAAAGACTAAACTCGCAACTTCTAGGACCGCAGTTCGCACAAGCAACTTTGGTCTGAATAAGAATTGTCTAAAGGAACTGAACTCGCAGGGTATAAAAACCCCCAGCTTACGTCTGCTGAAGTTGAAAAATGAACCTTTAGAAAACTCTAACCGGAAGATACGAGACCGCCACTAAACAAATAGTTGGGTCAATATTAGCTTTAATAAAACGAAATGAACTGATGCTAAATGCACTTCGGCTTACGTCTGCCTCAGCACAAAAGATTCGGCACACAGCTTACGTCTGCTGTGCCCGATAAACGGAACGATACTAAACTGGAAATAAATTCGGCGCACAACTTACGTCTGATGTGCCCGATAAACGGAACTGAACTAGAAATTCGGCGCACAGCTTACATCTGCTATGCCCGATAAACGGAACTGAACTAGAAATTCGGCGCACAGCTTACATCTGCTATGCCCGATAAACTAAACTAAACTATAAATTCGGCGCACAGCTTACATCTGCTATGCCCGATAAACTGAACGAGACTAAATTTGAAATTTAATTTGATTGGCTTGATGGCCATGAAATTGAAAACTATGATGTAAATTCTATTCGTCGGTTGATTACCGGAAAATTCTTACTTCTGCTAATTTTGTTCCCGTTAAGGGTTATTTTGCTTCTTCTATTTTCAAAATAGAAATTCTTAATACTAAACAATGGGATGAAACCCAAATAGATTGGTCATAAACTCTTTACACTTAATTCTGATAGATTTGAAGAGTTAGACATTTTGCCTTTTTGACGATAGTCGCCCTAATATTATTATTCTATGACTGCACCCGGCGAAAACTGTTCCCACTTTAATCTTTTAGTTGGAATCAGCAGTTGTTCGTCTTACTTAGGTAACAGTCAGATAGTTTTTCCCCTTATAACTAAAAAGCTGTGTTTCCACAGTATATCTTTAGGCGCAAGCGCAAAT